>CM020218.1:11533446-12145589 GCA_009819775.1 Phoenicopterus ruber ruber | reverse complement strand
GAAAGAAAAATTAAAGAAATGAGAAATGCAGGGGTGGTCTTTGAAGCAAACACACCTGCATGTGAAATGCTCAGTACAGCATTGTTTTCATTTTAATTCTCAGCATGTTTGGGTTTTGTGATGTGGTGTGTGGTGGTTGTGGGGGTTTTGGTGTTTTTTTGGTTTTTTGGTTGTGTTTTCTTTTTTTTTTTTTTTAAGACGTGGTTAAAATAAATAGAAGAAACCAGGCTGGCTGGGGCTTTCAGCAACCTGTTGTAGTGGAAGGTGTCCCTGCCCATGGCAGGGGGGTTGGAACTAGATGGTTCTGAAGGTCCCTTCCAACCCAACACATTCTATAATTCTATTTGCAGGGACCTTTTTAGCTTTCAGGGTTCAGGGCAATCAGAGTAGATCTGCAAAATGTTTTGGTTGACTCCGAGCCTCTGAGTGGTGGAACACAGCGTGCAAAGGCGGCAGAAATCAGGCAGTGACCTAAACGACAGGGAACAGACACTGACCAAGTGCAGGTTGTCCCAACCAGCTGCGTGGCCAGGAGCACCCTCAGCACTGCCATGTGTGCTGATGGGAAAGGGAATATCATCCACTACACGGTAAATCCAGGTCTGGTTGAAAGGGGTGTCCTGGGAGAGCACAGTGCAGCTGCTGCAGCAGCCAGGGCTGTCCTAAAAGTGCAGTGAGCAGGAGTGGTGTAGCTACAGGTAAATATGGTTAATTAGAGTTTGTTCACTTCTGCTTTGAGCCAGATACAGTTTCTCCATTCCTTGCTGCTCCCCTGGATCCCCGGGCAGCTGAGTTCATGTGCTTTATTTCCCGTTTGCTACAGTGCCAGGGAGCCACTGGGTCAGAGCACGCGATATTTCCATTGGGTTAGGCACTTATTTGATCAAAATTCAGCTTTATCTGGGAATACAGCATTGACTCTGTTAGTCTTAGGAATCGAGAGATGCGTGCAGAGAAATCAAATTAATTTCCTTCCTTCCAGGTTGTCAGTCAAGGTACGGGAAGGAAAATAGTATCATTTTTCATTTTTTTTCCTGATACCTTGAGGTTAGATGAGAATAAATATACTGTAATACTGCACCCTCATGCAAAGCTCTGCAGAGATACCTGACCGAAGCCCGACAACTGACAAGTCAGTGAAACCATGTGTAAGTCCATTCCTGGTCCTCAAAGCAGCCAAGCTGTGTTAGCCTGGTGTGGTGGCTCTGCTGCTTTGGGGCTGGAAATTCAGTTTCCAAGCAGAGTCCAGAGCCAGCAGGGCTCTCCCTACCCGGCTCCCTGCTGCGGGCTGCAAATGCACTCGGACCCACTGCGAAACAGTCTGTACCTCTACCCCGGGGGATCGTTCTTAAGAGATGTAATAGATGAAATCTTCAAGGGCACCAGCTTAAACCTACTATTAATTCAATAACAGGGAAACACAGACTGCAAAGTTTCCTGTAATGAATCTAAATGTTAACTCAGTGCAAGAGGACTTATCAACAGCTGCTTTGATAGAGTTACAGATGCTTTAGGTATCAGAATTTTGCATTTCTCAATGAAGTGTTTGAATGGTGAAAGTGTCATCCAAAATTTATTTAAATTTCCTTGAGTTTGACTTTTAATAGATTTTTTTTTTTAAATCATGTATTGCTTTCAAGAGAAACTGGCTCTATTTGGGAAGCTTTGAAAGGCAACAGGCTAGGATAATAACAAAAATAAGATGTGGGTTCACAAATTATTCATTTTATTTCAAAACATAAAGCAGAGAGCCGTGACTGCCTGATATTTATGTTTATGCCTCTGCATGCAGAAGTGTGCTGACCAGGAAGGGAAGGTTTGGGCTCTGGAATCAATACTGAGCACTGAAGTAGCTTTTAGATGCTCAGCTCCTGCTGTGCTTGGTCTAATTTGCAGTTTGTTGAAATCCCATTTTAAAGGCTGCTGGAGGAGTCTGCTTTATCTCAGCGAGAAATCTAGGAAAGCTGGTAGTTGAAAATAATGGATCATCAGGAAATAAATGTAGGGATAATGTATGCAGGGAAAACTTCAGCAGTGAAACTTGTTTTGGAGGAGAGCAAGCCCACATCTCTGCTCATTTTTGTACCCTTAGAAACGGAATCATCAAACCAGTATGGGGAATGATTGGGTGTAATGGTTACATTTGGGTCTTGTGGCTGAAATCCCAGAAAGGCTTACTTTATTAATTTGATCTAGCTGCCAGAGGTAAACATTCGTGCTCGAGCTTTCAGAACAAGCGGTCATTTGGGATAAAGTCCTGCTGCTCCTGAGCTCTCCCCAGCACGCTGGGTTTTGCCTTTTGCAGCATTTTGAGAAGGGTCTCCGCAATGCCAGCCTGGTTGAGCTGCATGTGCTCTGTATAACTACAAAACATTCCTAGTCCCTGCCAAAAAAGCACAGCAGTTACTGTGTGTTACTTTGGCAAACTGATACTTGCAGCAAAAGACATGTGAATGTTGGGCAGGAATCCCAGAGGGTGAGAAATAGCCCTCGCCCTTCGGAGGAGAGAACGTTTTGGTTGGTGAAACTTCCTCTCACCCCACTCTTTGGCAGGCCCATTTTATAGGGAGCCAGCAAAGACCACACTAACTTGTCAGCAAGTTAAATGGAGAAATGAAAGGGAGAACTTAAAAAGATCATGCAGCCTGACTCCATTCATTGCTCTAGCAATAATTCCCCATTAAAGTGGTGCAAAGAAATGTTTTAGATGATAATGCACTTTTAAAATGCAATACCGCTAGCAAAAACCCTCTCTCGTTGCATAGCATGGATCTGGGAAGTCCTTTAATGACATTAATAAGGTTCTTTGCTTCCTGAACGAGTTCTCAAGTGGCTGGGAATGAATTTAGCAACTCCTACCTTGCAGTTACGGGTGAGAATCTAGATGCATGAGTGCTTAAACAACAGAAGTTTTAAGGACAGGTTGTACCTTGATCTGAGTGAGTCCTTTGCCTTCTCTTACTGCTTCAGATTTCCAAAGCCCCCAGAGCAGTTAGAGATGCAAATGCAACTAAAAGTCACTGGCTGTTGTTTGGGTGTTAATTCCATTTTGTGCTTTCGAAAGTCCACTCCACACCGAAGTGTTAAGGTGGGAGAAACAATCCCAAGAGAGATGTCCCAGCCAGACCTGTCTTGTGTCAGGGCCAAGGTATAAAACAGGATTTTCCTGAAATACATTTTTTGCTATTCGCAGAGTGCAGCTACCTTCTTACAATAGCCAATGCCTTGTCCATTTTCTCTATTCCTCTATAAAGAGAGCATGTAAGAGCTCTTTCCTACCTTTCTCTCCGGGGGGAGAAATCTGGAAGTAGGGAGGTAGTTTTCTTGAACTCAATAAGATCCAATATTATAGAATACAATATCCTATATAATATGGTTCTTATAATACTATATAATAGGATATTATATATAATAAAAATTACAGTAATAATCAGATAATTCCTATAATATAGGATATAATAATAATAGGATTATTCCTATAATATAGGATATCCTATAATATAGGATATCTGATATCAGAATGCTCCCATCCTGGGGAATATGAAACTATGGATTTGCAGGGTAATGAAATAATTATTTCCAGGCCTCTGGCAGATTGTCGTTGTCTTTGTCTCTTCACTGTCACTACTAGGATTTGCAAGGAGTATAGAGAGAGCAAGAGAGAGAGAGTGTAACATCTGAATCAGCTCAGCTCAGGCACAGCAACGTGATCTAGCCAGAAAGAGCAAAGCTAAAGGCCACCTGTACCCATCTGCATGTTCAACTGTTCAAGTTTTCACCTTTGAGTCATTGGCTTTTTCAAACTTCAGACTAAATAAAGCAAAATCTTGAAATGAACTACCAGTTCAATCAAACCAGTTTCCCTCATGTGAGGGAAATATTCTTCCAAAATGGGCAAAACAAATGTCGCAGCATTAGCAGGGCTGGGCTTTTACGAAGTGAGGGTGGGGAGGGAGGTAGCAGAAAAATTGTCAGCTGAGCACATAAGTGTATCGTGGATTTTGTCAGAATAGCCAGCATCAGGCAGAAGCCCCTTTCTTTCACTGATCGTCAGTCCTCGGGGTGAAAGCCCAACGGCGGCTGTACACTTGGCAAGACTGGAGATGGCATTCCAGCTGGAAGAGGTGATCGCTCTGTCGTGAATGGGATCGTTACCCAGTGCAGTCTCAGACTTTCTTCCTACTGCAGAATTGTTTAAAGATGAGAGAGAAAAGTACAAGCACGAAAACTCATTATAATATATAGCTGCACTAAGCCTTTCAGTAATGGAGAGTACATGCTGTGTCTCACTGATGTCCCACGCCAGCCCGGGGTCCATAGCAGCTCCTAGAAACATCTGATGTGGCAGAATCTCTCAGCAACAGACGCTCCACTGCGATGCTGTAGCTACGTCAAGCGGCATCCACCTTGTTGCAGCTGTGGGGCTGCACGTGGCTGCAGGGCAAAGAGAGGGACTCTGGTTCGGTGTGTACCCAGAAGAGACCTACTGCCGTGGCTCTTAGAGGATCTTCTCGAACTCCATGAGTGATGCAAACTTTGAGTGGGACAAGCTCCTTCCCTTCATTGAAGGGCTTTCACCGTAAGGTGTAATTTACACCTGTAAGCCAAGGGAAGGGAATTTCAAACCCTGTTCTCTTTTGTTTAGCAGTCAGACCTCAGCTAAAGCCACGAGATTTACATACCTTGCCCCCCAAATTGCTCTCAAGCTCCGGATCACTGTCCACCAGGGATACCTTTAGGGAAGCTCAGCCACCATTTGTGTGCATGAGCAGTCTTGGCAGTTGTTCTTGTGATTTTTCGGAGTTTAGTACAACAGCAGGAGAGGCCAGATGGGCTGTTTGTGGACTGCCTGTAATGCTCCTAATCTGTACTGGAAATGGGAATATTGGACGAGCTGCATAAAATGGATGTAGAGATACTTTCTATTAAGTATGTAGTTAGTCTTTACAAGTATGGTATACACTGTTCATATTTCTAGCCATTGAATTCATCAGTAAAATGAATGCAATTTAGATGGGTAATGAAAAGTCCTCTATTCTACCTTAAACTGGCACATAATTTTACCTGTCAACAATCTGAAGTACAGAAGGTTGTTTCTGAAATTCCTGGCTCTAGAAGTTACTGAGGTACTTATGAAAATGTACTTAACTGCCAGTGAGTCAGCATTCAGAGGTCTGAAACTCATTTCCAGGAATTATGTGATTTACAAGGCTTGACTTCCAAACCTGGCAACTGACATAGCGAGAGAAAGAATAAAGAAACTCAAATACAAACCCCACATACCTTTCAAATGCAAACCACAGTAAGAAAACAGTCAGTCTCTTGAGACATATCTGCACCTGTGATTTAAAATCAGAGGATGGTGGAGGCCACAAAAATGATCCGAGGGCTGGAGCACCTCTCCTATGAAGACAGGCTGAGAGAGCTGGGCTTGTTCAGCCTGGAGAAGAGAAGGCTCTGGGGAGACCTTATTGCAGCCTTTCAGTACTTAAAGGGGGCTTATAAGAAAGATGGGGAAAAACTTTTTAGCAGGGCCTGTTGTGATAGGACAAGGGGGAATGGTTTTAAACTAAAAGAGGGGAGATTTAGACTAGATATAGGGAAGAAGTTTTTCACAATGAGGGTGGTGAAGCACTGGCACAGGTTGCCCAGAGAGGTGGTAGATGCCCCATCCCTGGAAACATTCAAGGTCAGGCTGGATGGGGCTCTGGGCAACCTGATCTAGTTGAGGATGTCCCTGCTCATTGCAGGGGGGTTGGACTAGATAGATGACCTTTAAAGGTCCCTTCCAATGCAAACTATTCTATGATTTTATGAAATATTCCATCTCAGCCATTTTCTTTTCAGGGTCATGGTTTCTTCACTGATGTCGAGTCCAAAGTTCCCACTGAACCAGAAGAAGAAAACATTCTTTAAATTTAACAGTACTAACGAAGACCATTCCTGTTCTTTTGGATCCTTTAAATGTGGAATGAAAGCGTTTGGTATATTACCAGCATCATAACAACTGACAGTATGTGCTTCAGGCAGTGCTATGTGAGCAGAGCGGAGGTAACAGGCTACTGGCAGCAAAAGTTTCAGTAGTATTATTTAGCATTGATATTCCAGTGGATCCTAGGAGCGCTTTCGCCGGGCCCATTTCCAAATATAAGTTCCAAACAATGCCAGTGCTATTCAGGTAGAAGTGAGAAAAATTGCAGGTCTTATTTAAGGAATAAGGTGAACAATTCATTCAGAGTGTTAAGGCAAGGGAAGTGATCCTTCCTAGGTGCCCCCCAGCCACTAAGCAGGATTCACTGGTAGCAATGTCTTGGGGAGAATCATTTCTCCTCCTGGCAGTACCTTCAGCAGCTGACTGTGTGCTCTTGGAAATAAGTTGCTGTTCTGTCTCATTTCCTTAATTTCCTGGCTCTGCGTCCTACTTTTCAGACAGATATTTTTCCTTTTCATTAGGGGTGTTATGGTAAAGGTGTAATTCGTACTTCTAGGAGCCAAAGCAGTAGCTGAGCTATTAAACGTGCAGATGATGCAACCTTATGAGACCCCATGGCTGGAAGGGGCGACCATGCTCCGGGCTGGCAAATGAGACAAGGCAGAGGCTCGTGGCTGCAGTTTGCTGGCAGGCAGAGCATCCACCCCTTGCACCAGAGCCTTGGCTAACTGAAAAATGCTGTTCCCCTTAGTGTGATATGTTTTTAATTGGAGTGAGGCACATGACAGCAAAGAACTAATCAAATTTGTGGCAAGCCTTGTAATTCTTTTTTGAAGAGTGGCATTTAGTACTTTTATTTGCCATCTGACTCCTAGATTGCTGCAGAAGTTACCATCCTCTTTGCTGTGATGGTAAATGCCACTGAGCAATATGAAAATATGTAGAAAGTGCTAGTAGCTCTTACAGATACTGAGTTTTCCTCTTGCTTATGGAAAAATTAGTTACTTGGCAAATTCCCAGTGTCATATAGTCTGCAGTATCTTGCATTGCCATCAGTCCATTTTCAGACCTGGCTATGCCATGGAAACAAGCTGGCTTTATCTTGTGAGTGCAGATGATGCCCACAAGCTTGTGGGTATAGGTAAAGCTCCCATCATGATTGTCTGGAAAGTTTAGCAGATTTTACTTAATTATGTAGTAGTTTAGGATGGTATGTTTGATTTGACTGGACCTGAAAATAGGTGTTTTGTTCATGTATTTGACAGAAATCTGAGGTTTGCAGTGGGAAAGTGGCCATTCTCTCTCTGAGCTGTCTATTCTGTGGTCCCATCACATTCATAAATTCCTTGCATATTTCTTTTGTTTAGTCAATACAAACCTCCAGGGTCTCAATTATGTTTGTACAAATCAAAAGCCCTGCCTGTGTGTATCGGGTTTACCTGGCAAGGTTTTGGTAGCGGGGGGGGGCTACAGGGGTGGCTTCTGTGAGAAGCTGCTAGAAGCTTCCCCTGTGTCCAACAGAGCCAATGCCAGCCAGCTCCAAGACAGACCCACCGCTGGCCAAGGCCGAGCCCATCAGCAACAGTAGTAGTGCTTCTGGGGTAACAGAGCTAAGAAGGGGGAAAAAAAAAACCTGCTGCGGGATTATAGCAACAGAGAGGAGTGAGAAGATGTGAGCACAACTCCTCTGCAGACACCAAGGTCAGTGAAGGAGGGGGAGAAGGTGCTCCAGGTGCCGGAGCAGAGATCCCCTGCAGCCTGTGGTGAAGACCATGGTGAGGCAGGCTGTCCCCCTGCAGCCCATGGAGGTCCACAGTGGAGCAGATATCCACCTGCAGCCCGTGGAGGACCCCACACCAGAGCAGGTGGATGCCCAAATGAGGCTGTGACCCCATGGGAAGCCCACGCTGGAGCAGGCTCCTGGCAGGACCTGTGGCCTCATGGGGAGAGGAGCCCACACTGGAGCAGGTTTGCTGGCAGGACTTGTGACCCTGCGGGGGACCCACGCTGGAGCAGTCTGTTCCTGAAGGACTGCAGCCCGTGGGAGCGACCCACGCTGGGGCAGTGCATGAAGAACTGCAGTGCGTGGGAAGGACTCACATTGGAGAAGTCCGTGGAGAACTGTCTCCCGTGGGAGGGACCCCACACTGGAGCAGGGGAAGAGTGTGAGGCATTCTCCCCCTGAGAAGGAAGGAGCGGCAGAGACAACGTGTGATGAACTGACCGCAGCCCCCATTCCCCGTCCCCCTGTGTCACTCGGGGGGAGAAGAGAGAGAAAATCAGGAGTGAAGGTGAGCCCGGGAACAAGGGAGGGGTTGGGGGAAGGTGTTTTAAGATTTGATTTTACTTCTCATTGTCCTACTCTGATTTAATTAGTAATAAATTAAATTATTTTTTCCCCAAGTCAAGACCCATGAGCTTTTCGTTATATTTTCTCTCCCCTGTCCAGCTGAGGAGGGGATTGATAGAGCGGCTTTGGTGGGCACCTGGCGTCCAGCCAGGGTCAACCCATGACACTGTGCAAAGTATGAGAACATATGAAATGATTTGAATCAATTTGCTTGGGTTTTATCAGAACAGAGGAGGAGTTATTTTCCAAGGCTGATGCCAGGCCATTAAATAAAGAGGAATATGTTCAGTGCTCCGGTGGTAGTATGCCCCTGAGGCTTGTCTTTCAAGCTGCAATATCCCAAGCCAAACATTCATGTTCCATCTGGAAGCCAACAGGTGACCTGCCTAAGTTTTTCTGCAAACAGATGTTATAAGACTCTTTAAGTGTTTTATGGACAGGGAAAAAAAAAACCACTTCATGTACAATTTAGTCTATTTTCAAAGCAGCAAAGTTATCTATTATGATAGCAACATCCTAACTAAGGTAAAACAAGTTTAGAAATGTTCATGGGCTCTACTCTATGGGAATCGTGTGGCACCAGCCAGAGGTCTGACAGCACTCTTCATCTGCTCTTCGCCCAGAGCAAACCGGTATTCCTTCATCGTCATTTTGTGCTACATGACTTCTAGGTCTATTCCTGGGCTGAGTTAAGAAGAAAAATGCATTTGAAATGAAGGAATATTAAAAATGACTTGGTCCAAACTCAATGTACAGATGGGTGTTAGGTATGAAGGATCCTTAGTTTTCCACACTAGTTTTGTGATCCTCAGTTTAGATCTCAGCATTATATTGTAAAGAGTGGGCTACTTAGAAGTAACAGAATGGAATGCTACATATTAAAAAAACATCTCTCTAAAGAATATTGTACTGGAAATACACCAAAATATGCAAACAAAATACTTTTGTGTGTAAGTAGGTAAATGTATACACATAAGTAACATGTGATCTTTATTGCATACAAAACAATGTTCTTGAAATCCTAAATAATCAAATGATGATCAGTGAAAAAAAACCCCAGCCTGCTATATCAGGTCTCTGTGCATTTACAGAGTTGGAGGAAAGCTTGACATTTCAATAGACATTACATATACAGTTGATAGAGCACTTGAAAAAGGCAGCTGTAAATTATTTCTTATCACGGCCTAAATAGACCATTTACATTTTATCTGGAGAACAGAATTTCAGTAGTTGCCTTAGATGTGATTACTGAGTTCAAAGAAGAAAACATTTTAACCAGGACACCTTTCCATCTACTTCTGTTTTGGTGAGGGTTATTTATGTTCTTATTGAATCATCTATTAGTAATCAAGTGAGGAAAGACAGTAGGGTAAACACGTTGGAAATTAAAATAGAAAGCATTAAGGAAGGTTCCTGTATTATTTGTGTTTTGCAGAGTGCAGAATTTGGCTTTAACACTGCGGCAAGCGAGGAGAGACTCGCCTCTACAAAACCAGAGGGTCCAGCTGACTTCAGTGGACTCTGTGCGGGCAGCCACTGAGCCGCGCACCTTCAGTCTTGGCAGTATTAATTCCCAGACATGCAGAAAAAAGGTGAAAAGCTGAGGCAAGAGCTGCTCCGCCAGGGACCAGCTCTGGAGCAAAGCAGCATCACTGCGCATCTCCAGGCTGCTGCGACTTCGCTCCCGGGCTGGGAGGAGGGACGGGCAGTTTCGGCGCTTGCTCCTTGTTCCTTTTTCTGTCAGAATTTTTCCACGAACGTATTAACCTGTCTTCTTGTTTAAAAAGGGCCCTAGTAAATGAGCAAGATTTGTAAATGATGGTCTAAGAAGATACATGGTGCCCTTTTGTTTTAGGTAAATCTTATTTTAATACTGGATATTTTGGTGTAGCTTGGCCGTTTTTTCCCAGCATAACTATCTAATACATAAATAACTTCCTACGGTGAAGCAGCAGCCTCGCTAACAATGGATCATATGGAACGTCAATTTAACACCAGTACAAATGATTTTATATTTTAGTAATTTTGCAGGGCTGTTTGTCTCTAATCTTTTGTTGTTACATTAAGGGACTTACTGTTACAACAAATCATCTGAATTTGTCTTGCAATGGGAATGATAGCTATCAACCAGATGCTCATTCGCACACCAGAAGGTTACCGAGGAACAGGCACAAAAGGTACAACAGCTCGAAGAGACGACTTTGCTCTTAAAGCTAAGGCAAACCACTATGCTTGCAAACCACTGCAATACTAAAAAAAATTTTTAAAAGCTTTTGTGTAAAAAGATAAAAAACCACTAAATAATTGTGCTAAATGAGCTCTTGATATAAAAAGTGGGAAAAAAAATGGAAAAACCCTCAAAATACAGTTTATTGTGATTGTTCCAATTGTCTTTCACAAATGTTATGATCTCATTTCTCATTATTTATGCTCACTGTGGTTCTCAAGAGAGCAGTGAGCAACATGCCATTTTGGAACTGCTATCATCAAGGGCATACGTAGTTTAATTATTAAAACAAAGCTGTTGCATACCATGCTCTAAATGCCACTGCTGCCACTTAGAAACTGATGCGATTTGCATTCCTTTTAATAAATTAGGTATTTAATTACATTATAAATGTAACCTCTAATTGAAGCACCTTCTCCCAGTGGGCGTAACTCCATGATGATTTCGCTCAAGCTACCTAGAAGTAGATGCACGCTGCTGCAGGAGTGGGACTCTCACTAATAAGCACTTAAACATCATTCTTGAGTATTTTTGTAACTTAATGGATCTTCCCCCAGGATACCTCTTAGGAGGATATTTGTTATGCTGTAGCGTGTCGCCTTTTGCTCTTGTCCTCCACTTGTGGCCATTTGTGTGTCTGCACTTTCCTCTTTGGTAGCTTTTATTTGGCATGCCTGGACACCCACTGGTATCCCCATAGTCTATAAAGGTGGATGCAAGTCCCCATTCACGGGTATATCATGGCAATGGTGGTACTGTTTTGTTCTAAACCTATTTAACTGTCTAAATACAGCTCAAATTGTTTTTTTATACTGAAGCTATTAAGTGAGCTCTAATATGTCAGTTTGCTCTGGGTAGTAACTCATGGACCCAATTTAGAAGAGCAGTTCCCTGCTGAGGATGCCGGGTAAAAATTCATTGTATGTTGAAGTCCTGTATCATTCTGATTGTTAAAGCTTTAACAGCTTTAAATATATTTATTTACCTTAGCTTCTTGGCTAAGCAGTTATTTTCTGCTTATCTATAATTTGTTGTTGCTTCAGTAAGGAATTTCATTTTTTCGTTTTTGTCTGTAAGTTACTTCGTACTGTTTCTGCCCCATTTAACTCCCAAGGTGGGTGAATTGATGCATTCAAATAACACCTGGCCATATTTCTTATTTCTAGAGAGCGTTGTGAAATTGGTGAAAATGGAGTGTAAATCAATACATTTAACTAATGTTACTGTTTGATTGCAGGTCATTGAGGTGTTAGGCGGGATTAGATTAAAATAATAATAATTTGTGCTGTCTGGTTGAAGAGCAGCTTTTCCGTTTCTTGCCCTGATTCATGTTTCCAAGCCTTCCCCCAGTGTTTGCTACCAGCTCTCCTGTCAGCTTCCACGGGGGGATGAAAATCTGGTGCTCAAAGCTGAACAAACAAGGCACGCTCATGACAGTTCCGAGTTTTGAGCCAATCTCTGTAACAGCGGAGCAATTCAATTGCTGAACCAGCGATGGAGGCCCTGAGGAGCTGAAAAAGATGTTAAGAATTGTTCAGTTTAGATAGTTTAAAAGGCTCACTTGGTCACTCTCAAATAGCACAGGAATTTCAACACCACTTTAAAACCTGGAGCCTGTCTACTATAGCAACTTACTCCTGTCAATAGACAGTATCAGGCACCGGAGGGAGGTCCCAGTAGACAAAAGAACAAAAAAAGGCCATTTGTGGATTACTTACAGTTCAGTTTCTTCCCAACTCCCTTAGAAATTTTTCTTTTTCTAATTCTTATTTAAACTCTCTCTTCATTACTAATCTAAGTTTTCTGTGTGCTTTTGAACTGTGGTCTTAGTGCTGCCTAACACTGGCTAAATGCACGGTGTTGGCGACATGCTTTCTTTGGCTTTAATTTATTGTCTTCCACCATGCTTTTCCTGGTTCTCATAGTAGGAGAAAGATGATCAGACATTTGCCATCAAAAAAAGCCTGATATTTAAATTCAATACAGTACAGTTTCCAGGATTAGGACAGATAAGGTAAATAAGAGCTGGATGACCTTAGAAAAGTCTTATCTCTCAGTGAGAACTTGAACAACATCATGTTGAAGAAGGACAAATCGTAACCACTTCTGGTTATTCTCTGTATTCTGTAGACAACACAAGAACCTTCTCAGTTGCTCTGGGAGATGTCCAAAGATTAATTCAACCACTTTTATACATATATATATATATATACACACATATATAATCTGATAGATTGTAAAATTCCTTCCCCCCTCAAACCTCTCATTTTGAAAGATGAAGCCTGAATTTCAAATATGAGATAAGCAGCCCATTTAATTAGTTTAGGGCTCTCCTATCTGTGGGCGGACAAATACTATTTGTTTCTCTGAAGTACGACAGCTCCTTTTCACATAAAGCTGAGAATGCAATGCCGTTTATTCTTCTTTCTATAAATTGTGTCACTAAATACCTAGTTAAACTTGTTAGCAGAATAAATGAAGTAGTATGGGAATACCATTTCTGGAGGAGAAACTGCACAAAAACAGTCTGGCTGCAAAATGTATGTTTGTAAAGTGTGGATCACATTCTCAACTGCATAGCTTCATTGACTTTGATTAATAAGGATCTGGTCTATTGGTTTTCTCTCAGATAAATATTAATGTACTCTTCCTTTTGTCTTGAAATGGTTCTCACTGATATCAAATACAGAAATGAGGACAGCTGAAGCAAGGCTTTCCGGCTAAGACTTCTAATGGAGGCTGCAGTATTTTTAAAAATATTAAAGATTAAAATGTGCATATGGGGTAGCAAAAGAGGGGCAGCTATTTTAATGTGGGGAATCCCACTTCTTCACCTTTCTTGGGACATGGCATTATCTAAGGCCAGCTCTTCTGTGAATAAATGGATGTTTTTGAGTCTTCATTCTGTGCCTGGCAACACGTGTTTTGTACTTTCAGCAGCATCAGCGATCACATCTGCAGCTACCCTGAGAAGACAAGTAAAAAGAAGAGGGGAACAAGAGGGATTGCAAATACTTTTTGGCCAGATTATCTTATTGTCTCTTAGAATTTTGCAATCATGAGGCCGAGGATTATACAATAGCCTTGGGGTAAACAGTAGCAGCCTCTGAACTTCAGGGTTATAAAGGTGATTTTTCTAGAGACGTGGGCAGAACCTAGTGGGAGGCTGAGGAGGAGCAAGGTAAGGTCTTGCTCACTCCTTATCTGCTACTACTAACTAAGAAAACTTGTCTTGGTCAAATAACCACAGTGAAGTTGGATCAACAGTGAAGGGTTTGCCCTTTTTGGATGTGCCTACTATGGAGTTTGCTAATTCTCAAAATGTTTGTGGTGGCTTTTTCTTGGTGGTCCCTAGGGCCATTCAGCAGCGGGCAAAATTCTCCCCCTCTGCACCACTACCCTGTGTCAGCATTGTGGGTGTTGCTGCCCTGAGCACCCTTTTTGTCTGGCAGATATTGCATATCTCTGGCTATCCAAATTAAGTTTTCTGTTAAATCCCTGAGCTGTTAGAGAATAACATTACAGAATTCAGCACAGCTGTGGGGTCATAGTGTAACGTGCACTTGGAAGATAGACGTGAGCAGCAAGGTAGGAAGCTCCTGATCGATACTGCTGGGAAAAATAAGCGGTGTGTACATCATCTGTGCTGGGAAAGGAGAAACTGTCACCTAATGCCGGGTGTGGGAAGCTCAGGGATAGTCATGATGCTTCGGGCTGCTGGCAGGATGCCCTCTCCCAGCTGATCTCCACCTAAGGCAGGCGGCAGGAGTGCCTTGTGTTTTATGTGGGGTGTAAAAAAAAAGGCTAAATCTTCATGGTCTGCTTGACTCCCTACAGCTTTGCTCCATGTGCTTTTGCTGCATGACATATGGCTTTATTATGAGACTCACCTTCAGCTTGGGAAGTGTCTTTTCACTGCCTGGGACTTGTTTCGCTCCCTCCTGCCATCTCTAACTGTGACGGTTAAAATTGTGTTGGTCTGGAGTGTGTGTTCATTGGTGAAAAACCTCGGAGCTGAAGATGGCCAAGCTATTTTATTAGTAAAAATAGGCCAAAGTGAATGTTCACATGGGAGAGATTAGTTACTGCCTTGCAGAGAGGTCACGGTGGTTTCCTCATGATAAATTTTTTAACAAAAAATAAGAATCTTCAAAGTTGTGTGACTTGTATTACACCTGATTTCAGTAAAGACTAATTGAATGTGCTGTGCCTTTCCTAAAGCAGTTTTGATTGACTTCTCTTTGTTCTCCACTTTAATCCAAATGAAAAAAGGCATTTACTTGTGCTAATTAATTTATTTGTGTTAATGAACATCTATTGACTCATCTTTCTGTATTGCACTGAAATTTGAGGTGTGCTGCAAGTCAGGCATGGTTTAGCATACCAACAAAATAAAAGCATTTGGAGGCTGTGGGTTGGTTATATGTCTGCCATAAATAAAGGCACTTAGGAAATTGAAAGCACTGACTTCAGGCTGTTGGTTAGAGGAAAACCCTTGTTTTCAGCCCGAGATGTGGCTCAGCTGTGTTTGTGGCACTGGCTATTTACAGCCATTTATGCTCATATACAGCTTTATAAATAGTTTACAGAAATATCGCTGCAGTTGAACAAAGCAATCTTTATTTTTTCTAGAAGCAATGGTATGAGCCACTGAAGGCTGGGGAAGTTGTTGATAAAATGTCACAAACAAGGAGTGCGGGAAAACCAGCTGTCTGGAGCAGGATGTCACGCAGCCATGAGGAGACAGATCTAGGGTCATCCAGCCAGGACGTGCCTTTTGGTTGCCCTTGAGGATCTGTCAGACCAGAGCAGCAGGGCAACAATCTCCCCTTGGCTCGTGGGTTCAGAAGAAGGACAACAGAGGTGTGGTTTGGATGTCCTGCAGGCGGAACATTTTTGTTGTGGCTGTTCCCAGTTGGAGGAGTTTCCCCAAAGCCCCTGCCACCAGCAGAAGAGGATTTGAGCATGGCTGAGTGTCCTTGTTTCGGCCAGGACGGAGCTAGTTTTGTCTCCAGCAGCTACCATGTTTTGGATTTAGTGTGTGAAGAATGGTGATAACACACTGATGGTGTTGGTTGCTGCTAAACCATCAAGGACATTTTGCAGTTTCCCAGGTTTTGTTAATGTGCAGGTGCAAAAACTTGGAGGGGCAGAGCCAGAATAGTTGATCCAAACTGGCCAAAGAGAGTATTCCATACCATAGACGGCATGCCCAGTATAAGTGAGGGTTGGCCAGTGGGCCACTTCCTTTAAGCCTTAAACTTTCCTTCTGGTTGTTTTTTGTTCCCTGCTTTTTTTTTTGTTGTTCATTTGGGCCTTTTTATCCACTTGTTTGGCTGTTTGTTCCCTCGCCTGCTCTCTCTGGAACTCGCTGTTCTGGGATAGCTGGGGGGGGATACCCCTGCTCCCTGCCTGCTGCTCGGGACGGGCTGTATCTGTTATTGGGTGGTGAGAAATTGTGCATCGTTTGTTTTATATATTCTATTATCCTTATATATATTATTATTCTCATTTTTAATATCTTTTAATATTTTTCCTTTGCTGTCCTGGTGAACTGCTTTTATCTCAACCCGCGAGTTTTCCTTTCTCTCCGATTCTCTTCCCCACTCCACAGGGGAGGGGGGAAGTGAGTGAGCGGCTGCGTGGTATTCGGTACCCGCTGGGGTTAAACCACGACACTGAGGCAAAATGCTCAAGATGGATATGAAAAGGGGAAGCTTTCCAGGAGCATCACCAGCTGCCTCTCCCCTCATCTGCCCTTCTGCTGGCCATGCAGAGGCTCAGCTCTGATCACTCCCAATTTTTGCTTCAGTCCTGTTTCTCACCCTGAAAACACCTTCCACACTGAGCTGGCTGGTCCCACAAGGGAGACAGCTTGGAAGACTGAAAGAGGGCTTGGCAGGCTCTTCTGCCTCTCTTGGATACCAAGTGATAGGCAAATGCAGTGACCTTGCATGTCCAGCTAATGCAGACATGGGACTCGTGCAGCTGATGAGAGAGGAAAAAAAAAAAATCTGTTCCTGCTCTCAGTTTCCATGGCTTCAGAGGTGATCTTTTCCCTTTTCCTTTTCTCCTGGTGAACCTCAGATCCTCATCTCAGTCTTGAGCGATTCATATTCATCATTTTTGACCTTTTTTGCCCACATGCATTGGTACCAGGCCACGATAACCTACCCTTGCTCTTGGCAGGTGTCTGCAGTGACCAGACAGAGGCTGTAGCTCGGTGCCGGGACAGGCAGCTTGCCTGCAGGTGGCACGTCACGGTGGGCAGCTATGCTGTACCCTTCCTGCAAGTATACTTTATAGTTGAAGAATGAGAAAGATTTGGGGTAGGTGAAAAAGGGGAAAGAGGGAATGAGAAGGAAAGTAGGAGCCACGGAAGGGCTGGAGGTGGGGAGCTGCCCATGGAGACAAGGGTTGTGTTGGTCATTGCCTCCCGATGTTCAGCCGTTCTGGCAGAGGAAATACCATGGTGAGAAAAGACAAATGGTGATCTCTGTCAGGATGACAGTCTTGGGAAGAACAGAAAACTCTCAAGTGTGGGTGGGTTAGGAGAAGCCTCCCTCTCTTTTCCCTTCCTACATTGAGCATGTGGGATACTAAGAGAAGAAGGTGAACAGGAGTGGTGGCGTAAGCTTGCAAAACCATGCCGAGCGTATGGTAGACTTTAAAAACCAACTGTTTACAACAAAGCCAAACAGTATGACCCAAATGATGCTTGCTAGCATCCTATGCCCCGGGCAGGCTTCCAAGCTGGGTGGGAAGTGAGCTGGAAAATTGCCAGGCAAGTACAAAGCACAGATGTGCCGACACGAACCTCAGTGCTTTACAGTGCAAAGAATTTACCGCAGTCTCAAACAGGCATATGGAAGGTGCCGTATTTTACCAGCTACCATGAAAAGCTTTGCTCTGTGTGCACACACAAACACTTAAAGGCAGCAACTGATGGTTTCCATCCACTGCAGCTGACTAGACCTCCTCATGGCCTTTCAAAACTCTCCACTTTGTGGCTGGATCCTGAAGTGAACTCCCTCCTCTGGCCCTTCTTCCTGGGCTAACTGCCCGGTGCAGGGGAACCCTTGGCCCTTTCTGACGTAGGGAGTCCTGCTTCGTGGTTTTGGTTCCTTTAAAAACTGATTAAAATACTTTGTGGAGATAGGTTTTCTCAGGTGGAAAGGGCAACTCTCTCTGTTGGGCAGTCTGGTTAAATTGAGCATCATCGTTTGGGTGAGTCTGCCTGGATGCTCACTTGGGGATGTAAACCAGCAGCTTTTGTTTCCAAATTGCTTTATATTTTGTGGAATTGCTTCCATCTGTGAGGCTTTAAAATAACATCAAATTTAAATGGTGGCATTTTGCATTTATTTTGTCCAAATGTAAATGTTTAGACTGTTAGGCAGCAGCGAGTCAGGCCCAGAATGAAACTTTTTACTTATCTGTTATTGAAGAAAATCCCCCGAGGAAATACAGTCATAATTTAATCTGTCTCTAAAATTTCCACTCTGCCTTTAATCATATTTCTTGCAATACTTCCTCTCTTTTCCCCAAAAAGAGTAAGTTCTTGGCTTTTCTTTTTTTTTTTCCCCCAGTTTCTTCAGTAGAAAAATTGGCAAAAACATTGTGTTCAGATGAATCTGTTGCAGGGAAAGAAATCAGTCAGTTCCTACCTCTAGAAATCAAGGCATGCAAGGTTATCTTATGCATCCAGGTGGCAGAATTTCAAACTTCTTGTTACCAGGAGTTGCAGCTTTTCAACCTACTCGCTTTCTGGGAACGTCGCTTTTTCCTTGCGCTCTGCAAGGTGGCTGAATGCATTTTTATTTATGTAACAAATTAGACATTTGCTTGACTATTGATTAGCTAACTTTAGAATCTGCTTTAGCGAGGTAAAATTTGCTATCAACACTTGAAGCTCAACAGTGTAATTAATAAATATTTAGGATTTGCCTGATTTTTGAAATCACCTTCTTTATTTAGTTAATTGCTAAGTTTTTGTCTGTGTAAATTCCTCGGACAAAATACTTATTATGCTCAAAAATTGTACAAATAGAGCATTACTAAATGTTTTCTTAGGAGCAGCTCAAAACCTTTGCAATACCTGCTTTATAACTTGCAGTCTTGATTGCCATTTAACTTCAACTGCCTTTATTGCCATGTAGCCTTTGGGTCATCCTGCATGAAACTGCTTTCATTTTATTGCTATGTTAAAGGATACGGGAATGAAGGACAAAACTAGCTCACTTCAATTCCGTACTTCTGATTTTTCCAAGATTTTTCATATGATGGAAAGTGAGTACATTTCCAGAACATAAACTTGACGCTTAGGAAGCAAATACAGCAAGGGGACCGCTGTACACACATTCTGTGTTATGTTCAAGCCATTTGGGGATTGAATGAGTCGGTTCATAGCCTCTATGGGATTATTTTTTCGTGGCTTTCTGCTCAGATAACCATGCACAAGTAAACAGGGATTGTTAGTGATGTTTGAAAAGGTGAGAACTGTTGTCCATATGTTGGTAGCTACTCACGCAGGTGTGAACCCCAACCACTTTTATCACAGAGCAAATACTTTCAATTTAAAATTACTCCATTTATTTATGAACTTAAGATCTATTATAACTTAATGGATCTCCAAATGAAGGCAGGGTTGTTTCCTAATTAAAATGTAGAGATAATTTTTATCTGTAAAAATACAATAAAAGGGTATGCTTATGCTTAAGTGTTACTAGATCTTCACACTGGAGGAGATATGGTTGTTCATTGCGGTAGTAAATACAGCCAGAGTATATATGCAATATAAGGTGGTCAGGCTGATTTGGAAAAATAAGTATCATGTAAATTTTGTCCATTAGGGGAGGTGGTCTGCTTTTTTGGCCTGAAGATATTAGGAGCTAAATTACTACAACAGTGGAGCCTCATTATACTTACACAGGTGGCTGGGAAGCAGTTGAATCATGAATGGAGAAGTTAATCTGCTAGAACAGGAGTTGTTATCACTCCTTTCCAAAAGGAGAGGTCTGTATCATCAGTGGTCCATTGCAGATTGCCATCAAATGACACATGGTAGAGAAGTCATTAGGCTGTTCAAGCTAATATTGGTGCCTGGCTACTGCAGGCTTTCTTTTAATCAGAGAGGCATAATTGTAGCTTCACCATAGGCAGAAGAAAATCTGGGTGCTGAACTTGCATTCTGTATATTTGTATTTATCTCATGCACCTTCTAGTTCTTGCAAATGGAGATATGGGGTTGGAGATCCACTGGAGATCCAGTGGGTTGAAAAGTTAAAAAATATTAACTTTCAGCACAGTTTCAAGTACCTCTTCCTAGCTATGTTGAATATATGGTCCCCTGGACCTAAAAGAAAGATATAGTCTAAACCTCCTTCAGTAGTCATTAAACAAAAGTTACCTTCATCTCTATCGATGTAAAAATCTCCTGCACAAGGACGTTGGATTAAATACAAGGCACACAGACAGAGGCTGGGTTTTTGTGAGTTTTTTTAAGCCCACAAACTAAAGCTGTTGCTAAATCTTCTCTATCAAGGAAAAATGTCAGAAGCCTGTAAGCACATTGAAGTGTAAGGACAGTGAAAAAGTAAGTTAATGCTTTTTAGATATCAAGTATGTTTGCATAGCTGTAAAAATCTGGCAAGCAGATGGCAACACATTGAATTTCAATAGGAAATCAGATCTACAAAAACATTGTTTGTTACCAGGTTGTTATTGAAGAGACCGATTATGGTGACTGATAGGAATCCCTGTGATGAACCCCTTGCTCAGGCTGGCAAGTAGCTGCTCATGTGAATAGCTGCAATGATTTCAGTGTACTGGCTTTCTCCCCAGTGCAAGGCAGGCACATAAGCTGGTACAAATCTTTAGTTATAAGTCAATGTGTAGGTCAGTAATATTTACTCTGAGGACTGGTAGAAGATAAGATTAGGAGTTTATCAGTAGTTGTATGCATGTGCTTAACCCATGGCGAGTGAAGGGTGATATGACTGAATGGGCATTGAGCTCTGCCGAGCTGTGCGGTGTTTAGCACAAGCTAAAAACATGCACGTGAAAAGCTACCACAGCCCAGCTGACGCATGGTAAGTCTTTAACCTTTTCTGAGGTATGAAAGAGCCTTTTTTGTAGGAAAATCCCAACTGCAGAAAGTGGGGGAATTTCAGGAGGGAAAGCACAGAGCCTGGTAGGAGAAATAGCTTTAGAGTGGGAGTGTGCCTGGGTTGCAAAAATACATCTAGGAACCTGGAGAAATCATAGAATCATCATAGAATCATCAAATGGTTTGGGTTGGAAGGGACCTTAAAGATCATCTAGTTCCAATCCCCCTGCCATGGGCAGGGACACCTTCCACTACACCAGGTTGCTCAAAGCTCCATCCAACCTGGCCTTGAACAGTTCCAGGGATGGGGCATCCACAACTGCTCTGGGCAACCTGTTCCAGTGCCTCACTGCCCTCATAGAGAAGAATTTCTTCCTTATAGCTAATCTAAATCTACCGTCTTTCAGTTGAAAGCCATTCCCCCTTGTCCTATCACTACATGCCCTTGTCAAAAGTCCCTCTCCAGCTTTCTTGGAGGCCCCTTTAGGCTGCTAGAAGGTCTCCGTGGAGCCTTCTCTTCTCCAGGCTGACCAACCCCAACTCTCTCAGCCTTTCTTCATAGGAGAGGTGCTCCAGCCCTCTGATCATCTTTGTGGCCCTCCTCTGGACTCACTCCAACAGGTCCATGTCCTTCTTGTGTTGGGGGCCCCAGAGCTGGACACAGTACTCTAGGTGGGTCTCACTAGAGCAGAGTAGAGGGGGAGAATCATCTCCCTCAACCTTCTGGCCATGCTTCTTTTGATGCAGCCCAGGATACGGTTGTCTTTCTGGGCTGCAAGCGCACTTTGCTGGTTCATGTTGAGCTTGTCATCACCCAACACCCCCAAGTCCTTCTCCTCGGGGCTGCTCTCAATCCATTCTCTACCCAGCCTGCATTTGTGCTTGGGATTGCCCTGGCCCGTGTGCAGGACCTTGCACTTGGCCTTGTTGAACTTCATGAGATTCACATGGCCCACCTCTCAAGTCTGTCAAGGTCCCTCTGGATGGCATCCCTTCCCTCCAGCGTGTCGACTGCACCACACAGCTTAGTGTTGTCAGCAAACTTGCTGAGGGTGCACTCAGTCCCACCGTCCATGTCACTGACAAAGATGTTAAACAGTGCCGGTCCCAACACTGACCCCTGAGGAACGCCACTCATCACTGGTCTCCACTTGGACATAGAGCTGTTGACTGCAACTCTTTGAGTGTGACCATCCAGCCAATTTCTTATCCACTGAGTGGTCCATCCGTCAAATCCATGTCTCTCCAATTTAGAGACAAGGGTGTCGTGAGGGACAGTCAAATGCTTTGCACAAGTCCAGGTAGATGACGTCAGTTGCTCTTCCCTTACCCACCAACACTGTAACCCTGTTGTAGAAGGCCACCAAATTTGTCAGGCACGATTTACCCTTAGGGAAGCCAAGTAGGCTGTCACCAATCACCTCCTTATTTTCCATGTGCCTTAGCATAGTTTCCAGGAGGATCTGCTCCATGATCTTGCAGGGCACAGAGGTGAGACTGACTGGCCTGTAGCTCTCTGGGTCTTCCTTTTTTCCCTTCTTAGAAATGGGGGTTATATTTCCCCTTTTCCAGTCAGTGGGAACTTTACTGGACTGCCACGACTTCTCAAACAGGATGGGTAGTGGCTTAGCAGCTTCATCCGCCAGTTCCCTCAGGAACCATGGATGCATCTGATCAGGTTCCATGGATTTGTGCACCTTCAGGTTCTTTAGATGGTCTCAAATCTGATCATCTCCTACAGTGGGAGGTTCTCCATTCTCCCAGTCCCTGCCCTTGCCTTCTGTGAACTGAGCGATGTGGCTAGAGCACCTCCCGGTGAAGACTGAGGCAAAAAAGTCATTGAGTATCTCAGCCTTCTCCATATCCCAAGTAACCAGGTCTCCCGTTTCCTTCCAGAAAGGGCCCACATTTTCCCTAGTCTTCCTTTTATCACCAACATACCTATAGAAGCTTTTCTTGTTGCCTTTGACATCCCTGGCCAGATATAATTCTATCAGGGCTTTAACTTTCCTAACCTGATCCCTGGCTGCTCAGATAATTTCTCTGCATTCCTCCCAGGCTACCTGTCCTTGCTTCCACCCTCTGTAGGCTTGGAGAAGGAATTTATCACCAATGCATTCCAGGAACCTCTTGGATTTCTTACGCCCTGCTGTGTTGTTTCTCCAATAGATATTGAGGTGGTTGAAGTCCCCCGTGAGGACCAGGGCTTGTGAAATCCTTTGAAGTGCTGTTGGAAAAGAACAGGAGAAAGTCCAAGTGGTTCTGAGACATCACAAACTAGAGCAATGCTATTTTCTCAGTACCTGGAAGACACGGCACTGTCTGAAAAATCTTGTATCTTGTGTGTTGTCGTTGAAGGGCAGAGCACAGCTGAGTCCATCACTGTGTGCTTCATCAGGAGAGGCCGTGAGAAAATCATGGACTTTTCTATGAATGGTCACTTGCTTTTAAAGTTCTTGCAAATTTAGGGAAGAACTGAGAAGTGCTGTTTCTCTTAGTCTAACTAAAGTTTGGTCCTGCCTTTGTTTCAAGTCAATGTTTTTCATACATTTTGGCATTTTTTAACTCCATTCAAGGAGCTTTGTGTGAAAAGTAATGGAGAAGAAAAAAATCCATCCATGTGATGGGCTTATGCAAGAGTCCCTCAAGTCCTGCTGTTCTGTGAGAGTTTGTGCTTCCATCGGGAAATATTTAGAGCATGAAGACGGAGAAACTGCAAACCACTTGTGTAAGAGATGGAATATTTTAAAACCTCTAAATGCCATCTAGGCCTTGGAGATAGTTATTATGCAGTGAATTCTCAAAACTCTTTTGGAGGAGGGTCAAGGAGAGCATCTGTAGAAAACAAAAATGTTGGTCTTAGATGCTGTGGATCTTTTCACAACCCTATATTTTGCCATTTCCTCTAGGTTGTATTTTTCTCTGTCTCTTGTTTCTTAGGAAGATCTTGACTATTTCTGTGACTCCTAAACTCAGTGCTGTTCCAGTCATAGTTTATTGTAGGTGGTTCATTCTTTGGGGAGCCGTGCATTCACTGCTTTGCAGACGTGGACAACTGGCACAATTCTGCAAAACAGCTAAGGTACAGCTTCCACAGTTGAATGCACACGCTTGTATGCCTTCAGAGTTGTATAGATCTTTCTCTCAACTCTTATTTTTGGGACATGACTCCTCCTTAGTCTCAAGGACCATCGAAGGATTTGACAAAGCAAAACAATGATAGTTATGATAAAGCTCCTTTACGTTCTTGCTAGAATTTGATGAAATCACAAGACTTTTGTTTTGGCTTTTAAAAATACATTGGGTTTTTTTCCTGTTTCCATTTTCAGAAAGGTAATGGTGTGTGCATGCATATGTGTGTACATTTGTGTTCTCCATTCATGCTCCTTACATGAAAGATTTTAATTTCATTAACAGTGGTTGCTTTCCAGAAAGAAGATCTATGTCACTTCTTGCTTTTTACCTAATATGGTGATCTCAAAGAGCAATTAAACAAAAAAGGTCAGATACACAGAGTCATACAGTAATTTAGGTCAGAAGGGACCTGTACAGTCATCTACTCCAACACCCTGCCAGAGCAAGGCTAACTTCAGAGTTAGGCCAGACGGCTCATGGTTTCCTCCAGCTGAGTTCTGAATGTTTCCGAGGCTGGATATTCCATAGCTTCTCTCACAACTCAATCTCCTTCCTTGTGAATTGTCTCTCCGTGTATCTAGCTGGAGTTTCCCTTTTTTGTGCCTTGTCACAGTTGCCTCCTGTCCCGGTGTTGTGCATCTCTGGAAAGAGTGTGGCTCTGTCTTCTTTTTAACCCCTTATTAGATAGTTGAACATAGCACCTAGGACTGCCCTTGGCCAGGTTGAAGAGGCTGAGTTGTCTCAGCCTTGCCTCACACGTCGTGCTCTAGCCCCAGGCTGCCTGTAGCAGAGCCCGCTCTGGTTTGTGGGGCTCCCTCTTGTACTGGGAGCCCAAAGGTGGACACAGAGTGCTAGATGTGGCCCCACCAGTGCCAAATAGCCGGCAATGACAAATTGTTGTTGGGACTTTCTTTTAAGACCACAGCATGATCCAAAACCTGAGTCCATAAATAAATAAATAAATAAATTGTAGCCTTTTAATTCCTTTTTGAAGAACACAGCCATGAATCTAAGGAAGTAAATTATGTGGCTTTACTTACTGGCTTCCACAGTCTGTGCCACAATATCCTTATTTCATAACAGAAGCAAGGTATTCCATGATTAAAAATTTATTAGAAGTGGAGATTCTAATGAGAATGATTTAGGATTTGTACTTTGCAACAAAATGCAACAAATTAAACAGTGAAGTAGGAAAAATAGCAGTGGATGTGGAAGAAAGATAAGTTTGTATGTTTGGCATTGTCAGTGACATGACAGCATAGTCTTAATTCCCTAAATACAGGCATACATGAAATGGAGATAAAAATAGATATTGGTTTTTTTGCTGGCTTTGAATCATGGGAATATATTGTACTTACACTTCACTGCTAATATTTTCCACTGAGGGCTAATGTAACCGTTAACACTTGCAATTGTCAGCCCTTGTAAGCAAACTGCTGGTCAGTATAAGGATTGGAGCCACGTTTTAAGGGGTGTCAGTTGATTGCCTCGCTTGAGTGCAGTAGAAGTGAAGATATGTCCAGGAGTTGGCACCCATAATTGTTCCTAGATCCTGCTAATGAGAGCAAATCTCACCAATCTCCTGCTGTCAGACATTTCAAATTTGGAAGCCTGAAACTAGGCGTGTAATTCCAAAGTCATGAGCTCTGCAACTGTGGACAAGAATCAACAGTGTAAATACCATAGCCACAGTTGATAGTGTTGATTGATGAGATTGCCTTGGATCCAGCTGTCCCTATTAAAAAAGACATTATTAAAGAATATGGGCTGACAAAATGCATACTAATTTAAGCTTCCTAGAAAGTCATCATGTGCACTGTGGGGGAAATTCAGTGCACTGCAATAGATCTGCAAATCTCTACCTACCTTCCCAGCTCCTGTGTCTAGCACTGTACAGGTCTTCTGTATTGCAGCAAAATACCTCAATTTATCTTTTCTCCTGTGTGTTTCCCAGTGCTTTCACAGCTACATCCAGCCTTATGCCATTGCACAGGGGTAGAGGGGCTGACTGCTGCATTCCTGGACTCACAGGAAAGGATTTCTGAGCAAACCATGCCACAGGCAGAAATACCCCTCTGCTGCTTCTGTGGAGCGTGTTGCAAAGCCTGCCTGGAGTCACGTAAGTGTGACGCAAAGTTAGGAAGCCGAGTTTGTGTTTCGATCCTCATTCATCAGAAAAAAATGGAATGTGAGAAGAACTTTAATACAATAGAAATGGTTTCAATTTTGTAGCCAAAGAAGGATATTAACGTGGGAAGATCCAAGTTCAAATTAATTTAAATCTGATCATGAAAGACTGATGGAGGGCTTCTGGTCAGAAAGGCAGCTCGTGACCATTCGCAGAGGTGGTCCAACTGAAAGGCGTGGCGGAGTCCACCATTTTGTTTTCATGTTCAGTTTGACAGGAGTCACTGGAAATTATCCTCTTCGGTCTGATAGCATTCCTGTGGCTAGCAAAAGCGGGAACAATTCAATATTATAAAGTATTTATAAGTCCCTAAGGCACATTTACAGATGTCCTTGGCAACATCAATTTCCAGCCTGTTAATAGCTTTAAAAGCTAAAAGCAGAACTGTAGACCTTTTCTAGGCACCAAAAAGCAGCAAATGCTGACAGACAAGTAGTGAGTAGGCAGATCCCTCTCTGCCCACCTCTGATAACAATCAAGTCGCTGTATTGTGCATTAGCTTCAGGGAATGGATTAGCCCTTTTGGCAGCCCACTATAAAGCACTTTGCAGTAATCTCATTTTGAGATCTCAAAGGCATGAATCATCCAGGTCAAGTTTAAATCACGCTTTGAGGGCCAGATTCTTATCTTGCTTACGCCACAATGAATAGAGAGCTATTGCGTTAGAGCCAATGTTGCTACACAGCCACGTAGCATCAGGATGCAGGTAATGAGAATTGGGCCCTAAGGGTGAAAAATTGGCATACTAGTAAAAATTAGCTGAGGGAGGAAGTATGGGTTGCTATATATAACAGTAAAGAATCAACTACTTCTAACATTGAATGAGGAGCTTTCTTACAATAAAGAAAAGGGAATGGTCCAATTTCAACTAAATATTTAAGGTCCTTACCGGTTAGGTTCCTACTTCTCCACTGAGTTCACTGGACCTCTTCTATGACCAAATCATAAGCATTTCGCAAGCAGACACAAATATTTGAACAGATGCATCCTCCCATCTCACAAATACATGCCCATCTGGCTTCGGATGAGGTCTCTTACTTCTGGCCACTTCTTGTTAGTACATGAAAGAGATGGCAGACAAGAAAGGTGGCAGAGAGTGAGCTGCTGGATGACTTTATCCAGCCCATGCCCTGCTGTCCACTCACGTCTGAGGGTCCCCAGAAAAAGAGGGCTAAAGTGACACTGGGTGTGGAGAGTTGTTCTAGGGGCCGTATTGGCCTTGTAGGCAGCATCTTTGGCATTGTCCCCATTTGATCAATTCTGAGCCTACTGACTTCAGTGTGAGTATGCTGCAGGCTGCATCCGCAGGAGGAGCCATACATTTTTCAGCTTCCTATCATTTAAACAAGATACATAGCACCAAGCTGTTTCTCAGTCATGAATATCTAGGGGTGAAAGACCTCAGACCTGCTCTTATTAATAGCTAGCAGGGTACAAGTTTATACATTTTTGAAGCAGCTGACCCTGCAGTCTCTCTCCCTTCTCATCCCCACCTTTCCATTTAAATTACTTGCATTTTTCTCATTTGTAGGTTCCTGGCGAGCAGAGCAGACTTACTCCACTGGAGGAGAGAGCAGAGGGTGGGCCCAGTGCTAATGCAAGAATTTACTGAAGAGTTGCACACAGATTTTCCTCTGCAAACTGGTCACTCAACCCGTCCACCTTTTTCTGAAGGTTTGCTTTGGAAATAATGTGCTTAAAAGCTGCCTAGATCTCAAGAGCTTCAAATGCAGAGGATGTAAACACTGTCCAGAAATCTGAAATGGAACAAGATGCTGCTCTGTCCAGTGACCTGGAATAAAAGCAATGTGGCTCAGGGGAGCTTGCAGGGGTCAGGTAGTCCATGCCCTGCCTTGCAGCAAGCTCAGCTCTTCCTAGACCATTACTGACAAATGTGAGTCTATACTGTTCTTAAAAAATCTCCTATGGGGGAGATTCTGCTAGCTCCTGAGCAAACTGTTCTGGTATTTACTTGTCATCAGCTGCCTAATCATATGTAACAGCCCTGAGAAGTTGGACAGGTCTGAACTAGGATCCCCTATTTGGTTATTCTGTTGTGATAAAGATGGTTTTTGTCTGGACTGGAATATTCATTTTTGAAGGTTTATGGGGTGGAGAATAGCAGAGCTCTTGCTTCACGTCAAGCATATTCTCTGTCTTTGAAAGCAAAATGAAGAGGGTCCCCCAGTGATTCTGAGCTCAAAATACTTGGAAGGCAAACTTATGGAAGCTGTAATTTCTGCAACTACCAGTCAAGCTCAGACTTCTAGGATTGTTAGGCATCTGGTTGCACGGCGGGGAGTCTGTCAGCTTTGTGAAATGCATTTTCTAGGCTCTGCCATGGGCAGTGCAGGCAAGGCGGTGGAAGGGCAGGCGTGTTTCCCTTGGAAGTCTAAATTAAACAAGTGTGTCCCTGCTAAATATGCAAATTATTGAATTGGCATATTCCGGGGGGGGGGGTGGGGTGGGGGGGTGGGAAGGCCCGTTAAAAATTGCTAACTAGCCTTTTAGAAAACTACCCTCCCACCATGTGTTTATCAAATACGAGATGTTTTTGCATGGATTTGCTGGGTCACAGTACAGATGCAAAATTCTCTTACATCATTCTACAAGACCATTTCTGTTTGTGTTTTCTTGTAGCAGGCCTCTGTATGGACAGACTCCCACTTCAGCTTGAAAGATTGCCAGGCAAGAGCCTTTTTTCATGTGGGTTTTGTAGGAAGTGATCTAATAAATGGAGGGAAAATACTGAACTTTGTATATGTGTGCAGTTTTGTGATAGCGTATCCCTTACTGCCTGCAAAATAATCAGCTTTCATTATGATCAATATTGCGCTGCCAATGAAACAAACTGCCTGCATACAGACATTCAGAGGAACAGCTCTTTGAGTGGGTTCACAGCTCTTGAGTTCACTTACCAAGAACTTCAAAGAAGTAGTTAGGCCTTTTTAGTTTGTCTGTTTTACAGCCAGAACACCAATGTTTACGATTCTGCACGTTCTTTGATCCTTCTGTTAATGTCTTCATACTGGCTGACAATGTTTTTGCAAAAGTTTAAAAAGAGACCTCAGCTACAGCAAGAGCTTTGGCCTGTGGAAACAAACACTGCTGCTTCTCAGCTGCAAACAGTGCTGCTTCTCAGCTGCCGTTCAAGCCCAGGGTTATGAGGAGCGTTTGTAGAAAAATGCATGCTGAATGCAAGAGCACTTTCTTTTCTGCTTGCACTTTGTTCCCTCTCACAACACTTGGAATGTAAATGCTTCAATCAGTGACCAGGTGGTTCTTTGTTTTGCTGGAAAATGTTATTTTTCCCCCCAGAAGCCTACAACATCTACAAAACCACAAGCGGTTTCTTTACAAGAGATGGGAGGCAAAGCTATTCTGTCTGATGCTTGGGCAAGAGGAAGTGCAGACAAATGCTGCTCAATTACACAAAATGAATTGAATGTGAACGCAGGACACATCTTAGCAGAGTACAGACAACTCAGGATGGGGATAGGACTCTCTTTACTATGCAATTGTTACGAGATGTTCCCTCTCCACAGTAGTGGAAAGGGACAGAGATGCAGCTGTCAGGAATGCTCCCCTTCATCCTCACTACCTTCATCCCCAGTACTAGAAAACATGCCATTAAAATATACACACAGACAAGTCTTTCAGCAAAGGAAGTCTATTTGTAATTGGGTTCATTTATCTAAGACCTGTTTTAAGTAATGCAGCTCCTTTCTGGAGCTTAGTGAGGGTCTGTACTCCAGCATCTCCCATAGCACCAGCAAGGAATATCTGGGTGATGGATTTTGTCTGTTCACATGAAAGCTTGTCTCCATGAAAGGAGCAGAGAAGCAAAAGGAGCAGGAGAAAATACTGGGAAGGTAAGAACAAGAAAAAGTCAAGAACAGGTATAGGTGGACCATGAAGGTGCTTGCAAGCACTCAGGGTAGGTTTCAGTCCCCCAGCTAAATCACTGGCATGTGGATGTCTCTATACAAACTAGGTGTTTAAGAGCCTGTTAAAGTTAATGGAGGCAAGAAGGCTGTGCAGCTGACCAGACACGGGTGTTGAGGGACAGCATTTGCCCTGGAGCTTCTCTGCCATAAAAAGGCAGGTGGGTCTCAGTCTGTGCCACCTCACCTGTTAGTTGAGTTCTTGCCATGTATCTCCTCATTCTCCTTTTCCTCCTCTTCTTCTCAGTTTTCATTTAATATAGTTTAGTAAGTACATAGCTGAAATGGATTGGAGGCCTACAAAGGCAACTACCACCATCAGTTGACTATATAGCCACATAACCAACCTTTAAAAGTTTGCAGACTATGTGTCCTCTTCTAGTTACAATCTGTGGGTCACATTGTGAGGCAAAGATGTTTTCCATACACAGCACTCTATGTTCACTGAAAAATTTTGCTTTTCACCAGCCTGTTTGCTTACTCACTTGTAACTGAGCACATACACTGGTGTTTTGCAACAGTCTGTACATCACCTTTCGATGTGAACCGTAATGAGAAACACTGCTCTACTGACAGCTTAGGCATTCATGTTGTGGAGAATGGATCCACTCAGTACCTAAAATTCGGCTTATATTAGGTGAATACTTGCTTTGCTTACCAGAAATGCAGCGCTATAGAGTCCTGGAAGATACATCCCTTACCAGGAAATGCTCTCAAAGTAATTGCAACAGCCTTTTATGTATCCCGAGATTGTTATGTTTCCTCTCAGTCTTCTCTAAGCTAAACAACTGCATTTCTTTCAACTGGTCCTGAAAAGCCATGTTTCCGCAGGCTCTGATTATCCTTGTCGCTCTCTTATTGACACGCCAATTGTTCCTGTCTTTCTCTAATTACGGTATTCCGGACGAGAGGCGGGATTCCTGCTGAGGCCATGCCAGAGCTGGAAGGAAGGTGAGGATAGCTTCACGTCTTGCATAAAACCCACGTGCCTCTACATGCCAGAAGGAGGTAGGTAGCTACAGCGCAGCTGTGTGACACTGTAAACTCGTTCAGTTTGCGGGTCTGACCCTCTTCTCCAAAACTTAACGTTTACCAAGTTCTTTCCCATCTTCTATTTGTGCAGCTGATTATTCCTACCTTTTCACCTGTCCTTGCTGAATTGCATCCTATTTATTTCAGACTGCTACTCCAGCTAATGAAGATATTTCTTTCCTTTTAATTCTACATCCAGAGAGCTCGCAACTCACATTAAACTTCAGATTGTATACAAATTTCATAAAGAGCACTCTCCCCTCTTGTATGAGTCATTAATGGAAATACTGAGAAATGCCAGAAGCAAGCTGGATTTTTGCAGAAAGCCACAGGACATCCTTCTAGTTTGACAGTGAACACTGATAATTTTTGGCATACGGTTTTCAGGCAATTGTATATAGCTTGTAACAATTTCAGCTAGGGCAGTCATTTAGAAAACACGGTATGAGTACCTCTAGCAGAGTATTCAAGTTACTTTAAAAACCTTACTGTTAGACAGCAAAATGCCTCCTTTTTACCTGAATGCTGCCTGGCAGAGAGTCAGGGACTTTTTGCCATTACTGGCAGTACTAGCTTAAGAAACCAAGCCTGGGAACCCCTGATCTACAGGACATTCCTTTAGGTGGTTTGAAAAAATGTTAAGATTAGTAGGCTTTTCCTGATGTTTTAAGTAAAAATACAACACATCACATCCATTTTCTTCAAGTGTTTTGGATCCATTGTAGAATAAAATGCATTATTCAACATCAGTTGGCCTTGAGAAATTCATGTTGCTGTTGCTGGCTTTTTAGGGGCTTGTAAATTAGTATTTTTGTTGTAGCGTCTCAAGGAGTGTTGGAGTTAGGCTGACTAGGCTACACTTCTGACACTTCTGCCTTCCTACTCCGGCCTTCTTTTTAAAAATAGGTGTGCCACATGCTCTTTCCCAGGTTTCTGATTTCACCTGTCCTCCATAATTCTCAAAGCCAATACTTGTGAACTGCCTGAGATTGCACCACTCAGTTCCCCGTACACATCAGTGTGAGTTCCACCAGGTCAACCTGAGCCAGGAAATGCAATTTATAGAAGTGTAGCATAATTTAGGTTACAAATAACTTCTGGAGGTCATCTATTGCAATCCCTGCTCACAGGGCCAACTTGAATTTATCTAAGCATTTTCTGCCTTTTTTCCCCCTATTTTTTTCCCTCTCTTATTCAAGCTTAAGCTCTCTCCTTTTTATTACTAAGGTTAATTGTTGTAGCCATTTGATTATTATTAAACTCCAGAGAAGATGAAATAAAACAGGAGATAACACCAGAAAGCTGTTTATTAGCTTCATAGTCTCACAGAGTGACGAACCAGGTCATTTTATCTTCTTCTGAAGAATGCGTTCATTGAATATTTCCCTGTTTCTGTTGTATATTTGTCAAGGAACAAAAGGAACTACCTTTTGGTCATCTTGCCTCTCATGATCCAGTAACTATCTCACACTCCTCCTGAGTAACTGCAATTAGCAAAATAGTCTTTTCATGACATTCCAAGAGTAAAAGTATTTAGAAGTGCAACTGAACTACTCAAAGTCCTTTTCTTCACAGCGGTGGTTCCTATTTCACTCTATATTTGTTCCTCAAAGGAACAATTATTAAACAATTCACATTCTTTTCAACACAAAGACAGCTGTTTCTTTCCTTACGTACTGCATCAGGAACCTTACTGCTTGTTGCTGCTAATTTTGCCCTTTCTACATTGTTACTCAAAGCAGTCCTCAAAAATGTGTCAGGAATGTGCCTCTTAAAAAAAAGTCTGACCATAAAACTCAAGTCATTTTTCACTGGGGCAGCTTTAAAACTAGAAATACATTCCAATATTTATCTAGATTTGCTTTTATTGCACTGCTAGCTCTTAATCTGTTTAAATCTACAGTGTCAAGGTCATTTTCCCAGAATTACCGAACCCCCACCCCCTCTCCTGTTTTTCATCGGACGAGAGTTATTTCCAGGCCTATCACCTTTTGACACAGACCGTATAATAATAAATCTTATTCATATTAACCTCTTGAATATGGTAGAAAAGCATGTTACAGTGTAGGCTTTGGAAGTTCTTCCTCAGGTTTGAGCTCTTTCAGAAAGAAATCAATGCAATTTCTAACCATTTGATTTTGAATTAAGTCTCTGGGCATTAACTTTATTAATGAAATGTATTATCGCTCACATTGATTTTTGCCTGGGAGAGAAGGCTGGCACACAATTTGAACTGCTCTGGGTGTCTTCTGGGAATGGCACCACTCCGACCTGGTAGCAGCTGATACACACATCCCCAGGAGCAGCTAACACTGCTGCTGGCAGGGAAGCTGAGCCAACTATCACAAGCAACTGGCAAAAGTCTCAGAGCTGGATTTTAAAGGCATTTAGGTGTCTAAGTGTTTGTGTAAATGCTGTTCTTTATTTGGCTGTGGTTTCTAAAACCTAAAGAATATGTCTACAATAATCAATGTGGTGTCCAAGTGAGTCTGAAGTAAACTAGCATGCAAAGATGGTAATTTGAGTCCTGAAAGCAGTAGAGCTGTGTTAGAATTGCATTATATTGGACTAATTAATACTGCTTCTTGACAAGGCAGTTGCCTTGGAACAGGGCTTTGCTGACAGGGTTGTGGCTGCTGAAGCAGTAGCTGCCTGGTTGAGTGCTGGGCTGAGTGCTCTGCTCTGCTGTGCTGCCCAGCGTGGATTCGTTGAGTCAGCAGCATCAACTCATGACCGCACACATTTCAGTTTTTGAGAGCTGGGGACTTACAACTTAGCTCTTGAAGAAAGTTCATAGCTGCCTTCTGCTTTTTTCAAGTGAGGCTTAACTTGCGGATAAAAGCTGCTTTGAAAGATGTTGCTTCTTGGGAATTGTTATTAAAAAAGAACCTGAGTTAGGACTTCATACACCTCTGAAATATTGAATGTTTGTAAGCACATAAAAGACCACTGCCTGTTCTGGAGATGTGGCATGTTAGTGTGCTTCAAATAGCTCTTACTTCAGCACAGTTAGGTGTTCAGAGATACATTTTAATGTCTCACAGGAAAACACAAATGCTTTTCCATTTAAACAAATCACTTTCTCTTACATGGGCATTCAAAGTAATTTACCTGTACATCTGTAAAGCAAATGCAATAAATACATTTGTCTTGTATTAGGATTGAGCTCTAGAGAATCATTTTCTCTTTTCAGCTAAGCGAAAATAAGAAAAATGACTGAAAATGAATGTTGCAATATTGCATTGTGCTGAATTCATTCAATTCAATTTTCTAAGGGAAAATATTGAGACATCAGTATCCAACTCCATGCCTTGGAGTGCCATCTAGTCATGTATAGAATTGTGTTTTTTTCATGTAAAAGATGAAAATGCAGCTACATTCTAGTCTTAATAATTATTCATAAAACTACTTTTTTCCCTTTTCTTTCTTCTTTCTTCTTTTTCCTTCTTACTTCTTTCTTCCTTCACCCTTCTCCTCTCTTATCCCTTCTGCTCTCTTATCTCTTCTGTTTTTTCTAAACCAGAAAGTAAGCGGGAACCTGTCAACTGCCAGTAAAGCATGGAATAAAGGGAAGGAAAATCACAGAAAATATCACTTTCAAATGATCATGTATGTCAAAGACCAACGGGGAAGACTTCTGCTACAGAAACACACCTCAGAGGCAGGAGAGTGAGTGGGTCACTTTAAAGCACGCTGGAGATGCAATGGTGCCACTGTACATGTGAAATACATGCACAAAATGCTGCGTGGATTTAAACGAGTAAAAGCTCATGTATTTGTTCTCTATTGCATGGCTGTTTTTTCCCTACTTACTCACTGCTTCCTAGCAGCCAAAAGTGACAATTTTTTGACTACAAGGATTCAGCTACTCCAATTTTAAATATTAGTACAAGCATCAAAGAAAGCTGCGTGAACAAGAATGTCTTAAACCACTAAACCCCAACATTTCATTAGTGTTGAAGAAAGCTCAATTACACAGCTGAGTGATCATACCCGAATGCACAATCATGATCATGCCTGCACAATGGGCACTCAATGCAACTGTGCATGCAAATGGAGTCCAACATTTTACTCAAAACTCTGCAAATCACATAAATTGATTGCAGGTTACCTCCACTATTTCTGAGAATACAGTCCATTTTGGAAAAAGTAACTGGAACCATCTTAAGGCTTCAGGAACTATGGGAGTGCAATGCTCTCATCAGACATGCAATTAGAGAAATTAAAGTTGACTCTTTCAACAAAAATCTTACAAACTGTATTGTGGCTATGGCAAAGAAAATATTAGCTCTATCAGATATCTCCACTATGAGAAAAGTGGGCCAATTTCTGCAGTTGAAGAAGCCTTTAAAAAGCCCCTTAAAAATTAGGCCCAATTCTTCAGCTACAAAACAGGAGCAACACCCACTGATTTTGAAGAGTGCTGCTCATATTGTACAGTCGGATGAGAAAGTGCTATGATTAAAATAAAAAGAAATAAATTAGCTTTTTTTTGTCTAATAGTACTAGAGCACCAATTGGTGCCCATGTGTGGGAGTACAATGATGCAAACATTTAAACTATTCTACTAACTATTCAATCTAACTTTTAATACAATTCAGTGTTTGATTTCAGATTTCAGCTTTATACCTTATGCCATGCCATTCCTCAGGTTTCATCCAGCTCATAACAAAGTTTTGGAGGAAGAGGAATCCAGCTTTGTGATTGTAGCTTGTGTTTTCCAAAATATAGCAGCTTTGTGCCTTGGAATAAAGCAAAGGTTCACAGTATCTGCACAAGGATTTCCAGCTTCTTTCTTTAAGAAACTCTTGTCTGTATCCAGACGTCAGATTTTAGTTATAGAATACGATTCCTGATCTGTGTGAAATGTTTCCTATTTTTGCATGTCCATGTAGTTGTGATGTAGATTGTGTATGTTACCATTCAGGAAATATTCCCATCCCTATTGGACAGAGAATGGACAGCTCATGCATTTTTCCCCTCAGAAGTACTAGGCTTTCATTATTGTTTTGATTTGGGTATTAGTCCTAAAGCCTTTTCCTGGCCAAGATTCTCCTGAGTTTCAAATCTGTTGTTGGATTGCTGAGATACTTCTTAGTTGCCTGTGGAAGAAACTTACCTTTTGAATGGCTTGTCTGCAGTCAGCTCTGGTTGCTGGCACTAGCGACAGCCTTGATGAGTGCTGAGAATGTCGCAGTCTACATAAAAGCATTTGGGAAAAACTGGCAGACATGAAAGACGTTGTTGTAGTTATATAGAATGGAAGCCAAAAGATTTTTGATTTTGTATTGGGTTTGCATGGCAAAGTTTTGGTAGTGGAGGGCTACAGGAGTGGCTTCTGTGAGAAGCTGCTAGAAGCTTCCCCTGTGTCCAACAGAGCCCATGCCAGCCGGCTCCAAGATGGACCCACTGCTGGCCAAGACAGAGCCCATCAGCGACAGTGGAAGCACCTCTGGGATAACAGAGTTAAGAAGTGGGAAAAAAACCCCAGGTAACTTCAGCCACAGGGAGGAGCGAGAATATGTGAGAGCAACAACTCTGCAGACACCAAGGTCAGTGAAGAAGGAGGGGGAGGAGGTGCTCCAGGCGCTGGAGCAGAGATTCCCCTGCCGCCCATGGTGAAGACCATGGTGACACAGGCTCCCCCCCTTGAAGCCCATGGAGATCCATGGTGGAGCAAATATCCACCTGCAGCCCATGGTGCAGACCGTGGTGAAGACCATGGTGAGGCAGCTTGTCCCCTGCAGCACATGGAGGTCCATGGTGGAGTAGATATCCACCTGCAGCCTGTGGAGGACCCCACGCTGGAGCAGGTGGATGCACCTGAAGGAGGCTGTGACGCCATGGGAAGCCCACGCTGGAGCAGGCTGCTGGCAGGACCTGTGGCCCCCATGGAGGGAGGAGCCCACACTGGAGCAGTGCATGAAGAACTGTAGTCCATGGGAAGGACTCACATTGGAGAAGTCCGTGGAGAACTGTCTCCTGTGGGAGGGACCCCACACTGGAGCAGGGAAAGAGTGTGAGGAGTCCTGCCCCTGAGGAGGAAGGAGCGGCAGAGACAACGCGTGATGAACTGACCGCAGCCCCCATTCCCCATCCCCCTGTGTTGCTCGGGGGGAGGAAGTAGAGAAATTGGGAGTGAAGTTGAGCCCGGGAACAAGGGAGGGGTGGGGGGAAGGTGTTTTAAGATTTAGTTTTTATTTCTCATTGTCCTACTCTGATTTAATTAGTAAGAAATTAAAGTAATTTCCCCAAGTCGAGTCTGTTTTGCCCGTGACGGTAACAGGTGAATGATCTCCCTGCCAACCCACGAGCCTTTCGTTATATTTTCCCTCCCCGTCCAGCTGAGGAGGGCAGTGACAGAGCAGCTTTGGTGGGCACGTGGCGTCCAGCCAGGGTCAACCCACCACACATTTTAAAAAACAAAACAAAACAAACAACTATATTGGAATAGGTGCATGAATGTATGTTAAGATAATAGTTTGATAAATACTCTGAAATGTGTAGTTGTTTGTTCTCGAATGTAGAAAAAAGATTTCTATGGAAACATTGATATAGGTTATTACAAATAAGATGCTGAAAGTTGTCCCAATCAGATAAATTTACCAGGCACGTAAAGCATCCATCTACTATGTTGCTGAGGTTCAATGACATGCTCTCCCATCTACCTCTTGTCTACATAAACTGTTATTTAGGAATAGCTGTTGCCTTTTAAATTAATGAATTTTGTCTTTATCAGAAGCTGTCAAATTTAAACAAGTCCTTGTTAATCACTGAAGCATCAAGCTTTCCACTTAGCGATATGTAACACCAACTTGGACAAAAATATTCACCAGAACAAGATTAAATGTAGCAGGAACAAGCTCAGCTATTTCTAAATCACAGAACATTTTGTATCGGGGATGTTTTAAAACCCACCAATAGCAGGTAAGTGCCTCAGTCCCCATGTAGTTTATCTCCTCAGCAATGTGGCCTGCTACGCACATTTGTTTTTTACGTTTGCTTTTCGTAAGAGGTTGCCTCCAGTTCAAGGTCTTGCCCTTATCTTCAAGAGACTCCAGGCAGGATTCATCAGACCAGATGTAGACTCCTACATCTGAGTGAGTCATCACAGGCTCACTGTACTGTCAGTAAGAGAAATAGGTGCTTGATGGCAGAAATCTCATCCTGAGGTCAATGCCTAAAATAGTGTAGACAAATCTTACCCAGCAGTGCTTACTGCTTTCTGTGGACTATATTTGGGTAAGATGATTTCCACCCGTGCACAACTGAACTCTCTGCAGCAAAGGGAAAAAGTGGTCTGCTGACTCTAAACACCAGCTGGATTATTACAGAAGACACTCTACTGCAAATATTTCTCCTGCTGGGACTGACTGAGTGAACAGACAAGTGACAAACATGTTACAAGACCTAATGAATGTTGGACGTGCTGGCTACAGGGAGAGCTGCATGTGAACATACACAGGACATGGCAACGTAGCAGGAGATGCGAGCCCAACTGCTCTTTCCAACTTGGTAATCTGCCACGCAGCTCTTATTTTATCTGAGTATAAATGTACTCCTGTTCAATGCAAAGACTATATTTCATAAGTCAGTGACATCGGCTTCCTACTCCTCTTCTGGGAACAATTAAAATATTTCATATTAAATTGGTGCATATGTTGTTCCTGGTTATCTCTGGATCACTTAGTACTCCATATGAGCTGAAAACAAATGCTTGGGATATTACAGCTACTGCTTTTTACAGTGAAAAGTCCTGCTGGGGAGTGAGCATTTTCAAATGAAGACTCTTGCTTTTAGAATTTGATTCTCTTATCAAGTCTAGCAGAGAGTGTTTTCTGACTTCTGTGGCAATGAAAACGTGCTTACTGATTGTTTTTCTCTGTACAGCCCACTATCACTTGTCAAGAAGAGATGGATGTTTCTAGGTCTCCTCACAGGAATACTGAAAGCCAGTACCTAGGGAATTTCTTTCCTTACCTAAACAGCTTCTGGCTACAAAATAGGATATTACTATTCTTTCCACTTGAGCTAGGGGCCTTTGCAAAAGTATGCTACTGTTTATGAAAACATGTCTGTCAATTTAATAATTAGGCAGATATCAGCTCTCATTCAGTGGATCAGAAATAATGTACTGAATATCTAATGCTGTATTGGTTTGCAGACTGATTGAAACACTGTAGTTGACTCCAAGCTTTCTGATTTCTTTCATTATCATTAACATAATTTTCTGTTCAGTGGGTTTTTTAATAGTAATTGGTGCTTAGGGTTTATTACCACTGTTGTGCAATCTACGTCAATACTAGGAATTCCATTTCTTTTTACCATTGCACCAGTCTGCATGGTTTTAGATGAATGATACTTATGAGAATAAGTAGATTGTTAACTGCCTATAATAAGGTTTTCCATGTAACGTGGTTTAACCGATGGTCTTCTGGTTCAAAATGGCAACACTGGAGCTAATTCCACAGAATTAAATAAGTTACTTTGACCCGAAACTAGTAAAAGGGAGGGGACACCTGGGATATTTAGAGGCTACAATGATCTTGCTGAGATAACTATATGTGATCCACCAATGCTGCCCATGACAGCACGTGAGTTATTCAGGTGATCACATGCAGACTCACCTCATGGGGAGCTGAGTACCTCATTGGGCTCACTAGCTAGAGTCAATATTGGTTACAGCAAAAACATAGACACCATGATACCTATATTTAGGCACTCAGATATCCCAGTCAACAGTCTGAACTGTCTGCCTTGAGCAGACCAAAAGGCAATGAAGACTTTGGAGCCCATTGGGCCATGGTCTGAAACTCATTTTTTCTATTTCTGTCTTTACTCAATCCCACTGAGTGATTATGATTTTGAATTTATGAAGAGGCTTGTTCTGAAATTACTGTTTCAGGAATGTGGTGGTTTGAAGATACCATCTTTTACAAACTTGAAGGATATGTCTTTTTATAAGCCTTCACAGCAGACTGTCCTGTAATTCTGGGTATGGTGCCCTTGGAAAGAGAAAGTAAAATACAATGGTCATATAAATCTACTTGGCTACACCTAGAGTATTTGATAAGAATGTTGTTGCCATGTTGTATCTTGTGTTTCTAAGAAAGATATCTTCATTATTCATGTCTTTCAAGCTTCCCAGTCTTTTCTGTTGGAGGTGTAGGTTGGTAACACTGTAGAAATCATGAAAACATACATCTGCCATACTTCTGTGGAACAGCCTTCAAAGGGGCATTAATTCACTTCACCAATGGTTGGCTGGAGGGAGTGAAGGCTGGGACATGGTCTGGGGCAAAAAGAAGATTTTACTCCAAGTTCTCCAACCCTTATCTCCTCCAGTTTAATATTGCAGTATACGGAAGGTAGGATGTATAAGTAGCAGTTCAGGTTTCTAGGAGGTCGACTCTGAGTACTGGTAACTCAGCTTCTACAATTCCTGTTGGTATGGGATGGACATTTTTTACTTGTTACAGGTAGGAATATCTGACAACTAAAAGCTTGTATAAAAATGTGATTACAAGTTTCAGAAAATGCTACTCCCTCACGAAGGACAGGGACTCAATCTGAAAGACAAACTTCACATGGCAAGGAGGACTTGCAACGAGTGTAGATATGTATGTTAGGCTGGTTTTCATATCCTAACTTAAAAGAAACTTCTTATGAATTGTTTTAGAGAAAAATCTAATACAAAATGAAATTGAGTGTGCATATATTCCTCTAGATATACAGCTACCACCTTGTCTAATTAATCTCTTATTAATCCCATCTGTGGTGCAATAGCCATGCTATAGCCTGTGACTGACTCCCAGGTATGTTTGGAGAAGCCTATGCAGCTGGCAAACACGGAATACGTTTTCCAAACATGGGAAACTCCTTCTCTTAGTAAAGGGTGAAAGTACACTTATGGAAGGATGCCCTAGTAGGTGAAACCCAAATAGCACTTGTATTGCTCGAGTGTGGTACAGGTATTGCATCTCAGCCCTCAGACCAGACACACATCTCAGTCTTGCATTGATCAGACCCTTAAGCTAGAGATATTTTTAACTCCTACATTTATAAACTTTCCACTGTGCTTTGACCGGCTGTACTGGCAGGAAAAGCCGGAGAGTGATGGGTCAGGCTAAATGGCTGTTATCAGATATTCCCATAGAGCTTCAAAAATAGCTGGTGAACGTCTGGTAATTGCCATACTTAATCTCTGGATGGTTCCTGGTCCTTCTGCTGAGCTGCTCTGCTCATTCTTCAATGCATATACGTCTGTGGAGATTTGAATCTGTATCTCCTCATCCATCTCCTTCCTCCACACTGGCAGAGACAAAGTTGCAATATCATGCTTGTAGATTATAAGCATCAGAATTGATTGCGAAGCGTCAGACGTTCAAAACCTATGAACAGTAGTTCAGCTCCCATTCCTGTTAGTAGAGTGGTAAGTCTTAATTTAAATATATATTAATTTGTAATAACTGCAGAATCTGTTTTTAAGAAATATGCTGGCAAGTACATTTTCTTGATACTTTCCAGCAGAAATATCGCAGCTTCTTTTGACTGTCTCTACTGAGGGGAAGATACTTAGCTAGATCAAACATATGGACTTAATATTTCAAGATCCCATGCTAAATCCTACACAGGATATAAACATTAGAAACATGATTTAAGCAGAATTGAAACTATGATATCCAGAGTACCTCACTCAGCTGCTGCCAAACCTGTCTGGTTGTAACGCTCTCCAGAAACGCACAATTCTGCTTGTCTGTGTGCCCAGAACAGCTCTAGCTGAGCCTGTGTCCTTCAGAAGATGATGAGGTAGTACAGGGTGGGAGCACATGGAAATGCCCAAAGAGCTGCTGAGCAAGCCTAGATGCTTCACGAGCTCCAGTCACTTAACAGTAGTGCTCTACCCTGGCTAACCACGCTTCCTAAGAAGCAGACTTGATTTGTCTGGATGGATTTTTTTAAGTTAATACAGCCATGAGGCTTCCCCAGTGTTATCCGGCTTATTCTAAGCCAGTATCTTTGCCCGACAGAGCACTGCAACACTGGGATTTTCTTCACTTGTTCCCAGAGGGGTCTGATCAGCCATGCATAGAATAGAGTCCTTTATGGAGTCCAGTTGCAACAACTTTCCTTGGAAACATGGACAGTGATGGTGTCCCTCTTGGATAAAAAATCCTAGTCCTTAGAGTAAACCAAGCAGTAAGACTTCACTTCTACTTCTTCCCAAAAGAGGTTCCTAGACTTACCAGAGTAAGGCAAACATTTTGACGGAAGAAGGGCCATTGCACACAAAGTACTCAGCATTCATTGAAATTTGACTTGCATACATTTCTTGGTCTACCATTCTGTCCTGTAAGCCACCCTTTTTGGGTTGATGGCCATTCTGAATGCTCTTTTAGGGCATCTCATCTCTTCCACATACAACTCAGAGTTCAGCTACCCAACTCCATGCTCAATTCTTTCTTCAGGAGCTTCTCTTATGGGTGCCTTACCCAGTTATTTGGCCTGATTATAGTACTCCCAGCAAAATTAGTGGCTTATAAGATGGTCAACATCTTATGTATAGGAAAGAAAGTTGCATCACCATGGTGTCTTCGCCCTGTGATGTCCTCTTTATTTGTGAAGACGTGGAATGGCATAATCTACTCAGATAAAACTTGCAAGTTTTCTTGCCTGAGAATAACAGAAGTATAGTCTTTTTCCCAAATTTGAATGAGCCCACAAACTTCTGTCAGTTGCATCTCTTCTTATTGCTGAACTTCAATCAAACACATTCTGAATGTCCGACAATTAAAGCATTAAGTTGAGCTTAACGTCTAATTGGAGAGAATTTTCTCAGCAAGTACAAAGGGGCACTGTCTACTGCCTTCAGTCATGTTAGCTTTCAGTAATAGAGACAGGTAAACGAATCCTTTCTTTCCAGCCAGACTACTCTGAAAATAGGCCAGGTCCCACTGGGAACAAAAGATGCTCCTAGAGAAGTCTGTAATTAGACAACTTCAACTGCTCTGCACAAAATACCTCATTAAAGTTCCACTATGATCAAGTCTGCTGATGCATAAGACAGACACAAACATCTCAGCTGAAAGCTGTAATTTCTTTGATTCATTCTCTGAAGCAAATGTTGCAGAGACTGTTTATCTGTGATAGCCATTCAGATAGCCATTTTTCGTCATTGATAACCCAATCAAATGTCTATTGTAACTGACACAATATTTTCCAATAATTTAAAAGGATCCAGTAATTTGGATCAGGCCCTGAGAAAGGCTAATGCAGGGTCTGCAGAATAAACTCTTGGTAGCACTTCGTTCGTTCATCTGAGATGGAGGCGTAGTCTGCAGCTGTGCCCGGTCATTGACTCAGAGTCAATGCTGGCTAGATTTTTGTTCAAAATTTATATCCATATGCTGATGTTAAGTCTGATGCTTCAGAAAGTAAGATCAGAATGAATGTCTGATTTAGGATTAAGCATGGAAGAAAGAAGAGCAAACATGGTAATTTTGTTCATTTTTCTAATTTATTCGCAGTGTTCTGCATTATCTGCCTTTTTGCAATACAGCTGTCTGCAAGTGAAACTCAGATTATCTCCTGTGAAATGTAGATTGCAGCGTTTAGGACAAAGTGTTTTGCTTGCACTAGGATCTCAATCTTCAACACTGATTCTTGATTTTACACTTAATCCTCACCCCACAAGACCCATTCACTGAACTCAGTCAATGGTTTTTGCTGGGCACAAGAGCACAAGGTAGCCCTGATGAACTTGCTGCTTCTGTGTGATTCACTGTCAGATTGAAAAATCAGTTTTCCCCTTTCGAGAGTGACGCTGTCAACTCCTGCCAGTACCCTGTAACGAGGCTGTGTGTCTTTCAGCTGGCAAAGGGAAGCAGAATAGAAATCTCTCTCCCTGCACTTTGGCTAAATAACCAGCAACGCTAGAGAAAGTTTGTTTTTCAAGAGAGAAGTCCTTGGCAGCTAATGACAAGCAGTTAGATGGGATATAACTTGTTCATATTATATTTCTTTCCTAACTGACACAACCCCTCTTTGGAAAGAACCTGGACCTTATTGAAACGAATTGGGGAAGACGGGAAGGAAAGGTGGAGACTGACGCTGAAAATCTGAAGCTGTATTTTAAGATATTCACAGACAAAACATATGATTGTGATGTCAATTAAAATAACCAAAAGAGATTTAGATAGAAGAGATGAGTCTGCAGCCAGAAAGGAGAAACAGGGAAAGGTGCAGGCTTTATTTTTGCCTAGGAAACAGTTCCACATTTTATTTTTAATATAGTTATTTCTATATTGTTTCTAGGCTTTTTCTTCTAGGGATTTACCAAAGAGTTTTGATGTTCAAGGCTTGTTTTGAAGCTCTCTGCACTGCAGTTTGCTGTTACAGATCCCGGGGACTGACAGATGCTCTGATCCTTCTTGGTGCAGTGCCAACAGTGGCAGCAGGTAGTGAACTACACTGCGCGCCACCAGCCCATATGGCATGTCCACACATTAATTAGTTCTCAAGAGTCAGTCCTCCTGAGCCCACCCATTTGTTGCTCTCATTGACTACTGCCTCATCTCATTAATCAATACTTACTTCTGCAAACTTCTAGTAAAGCCGGCTAGCAGACCTGTAGCAAGTAAACCTAGAAATACGGCTTTTTGTAGCATGGAAATTCAAAACTTAAAGGTCTGCAAAGCAAGGATGGCTTCCTGACTTTTACAGTTAGCACACTGGAGACTCAACTGCTGGCTCAGAAAATGATCAAGCAGCATTGATGTACTGAAACCTGAAAAACTGACAGAGAGACATGGGTCTCTCCTCGCAGACACGTTGTCTCTCTCCATCCTCACTGGTGTTAGTTGGCGCAGATTGAGTCCTGCCATAGTATCTTAATCTGATGCTTGGAAGCATGTCCCTCTTCTCTAGCAAGACTTCTGGAAGAGAGGTGGAGTAACTGGTCATTTCACTCTCTCCAGACAAAAGTAGTGACAGCTATGAAAAAAGATTGGTTACATTTATCAGTTCCTTTTCAGTGAGTTTTTCTGCTTTAAAAGTATCCACCTAGAATGCAATTCCCATTATCTGCCTTAAACTTAAAAGCACCTGCCAGAAGTCTTCCAGGTACTCTGTGCTTATATTTTTCTTTATGCTTGTCGATTATTTCAAGACACACTCCTATCCCTTGGAAATTTCACACAGCCAAGGTCATCCTTAGCCTTTCACATCAAACTTTTGGCCTGTCATGTCCTTGCCCTCTCCAAATCCCTGACAAGCTCTCTCTCCCCATCTCAGGTTTTATTATATGTTTTGCTATATGTTTCTAAATGAGCCATTCTTAGGCTTGCAAATGTTGATCCTGCCTGCTAGACACTTGGTTTTGTTTCTACCTGAACTAGATTGCCATCATTCGCAGGCAGGAGCTTGGTCAAGCCTTGGGCACATAGTTTATATACAGTAATAAACAGATGAGACGATAAGCAAATAAGGAATATATTTTTTTATGACTAGAGCTCCTTTTAGTGCTTGAAAAAAATCCTTTCTCCTCAGAGCTTGAATCACTTGCCCAAAATAGGTTTTGAGGACCAGCTGGGATGCCTTAGGCTACCCCACCTCGCCTCCAGCTCCAACTCAGCATGCCTACATCTCCTGTAGGTCCTGAGGCTGTTCTGACCTGGTACCTTAATGTCTCCAAATGCACTTCTCATGTATTTTCTTTTCTTTTTGTCTGTTTTCATCCCTACACCCTCAATATCATCTCTACTTTCCTCTAGTCTAATCTTGCTGGTAAGGCGATGATTGCTGGTCTCCCATGCCACAGGAGCCGGCCAGCCTGCGACAGGGGGCTCGGGGAGCCCACCTGCAGGCTGCACTCTTGCAGAGGGCTGACGAGGAAGAGGTCTTGTCTGACAGCACCTCACTCAAAGGGGGGATGCATCTGTCCTACAGTGCTCTTGGTGGATAACAGCAGGTAGGCAAACACCTAGCAAGGGTATGAGGGGGCTGTAAACACGCGCTCTCTCCCCTCCAAGATCCAACCATGGCACCACTGTGAGGGCAGCGAGAACCCATGGTGCAGCACCATGGTTTCTCTTTGGCTCCTTCACCCCAGGAGATCCCTCACCCACAGGACTGTCCCTCTCCTGCCCGCAGCACCAGGTTATGGTGCTGCTCCTGCCGTGACACCTTGACTATGGGGTCTGGGGAAAATCACTTGAATTACCATCACTTATTAATTACTTGATTAGATTACTTTCCCTAACGATGTCAGGTTTTGTACATGCTTTACTGTGTTGGGAGAGTGTTATGTGGAAGGAATTGGTCACTGTGAGTGCTCTTGTTCTTGGAGTGTTGGAAGACAGAGGTTACAGCACTGGATAAAAGGATGTTGAGTGCTGGTGCCTTAGTTGTGGAACCTTCCCTCCCCTTTCTGTTCTTAAAGATTGTTTTTATCTTCTCAGAACAAGACAAAAAGGAGGTGGAGACAAGAGGTCCTTTGCCAGGTCCTCACAGTTCTGCTGCTGAGCTTTCTTTCCATCAAAAACAATTAATCTTCAGAGTCTCTTTTCTTCTTTATGAACATTACCCTAACAAAAGTGCTGGACACCAATGGCTCTTCAGAGAGTTATTATCTCACACATTTTTTAAAAATATATCCATGACAGTTCACTTTGATATTATACCTCTAGACCTGCCTGCTGTGGGATCCAGTTTTGTTTAAATTTCTAAAGCTGAACACGGAGCAGAGAGGTGAGAGTTTGCTCTGGCTAAATCCAGATAAGTCTTTGCATTTCAGTCCATCAGTGTTGTTTCCACATCGTCCAGTTGCTGTATCACCATGTGAACAGTGAGTGTATGTTATCTTGAGCACCATGTCACTGTCTCAGCTCTGTTACTTCCAGAGCAGAGCTGGATCATATGCAGTGAACATCGGTCCCTGGGGGGGTGTACCACATCTCTACCAGCCGTGATTGCTCACCTTTACAGCTGAAGGGATCTGAAATAATTGTTCACATGGAATCTGCTTTGTGTGTAATACTATCTTTCAACCGCAGGTCTCTTCTCTATGACTAATAACTGATCTAGGCATGATGACTATACACCCGGGTGATAGCAGTAGCTCAGGAAATGCCACCTCTGGAGAGAAGGTGACTGAAGTTTACACGGGTCAGGGATGTGCTTTCTTCCTCTCTCAGTGCCAGAAGGTAAGGTGAGGTGAGAGGGCAGGACATATGTCTGGAGTAGCCTTGAGCCATTCTGACCCTCGGTTGCAGTTTGAACCCTCGTTCCTGCTGGTGGGAACTAGAGCATCCCTTGAGAGCTGAGCTGAAAATGAGAGCAGGTCTATTAAGCAGCACAGGAAGCAGCCCAGCATACATCTGTACTGGGTTACAGGACCTTCCAGGTATGGAGCCATTTAAACCCAGTATATTGCTCTGTATGCTGCATTTGATCACATCCTTAAATGTTTAGGTTACTTGCTGCTTTAAACCTCCCTCCACCTCCAAATTATGGGTCTAGTATGTAAAACCTCTTATTAAAAAAGATCCCTCAGATATATATAAATCCAACCTGTTTACAGCTGGCAGAAATTCTAATACTGCTAAGTTTATAGATCTTTTTGCTTTGGGAAACTTTTCCAGGTTGTGTTGCCCAGAATAATGCAGACTTGCCCTCTAAAGAAAACCATCCCCTCTGACATGAACAAGTATGCTTGTTAAAAACGAGTTGAAAATCTTACTCAAGTATAGGAATTTATGAATTTGTCTCTCAGAGCTATGCATGTGCAATCTCACCAACACAGCACACCCTCGTGAGCACTTGCTCTTCAGCAAGAAAGAAACGTGTGAGATGTCTGCAGCTCAGAGCCCAGGGGGAGCCTGAGACTTGCCTTCTGCTTATGCCCAGCTCGATGAACTTACACCTCTGCAGCTGCAGCATAGGACCCGTGTTGTGTGGTAAGGTGAATATTCATACGATGTATATCACAATGAAAATGTATATCCAATAAAAGTAAAATTGTTATAAGATACAGCTAAAGGAGACAGTCTTATGGTATTGGGATATAGAATCACAGAATCACAGAATCACAGAATGGTGGGGGTTGGAAGAGACCTCTGGAGATCATCTAGTCCAACCCCCCTGCCAGAGCAGGGTCACCCAGAGCAGGCTGCACAGGGCCGCGTCCAGGTGGGTTTTGAATATCTCCAGAGAAGGAGACTCCACACCCTCCCTGGGCAGCCTGTGCCAGGGCTCTGGCACCCTCACAGGAAAAAAGTTTTTCCTCATGTTCAGGTGGAACGTCCTGTGTTCCAGTTTGTGCCCATTGCCCCTTGTCCTGGTGCTGGGCACCACTGAGAAGAGTCTGGCCCCATCCTCTTGACACCCGCCCTTGAGATATTGATAAGCATTGATGAGGTCCCCTCTCAGTCTTCTCTTCCTCAGGCTGAACAGCCCCAGCTCCCTCAGCCTTTCCCCAGAGGAGAGGTGCTCCAGTCCCTTAATCATCTTCGTAGCCCTCCGCTGGACTCTCTCCAGTAGTTCCTCATCTTTCTTGAACTGGGGAGCCCAGAACTGGACGCAGGACTCCAGATGGGGCCACACTGGGGCAGAGCAGAGGGGGAGGAGAACCTCCCTCAACCTGCTGGCCACACTCTTCTTAATGCACCACAGGATGCCGCTGGCCTTCCTGGACGCAAGGGCACATTGCTGGCTCATGGTGAACTTGTTATCTACCAGGACTCCCAGGTCCTTCTTCTCAGAGCTGCTTTCCAAGAGGTCAACCGCTAACCTGTACCGGTGCATGGGGTTATTCCTCCCCAGGTGCAGGACCCTGCACTTGCCCGCGTTGAACTTCATGAGGTTCCTCTCCACCCAACACTCCAGCCTGTCCAGGTCTCGCTGAATGGCAGCACAGCCTTCTGGTGTATCAGCCAGTCCTCCCAGTTTCGTGTCATCAGCAAACTTGCCGGGGGTGCACTCTGTCCCTTCATCCAGGTCATTGATGAATAAATTGAACAAGACTGGCCCCAGTACCGACCCCTGGGGAACACCACTAGCCACAGGCCTCCAGCTAGACTGTGCTGCTGATCACCACCCTCTGAGCTCTGCCATTCAGCCAGTTCTCAATCCACCTCACCCTCCACTCATCTAGCCCACACTTCCTGAGCTTACCTATGAGGATGTTGTGGGAGACAGCATCAAAAGCCTTGCTGAAGTCCAGGTAGACAACATCCACAGCTCTCCCCTCATCCACCCAGCCAGTCATGCCATCGTGGAAGGCTATCAGATTGGTCAAGCATGATTTCCCCTTGGTGAATCCATGCTGACTACTCCTGATCACCTTCTTTTCTTCTACATGCTTAGAGATGGCTTCCAGAATGAGCTGCTCCATCACCTTTCCAGGGATGGAGGTGAGGCTGACTGGCCTGTAGTTTCCCGGGTCCTCCTTCTTGCCCTTCTTGAAGACTGGGGTGACATTGGCTTTCCTCCAGTCCTCAGGCACCTCTCCCATTCTCAATGACCAACATACTTCCATAATCGATTAAAAATCAAGAAAAATCAGGTACAGAGCACAATCTTTTTTTTTTTTGGTCACTCCAGATTTCAATACTCATTACCTTTTTTTCTTAAAAGGAGACATTTCGCAGGCATAATACAGAATTTCACAGAATGTGTTTTCTCATGTACTAATGCTGTATCCTCATTCTTGTTTAGCTCTGGGCAAGTGCTGGTAGACATGTGAAGTGAATGATTAAACCCTAGAGAATTATTCACATTACGATCAAATTAAAGGATTTTCTATGTTCACAGTTTCTCTATCCTCTAGCAAGACCTTTTGCTGGAAGTTAAGGGACATCTCCTCCTGTCGTTCTCAAAGATGTAGCATAAACTTCCTGGAGGTAGAGCTTATGAAACAAAAAAAGCCACAGAGAAGATGATGAGACAGAAAGGGCAAAAGTGGAGCGGAGGAGGGAGAAAACTCACCAGCGAGACCGTACATCTGCTCAGCAGGGACAAGTGCACGGTGGAATGAAGCAGGTCTGAAAGGGAAAGAAGTAACTGTCAAGGTAGATAATTGTTTTGATGTTTTGCCAAACGAGTGGGTGTTCACAACAGTCTGAGGAGAGTGTAAGTGATTTTGCAGGTGGTCCTAGGAAATGGAAGAGAGCCTGGGGACAGCAGTGAGGGAAGCGGATGTGCAGAAGATTTGGGAATTTATTGCGGTCTGGGTAAACATACAGAAATCTGAACATGAACTCAAATCTGCTCAGGCTTCTTAAGGAAAAACCCCACATGTTACTGTGGCGGTAGGCAATGACTATAGAAAAGTATTTGGAGACTCACTCGTAAGGAAGCAAGTATCTGAATGTTTTTGCAGTGTAAGGACACCAGAACTAAACGCCAGTTGCGGGATGGACAATTTCCAGTCCCGTGTTGATTTGTTTTAATACACCTCACTTGAAAATCTCAAATCCTCATTTCTGCCTTAAGTTTTCTGAACTTCACTTTCAGCTGCCAGCCATTGAATTACCCTGTGCTTTTAGCTGATACCTTATAGATCTTACTAGTACCACTGCACGGTCTTGGGTGATTTTTTTGTTTTGGTTTATTTTGTTTTGGTTTTGACACATTAGTCTCATGCAGTGGATGTGAGAAAATATTTCCTTGCCCAGTTCATTTGTGTGTGTTTTAGGGGCATTTGGATTTTCTTTTACCCCTAAAAAGCTCCTAAAACACTTTTATGTTTCTCAAAGACAGGCAGATCCTTAGTATAAAGTGGGGTGAGGTGGACAGAAGCTGATTATTGTTTCATAATATATTATAACATATCATAACACAAGACCGTACATGTTGTAAAAACTGATTGGCCAATTCACACTCTATTTTGCTCCTACCCCCTACCGCTAAAATCTGCACCTACTATGAAAAACATCGTGTAAATTTGAACAAATAAGAGTTCACATCTCACCACACATTACGGTTCATGAACAAAACATAGACCACGATGTGAAAATGAAAACTCCTGAAATTCTGATTCGATGTGGATAGCTTTTGTACTTCAGGACAAATCTTGGCAAGTTGAGCGTATTTATTTGCTGAAAGCCATCTGCTGAAAAAGATTTGATGTTGAACTGTCATTCCAGGTTATTACTGCAAATTCTGCAAAGGAAGGAAGTGGGAATTGACTACTTATTTTTCAGCTAGTCTAGACTAAATGAGAATGACAAGCTCTGGGAAAAGAAACATCATTTCAAATACCAGGCGCTGTCTCATGGGAAAGAAGCAGAAATAATTGATGTCTAAAAGTAAACTACTCATTAGGATGGACATGTGTATTAGAGAACCTGTGGATGAAGAGCAGGATTGACTTTAGCCAGAATTTTTTTTTTTCCCATTCTCAGTGTATAAAAATATCAGCAGTGAACAAAATAGGTCTACACTGAAGCCAACACCACAGGACACCCCCCTGGTGAGATAATTTTATACCCAAGTTTTCTTGAGAACTAGACCGAGGCAAGTTACCAGAACTATTTTTGTGGTTCCTCAGCTTGTCCTTCCACTGGGACAAGACTATTCACCGAGGTGAAGGTAGGAATATAATCTTTTTTTTGCCAGCCAGCATTGTTTTGTTCATTATAAGCTTGGCTATGTCTCTGGTTATTGCTCTAAGCCTGCCTTGGATTTTGTTTGTGTCCTTTTGTGATGCCTAAGTCTTTGAGATGTCTGAAGGCGAATATTACTTAATAGGCAGTATGGTTTCTGTTCCACTGCAGAGCAAGGCATGCTTATCCAGTTAATTAAAGCAAAGAGGGGAGAGATAAGTACATATGTTTACATAAATGTATAGACCCTTTTACTTAATGCTGTGCGGGGTCAGCAGGGCTGGGAGCCAAGGAGGATGCCAGCTGGGCAGGCTGCAGTGTTCCCAAGTCCTGGCAGCCAAACCCCAGGAGGGAATGGGTGCTCTCCAGGCCCTAACAGCATTTTTCCAAACGGTGAAGGGGCAGACCATCACACTGATAGGAAGCCGGTATAACCAGCTTTAAAGCAGGTCAAGGACACAAGGACAAAACCACTGAATTTAATAGGGCCCTTGGCTGCACTGCAAGGGGTGCAGCTCTCGGCACCCACAGGTTTCCTTGACACTTCTTGGCTTGTAAACCATGGAATTTGGTGGTTGATCCCCAAAATAAAATCAGTCTAGCTCTGTCCCAAGTCTCCCCACAAAGCTGTTTTTTCTATCATCCCCCATCAAGGAAAATGAATCATTAGTATATTCGATTTATTTTCCAGTGCTCCCTATTGATCATGTTGCTGTGGGAGGAAGAGGAGGCCATAGGGAGGGCACTGCATCTGGTGTGTCTGCTTTGCAAGTAAAAGGCAGGTGTGTTACCCTAACTGTGTGCTCATAGCCTAGCGCTGCCCCGCTGTGTCGTAGTGAGCCCCCGGGGCTACTGATACACCCAGGTAAGGAAAGTGGCCTTTCCTACCACTACAACCGACGGCACGCTCGGGCACCCAGGTCCCACGCTGCTGCGGGTGTTAAAAAGCAGAGAGAGCACCTAAGCATAGACTAGGTCAGGAACCTGAGACCAGTGTTGCCTGACCACAGCAGGTGGCACCAATGAAGGATATCTGCTGAACAACGCGCTCGTACGCCCACTGTGGCCTGTGTAAGAAAGGAGTTAAAGCACTTCTTTCATAGACACAAGTTAAACCCCACATAACATGGGATTTAAGTTGATCTTTTTAAGCAGAACCATGTCTATAAACATCTGAATTTAAAAGTGGCATACAACTACTCTTTTTAATGCCTTAGCTGCCTTCCCACTCACACATGCATTTTTGAAATCCAGCGGAAAAACTTAATCGTGCACCTCAGGCAGTACAGGTACAAATTGGTCCTCTGTATTTTAAAAACTGCCATAAATACATTATGTAAGTGGACGAATAAGCACTCTTACAGAGCCATGATTGCTTATTATGTTTTCCAGGGAGTCTATTTCTGCAAAAAGGTGGCAATTCACTCACCTCACGCTCTCTTGGTCTTTAGTTTCAGTAATCATTGGATTCAGACTTATTTTTGAGCTTTTTCTGATTTAGGTGACTAAGCAGCATGTAAATAGCATGTATCACTTTTAATTACTCTTCTAGAACCATTTTTGAGATTGCTTTAAGACTTTCATTTTTAACTCAGAAGGTACACAGAGTATTAATTCTTTGTGCACAAGATCATCGAATGGGGAAATGTCTTTGTCACTTCCCTAGACTGGTACCACCAGATTCAGCTGCACTTTCTAAGCTGTCGTGAGTGAAGATGGCAGGAAGAGCTCAATTTAACTGTATTTCTGTTTCGTAGGAAATTCTGACATTTGGAAACTTGTTTTCCTTCTGAAGCAGAATGATTTGCAATGCCTTTGGAAATCCTGAAAAGGTCTGGGCCATTTTAAAAAGCATCATTTCACATTTCTAGGAAATCTTGCATTGCATACTTGAAGTAAAGCCATTTCAATGTCAAAGTGTCATTAACTTTTTGGTAATGTTTGTTCTATGCAAATCACTGCTGAAAAGAGTAAACATCCCAGAGTCAGGCTGAATGGCTTCTCTTTTAACTTTCTTTTCTTGTGGTCCCAGAGGAGAGCTGTGGTGTGCTGGGGGATGAGTGAGCATCACAGCAGCTGCTGCTTTTCCCTCCCACAAAGATTTCTAGTGGAGAGAAGTGCTGGCTTTTCCCATGATGATCAGGCACTTTTTATTCCCTGTCACTAGCAAAGTGATGCCGCCATAGTGATGCTGTGCCATTGAAGTAAGTGTCACATGGGTTCAAAGATCCTGAGGAGCAGGAGATGACACTGGTGGAGGGGGAGGGAAAGCACAGGTTGCAGCAGCAGGTCCTGGATAGGGAAAATGACCGTGAGAAATGAAGAGAGAACCAGTGTAGCATATAGGGATGAGACCTCAAAGGAAAGAAAGGAAGAAAAAGCAGCTTCTGTCAAGAAAAAAAGGGGTTTGGTTGAGGTTAGTTGGGAGTATTTCTCTGAAGTGATTGGTAGTTTCCTTCCTTTCAGGGAAACTAAACATCTCTGTTGCTCTGTCACTGCTGGGGAGAAGGTGAATTGCCCAGAATTATTCTCATACCCGAAGTGATCGTTGTAAAGAGTTTGCTGTTGTGGTCTCCTACTGAAGCAGCCTCTCTGAGATGTCTGCCTTTTTGCCAAGAACGTGTTAAAACCAGCAGCCGATTTCAGCCTGATTTGGTGTCTTAAAGAAAACGAAGTTCCAGCAATTTTCATAGAAGTGGGTAACTGGAGAGGAGGAGGGGGCTGAGATCTCAGACACTCCCAAGTTCGTGCCTATAAATTCTGATCATTATTCTCATAACTTCTCATTCTCTTGTCTTTTTCTTCTTCAACAGCATGACTTTGCAAAGCACGTTACCTTTGCCTCCAAATGATATGAAGCCATGTAAGGCAAAGAGCCTTTTAGTGAACGGTTCAAGAAAAGACTGACAGATAGTCTCATCTTCTGTACCTCGGGCAACCTAAGGGTTGCCTCAGTGTTTGGAGCTAAGCTAGAAGGCGTTGCAAAGTGATTTATGATGGGGGTTGAGAAGACAGAAATTAGAAGCTGGCATACTCTGTGATCTCTCTGTATTTGACGTGGGCTGCATGTGTAAAGAGGGTCGTGGCAGATGAACGGAAGAAATTGTACAACAGCCCAACTTCTACCCATCACGCACAGCAGAGCTGTGCTGCTGCACTTCACCTCCAGGTACGTGGGGGGCCCGAACATGTCTGACCATTCTCCTCCTCCATTAAGTCTACCTCTGCCCATAGTGATAACTCCTCTTTTACTGACTTTCTGCTTCCAGTAATAACAAGCCCTCGTTCCTGTGCTTGAAACCATTGAAGTCTTTTTTACTAGCCCTGGTTTAGCTACACTTTTTTTGTGGGCATATTGCCTTCCACAGTCAGTCCTTCTGTCCACATCTGCTTCTAACTACAGAGAGTGGGCTGGCTGTTTGTTCTGAGTTTGAAAATGTTTTAGCTTGTAACCTGCTTTTTCCATTTTAGACTTACATACCTTACTCTAATATTAGGTCTCAAACTCTTCTGATGGCAGCCATTAGAACCTCCCAGCACAGCATCCTCCATGGACACTTGTTTTCTTGTTTCCTCCGGTCATCTTTAAGTAAGCATGGCTGATAATTATAGATGAAAGTACATTTTTGCCTTGTTGCCAGTTCACCTGTCCACAAACAATTTCATATCTGTTTTTCAGCATTTTTTTAATCTACCATTAAAAATTACTCTTTAATATTTTAGAATAAACCCAAGCATATCTCACACTGTAATCCACTAATCTTGCCGTTCTTCTTTATGTATTTCTTTTTTTCTGGTTTACCTTAATCCTACAAAATTTTGAAGTTTTCTTCTTAGGCAACTTTTAGAACTGTCATGTCAGGCTCCTGTCATGAAAACCGGTAATGAAAGTACTGCTTTTTTTAAAAAAAACCCTCATTCATTAATCATGGTGACATCTCATATTAACTAGTTAATGTATAAAGGCCTTTGGGCATTTATGAATCTGTCATTTCAGAAGAACTAAAATGAAGCAATAGTATTTCAGGCAACCAAAGAAAAATTCACCAAGGGCAAATTTAACGTTATGCAACTGTTCCAAAAATATTCATTCTATACACGGAACAATACACTTTTAAAAGTAAAAATCAAAACACACCAGAGAATTTACATATGAAAGCCTGGCTGCTTTCTAGGCAGAATGTCAGTTCTGTATCGAACCCTTATAATTCTGAGGGCCTCTTCCTTGCAGTTAAAAAGCCCTTTGAATAAAATAGGAAAACACACTTGCTAAATTTCTCAGGTGGTTTTTTTAAGGTAGTATACATAGCTACTTTCTAGTGATCACTTTGTAAGAAAACAATATATCATATGAATGACTTTAATATTTTTATGATACTCTTAATGCTTCATGCCTTGCCTTACCCAACAAGTAGTCCCACAGATTTTTAAGGGGTTTTGTGTTATTTAATTTCAGTAAATTTTGAGACCTGAGTGATTCTTACTAGCATGTAAGCATACTAGATTAGATAAGGCTTTGAATCTCATGTGTAGTTTGTCACCGTCATTAGATGAAATTCCTTCTAACAACACATTCAATATGCAAATATAACAAAAAGTACTAGAACACCCTATGTCACCAGAGAAGCCACGTATGCTGGGAAGAAACTGTATTTGACAAACTGAGATAAATTATTTGAAAATATTCAAGTGAGATGGAAATGTAGAATGTACAAAAGAGGAAGAGAAATAGTGAAGAAAAAAAAAATGGGCTAGAAGAGTGGCTTTACAGGAATATGCCTGAGATGTGACCTGGGAACATGTCATGCTATGATCACTGAGTCCTCTTGTAAAGTTGCTTTTCTCACATGTACAGCGTATTTTGTCACTACTCTTCTTTTTAAGAAAGAAAAATACCTCTTATGACTGAGAGTGTGTGAGGGCAGTTTTCAGACAACCATGCAACAGCAGCGCGTAGGGGCAGTGGAAATGGGTCTGTGACCTCCGATGGGGGTGGCTCTCCTGCAGGCTTGCTAGAGCTGCTCCCTGCCTCTGCTGTACATTTCTGTGCAGTCTCTGCTAGTTGTCCAGGTGCATGCTAAAGAGTTCAGTGTGGTATTACAAGGCAAATTAATTATTTAGTTTGTGTGACTCTTGAATTCATTGTCTCTCCACTGAGCAACAAGGGTATGGCTACATGAATAAATTACTGCGAGATAAGATAGGTTGTGCACTTAAAAAGTATCAGCTGCCCCACGGAACTTCTCCACTTGCATGCTTTTACTCTTGAAAAATATGAGGAAATTAAGATAACTTGCTTCTCCAAGTTTACAGTTGGATTCGATGATCTTAAGGGTCTTTTCCAACCTAAATGGTTCTGATTCAGAGCATGTAAACTACCACGCAGGAGAGTTCCCGGGAGTGGTTACTATGCAGCAGCCGACATGCTATACATCCACACTGGTTTTGGCGTTTTGGTAACTTTGCAATGACTCCCAAAATATGAGAATGAGAAGATCTGTACACTGTTCTTACTTAATTTACTGATGTTTTACTTACTTTACAGCTGATCCATCAAAGAACTGAATATTCTTTACAAGTAGAAAATTGTCTGGCAAATACTCAGGATGTTCACAATTGACAATTTAAACTGTGGTTAACAAGGCTGAAAATGACATGGAAAAGTCATTTAATCCATTCCCTACCCAAAGACAGGATCAACAATACATTTATCACTCTTTACAGAAGTTTGCCTAACCTTTAACATGGCCTCCAAGGTGGAAACTCTGTGACTTCCACAAGTAGTGGATTTAAATTCCTTGTAAATCAGAGCTTGTAATTAAAGAGTTTTCCTAGTGTCTTATCTAAGTATTCTTTATCCTATCTACAACAGATATGAAGAACACTTTATAACCTTCTCTTTTTGCAAAAGGGACTTGAAAACTGTCTTGCAAGACTTTAAAGAGTCTTTTTTAACTCAGATTGTTTACAGTTCCCCATCAGTCTTCCAACAACTTTGATTCATTCAACTGTTCCTTGCATGCAACCAGAAGCTATATTTTCCAGACTTCTGTAAGTCTCATTTCTTCTCTCTGGACTTCTCTTTCTGCACTCTGTTTCTGAATGACATTTCTGCAAAACAGCTACACAACCTGTTGTTCCCCATCCTGTCAACTTGATTATTCTTCTTCATCTTGAGAACCTTGCACTTGCTGAATTTCACACATGCTGAATTTCATCCCAGTTTTGGACCATTCCTCCAACTTGTCAGGACCATTATTAGGTTGTTATCCCATCCTACAGCCTATGCACAGTCATTTCTAGCTTTATATTATCTGCACTTTTAATAGGCATACTGACCATCCATCACCCAGATTATAAATTGAAATATTATACAGACTTTTGGAGAACCCTGCTTGACAAGTCTTTCAATTTTGTCAGTGAATCCAATGAATTACTCTCTGGAAATGAGTAGCCAAACTCTTTTTTAGAATTTTCATTTAGAGCACTGGGAGTCTGTCCTAAGGCAAAGTTAATAGACTTACCAAAACCTAGATATGTGATACCTACTTTGTCTTTCTATCCACAAGACTGATGATCCTGTTATACAAAGAAATTGTTTTTGGTAGAGTCAAAAAAGATTGTACAAAACTCTCTGTTATATGCTCCTTGTTTCCTTGCTAAGAAATAGTTGGCTAATCAATACTTTCTTTGCTGCTCTTCTTTAAAAAGATAAGCATGATCTTTGGCTTTATAGAGTGTTTCAGTGCTATAGCCATCGTTGCTGGAGTCTTATAAGCATCATTAGTTGTTCTGAAATTGCTTCAGCCAGTTCCAGCCAACGGGATGCTGTTCTGTGCCTTGGGGAGCGAAACACTCAACTTCTGTGTTTCACTGAGCAGCTCAGTAAATAGGAATACTGAAAACGAATTTGTTCCTCTTGACTTACATTGAACAAACTGGAAATACAAAATTTGTTTCCATTTGGGTGTTGCCTTCACTCTGCTGATAAAAAAGCATTACATAAGTGATAAAGAAAGCATTATTCATTTTCAAGATAGTGCTGAGATCAAATTAAAAACGAAAAATTTCTCCTGCCCTTCCCATGATGGTTCTTTTTGTGGTAATGTCCTCCTTTCCTGGCTATGATTGATTGCTTTTATTCATTAGTCACAGACTAATTCAGCTTATTTCACACACACACACACACACACACACAGAGACAAAAAGTCAATCCCCCATCAGTATATTTAGTAGAGAGTCTAGTCCACAGTTTACTGCATTAACCTTATAGTAGAGTTGGAAACATGTAGGGAAGACACTTTTAATCCCTGATTCTCAGAGCCAACTACAGCCAAAAGTAGACTTCAGATCCCTGGTGGGCTTTCTCTAAAGTGTGCAATTAATATTGGGTACTTTGTCTCTCTGCTCAGTGACTTGTCTTCCACGGCACTCTTGTTCAGAAAATATAGACCATAAACCCAAGAGTTGATTGTGGCATATTTAGGTCACTTCAGAGGTCAATTTTGGCAATTGAATTCTCTGAGGGAAATCTGGATATAAATAATGGCCTCTTTTACATTCTTGTTAGTTCCAACACTCTGTAACAGAGCAGCATATCTGATCTTAAACAACTTTTTTGTTCCTTTAACTTAGTCAGTACATTATACTCTTGTCTTATTTCTTCTTTCATATGTTTTGTAATCAGACTAAGTCAAAAGACACTACTGCATTCCCTCTCATTAAAATTCTTGTTCGTTTCTTATTTTTTCATCTTCCCTCCTTCATATGCCTCAACATCTGAAATTCTCAAATGTTTCCTTCAATGTATTTCAGTCCATGAAAACTCCTGGAAATGTTACAAGTCATTTGCTCTTTCATGGTATATTATTTGATTTCCTCCGTGCTTGAGTGGTGAATGTACTTACCTTTGACAAGCCTCCTGGTTTGAACTGTATCAGAATTTCTCATAAAGCTGGTTCCTCTACATATGTTTTAAAATGCTGAGTGCCCTCTCCCCAGATGGCTCTGGTTTCAGATGGCCCTCCTTATAGATTTTATGCTATCTTTATGCTCCAGGGGCTTTTTTATTTGGCGGAGCTGAACCAGCGCACTGGGAAATGCCACTAAACCCATGCTATGGTCTACAAAAGTGGTGTATTTCAGTTTAATTCACGCTGATTTGAAGGTGAATGAAAACAGAGTCCATTATAAAACAAAATGGAAGTGTTCATAGAGCTTTTGGGACCAGTTTAATTTTAGAGGTGGTTTCAAATGTGTCTCATGAAGATATTCTGCCATCTCTGTCTCTGCAGCCAGCACAACTGAAGCCTCTCAGTCCTGCCCAGAGTTGAGCTCAGCTGCGGCAAAGTGCAAGTCTCTTCCCACAGCTGAAGGTCATGAAACCATCTACGGTGTGCTCCTCTCAATGTCTTTCCTTATGGGTTGTGACGGTACTGACCTCACTTCCATCCCGCACGAGTGGTACGTGGATGGCTATGTTAATTTAGACCTTTCTTCTTCAGATAGAGGCCTTTAGTTGATATTTAAGTCAATCTTACTTGTAAGGGTAGTGTAAAACTATTTTATGACTCAGTGTTCTCGCTTATCTGTCCTACCAATGTGAGTATGTCAAGACTGAAAGAGGATATTATTGTCTTCTATAAATACATTAAGGAGGGACAGGCAGCCTATACGAGCAGTAAATGGCAGTTGTGCAAAGGAAAGGCTGTGTAAGCTGAAGGCAATGTAGGTACTAATGGGTGGATGTGGTTTATGATTACATTAATGATGGATATTAAAATGTTATAATAGTGTGACTCTGGAGTGATTTTCCAATACAAAGACTGGAGAGAGGAACCAAACTGGATTCCAAACAGAGCCTGAGGCACTTCTCAAGCTGTTTATGTGGTTGTTTTCTGCAGTGGTGGGGAATTGGATGTACTGACCAAGAAGACCTCTCCCAGACCTGTGTTTTGTATTCCTAAATCCTTAGTGATACCAGAGACACTGCCAATGTATTCAGCAAAGAGTGGGACAGTTACTACTGCCCTACACTGCTGAAAATTTGAAGTTAGCTCAGTTTTGAGAAGGAGACGAACTAGATTTCTGGAGATCCTTTCCAGCCTTGATGTTGCTATGATTCTACATCGTTTTCTTCACAAAACAATAATAAATAAAGAAGAAAGCTTTCTAAGGGGACTGCGAATTTTGGCTCTGCTTTTCATTTCAAAAGCAGGAGCTGGTTTTCTGCAGTTGTTTGCATTAGGGCCCTTGGAAGAATAGTACTGCAGGAAAGGGGAAGAGTTCACTGAGTCTGGGAAGAGAAGCAACAGCAGTTGTGTCCCAGCGTGGTGGTATCATACGGCTGCCCACTAACCTGCACTCCCAAACACAGGCTATGCGTGTTGACAAATCCTGGTAGCAAAGGCTTAACCAGGCTGACCTGGTTCCCTGAAGCTATTATGGATGCGTTGAGTGGAAAGATAAGATGGTTCTCCTGATTTGTGTTCATTTGATAGTTTCTAACTTGGGCAAAATTCCAAAAGGTGGAAGACAATGAAGTCTGAGGAAAGTGAGGTAACAATGTTGAAAGATGCATGGTTCTCATACAGCGGAGACACAAATCTGATATTGATACCACCTATGTCAATCGTTTCTTCTTAGCCCAAGCTGGAGCTAAGATAAGCATGTCTAAGAAGTGGTCAGATATGGCTGTCTTTAAATTATCAGGCAGTGAGTAAGATTCAATTAATAACTATCTCCTAGGGTTCTTGAAGAGGCAAGTTCTTGCCGAACTGCACAAAATATGACATGATGTCATGAAGCCACCATGGAGCTCCGATTATTTCAGCATGGAGAGTTATGTGGCTGTTTTAATAACCTCAGGATTGCAGTGAAACAACTGTATTGCTGGGCCAGGGGAATCTAAAGCAAATTATGATCCTATATCTCACATAATTGTTCTTAGGGTCTCAAGGAAGTGAATGAGAGTTCTTCTGACTGCATTTCTAATAAATTTTCTTGAGGAATGTTTTCCTGGTGTATGTAGCAACTGACATTTTCTGTTTCATATATGACAATGAAATTAGTGCCTTGTACTTTCAAAATGTATCATCAGTCAAGTGTAAATCAGAGATGAACTGCTCCGGTCTATTGTCATTCTTACAACAAGAAAATGTTTTTTGAAGCTGGAATCATCCTATTGTATTTTGCTGTTGCATTTGGGAAAACTTTACGTGACATTATATTTACTTCTTGGACAGCAATTGATTTTTCTGTAATGGCTTGGCAAGTAAACAGCATTTCATTATTTCTGCACTCTGTGTCATTTCATCATGTTAAGCTTCTTATGGAGGTACAAATAAACATGAATTCAACACTGGTAAATAACATGTGCTGCAAGACTATTCCTTTTGAAATATTAAATCAGGTTCTTATAATGTGAAGACCTCTGAACAATGGGCCTGAGTTTTCAAACAGAGCCAAATTTTTCCAGAAGCACAGCTTTCAGACCTAAAGAAAAGTGGGGGTTTAAAACTAAGAAGTGTCTAAATTTTCCTTCAGATACCAATGGATTATCAAAGGATTTGAAGTGTTGAACTCTCTTAAAATACTCAATCCTTCATTTTGTTTCACACTCTTTCAAAAATTGCCCCTACAGTGTACATTCTTTATGGCTTAATCAATTTTGTGTCACACCTGTGAATTGCTATCTTCATAGAGATTCATAGCTGTAAAGCTGTTCTGATACAAAGCTTAATGCCTTTGAAATTACATTATTGTGTGAACAGATGTGTCTGCGTAACAGGCCTGGAAGTGGAGGACTTGGTATCTCAAGTATTCGTTCCCATTGTGTCATTTTCTTTAATGAAATCCTCCAAGGAGTGACAAATTCAGAGATAAACAGCAATTAATAATTCACAGTGGCCAGAGGGAAGGAACAGCCAGTTGCACTTCATTGCACAGATCTAACAACTAACACATAGCTTGGACACAAAATTGAAGGACTTAGTCACTGGCTGATTCTTCCTCAATTCAGTCTCAGTTTGGATAAAATGAGTCTGTAAGCATAACTGCTTGTCTTCATAAAGCAATATAAAGAGTACTTATTTCTCTAACAATTGTCTTATGAATACAATATAAAATCTATTCTGCAACGCACATTGGTATTTTACCTCACTAAAATGGGTTTCTCTTTAATCATCTGGTGTGTAATAGAGAAAAAAACCACTGTGAAGTCCAGTCCCTTTCATGTCTTTTCCATCTTCTTGAGACTCACTGTGTTTATTATATACATAGTAGCCTCATTTTATTTCCTGGAGTTTGCCACCATAGGGAGGGACTATCACAGCCATTTAGTCATTGCACATGCAAATGTAGTGGCTAAAAACATCTCTTGTATTCAGGCTCTCTTCAGTCCCCACTAAGGTTTACTTTACCGTCAAAACCCCCTTCTTCCTTCCCTTATCTGTGTCTTGGCTCTTGCATGTTGACGCCTTTCTGTTCTCCAGGGATTGACTAAAAAATGTTTTCTAGGGCATGGACTCCAAATCCATCCAAAATGTTCTGCTTGGGTCATATCATGTCTAGAATTGCCTCTTCTGCCTTTCACATTAAATCCAGGTTCAGTGGTCACATTTGCTAAGTCATTTCCGTGCTCAACACAAAATCGTATCAGAACAAGACAGACATGAAGTGGATATTCCTGCAGACTAGTCTCCAATTCCAATGATTTGCGTTGTCTTTTTTACCTTAAGACCTACTAATGCAGTTTTCTTCAATGAATTTAGATCACAGAATCATAGAATAGTTTGGGGTGGAAGGGACCTTTAAACGTCACCTAGTCCCCCTCCGCCTCTGCAATGAGCAGAGACATCTTCAACTAGACCAGGTTGTTCAGATGGTCTCCTCTTGAACCAAGACAAAATTTTAGCAGTTATGATAGCTCTTCTGTGACAAGGAGCTCCACAGCTTCCTTTGGTATTTCTTCAGATGATTTTCATCCTGCCATCTGCTCTTTTAATTCAGGCTTACTTAGTCTTTTTACAGGACATGGCAAGGAACATCCGTACTCTGTTTACTTTTTCCCTCCCATCTGAAATATATTTTCCTGTTGTATTTCTTCCTTAGTCACATCTTTTCCATGTATAGGTTCCCAATCTATTTTATCAGTCCTCATGCAGAAGCTATTCGATTTTCCTTATCCTTTGCACTTAGTTGAAATGAGGGCTTTACAATTTGTTATATGCAGTATACATAGACCCCTATACAAATCTTAACCACTTGCTTACTTTGCTTCAGCAAACTAAATATGAAAAATATGTCTACATCTGAAAATGTTGATTGACACCCTTGAAATATTCTTCTAGCCACATTAGACTATAAACTACATAGGCTAGGTCCTAATTTCCCTTTTGAGTGCATCTACATTAATACTGAATAATAATAAGTAATTGAATAAGTAACTGATGTTTAAAAGTTACATCCATTATGTAAAGAGTTTTCATAGAAAACAGGTAAAATAGTAGTCAAAGAGTTCCACAAAGGACAAATCAGCTTGATTTCTTGTATATTAGCAATAGCTTAAATTCTGAACACTCAGTAGTTTTTTGTTTTGTTTTGTTTTGTTTTGTTTTTTAAGATAATGCATCTCTTTCTGGTGTTTATCTGGAATTTATCTGGTGTTTAATGGTAAGAATTCAGCACATTTGGCTTTTGACCAGCAGTCAGAGACATGCTGGGAGAGTGCAAAAGGATCAGCTTAGCTCAGATACTTTGGTAGCAATTTCAGGCTGAATTTTGCACCAGCTAGGGGCAAGGATTAAATTTTCACTAAATACAACATTTCTTACTGTTGCTAACATTTTTTTTTTGATGTGTAGTAAGGACTATCCCAATTACTGGACTATGAATAGATTATTTTGAGGATTCTGAACTTATGCTATTCAATATCGTCTTATATTTGGTGAACAATCTTTCCCCCTTTTTTTCTTTTGTTATTTTTTTCATAAGCATGCTGTTTCTTGTTCTATACACTTTTCTTTTTCCCTGAAAGCATGCATTATTTATTTTTATTTGTCAAAATTCATCTTATCTTGCAGTGTGCTGAATTATAGATACACTGGGAGGTTAGGTGAGCTGCCTCAAACTGCTGAGAGATCTTATCTATTCTCATTCTGTTTCAGGAAAAAACTGTGCTCTGTTAAGGTGGTTTTGGTGAAAGTCTAAAGTCAGCATTCAGAACGTGAACATAACTTTGAAAAATATTGCTAGTGACTAGGGTGATAAGTATCCCTAAGATGCCAGAAAGAAGAAAGGGTGGAAAATACATATTCTCAGTCATAGGACAGCAATCTAAAGTAGTTTTGTTTTGGTTTGGGTTTTTTTTCAGAAGGATGAAGACAGACATGAGGCCTTTCCAGGAGTCAGTGAGTAGTGAACAAATGTCAAAATAAGATTAACTCCAGTTGTTGGAGAAAGCAGGAGGGTCTATCACAACCAAATTAGCTTGCCTGTTGTGTTGGCTCAGGTAGCAGCTTTTTCTCACAGTCTCTCTTTGAGACTCATGCTTCATGAAAACTGTGGATAAAACCTCCACATCACATATCAAGTCTTCAGATGTTTTTTGGGTTTTGGGTTTTTTTCGTTTTTCTTTTTTATTTGGACTCTGTTTGCTCAATATGCAGTGAAAAGTAGATTCTAAATTTGCAGGTAAAGAAACATGCTGGGAATCAAATGTTTTCGATGCTGAGGAAGTAAATTTGACCCTGTCTGAATTCCCATTAATAAAACACAAGCTACTTCAGAGCTTTTCTCTGGCTGTACAACACCAGGGAAGTGATGGGGTCACTGCTGAAATTCATTACATAAATTCTATGGAGCTTGGCATGAAGGGTGCCATGAAAGCGCTTTAGACTGTGATGTGGATTGTAGAAGCTCATTGACTACATATAAAAACCATAAGCATCTCTCTAGTGAAGTGGCATTTTCAAAGTGGAAGAACAAATAAGTAAGCAGATGTTGGCAAGGTCATTTTGACATCTTGTAAAGCTGCTGTTAGTCAGCAATTTCCAAACTTCCTATACTGTGGATAGTATGTTAATAAATACAAAATCTGCAGACTCATCTCTTTGTAAGCATGCAGTAACTTATGGCAACTACAGCAGTTGCAATTGTATATAATTATTCTTAACTATTTTTAGAATAAAATGCTGGCACATTTCTTAAAAAAGTATAAATTTAACCTTTTTTTTCTATCCTTAGTCCCTCCGCACCGTTCCTGTATTCCCTCCCACAAATGTTTCTCTGCCATGTGGGGTACTTCTGATTCTTCTTGCTGCTTCTGCCCCTTGGGTACCAAGTTTCTGTCTGTTAATCTAACAGTGCTTCCTACTAGTACTTCCTACTACCTGTTAGGAGTCCACGGGGGAGAAATCTGATTCCTCTTATTCCTCTTTCATTTGAGAACATAAGAACGTAGTAACAAAAAGGACCACAAAGATCATCACTGCCTTTCCCCTGCACCTGCAGGAAGCCCTGCACTGGGCACGTAACTCAAAAGCATGTGCTGAACATCCAGTCCCTCTGCCTCTACTTGCCAGAGGGTGTAAAGCGTTTCCAACATCTTATAACAACCTTCAAATACAAATTCCTGACCTATCCAGCTTCAGTCCAGAAATTTGTAAACCTCGGAGTGCCAGCGAACAGTCATTTAATAGCTGTAGATAGTGAAGTTTGCTTTGTAGGGCAGGAAATCTGACACCTAGCGTTTTAAAATCAATAGAAACAAGAACCTGTGGGCAGACCTGTGAATAGATTACCCATTAGAGTTGATGACATCGGCGATATTTAAATTTACTGTCCCGCGCTGGCCAGCAGCAGTCCAGCCTGCAAGGTGGCCTGATGAGAGTTTTCCCACGGGGTGACAAGAGGCTCGGCACCGCTTGATGGTGGTAGGAGTGAAAGTTGCTCAGCATCACGCAGGGGAGCATCGGGGAGAGGTTTTCCTGTGGTTTGCTGACTCTCACCGTGTATTGCTTCCAGCTTGCCTCTTTTCTTCTTTTGGAACTGTCCCTAGATAGCAAGGAAGATTACATTTTGACTACAGTTAATATCACTTCATTCATTATTAAATCAATATTCTTAGCACTATTTACAGCCTTGGCTATTTTTAAATTCTTCCAATGCATTATCAACACTGTTTTCAGCACAAATCCAAACCATAGCCCCATACTAGCTACTATGAAAAATATTAACTCTATCCCAGCCAAAATCAGCACAATAGATTAACATTATCCATAATGTGAATGATAGCATCTCTAAAAATACTTATTACTTTCAGCCAAATGATACATCTGTCAGTGACGATGTCTGTCAGAAGAAATGTCAACACATCTGCACCATTTGTCGTGTTTTCCAGCGGTCTCTGCCAGAGATGGGAGAACAGTGTAAAGTGTGCAACAAACCGAGAGTCTTTGTAAATCCAGCTCAGGCTTTCAGGATTATTGATTCGGAGGCATTATCCTGCTAAGGAAAACGTACAAATCAAAACGTGAGACTTTGCACCTGTCTGTCTCTGGTCATCACTTTCCTATTTTTTTTGTAAGAAAGGATCCTATGGTATTGACTTATTTCCTCTGTGTCCTTACTTCTCATCTTAGAAGAGACTAGTTAATTCAGGAGCTTTCTAGAAAAAGAGAAAAAGATAGGTTAAAATTTAAAGATTTTATTTGGTAATGATGCTGTCAGTGATATGCAGGTTAGACATTTCTGCGTTCATTATTTAAAATAACGCACACTCCCCCCTGCCATGCTTTAATGGACTCTGTAGCTGACATGTTCAGCTTCCATTTCATTTATTGCACTTCTTTATTTATTCTACTTACTGCTTCCATTTCATCCTTCACCAACAGAAACACTCTAAAATTTGTTCTTCACGTCTTTAAATTATTTTTCACTTATTCCCATTACCAATGTACTTCTGCAGGTCTCCATTTGCAGAATATACTGAGAAGCCAATGTGAGTTTGACAGAAAAAGGCATCACTGGAGGAAAAGGGAATAAATTGTAGCCTTTACTAGGATTGTCCTTCTTTATTGTATTGAGGGTTAAGCCTTTATAGCTGACTTCTCAATTCATTTATAATAGCATGAGCTGTAAATGTGCAAAACCTCCTCAAATCTGCCTAGTACTGTTAACAGTCTTTGGGTTCCTGGGGCAGAGGTTTTAGTCTGAGGTGTCTCATTATTTAGACATCCAAGTGTAGTTGTAGATGATGTTTCATGAGTCATATCCTGTGGTCCTAGCATCACTGTGCCTGAACTTTGAAGTTAGCGGGAGTTTTACATGGCCAAAGAAAGTGGCATAATGTCGTTAGTTAAAAAAAAAGCAGATCACTTATTTGAGTAAGAGATGGAGTCCAAGGTAGCATGAGTTGAGGAACTGAACAGCGAATTAATCATTCTGAAAATACTGATCAGTGCTCCCTGTTCTACTGTGAAATAAGAAACATATAGGTATTTCCTATCTTTCTTCTTAATGTTTGGATCAAATGTGCTTATATGCCCAGTTAAAAAAAATGCTAGAGTATTTAGCAAGCGATTAATTAGATTTACAAGGAAAATAAAATAATGTGTTTTCCTGGAAATCTAGTCCCCAGTAAAGTTCGCAGGGAAGATTCGAGTGTCGGTCAGCTGTTGAACTAGTTGCGCTGAACAGCAAGAGCAGGCTCTCGTAAGTTAAAATCCTGGAAAAGGGCTGTAATTTCCAACAGGCAGTGAGAAGCACTTTTCCTGAACGATGTCTTCACTAAAAGCCACTTTGGCCACTCTCCTATGGTGACATTCCAGCTGACACAGAAGTCCGCCGGCACGTGTCCCTGGGGTCCCAACCTGCGGTCCCAGGGACTGATACAAGTTTTCAACACTCCTGAGTCCAAAAAAGTCTCAAGCTGCACAGAGAACTTTCATGCCATTTAATGAAAACTGTCTGATTATTTTTCAGTGGTTTGTATCAATGTAGGTATTCTTTTGTTTTGAAGAAGTAAATTATTAGGTGAGAAAATTATTAAGTGCAAAAACTAGAACCAATTTATTTTAAAATGACAGGAAAAAATAGCTAGGATATCAGAGAGTTAGGTGTTCAGACATTAAATGTTGCACTGTCCTAGGTTTGAATTTGCATTTCTTTGCCTTTCAAATTAAAAAAAAAGAAAAAGAAAAAGAAAAAGAACTGCCATTATAATGTCAGACTTGTTCATTTCTATTCATATCTTAAACCTGGCAGGACCATTGTGATCACCTACTCTGATTTCCTGCATGAAAAAACAAAAATAAAATACAGGCAACAGAACATTAGCAAGTAATTCCTGTATCAAGCTCATAGACAGCAGAGACTTTATTTTTCAAAGAAAGAGATTTAATCTTGATCCTAATATTAAAAGCTAATGCATAAACTAGGCTGAAAAAATGAAGACTGTATTTACTGTGCCATTTGCAAAGCCACATGACTAACTCATTACTTCCACTCTAAAGTTTTCAACTTTGAAATGTTCATTCACTCTGTCTATACATTATAACCTGTATATAAATGATACTTCTCATTGTGTGTGACAGCTGAAAAATGTTTTGTCAGACAAAAACTCACCGTTCTCCTCCCAGTGCATTTTTCCTGCTGAATAAGAGGAAGAGCAATGAAGGAACTTATTTCACTGTTGCTGGTTTTTATTAGATTTCTTTTGATGAGGACAACCATTTTCACATAGAATAATCCATGCAGCAGAGGGGGACTGCTTGTTTTCATAAACATCATTATGCTTCACTTATCTTTGGTTATTACATTTGATGGATAAATAGAAGTGTGTATTGGATTAAGGGTAAAATCGGAGTATCGCAGTACCTTGGTTTTAAGCACCTAATTCATAAACAGTACCTAAAATCCATACTTAGGTAGGTAACATCTTTATGTATGTAATTTGCATACACATATCTATATAATTAATTTACAAATTATTTCTATAGTTTACATAAAACCTCTGGATGGTCTGAAATCCCCATGCAGCTGGCAAGAAGCTGCCTAAAGTAAGATCGTATGAAAAACTTGTGATAGGAAGGTCACTGGAATCCTTTATTTCTTCAGATCTTAGCTTGACTCAGGTCTTCAGCCACTTGTAATCCACGCTGAGCTCCCTACCATGCAAATAGTAACCTTGTTGGTTATTTGGAAGAACTAAGGAAGGGTTGAGCTGTTTCTGGTTTTCTTTGTTTGTTTGTTTGTTTTGTTTTGTGGGGTTTCTTTGATGCCTTTTTTATTATTGGCTATAGCTGTCTAATGGCAGTATCTCTTACAGAAGATATGTACATTTATTGTCCTTCATCAGTCTGAAAAAGGAAAAACCCCACAGCTGCAGCCTCCCAAAAATGACAGAGAAAAGGTACATACATGGGGAGGGGTATCTCCCACCTCTCTATGAATGCTGTGTCATAAAATAGCCTTGAGGGGAAAAAAAGTGGAAAATGGCTTTATAGCTTGTCTTACATATGAGTACAAGACTCTAAGAGTCCTTTGATGAGTTTCTCTTCCAAGTTTTTTCCAAGGTGGATTTTTTGCCTTTGTATTCAAAGACTCTTGAATGTACAATACTCAAAGGGGTGTTTTGAATTCAGGCTCACAGAACTGGTGTGTCTGTATCATGAGGAGACAGTCATCCGCTTCGTCTCCTTTTCCAAGTGAGCAGTCCCATTGCCTTCTCCACACTCTTGCTCAGTCCCAACAGAAAAAAGGGAAAAAACACATTGATTCAGATCTCACCCTCCTTGGCCTCCAGATCTCAGTGTATTTTACTGTTACTGGCTGGGTTTTAAGGAGGAAGCAACTGCAGCCCAGTTTTAGGGGGTGTTCCTGGCTGTGCTGGACGTGCCCCATGCCTGTTGGATAGGGTAGGAACCGAGCTGCCCCAGCACTCCACCTCTGGGTATCAGCGAGGACGGAAAGGCAGCCTAGGTGCCATCCAGCAGCAGACAGATGTTCATCAGAGATTTTGGGGCACCATCGATTTTTCAAATAAATACTTACTCCTACTCTTCTAGATCACACAGCTCTTGCAAGACTGGAAAATTTATTTTCTTGGTTTTCTTGAGATACCAACCACCTTATATGATGGAAATCTCACAGCATAAGGCATTTCCGTAACATTTTAAAAACCTACATCAAAATATGGTAAAGCAACATGCCTATACAATTTCGCTTGCCTCCTGCTTGGAAGGAAATGGCAAATGGATGTGCTCCCGTTGTAGACTCACCCGAGATACTGAAATGAAAGGGCAAGTTTTAATATACCGATTTGTTCCTCCTCCCATGAAATTTGAGTAGTTCAGTGGGTTTAATTTCTCTCTAAAGAAATATGAGTCCAGGCAGTATTAAATTAAGAATTAAGCGTTAAGAATTACAATAAGCTATTTGGGATCACATAACACATGATTTCGGGCTGCTGAGCACTAACCTCGCCTCAGTGAAGCTCACAGAAAAATCATGCAAAACCAAATGAATTGGCTGAAAGTACAGTTCAGTGATAAATACATTAAACCTCTCCAATCAACCACTATACACCGTCGACTCATTCTGTTGGCAAGCCAAAAGGAGAGCTGGCTTCCCCGTGTGTTTACGCCAGACCCAGGTGGGTTTCTCAGAGGAGCTGACACAGGGGCCCCGAGCACGTCCAGGGCAGGTGGATGTCAATAATCCTGCTTTGTAATTGACTTGATAAAAACACTGGAAGCAATAAGATGATACAAGAAACTAGAAGAATCTACAGAAACTACGAGTAATTTTTTTTTCACAATAAGGAGGATCAATGTATTTAAGAGTGGGCAGTGACAGGTCCCTGAGCTGGAGCCTACCAGCTGCTCTCTGAGGGGCAGTGGACAGTGCGCCTCTCCCTCCTCCCAGACAAGGTTGAAAGCCGAGTCAGGACTTCCATCCTGGCCTTCCCCGGTTACAAAAAACATTTTCCCTGTGGCCTCCAGTGTGTTGTCAGACTCTGACACAGAAATAAGAAAGATTCAAAACCTTTCCTTGACTGCTGCAATTTGGCTCAGAGCAACCTCGCTGCAACTGAATGTCCTAGGTAAGCGCATCATGGTGTTTGTCCCTTTAAAGCAGCACTGTTCAAGCCATCGGAATTTCTACCAGCCATTCTTTAATCAAGAACCTCTCTGTCATTTTTAAAATTTTCTTTCTATGAGAGCATGAGGACTCTACAGAATAAATGGGGGTGGCGTTTGGGACCCTTTGCACTACAAGTGGCTGCTCCGCATGCCATCTTGACAGGATACACATTGTTTTTAATTTTATTTTTATAATCATCTTGTGTTGGCTTCATTTAGTTTTACAGTTTATTAAAGTACACTGGAAAGCAGGAATTCAGGAACTGAAAAATATATTTGTGCCTCAAATATAAACAAATGCTGCTGAAGCTCATGCTTCTGAGTGATGCAGCCATGGCAAGCTCCTGCCAAGAAAGCTTGCCTACGCCCGATCTCAATGTGAGTCTCTCTGTCTGGCTGTTTCTGCTGTAAATAAAGTTACTCATTGGTGAGCATCCCAGGAAAACTTGCTGTGCATATGCACAGAGAATACAGATCCTCAAAAAAAAAGACAAAAAGAGGAGAGGAACGGGTGATGACCAGGATGAACTGGATGAACTGAGTATGAAATCATAGAACTGGATTTCTTTTCATTCCAGGACAATGTCCATTTCATTAGTGAACTGTACAACTGCACGAAAGAACCAAAAAATACAATTTTATCGGAAAATGAAAACCAACAAACACCCTATCAATAGTTACTGGAGCAATGCAATGTTCTTTTGGGTTAACAGATTGAGTTATATGTCTTGCTTGTGGATTTTGATGAATGCTATTATCTGGAAAAAAGGAAGCAGTCCTATTTTATTGGTTGTGAAGTATTTTTATAACTTCAGCTGAAGCACCAGTTCTATAGACATTTCACACGTATAAGTTATTACAGTGAAGTCAAAAAAGCTACTTGGATGCCTGGGGTCATACACCGGTATCTTTGGGAACAGGCTTTATTTTCCTGAGCTTTACACTAGACTCTAAAAGAATAAATCCCAGCTCATGATTGCCCAGCAGTCAGTAGTCTGTTAGTTATTCAGGCTGGTATTCACTGTAGCTTAATTAGGAATCTAGGCTGCACAGGTAGAGAATGGAGAGAGGTACATTCCCGCAGAGCATGATTCAGAGCACCTCGCTTAATAGCCTAATGATTGCCTAACCTGCATGCTTTGAATCTTCTCCTGGAGATGTCTGCCTGCCAGGAAGGGCTGGGCATGTCCAAAGTCGGGAGTTAGGAATACCAGCTTTGCCTCCATGACCCTCTGGCTCAGCTCAGCACTGGGACTGAGGACAGCTGAGTTTGGCGTGAAAGAGCATTAGATGGGTTCCATGCCTGTGGTATCTTTTGAAGGTCTTTTTGTTAATTTTGTTAATGTCTTGTCGGTATGGCCTTGTAGCCTCCATTCCTCTGTGTCCCACAATGTGCCACCAAACCCACAGTATTCATTTTCAGACTCAGAATCCAGATTCTGCATCCCCCGAAAAGGAAGCTTAACTTCATCTGAAGGGATCACCAGAAAGAGACCTTTTCTATTCTCCCTTCAGCATAGGAACAGTCTGGTTTGCGATGACTCTGATTTCACCCTGGCTTTACGAGCTGCCAATACACCAAGCGGCTTATTCAGTCTCCTCTCTGCCTACCAGTCAGCTTCCTGCTCAGAGACCTTGGCTGGGCTGACGGCATCCCACACGGATTTCACTTGGGCAGATAAGGTGGAAGCCCTTACAGGAGGTGTTTGGAAACCAGTAAGGCTTCCTCAGTTTGCGCTTTCCTCTGAAGGTCCTCAACCTTGATGGGAAGCCCGGTCATAGGAACCCAGTGGGCTTCTGAACAGGGCTCTGACCTGCAGGACAGCGGTTTCCTCTCCCGGTTCCCTGATGCAATCTCTGCCTTCTGAAATTTAAATTTTGATTTGACACATGCAGCTGTCTCTGTTACAGAATCAACCCATTCATCCTCAGCAAGTGGGTGGACTTTGTTTCTCTTTTCTGTTAATAGCAAAACTGCATTTAGCCACTGTACATTCCTATTACTCATAACTGTTCCTAACAAGCCAGTCACCCTTTTCTTTTTTACTTCCCTGGTTCTAGTGAAAAAAGCTTTACAGTGGGACTTAAACCTGACATCGATCACTGTTGGCAAAAACAGTTAGTGACCAAGAAAGGCAAAAATATTCCTTTGACTCAAAAAAGCACCTGAGGTTACTGCTTGTAAGTCTTGGGGGGGGGGCGGGGGGGGGGTGTGTGTGAATTTTGGCACAATCGTGTCATTTGGAGCCCATGGATAAAAAAAGGGATTAATCTTTAAACCAAGTCTAAGGCATTGTAATCTTTCTGGGCAGTTTACTTTCTGTTAGCCTGCTTTCTCAACAGGTCTGATGAGGATGTGAAAGATTTCATCCCAAACTTACTGAAATCAAAGTAAATGTTTCAGGTGATGCCTGAGCTCTGTTGATGCAATGTAAATTATTAATAGGATGACGCTGTTTCAAAATTGTGGTTTTGTTTGTTCCAATAAGTCAACATCCATGTGTAACACAAGTGAACTGGCCACATTTCCTGCATCACAGGCCGTCCCCAGGGTATTTTGTACCCCTTCCATTCACAAAACTCTCCCTTCAGGCCTTTAGGGTTTTCCTAAAGTCAGTGTTCAACCATAAGAGCTTTCTTGGTGAAAGGAAATAAATCCACATGATATTGAACCAAGGCCACCCTCCTCATGAGGACATCCCCCCGCCTCCCCGCCATGTGTTGTTCTGTGAGAAAATCTGTATAAACTGCAGTTCTGGCAATTTCTGTTCTAAGATGGCATCTCTGAGCTGTGGATTTAAGAGCTCACTGCCCGTCTTTCCGTCACTCCACATGCCCAAGCACGAGGAGCCTAACGCTTGCCCCAGATGAAAGGACATCACAGCCGAGCCAGCGGTGGGGCGTGTGAGCTGGTACCTCAGTTCTTCCCACTTATAGTCCATTGATTAAAGTGCATTTGTGCAAATACATCTGAGTCTGCAACATGGGCTTTGCAGTCAGAGCGAGCAGCAAGGCAGATAGCTTAGGGGAAAGTAAAACCTTATATGGTCACAGCAAAATCCTTTATCGGTGTCTTTCACCTCAAACAAGCGCTGCGGTGTCATTGCATCTGCCATGACATTTGAAGTTCTTCCGTGAAGGTCTAATCGATGGATCCACAAAAACCCCAGTGTTCAGTTTATACAGAATAAATTGGAAAGGTCCAAATACTGCTCTGCCATTCAGCTCAATATTTTGTAAAGTGTTTGTGTTAATATGAAGCTGTGAGTTTTATTTAAAATTCATATTAGTGTGCATTTCAAGGTGACTGCACTCTTTATTCTGCAAACTTCTTCTGCGTTACTTCATTGAGCCCTATAAACACTTATGGAAAGCATACTCTAAAAATAAATTCCTTTTGCACTTCTCTCATTTAAATTGCTTTCAGGAAAATGCTGATATCAGGGAAGAGGCACCCACATCCATATGTTTACATTTATAGCAATTCTCAGTCGCTTTTCTAATGTTAACTAGGAAATTATGTTATTTGAAAAACCTGTAATTACTCACAGAGCAGCACTCTGTCTTCATATTCCCTGCTCTTATTAATGTTTATGGTACCTACAAAAATTGCATTCAGATTCAGGGCTGAGACACACAACTGAGGCAGACAATATAAATATAACGAGACACGCTTTTCCCTCTGGCAATCGCAGGTCAGAGTGACCAGCACTGGGCTGTGTATAATGCGGGGGAGAAGAGACATCACGAGATGAAAGGTGCGTTCCTTCTGCAGAAGCACACATCGACCGCCTGCAGCAGACCTCCTCAGCTCACGAACGGTCGTCTTAGCAGGGTTAGCGCCAAAGAGAGGTTCTCCTGCCCCAGACACCTCTCGCGGAACATTTTTTTCCAGTCATGCATGTTGACAGATGGGTCTGCACGGGGTAATTCAGCTCTCCTGAACAGTCACTGATGGCAGCCGTGCGGTGAGAGCTGATGCATCTCCTCCAGGTGCGGGAAGGGCTGTGGGGGACGGTGCCCTGCCGAGGGATTGCTGGCTGGGCGGGGGAATATGAGCCTGCAACAATTTTTGAGATCGGGAATTGAACTGGTTTGGCACTGGAACAAAATCCAAGTCTCCAGCTGTTTAGAAAACACATTCTTGTCAATCAACTTTTTCTAGCAAAATGAAGGTCTCCCTTACTCTTCTTAGAAAGAAACAGAGACTCTATCATGAAACCCAGGTGCTTTCTATATAAAAATACATCCGCCAACATCTTTGTCCTTCTCAGGCTAATTGTTTGTTGACTTTTTTATCGGAAATATTATAATCTAACAAAAGCCTTGGGCAGCTGTGAATAATACATCATATGTGTATAGATCCTGTGGGTCTGCTCCTTACGTAGTAGGTCCCACCTGGTCATGCCCCACCACGAGAGGTGCAGGGTCGTTGATGTTCTGTGTGAATAGCTGCTTCCTCGGTAGGTTGCTGAGGTCTCTCTTTAGGGTCCACCGAGATGCATACAATAAATAATAAGTATCAGTCTGTGCACTTGAGAAGTATCGAAAGGTTGTGCGCTGCAATTAAAATGTTTGTTGAAAATCAACAAGATGTTCAAGTTTGAAATGTAATTATACTGGTGGGGGAAAAAAGTTGCTCTGATTGCTGCTAACTCTGGAAACAGTATTTAAAATACATCTTGTATTGACTAGATGGTGTCTATTGTGTCTCAGTGAGAGACTTTTTTTTACAGTGCCGCGGAGTAGCTTGTTCTTGCTGTACAGCTTGTGAGTACATCAGAAATACAAGGTAGTCACCTAATTACAGAGCAGGTACAGTGTTATTAGTGACGCGTAGTTCAAAATGGAACCATAATTATGTATGAAGATCACTCCAAGAAACACTTAATTGCATCACTTATTGCTAACAACTTATAGCTACCAGCACGCTGCTGAGTGATAAAAGCCGTTCTTCCCCACGCGCTCCTGGGTCGTAGAATACGCTAAATCTCTGCCAGGACAGAGACGGAGGAAAAGGGTGTGCTTGTTTCAAGGACTCAGATACTGCTCTTTAGAAGAAGACATTTTGTCTAAAGCCAAGTGGAACTGCTTACCTGGTTTTTATTGCTCAAAAAATGTCCTCTCTTAAAAGCAAAACTTCTCCCAATGATTCTTGATGTTCTTTGGATTTTTTTCCTCTGTTGTCAAATGTGTAGCACATAAAACAAATTATAAAACAGCGCAGTTATAAAACAGATTGCACAGATGTTTTTGCACATTCTATTGAAAATTCATACATTTGTGTGTTCATATTCACATATTCTTATGGTTTACTGTAATTTCTTAGCACAAGTTTTATTTTAAGAAATAAAAATGTCACATTTTTAATTTAACATTTCTGTAAAATAATCATGAACAAAAGAGGTCCATAGTTAATTTTATCACATTTTGAAAAAATTCCTGAAATTTTCAGTTCATGCTTCAGTATGTTTCAGCTCTATGAAGTGTATTGAGGTTTGTTATAAGAACTCTTGAGCCCATAATATAAACATATTTATAGAACAGCTTGGGGCTGATTCCTAAATTAATCTTTTACATTTTTTAAAAATTTTCAAACTAAAATAAATAAAAATAAGTGTGCAGTTTGTTTAAACTTGCTGTTAAGAATGGGAATTTTTGTGATTGAAGAGGAAAATATTGGATGTGCATTTTTAGATATTCCTTTTTGTTTTCTTGCTTCAGCTTAATATTTACAAACCCATGATAGTGAAGACAGCCCTGTATGATAAGGTTAATTTGAGTTTTCACTTTCAAAGGCAGCAGATAGAGACCGGGCTGTACGTCTGATTTTACTAGAAACACTAACTTTCTATTTTCTTGAATTTAAGCTAATGCTGCACACATGATCTAGTTTTTCTTTCTCTCTTTTTTTTTTTTTAATATGTTTACAAACAGTATCTAGAACCAATTCTAATTTTTTTTTTTTCTGCACAACTTGGGTGAAAAAAAAAGGCAGAGCTTTGGCCTTTCAGTTTTCCAGTACAGGGGAACCGAGAAGCATTCTTGCTGGGAACAGGATGAATCGACAATTTCAATTACTTTTCTTAAATGGTCAAGATCCAGGTCTGAATCTGAACTTTTCATCTCTAAGTCCTGACAAGGGAAGGGCGAAGAGCCGCGTGCAACGGTCCACTCCTTGGATGCCAACTCCAGTAGGCAGGTGTCGAGCTGCAGAAAATACCTAAGCAGCGGCATCTGTTCCCCGAGGAAGGCAGCGTGCAGGAGTGGAGGCTTTGCTTATCGCCTCCGGGCCCGCCATAGGGGTGTCCTGCCTTCCAGGTTTCCTTTTGCTTGACTGTTTCCTTTATTTTTAACTCTCATCTCTGCCTATGAAATGAATATAACGTCCACCTTCTGGAAATAGGAAACTTCAGGAATTCTGTAGGCTATGTCCATATACAAAAACATACGCATACACACATACACTTACAACCTCCATATACATATATATTTACAATCAGTCCCAAAACCACACTTGCCAGTTTATTCTGGAAGTTAAACTGTGTCTTTAAACAACTGCCTGGGGAATAAAAATAAACAAAGAGAGCCTGCTGGCCCTCCAGATGCCTTCGCAAAGAGTCTCAGCAGTGGGGAGAAACTCCCTGCACAGCTGACAAAATAAATGATCCGATGGTGGGAGCTGCATACTTAGATCTTACATCTGGGAACGTACTGCGGGTCGTGAGACCCCACATGCTGCAACCCGGTGTCTATTCTGAGGGTAAAGGCATGGGTGGTGTGGGGAGAGCCCTCCGTTTGCTCCCAGACTGGAGTCAGCAGCTTGCAAAAAGAAAGCTATTTCAATAGGATTTTGCAGGCAATTAGCCTAAGACAAGGAAAAACTGCCTGCAGCTTCTTACCAGATGCTTTCCACAAAAAAAAGTGTGTGTGGGGGGAATGTGAACCACATTTTAAAAATTATTTAATAGTTATACACAGAAAAAAATGATTTCTTCTGAGCTATGGAGTTTCTTCTAATATAGTAGAGACAGAAGTTAATAACAGCTATCGGGAGGTTTGTATATCTCTGTGGTAATGTCCCTGAAAATGTGTAATGTCAAGAAGGAGTGAAAAAAATCAAAAGGGAAAATCTCTGAGAGAAGGAAGGGAAGCAGAGGATCTGCAGTTCACACCACTCTACGGAGGTGAGACTTCTGATGCACACCAGAGCCCTTACATATCAGTGACCTAAGGAAAAAAAGAAGGCAACTGACTGAAGGGAGGGGAAAATAGCACATTATAAGGAGGACAAGAAATGCACTATGAGATTGCAGTCAAATGTATAAATCTGTGTGACTGTAAAGGACTTCTCAGCATGACGTTGTGGCCGTGTGTTTCTTGGCATATTCACAAGCGGGAAAGCGCTGCCTCCTGAACTGGCAATTGGTTTGCTCCCCAGTGCTAATGTTAGCATACTTGAGACTTTACAGCTGCTAACTTGGTGGCTTTCCAATTGATAGGAAACATTTTGATTACCATCTTAATTAATCCAGATTCTGTCACCTTTGGTCATCTTACATGGTATCAATTTAATAAATAGGCTCATTATGCTGCTTCTGTCAACTTGCTCTTCTTTGTCTCCTTGGCTCTGGCTTTTCTGCCCTTAGCACCCAAATTGGATGCTTCGCCTCCTACACCTTGCCTGGCTGCCCATCGCTCTGGCAGGGGGGTTGGACTAGATGATCTCCAGAGGTCCCTTCCAACCCCTACCACCCTGTGATCCTGTGAAAGCATGGGTGAGACAAGCTCCCTCTTCCAATATCAGGGCCAGGCTTTACAATATGCCAGAGCATTTGTTAACATCTGTCTTAAATCAAGTTTTGCGGTAAAAGCCTGGATGGGGGATGCTCTGAGGGCTGCGGCGCTGCCACGGTGGGACTGGGGGATGCTCTGCGCGCAGGCGCTCTGTGGGCAGGAGGCAGGGCAGCAGCCCGGCTTGTGGGAAGCAAAAGGGGTTTGATTTCTGTTTAAATGCAAGTTCACTAGGCATGCCAAAATGCACTTTTCAAAAGCATTTAAGATGGCCATATCTAGCAGATATTCACATAGGGGTCATTAGGCCCCAAGCTTACTTTCCTCCTCCCTGCCCCCATTTTTTTTCTGGCTCTGCCAAATTTCAGAGTTCCTTCTCCAAACCAGAGAATGAAAGAGCAAACCCAAGAAAACAGGAAGATTTCTTTAGCATATCCAGAATAATGTATATCCCCTACTCCTGGCATTTTACCTGATTATTTTTTATTCTTAATGTTTTACATGGTTTCCTAAGGAAATGCTGCTATGCTACTTGTCTCTCATTTCCCATCTAATAACTTGCATTAGCCAGTTTCAACTAAAAATGAAAGAGTAGAAGTCTTGGTCATAGTTAAGTTTTTACTAATTCTGTTGAAGCTCTAGGAAAGCGAACCTAAATTAATGCCACCAGCGAGGAAAGGCAGGCAGAAGGGAAGCCTGCTGCAGCCTGCAGGTCAGCCAGCGCAGCCACGCTTCCCCGCGCTGCCGGGAGCGAAGGCAGCTCCCTCCCGCGCCCAGGCACAGCACCAGGCCCTGCAGCCGCTGCGGAGGCACACCCAGCCAGCGCCGGTCTGTTTGCACACGCTCAGGCTGACTTGCTTTGGCATTATCAAGAAAAATCCAAGAGCTTTTTATATCAATATATGAGAAAAGAACAAACTACTAAAATCTGGTGTAAGGAATAGAAAATTGGTCGTGATTTTGAGGGGCAAAATGACAAATTAGAGAAGCAGGAACATTATGGCTGTAGATATCTATTTTCTCTGCCAGTTTTCAAACAATTGATTTTAAAAGACTGCTATTATTATTTTGAAGCATGCACAATTCTTGCCAATGTCTTTTAGATGCTCTAAAACTTTCAATCTGTGCACGGCTAATAGAAACCCATGTCACCAAAAGCTGGTCAGACACAGAAGGGTGTGCTTATTATTACAGCAAGAACAATAGATAGGGAGAAATAAAAGTAATAAAGATCTGAATTATAAAAAATTATATGTTTTCAATGGAGGCAACACTTTCCCGGGTGGATGATCACAAGGAAAAAGGTACAAAGAAGTAGACAGGAGAGTCCAGATTTGTGAGGATGGCATATATATAGGAGAACTTCAAAAACATTTTTCATGGAGACCATGAAATGCGTGAGCGACACAGGGAATACTATGTGGTTGAAAGGTCAAGAATTTGTGACTAATGTAGATTGAATCATCAGCACTGAGATGAATGAATGCTGTTCTCTTCAGGTTTAAGTCATGCACCATGTATGCACCCCTGCAGTCACTGGCCATCGTATGTATGAAGTGGATGTCCAGGAGGGTCCATAAATACACAGTTTCTATACCTGCCCCCTAAAGCTGTTACAGTCAGAAAACTCTCCCTAATCTTAATAATGAATTTAAAACATTTACCATGAAAGGCCAACAGCCATGAAACACAGGAGGAGAGGAGGAGACATCAGGGTTGTCACCAGTGTCCTAGAGGTCTGCAACAGCAGGAAATTTGTTAGGTGAAGACAACCAGGAGAACAACCTCAGTGAGTGGGTCCTTTTTCAAACTACACAGCAAGGCAAAACCCCAATAACCTGCTACACCTGGCAGTCTGACCCAAGGGGAAACTCCTGTTACTGAAAGGGCAACTGGTTTGGAAAGAAGGACTAATGGACAGACATCAGACTCGCTGCCCAGCGCAATCTATTATAAAAGTTGCCAGAACCAGTATAATAACTATTGTCAAGCAATGGTTTGCCTGTGTTATGGCGAATCTGTTCCATTTTTTGTTTATTTTTTCCATTTCTCTCAGATGTGTTCACCAACGCTATCTGTGCAGGAAATAGTGTCTTCTGTGCCTTGTTGACATTGCTGAAGCACACAGCTAAACTGGTGACCCTCTAACACATGTCTTTATCTATAATGTTGACATGAATGAGTACATTTTGGGATTTCGACCTTAAAAAGATATCAGAAAGATGAGCTTTACTGAGATATCTCAAGTCCGCTGACTTCTTATGAAATTCAGTTTCATATATAAGAACTCTGTCAATGACTTTGAAGGTTTTGTTGGTTTTAATCCCAACCTGGGGTCCATTCCTTTGAGAAGCTAAAGCTCAGCATTTGAAAGTTTCACAAAAAATTGTGGTTTTTTTTAGGTTGGAGGAAGACAGCTTAAGGAATGTGATAAAAATGAGGACATGGCTTCCGAGAGAAAACATATAATGCTGAAATACAAGGATTATTAAATATTGTCATGAAAAAATTCCATGGAAAAATGCAATGAAAATTTACTGTACTAAATGTGGACATTAAATCCAGCAGCAATTAGCATATCAAACAGATGCGAGTACTCCTGCAAACGGAGAGCACAATGCCTCTAATTATAGTTCATGAATATAGTTGACCAAGGAACAAACATCTCACAAGCATAAATTGAGGTTTCAACCTTCGTCTCCGTTCTGATGGGTCTTAAAAATAAATGCTATTATTTGTGGGTTTTTTTTTAAAAGAAAGTGGAGAAAGAGAACTTCATCTGTAGTGGCGATTAGGATAGGTAAGTGAGGTACGAGATAAACCTTGACCTTGACCTAATCAGGCAGAACAGAAGTTTAAATCTCTCTCTCTCATCCTACATGAGAGCTCAGTCCCAGCAGAGCAGGAAGAGGGTGATCTTTGTACCTAGGAAAGCTAAAGATAGACAATCTTGATGACATTCTCGCTTGAAAATCTTATCAAAACAGACACAATCCTGCCAACAACTTCGCTTTAGTGGATTGATACTTTCTAGTGGTCACAGAATCACAGAATGGTTGAATTTGGAAGGGACCTCTAGAGGTCATCTGGTCCAACCCCCCTGCTCAATCAGGGCCACCTAGACTCAGTTGCCCAGGACCAAGTCCAGGTGGCTTTTGACCGTCTCCAAAGGTGGAGACTCCACAACCTCCCTGGGCAACCTGTGCCAGTGTTCACACTCTCACAATAAAAAAATGTTTCATGGTATTCAGAGGGAACCTCTTGTATTTCAGTTTGTGCCTGTTGTCTCTTCTCCTGTCACTGGGCACCACGGACAAGCGCCTGGCTCCATCTTCTTTGCACCCTTCCTTCAGGTATTTATATACATTGCTAAGGTCCCCCTGAGCTACTAAACAGTCCCAGCTCTCTCAACCTTTCCTTATAGGAGAGATGCTCCAGTCCCTTCATCATCTTCGTGGCCCTTTGTTGAACTCCTTCCAGTCTGTCCCTGTCTCTCTTGCACTGGGGATCCCAGAACTGGACACAGCACTCCAGGTGCGGCCTCACGAGTGCTGAGTAGAGGGGAAGGATCACCTCCCTTGATCTGCTGCCAATGCTTTGTCTAATGCAGCCCAGGATGTCATTTGCCACCTTTACAGCAAGGGCACATTGTTGGCTCATGTTCAACTTGGTGTCCATCAGGACCCCCAGGTCTCCACCTGAATCTATAATCACCACCAGTATCTCCACAATATTTTCTCTCCTAACCAAGACAGCGTGAAACAGGGTGTTCCTTCTCATTTATGTCAAACCCTCTTTCTGCTGCTCTGGGAAGTTAAAGAGGTATAAAATGATTACTTGCACCTTCAGTTCAAAGCCCACCCTCTTCATGGTGCAAAGGGAACTTGGTGAAAATGTAAGTGAAGTCCATTACTTGAATTGCACGCTGATAATGAACCACTGCATGGCGTTAGTTATAAAAATTTTAAGAGCCAGAGTGGTTTAAAAGTTACTCTTGCTAAACTCTTTTTTTTTTTTCTCTCTTCCTGCAAGAACTGCAGCAGTTCTCAGCCAAATAGTTGTGCCCTGTCAGAGCTCTGACCTTACATGTACTCTGTTCCCAGGGGATTATTTCATTATTTTTACCCTGGTTTAACTCGTGCTGTTCAAAATTGCCTGTGAAGCATGTCCCCCACTGACACACCAGTCCTGGAAAGCCACTGTGCAGTTTGCTTTGTCTGCCCTGCAGGGACTGCTGAAGTTATGACAATCTTCTCTGGTATTACAGATGAGAGACAAAAGAACCTTCGATGGGATTTTTTTTCCCAAACACTGACCCTACTCATTATTACCTGTTTACACAGCAGATGGGGGAAAAAAAGTCCATCAGGAATAGTTGCTTTTCTTCCTAAGAGGATATGAGACATTAATTTGGGTTGAAATGATTCCAGGATCCACCAGATAGTCCATTTTTTTCTTATAGCATAGCTGGGAAGGCACTGAATAGAGAAAGGTTAGGAAGACTAACCCTTGCTTTGCAGATATGGTGTCTTTCCTGGACGCTAGCACGATTTTTTCCAAGTCACAACAGGACACCGATGGAAACTGGGTCCCTAAATGCCTTTGTAAATCAAAATGAAAGTTAATGGGTTCCATGCTTAAATATGCATGTCTCTGAAAATTTCCCTCACCACTCATTCTAATATAAATGTGTGAAGGGAAAATTGAGGATGTTACATATTTAGAGTTCAGTAAAGCACTTGGCGCTGTGTTTCACGAAATCTTACTGCTAAATTAATTCAGATTGGCTTGGATAGCAGCATACTCATGTGGGCTGAAAACTGCCTGACAGATTGTAAACATGTGGCAGTGATAGAGCGTCCTCCTTCTACAGCATTAAAGATGCGTGTCTAGTGGCATATACTGCAGAGACTGCAACTAATCAAATCTCATTATATGACATTAAGAGTATAAACATCTTCAATATTACCTGAAAAGAGTTACCTAAATCTGGAAAGACTGAAGTATATATAGCTTTGCAGAGGTTTATTAATGTTTTTGAGGTCTAGAGATCGGAAATCATGAAAAGAGTAGAAATAGAGGGCTAAGAGATCAGAAATAAGATTAATTTGGACAGAAAAAAAAACACCAAACAAAAAACCCAAACCAAACCACCAAGGAACCTGATAATAAAAAATGCAATGAAAGGCAAAAGATTGGAAAAGTGTAATGGTTTATTGACAATAGTTGAGAAGTGCATTATACAAAACTTTGCAATATGATACAGGCACAAAAAAAGCCAGTGACTTCAGAGTGTGTAGACAAAGTCATGATGTAATGGACTCATTTTGTTCAGATGTTAGCTATTAACCATGCTGATCAGGATTATTTCACTACTATTGCTTGAAATCATCTTCTTTCTCCCACGGAACATAAAAAATCAAATGGTTCTTCTGTTGTGTGGTGGAACAGCAGCTTGCATAGTGAAGCTCTGAGACGCCTCTTGGCACTGCAGAAATACAATGAGTAACACAGACGCCTTTTATGTATAGCTCTGAGATGACTATATCCTTCCTAAAGACTGTATTCTTCATATTACCCGAAACACAGCCAAGGAAATTCAGAGATGTAAAACAAACAAACAAACAAAAAAACTGAACTGTGCTTGACTGCAAGGGAAGATTGAAACAGCCAAACCTGCAGAATTTTCTAAAAAATGAGGAGGTACTTGATGTTTTCCTCCTTGAAAATATTTACAGGCATTTTATTCCATTACAGGCTCACTGAAATCCACTGGAAAACGTAAGAGTAAAAATAAACACTTTTCATACTATTGAGAATTTCCTTAGCATTTAAAATGTGTGAGTATTTTGCAAACACAATCCCTGGACTGCGGAGCATGTAAATTAAGAATCACTCTACAACCATTTCACTGTAGTTTTACCCTGACACAAGCTTATGATATGTCAGTTGTTTCGTGGGACCCTCCCAAATGCTAAATCTTCAGCGTGTGATAAATCTGTGTTCCTCTTCAATTAAAAAGGGGTTATTTACTAAAGAATAATATTGCATAAATAAACAGGTACCTTTGATAATTAGTAACTGTATAGCATGATAACATAATAAATGACACTATATATTTGCACTCCCATTAACCTTACTTCACCATGCACAAAAACTTGTTACATCCATATCTTGGGAGTTCTGTAGCAGCTACAAAGGATGCAGCCTTTTACCATCAAAAAATTGGGTTAAAAGCTGGCAGGTGATCACGTACTCATAGGTGTTGTAATGTAAGCTTTTACCGATAGGTGTTGGGAGATGCTTCTGCTTCACAGTTAAAAGAGGGGAGAAAATGTAGCTTTGATCTGTCAAAATGTGAAGTCTTTCCAGTGAATGGCTTTACACACTCATGAAGGGAATGGACCAAGTGGGTTCAAACCCAAGGTAATGAGAAATGCCATGACCAATTGAGTATCTTGATCTTTTATGGCCTTATTGGTCATCTTCTGACTGTTTGATGCCCCATCCTCCACCCAGCTCCCAACTAGCTGGTTGATAGAGAACACCACTTGCCAGTCCATATTTGGGTATTTGGGTACATTTTCATAACAAACAGGCCTCCGATGTATTCAGCTTGACAAAATGGTTGTGAACCATTTTTGAAACTAAACTTTAATCTGAACGAAGCAAAAAAGAGTGTCTAGGTTAGTCCACTAATTAATGCAACATACATTTATATAGCTACATTGCTACTTCTACTCATTTTTTTCAGATATGTGGACAACAAACACATACACTGGCCAAATAGCCAATTTGCTTTTAGCCTGGACTGGCAAGGCAGAGAGGTTTTCTTGTTAATCATCATCCATTAATGCTTAGCCAGCTGAAAAGAACTCTGAATATGACACCCCTTGCTTTCCAGCACTAATGCTATAAATTGAGAATAATTAAAGGCAATCAATGATAAGAGAACTAGATGCTGGGATGCTGCAGTTTATTCTCAGTGTGGCCAAATACATACATTCCCACAGGGGAAAAAGACTTAAAATTCTGGTTTTTTTTTTTTCTGTTATTTATATCATCCAAGGAGAGAGGACAAAAAAAAAAAAGGTATAAACCAAACTGCAGAAAGATAAATAAAATGCAAATAAGCAATTAAACCAAATAACCTTAAACTGGATTGCTTAGACATTATTTTTCCCAGTTAACACAGATTCTTCTTCCACATTCAGCATTTTGATTATAAACATTTTTTTTTCGTTACTTTGTTTTCATGTTACTTTTTTGCTACTTAAACCGGAGGAAAGCACTATCAATTTAACCAGAAATGATGGCTTGTCCTTGTCTATGGACCCACTTGGAAAAGTAAGGCACATGCTTAGTCACTCCAGTTTAATTTTACTGAGTGCCTTTGGGAACCAGGAGACCGAGGCTTCAGCAGAGCTGCTGGCCTAAGCACTGCTGGGAAGCTGCTCGGCCGGCTGAGCTGGAATAGGAAAAGGGAACAGGTATGAGCCCATCACCTGGCTGTTGGAGAGGGGGAAACACTGCCCTCAGATCTGCATATTGTTTTGCTGTTATCTGGAATGACCAGGAATTTCGTCGGATTAAAATACGCAAAACTGGTTTTCTACCAAATTCAAGAAGGGACAGGAATAAAGCTTACAGATCGGGAAGCCTCCCCATGCCTCCAGCAGCCACTAACATTATCTTAAAAACGCTAGTCTTATAAAACAGCACACATATTGTTTTATGAGATCGCAACTCTTGTTTCTGTTACAAGATTGCTCCTCATAGCCTGCAGAATCATCCTGCGTGTCACATATTCAAAAACATCATTTGGAGACTCTGAATGTAGAAATGGCCAGATTTCAATCATTACTTCCATAAAAGTTTTTTTTTTTCCTCCAACGATGAAATAAGGTTGTCAGTTTTTATTTGTGAGCCAGTTATTATAAAAATCGATTTACATAAAAGGCAATTTTAAGTTGAGAAATACCGTCAAATGATTATGTTTCTTAGAGAATACCATGGGAAATTGGTTTTGGTCTGCGACATTTAATACTTTGATCAGGGACTTGGGAGATAACATAAGATCACTGATAAAAGCTTCAGCTCCAAAAGAGGATGGAGATAAGTAACAATGAAGAGGACAGGTCTATAGCCTGGAGTGGTCCAGATCACTCAGCTAAATAAAAAGTACTATACAGTATATGCTTTAAAACAGCCAGTGTAAAATCATACCTGTAGGGCCATTTAATTTAGTTTATATTGATAAGAAAGCACCCTCTGAACTTGGGAAGAAAGTACTGTAACAAGCATTTTCTGGTAACTTTGAAATCAGCTGTGTCTGATACCACAGTGTGATGTTGTTTAATATAAGCCCCCAGCATATAACAGAGTATCTCCATAATCAGTGTGGTGGGTATTGCTTGCAGGGAGCACATCGTGCTTAACTGTGATTTCCACTGTTAAAGACACATGTTGAACTAGAGAGGGCTCAAATTAAGGACTGGAAATTGGTGTACTTAATCTGTTAGTTTACAGTAGCAGAATTTAGGTAACTGACTCTTTAATCTGGTGAAGAAATGTATAAGCAATCCCCTGGCTGAAGCTAAAGCTGAACACATTCAGCTCAGAAATGAGCCATACCTTTTTCAACAGTGAGAGTAATCAGCCAGGACAAATTTGGTAGATCACCTGCAATACATTCCCTACATAAGACTTTTTTTGTCATCAAGACTAAATTTTTGTTTATGCTGTGGTCCAAACAAGATAGTATCATAGCCATTTTTGAGAGAATGTCAGAATAAATTATCACAGCAGTTCCCTTTATTTAGTTTTATGATCTATAGATCCTCTTAATATACCTTGATTACTGACTTTTAACATTAGCTAATTAAAAAAAAACAATGCAGCTTTCAAGGCACTGCTGTCTTTTAAGCTCTTATGCATAAAACCATTTAAAGTTAGCAAACACCTTGTTTTCAAATACAATTATGCAATATAATTGGAAAGGAACAGCGCATACATAATCTCAAAAAACACAGAAGATTTTATAAAACCAGTTTAAAGAGCTGTTCCTGGCACATTTTTACTAGATATAGTAATCATAAACATTGAAAAATGCTGCTCATAAGTGTCCTGGTTACTGAGGCCAGCAATCGGTTATGTTGATATGTTGTCATTGTCAGTGATGGCTCTTCTGCAGCAGAGCCTGTACTCCATGTAGTTTACTCCCAGTCCGCCATGACTCGTGTTTGAGGTCCATCCTTGCCCTCTCTCCAGTGCAGCACTCAAAGGCTAGTCACTGAGCCCCAGCAAGCGGGGTGCCACCTACTCCTGCTCCGACCAAAGCCTGGCCCCACTGACCTGGCACGTTTCTCACCTGCTACGGTGCCTCCTTCCCATCACTGACCGTGAGTGATCAGGCACGTGACCAAAGATGACAATATCTCATGCTCAGAGAAGACAAGTTTTAAGGAATTTGAGCATTTCACGTGTTGCTTGAATAGCACCAAGAAGTATAATTATCTGCTGTTTTTATAAGGGTAACGTATAGGGGCCCCTAGCAGGGTGGCACCTCATAGGCAGACACTAAAAGACAGCGATTTTCATGTCTCCTGCACATAGATTTGATGATGTAAATATGAGATGGGACACAGCAAATTGTGCAAGTAGGTGAGAGGAGTGGGAATTTGGGTAAGGATGGATAAAAAAATACAAGATAATGAGGGTACAGGCTGATGGCTGCTACTCAGGAATGGACAGAAAGCAGTTTTGTGGGACATTTCAAGATGTTAAATTTGTTTCTCTTCAATGTCAGAACAAAATGAAAGCTTTCCAAATGTTGCACTAAACTGTAGACAAGAAATGGCTGCCAATTTGGTTACTGGCCTCTGCAGGCTCAGACTTCTGTTTGGGTTAAAACAAGGCAGATTTTTTTACCCCAGATTACTCGGACAGATTAGGGAACCCAAGGTTTTCCTATCCTAGACTTACACTTGAATTAGCCCAGCTAGTGAGGGAGCTTTCCTAACTCCCAGAACATTTTTTTGGGGGGGAAATAAAGGCATTTTTCAGCTCTCTTTTCCTTTTTTTTTTTGAAGTTGCTGTGTCAAAAGTACCAGCAGCTGGGCCTGTATTGGAGTGGCAGGGAGAGCGCACAGCAGCTCTAGACACCAGTTGCCCAGAGCTGCTCTGTGTACGACAACAGACCAGTGTATTTTTACTTGCTCAACTCATTGCATGAAGCTAGATGATGGGTACAAAGCTCTGCTTAGCTGTTTCCAAGACTACTGCTATGTTAATGAAAACAATTATCCAGGAAAGCAACAAAACCCTAAATGACCTTAAGCGGCACAAAAATGAACATAATTATCAAAAATAATAATTCAGTATTCAGAATAAATTAATAATTTGTAACGCACCTCCAATGAAATTGCAGAGGTTACACAACTCGAGGGACCTCATCAGCAAAAGGAGGAAAAAGTGTTGTTCTGAGAAGAATTGATTCGCACTGGGGTCCTAAGTGAAGGTCAGACAGAGCACAGGGTGAGTTTCCTGGTACTTTTGAGCGGCTGTGCCCAGCCAGGCACAACAGTGCGCTTCAGCTGCAGATAATCTCCCAGAGCCCTGGCGGAGAGAAGGAGCATGTGGCATTTCTTCTTTCCCTGCCTGTGAAAGACGTACATGCCAACCATCCTCCCTCGGGACCAAGGTTTGAGGAAGTAACATGCAAAAATGCTACGTGGGAAACAAGCAAGAGTCCAGTCCAAGGGTCACTCAGCCCCTGCTGCCACAGACACGGGACAGGCCAGGGCAAGGTTATTCCAGCATAGTGTTCTGGGGAAGAGAGCCCTTCCTGTGGCCTGCAACATAGGTGGGCAAAGGGAGGTGTAGGAGGTGTAGGAGGAATGGCTTTAGAGGGCCGTCATCCCCAGCTTGTGCTTTGGTTCCCCATTCCTGTGCATTTCTGAAGATCTCATCTACTGGCAGCATTTGTTTGTGGTAGGGTTCCTGGCAGGACTGGGGACCGACTTGTCCCATGTTCTCCAGATGAAAGCCCATCCCAGGTAAGGATGAGAGTGAGACCCATGGAGGGGTGTGATATTCTGCACTTCTATGCTTCTAGTGGGAGACTGAGTCTCTCTTCCTGCATAATCAGAGGGGATGATTTGGGGTTACATGTTATTATTGTTCCTAAGCAACGTCACTTACTGTGGGAACCCCTGCTATGCCAGTGCGCACAGTTTGCATTATACCGTGTCAATTTTGTCCTGGCAGTTCCTTGATTTTCTTTCTCTACCCTAAAGAAAGGGGGGCTTTTTGGTGTTGGGATTTTTTTTAATACACTCGGTGAAACACACAGTGAAAGGTGCGTGATAATAGAGACTCCAAGATAGCTGTGCATGCACAATAACCTGCGTTCACATTTAAATGTCTTAGCCCCAGAGACTGTTTTTATGAAAGCAGCATAGCACAGGCCTATTTATTACCTGCCAATTCCATTTCTTAGAGTGAAGTCACTTCTGAGCCAGAGTTTTTTCTGCAAGAACATGTTCCTGCGGATGGATGTGGGGGTGGGTGGATGGGTGGGTAGGGAGGGGAAAGGGACGGGTGTGATGGGAGGACAGTACCTAGATATTACAGAATTGCTGTAGAAAATATCTTGCTATTTATTCCTCGAAGCAGATGGTGCCAGTTGATTACCTTCACCAATAGAAGCTGTACCTGTTAGTGGGGGTGTGAAGAAACCTCTCTGCAGTGATAGCTTAGGGAAAGGCAAACTATTGCTTAAGGAATTCAAGCGAGAACCTGCCGCAGAAAGTTTAATGCATGGAGGTTAAAGGGCTGGGGCAGGGGAAGCAGGGTCAACTCTGTACAACACAGGGCTGTTGCCCTGAATTATGGGGACTGGTCTGCTGCATCTCCATGAGGGGATAAGTTATGTGACACATCCATCCCGCAGGAGGGAATTTGCAGAGCCGAGAGGCACTGTGCCGTAATGCCAGAGCAATTTGCCCCGCTGCGGCTGCTCTGGTCACATCTGAGTTCAACCCACGGCGACTTGCCCATCCGGCAAGTCCAGCTCTCTCTGTTCCTTTGATTCAGCATCTGTTTAAACTGATCCTGAGCAAACAGCTTAGGAAAGAGCTCTCGGCTGTGTGCGCGCACTCCTTCCTCTACAGCCATCCAAAGGGCAAGCTTGCTTTGCGCATCTCTGTCCCTGAGCAGCTCAGCAGTGATCTCTGTCAGATCAGCCCTTCCACTGCACAAGGTGGGGCTAATTTTTTTTCTTGATATGTTTGCTGAGAGTGTTCTGTATAATAAATAACTATAACCAAAATGGCCCCCATCGTAGAAGCTTCATACTGTTTCTACAGCCTTATATTTGATTGCTTTCATTTCCACTGCGTTGGTCTTCCCAGTGGCTTTAAGGGACTTATCTTGGGTTTGCACTGACTCAAGGAAACCAGAATCAAATCGTCCATGTAAGATGTGGGGGGGTGGGGGGGATTTTGAGCAAGTAAGGCAGGAAAAGGAGAATTTTTACCGTACAGCAGAAGAACACATGCTGTTTTTTTCATATGTTGGCTCCTGGAACTTCACTGCAACAGTAAATAAATGCCTCAGCAGTTTCTGAAAAATGCCATTTAATGTTTGCTGGCCCCTGGGAGTGCTAAACATTGTCACATTTGTTGAAAATGCCAGTAAAAGACTCCTGGGAATTTCATCCCCATGCCTGCAGCTTTGATAAGTTTTATAACAAGCTGGCGTAGTACAGCACTGCTAGTATGAACCACTGTGTTTGTGAGGCACTGTGGAAAAATAGCAAGAAAAATGCACTTTAATCTTTATTCCTATCAGGTTAAAAATCTATCGATATACCAAATCCTTAAGAAGTAGACAAAATAGATGAAAATGGAAGGAGGCTACATGTGCTCTTACATGGAGATTCAATAGGAATCCACTCACCATTTTATTTTTTCTCAAGACTGCAGAAGAATTGTACTTTTGGAAAATGAAAAATTCTGGTTATGGCCCAAGTCCTGAATATTCCATTCAATCAGGAGTAACTCTGTTGTAGAACTAGTCTGAGGAAAGAACTGGCATAGCCTGGGTATTTTGAAGAACTTGACACTGAGTTATGGCAGGCAGAGATTCAAGTTCCTGTGCCATTTGCTCGAGGGAACAGTATTTCTCCATTAATATTTCAGACCTGCATTATAGCCGTAAAGCTGTTGGGTGTAAAAGCTGGTTAGTGTTTGTTTACCTCCTGACACAAACTTTACTGAAATGAATATATTTTGCTGCTCAGTAGAATAGCACATTTTTGCATTCATATTTTTGCATTGTACTCTAGGAAAAAAATCCAGCCAGCTTTATTCCAAAGATGAATCTTGCAATCCAGAATTCTGGTTCTACCTGCCAGAAACATCAAGAATAGAATCATAGAACCATAGAATCATTTAGGTTGGAAAAGACCCTTAAGATCATCAAATCCAACCATTAACCCAACACTGTGTCCCTAAGCGCCACATTTACGCGCTTTTTAAATCCCTTCAGGGATGGTGACTCAACCACTGCCCTGGGCAGCCTGTTCCAGTGCCCGACAACCCTTTCGGTGAAGAAATTTTTCCTAATAGCCAATCTAAACTCCCCGCAGTGCAATTTGACGTTGTTTCCCCTTGTCCTATCACTTGTTACTTGGGCAAAGAGACCAACCCCCATCTCTCTACAACCTCCTTTCAGGTAGTTGTAGAGAGCAATAAGGTCTCCCCTCAGCCTCCTCTTCTCCAGGCCAAACATCCCCAGTTCCCTCAGCCGCTCCTCACAGGACTTGTGTTCCAGACCCTTCACCAGCTTCGTTGCCCGTCTCTGGACACGCTCCAGCACTTCAATGTCTTTCTTGTAGTGAGGGGCCCAAAACTGAACACAGTACTCGAGGTGGGGCCTCACCAGTTATTCTTGTGGTATTTTTACCTGTTTCTTCAAACCTCAGCTCCATCCTCCAAAGTCAAATATTTTCTGCTTGAATTATTTTGAGATCAGTTTTTGTAGACTGTAAGAATATGTCTATTTTTGCATAAACTCAAACATGGGCCAAAAGATTTTTGCAAGCGTATAGTTTTAATACAACTGTAAGATTATCTGTTGAACTATGCGATTCCTCATTACAATATTTAAGCAATTTTGAAGTAATTTCAGTCTGCAGAACTGTTGCATGGTTGAGCTTCGTATTTCTTTTGCTCTTCTCCCTTCCCAGGTAGTTATGATAAATACACAGGCTTTTTATGGCTCCATTTTTTTCCCTGCAAAGTAAGGATCTACAGGAGGAACATGCAGACCTTTCAGTTTGGCTTTACTCCATTTTAGGAAGATCTTTATGACAAAGCTATTCCACAGGTGGCAAATGTGCCCACTGGAATTCTGCCACGGGAACAGTGTTGCAGAATTGTATTAGACTGATGAGTCAGGCCTCGCATCTTTTCTGAAGAGACTAATAGCACGTCAGTTATTGTGTTACTACTATCTACTTGCTTATTTGTCTTATTGTTCCAGAAAGAATAAAAGCTGTGTTAGTCTAGCAGGTAAGGATGCCCTGCTTGCTCAAAGACCCTATAGTTCAAATCATAATAAAGCAGGACTCTGAAAAGAAAGAGGGAATAGAAACCAAATAAGCTGCTGCTGGGTCTTGATGGGCTGAAGAACTCCAGCTTCACTAAAGCTTCATTAACTAAAACGAATGTGACAACAATAACACACCTGCTGCCTTTGTGGTGGTGAGAAGACATTTCCATGGGCTTGTCGGGAACTATGAGTACCAGAGCTGTTTACAGAGCATACTGAAGAATCTCATGGGTATTAACCATTCTTGCTCACTTTTGAAATGGGTCACTTTTTAGCAAGTGGCCTAGAAGTGAAAAGCTTTGTTCTTAACATCAGTTCCGTGAGTCATTCCATTTCCCTCCATATTGGTTAATATAATTTAATTTCTCTCTCTTCACCTATCATAAGACAAGCTGGGGGAAAGGATTGCTTTTCTCCGTACTTGGAAATTATTTGATGTAATTTGTTTAAGATCTCCTTCTTTCGTGGTGGCTTCTTAAAATTAGAATCAAATTAAATGTGTTCCTAGCCATTGCAGAGTACATTGATTAGAGCTGAATTATGCTCAGTTGTGATCTACATTGAAATTTGTATGACACATCTCTCCTGGAGTGAAACTAAAAGGGAATTGGAATCGTCCCCTATTCCTTTCCAATGAATACAGTCCATTAACGATTAAATCCAATAAGTTGCGGTCAATATTTAGAACAGACGAATGTGTAGATTTAATGAATGATGCAGCTATCAGAATAGAAGTCTCAAGTACTTACCTAATCTATGCTAACTGAATAGTCTGTGTCTATTATAGGATAATTGACAAGCACCTCTTTTTTTTCCTTTTCTTATTTGTATTGCAGCAGTCTCCACAGTCTCCAGTTTCAATCAAGACGGCATCCTTAATTATAAAAGTAAATACTGTAAGATCTTGATTGGGACAGTATGTGTGTTTAATATGACCGTTGTGAGCATTTGCAGCAATTTGCACATGTCTGCTTATATGCAAAAAGGTATCATGAGTAGATGTGTTTTCAGGGGCTAAGGTGGCAGATGCCTACTTTTGCAGACCCACAGCGGCAAGTTCAAGCCCTCTGGTGTCACACAGGTGACAGTTTTCAGCCTCATAAGCTGTAAGTGGGCATTTGAACATCAGACTGAAGGGTGGATGGCATGAAGTGTTATGGGTTGCTGCCTGTAAATGGGAAAGGGTCAGCAGATGACCCACATCCCACAGGGAGTTACGCATATGCTTAACTTGTCACGCTGACAAAGGTCCACTGAAAACAAAGGGTGAAATCTAACAATGTCGTCTCTACTGGGTTCTTTGAGCCGAGGATATCGTTGCAGGGGACTGTACAGCTCACTGTACATGTGAAAAAGCAGAATAATTTTTTCCCTGGCTTTCTGCTACTCGCCACCTTTTTTTTTCTTGTCTTGTTTTGATGTGTTATTTCTCCATTAGTTTTCAGAAATAATTAATTCTTCGTTTGAAAAGGTTGTATTAGAGAAATTATGTGTGTATGTGGAGAGGAGAGAGAGAGAAAGAAAGAAAGAGACAGAAGTTGCCTTCTGTCTGGATCCAACAGGAAATAGCTTCTCAAGTAGCTACGACAGTAAGAGAACAGCACGTCTAGGTTGTCTCTGCGATGATATAAAATAACATCTACCCCACCTGGCACGACCACACAGACAGCCTGTAATCCCAGACGGCTAGCATAAAAGCTCCATAACCTTGTGATACTATTAATGAAAGGTAGGTCATAGATGGGTTGTGACTAGTAGGAACCTTAAGAATTGCTGCTATGAGAGAGGGAGTAATTGCAGAACCTCGGCTCTGCATGGATACAGCCAGCTTCTCCCACAACGGTTCGGTTCTGCCCGACCCTCTGTGTTTGGCTCTGCAGTGTTGGTTCCCTGATGATAGAAATGCAACAACTGAACTCTGAGAGAACTGGTATTGTCATGCTTTTATAGCTTTTTTTCTCAAATGCTTACACAGGTATATGTTGGATTTTTGTTTGTCAAGCATAAGCACTGTCAAATGTATCTGCTCTTTTTTAACTTTGGAAATGACAGCTTTCTGATCAAAGAAAATATTAATTTTCTTTCCATCCTGAGGAATAATACAGTACTGGTTCTATTCCAAATAACACATCTCATGTCGTGTTTCTTTAGTCTTTCCTTAAGACCTATAACTTACCATAGCAAGCTTTTCAATTAGGGCCTGATCCAAAACTTATAACTGCTGTTGGGGAAAAAAACCAAAAAACCAAAAACAAACAACAAACCCCAAACATTGCCTTTGGGCTCTTTCAAGCAGTTTTATGTGCAATTATTCACACAGTGATCACACTTGCGTGACAAGGCTACATTGTGGGGACAATATATACAATACAGCATTTCCTTAGGATATTAATAGACATTTTGGATAGTGGGAAAGCTACCTTTTCTTCTCCTTTTTCTTCATGTCAGTTCTGGCAATCAACTGTAAAATGTGACAGTGATTAGACATGGCAGATTTTTTCTGTCCCGGTGTTTTGATGCACCAAAATTTACCCCCCTCTTTCTTTTTTTTTTCTTTTCTATTTATTTTCTTTTTTTTTTTTTTTTTTTTTTAATCTAAGACAAACATTTATACTGTCTTTGGGCATTAGCTATGTGATCCACTTTCCTGACAGGTGGAGAGGGAGAATTTCTGATTTCTTTCATGTCTGTCTTCTCAGCTTTTGCCACAATGTGGTAACTGAAAGAACCTTTGTTACCATCGCACTGTTGTGTTAACAGTGTAAATGGAAAATGGTGAGAGACTTTAGATTTCCACAGAATGTGCCAGCACCACCCCAATCAGAGCACTTGTTCAGCCAGCTGGGACTGTAAAAGTGCGAGTCCAAGCGACCAGAATGAAGTCTCTAACCAGACAGCATCCTTCCCCCTATTGCTGGCCGAGGGGGACAGTACAAATACCCAGGGCGACCATAGCTCCTCTAGGCGCTATGAAATAAAAGGGGGGAAAAGGGCCAGTAATCCCTCAGACGGAGGGGGAGCCTTCCAAGGGCACAGACAGTAGCTTTTCGACAGGTTCCATGGATGCTGGATGCAGCCGGTGCGCTCAAGGTGTGCCTGAGCACAGCGCGGGGATTAAACTACTCGCAACTCGCCGCCGGCTCTGATCCTTCCTGAGCTGCGCATTAGCGGAAAGTTGGGCTTCCTGTTGCTCTCGCCTGCGGTCCGGGAGTGGATCAGACCGACTCCGCGATCCCTGGCTGAGCCTGTGCCTCGCAGCCGCTCGTCTGCGCATGAGTCGCCGCGGGAGGCTCCGCGGCTGGAGTATTTCAGGGGCTGGGCACCGGGGGAAGATGCTCAGTGCCTGAAGGAGGCCGTGCGCCCGGCGGAGGGGGGAGCCGCGGCGGGCCATGGCGAGGGCGCCGGCGCGGGGGGGATCGCGGAGCGCGGCCTGAAGCCCGGGCGGCGCGGCCGTCGGGGCAGCGCCCGCTTCAGCACCGCGGACAGCGCGCAGCGAGCACCGCGCCCCCGGCTCCGGCTCCCGGCCCCGCGCCCCGCGCCCCGCGCCCCGGCCCCGATTGCCGGCGGCCCCGACCTCCCCTCTACCTCCGGCTCCGGTCCCCGGGTGCCCCGGTGCCCCTACCCTCGGCTCCAGCACCACTCCGCCCGGACCCTGCCCCCCCCGCTGCCTGGCACCGCTATCAGGGTACCCCGGCCCCGCTCCCCCGCCGGTCCTCTCCCCTCTGCCCTGGCCGATCGCCCGGCCCCGCTCCCCTCGCCCCTCTCTCTGCGCCTCCGGCTCTGCTCCCCGCCCCCTGCTCCTCTCCCTACACCCCGCTGCCCCCGGCTCTGCTCCCCGCTCCCCGGCCCCTGCCCCCCGGCCCGCGCCGCCGGCAACATGCGCGGGCGGCCGCGGGCGGCGGCAGGCGAGGCTGCGGTGCCGGCTCGGATGCCCCCTTCCTCCTGTCCTCGCCCGCTCCAGGCGACCCGCTGAGAGATGGACTTGGCAGGCGTGCTGCTGGCGTTGCTCCTCGTGCTGGTGCTGGTTGTCTCTCTGCTCTCCAACCTCCTGGTGCTGCTATGCTTCGTCTACAGTACGGAGATCCGCAAGCAGGTCGCCGGGGTTTTCCTGGTGAACTTATCCTTTTGCAACCTGCTCCTCACCGTCCTGAACATGCCTTTTACCCTGCTGGGGATCCTGAGGAACCAGCAACCCCTCGGGGGCTGCGTCTGCAAAGCGGTGGGTTTCCTGGAAACTTTCCTGACTTCCAACACGATGCTGAGCATGGCAGCGCTCAGCATCGACAAATGGATTGCCGTGGTGTTCCCCTTAAGCTACACCAGCAAGATGCGGTATAAGGACGCTGTGATACTGATGGGCTACTCGTGGCTCCACTCCCTCACGTTCCCCTTGGTATCCTTGTTTTACTCGTGGGTAGATTACAGCAGCGTTTATGCCTCTTGCACCTTGCACCTGAAGGAAGAGACGGAGCGGAGAAGGTTTACAGTGTTCACCATCGTCTTTCACTCCACCAGTTTCATGCTGTCGCTGGTGATCTTGTGTTTCACCTATTTAAAGGTGTTGAAAGTTGCCCGGTTCCACTGCAAGCGGATAGACATTATTACCATGCAGACTCTGGTTTTGCTGGTGGATATCCACCCCAGGTAATGCGTGCGTGTTCGTATTCACAGCCCCGGGGCGCTTGCGGTAGGTACCCCGGGCGGAGAGGATGTCCTGCCTCCCCAGCACCCTTCCCTGCGCTCCTGCCTGCCCCGGCACATGACAAACCCTTCTGCCTCTAGTTTCAGCTTATAGTGCTTGTGCATTTGTAGCCTGCTTTGCTTAAATGCTAGTCCTGCTCGCCGGGTGCTCTCACTTGCCCGAGCTCCCTTTAAACAGGGAGCCGCTTTTTTTGGTGAGTGCGATCATCCCCAGGCTCGGGGGGGCCGGGGCTGCGCTCTCCTCCCCTGAGGGCTGCCACCCTCCCGGACCGGGGCTGCGCTGCCCTCCCCCGGGGGCTGCCCTCCTCCCGGACCGGGGCTGCCCTCCCCTCCCCCGAGGGCTGCCCTCCTCCCGGGCCAGGGCTGCCCTCCCCTCCCTCGAGGGCTGCCACTCTCCGGGGCCGGGGCTGCCCTCCCCCGGGGGCTGCCCTCCTCCCGGGCCGGCGCAGGGGCTGCCCTGCCCTGCCCTCCCCCGGGGGCTGCCCTCCTCCCGCGCCGGGAGCGGGTCCTTCCCCTCTCCCCTGGGCGCACATCTTGCCTCCTCGCTTCTTGCCTTAACCCACCGACTGCTCTTTTCCCTTTGCAGTGTGAAGCAGCGCTGTCTTAATGAGCAGAAACGGAGGAGGCAGCGGGCTACCAAGAAAATCAGTATTTTTATAGGGTCGTTCGTGATCTGTTTTGGTCCTTACATTATCACCAGGTTAGTATCGCCTGTTGGGGTGGGCGCTTCCCGGGACCGGTATGCCCTCTGATGCGCAGGTGCCCGGGGGGGGGGGGGGGGGTGCTACAGCTAGTTTTGGGGTGCCAGAGCCTGACGGAGACCCGGGGCCGGTTCTGAGGGGCAGGGCACACACACACACACACACACACACACTCTCACACTCACACACACGCCGGCCCTGCCCGCACACCCAGCCCCCTGGGCGAAGCCTCGGCAGCCCCCGGCTCTCCTTTCCTCATCGCAGCCAGGTCTGGGCGCCTCAGCCAAGAGCGAGAGGCTTTTTAGGACAAGTACCAGGAATTAATTACACGCCAGTAGGAGATGAAAACAGTTTACAAGACTCGCCACTCTTCCTTATTAGCACAACCCGAGCAATAGAGAGGAAAGCAAGACAGCTTTTCCTGATTAGCTCAGGTCGTTTTTTTTTTTTTTTAAAGGCATAAGGCCAAGATTGCTGCTATTGGAAGCTGAGGTGACATAATTTAAATTTATCCAAGCTGGTAATTTGTCAGATAAGCTTTGTGTCTGGAAACATTAATGCCTGCAAATATATTGCTAATGGTGCAGCATGGCCTTGTGATGAGGTGTGAGTTATCTCCCAGGAAAACCAATGATAAAATGTATAAGAAACATCATGCTCCTCAACTGGTCAAAATCATTGACATCCACCCTGGTGGTTTGCACCTTTTTAAATAGTCAGGTATCATTCTCATTCCGTACTTGCAAAGTCTTTATACAACATATGGTTATCATTTTTAAATCTTGCATAAATCAATGAGCTGGAAGCCAATGTAACTCTACCGAATTGCAGCACCTGAGGATTTAGCCTTTCATCTCTAAACTGAAATGGGCTACATCTTTCACTAGTGATTTTTAAAAATACTTCCCACTTCACAGTGTGTTCAAGACACCCTTGAAGAGAACTGACTTCTGTCGAGGAAGGTGCACTGGTCTTTGCAAAACCCCGCTGCTGAGAGCTTCCTCAAGGTTGCTGCCGAGCTGCCAGGGTCTGCAGCCACAGCGGCTTACAGAAATTGGCCAGCTTTAGCGCACTGATCTTACACAGTCACATATATATAGGCCATTTATGATCATCGTCATTGCCCTTTTCTTACATGGGTAGGGGGACAGACTTAGGCCAGTGCACAAAAATGACAATGTTTTTTAACCTTTAAGGATGACATTTATTTCAGTTCCCATTTATATGTTGAAAGGGGTTCCTGACTGATTGCCTGGATAACTGCATTTTTTTTCTGCAGTTGAAAGGATTATTGCAAATATTAACATTACATCACAGAGTTAAAAGGTTAATTGATCACTGTTCAGTACATTCTGAGTCATTTTCTATTCACTTTTGCCATAATCAGGATATAATTATATTGAGCAAAGTGGATTTTGCCATCTTCTTTCCATCTGAACATTAACAAGCTCAGCAAATTCTAGCATTGCCACATTTTTCAGGGTGGAGATATTTCTCATAAACTTCTAAAATAGAAATGACTTCCTATTTCAGACCTTGCATTTGGCAAATGTGAGATAGTGCATTTTCTGTGTGTGACAAACTGGTACCTCATGTCTCACTAGAGAGAAGACTGAGGGTTGGTTTGTGTAAACGTGTGTGTCACGGTACAGCTTCTGTCTCAGTCACAAAGACCCAAGGCGGTTCAGTGGCAGCAAACTGGGAAATATTTGGGGGGCACATCCTCAAAGGCTCTTTGCCCCAAAGGCAAGACTGTCTAGGCAGCACTAGACAGAAGGTGACGGTGGAGGTGAGGTTGAGGGACATGCTGCCATGCCCATTTCTCCATTCTTCCCCCACTCTGTTTTTCAGGGGGGTGCACTGAGGCAATCTTTACGGAGGCAATGTGAAAGATATCCTCCCTGTTTTCTCGCTCTTCGGCCTGGTGACTCAGGTTGCGTTGTGAGCTCAGTATTTGCTCCTCACTTCAGAAATGTGAATGAGATTATGATCATTAGCAATATATTCGTCTGTTCACTGAGAGCCGACAGATGAATTTCATCTTTTTTTGTAACAGAACAGAAAACAAGAAAATGATACTAAGATGCATTCAGATGGATATTTCTAAGGCTGACTTGATTTGGCCAGGCCCTTTATCTTATTAAAATCTGTGTAATTTTTCTTCTGTTGGCTTCAGTGCAATTATGTTTGGGCCCATAATACATTAAAGGGGACACATAGTAATACATCTATTTTCGTGACTGAAAGATACCTTACTCTTCTTATTTAGTGTCTTTATAAAAACATCAATCATATAAATATCAAATGTATATTTCTTGTATTAGGATGATATACAGGATGGGATAAACCTAAGCAACCATGCAGCAAGTGTCATTTATTGTACATTTATTTATTTATGACATTTTGTGTCTGGTACCTTTATTTATTCCTCACATTTTGTGTCTGGTACCTTTATTTATTCCTCACATTTTGTGTCTTCCTGTGCTCTCTGTTTTGAATTCACTGGAATTTTTTCCAAGCAGCTTCAAACAGAAGTCATCTGGTTTTTAAATGCACTTGCCATAGGAATGATTTCACTTTTACTCATACAAGTGAGAAATTTTCCTGTCAGAGTTCAACCACTTGCTGCAATGTTCAGTCCTAGTGGTGGTAAGTCAGCTTTTCTATGTGGAGGGATTGGAACAGCTTCAAAAGTCAACACCCTGCAAGTTGGGAGCTCTGCACTTTGGAAAGGGGCCAAAAGGTTCTTCAAGCCTTGAGAAAGCTTCTGATCTTACATCTTCAAACAGTGATGTTTTAGGGTACAGAAAAGGGCTCTTTTATCTTATGGTATCTTTTTTTTTTTTTCTTCTGGAATGAATATAGCAAATAGTATATTCTTGCTCCTGTGAAAGGTTTCACAAAAGATGTACAGATAACAAAAACTTCTCGCTCTGTTCTTTCCACCTTCCTGGAGAATTTGCCCACTGCAGAAGAGCTGTGTGCCAGACATTTGCTGGAATAGTCTGAAGGTTTGCTCTCACTTCTGTGGAAAAATTGTTTAACTTAGTTGCAGTTTATCCCCCCATGATTAATACACCCATCTCACCTGCGGTGCTGAGGCCACTAATCATCCGTGAAGCACAGACCAGGAGACATAAGTCTGGAAACATCTGGCTGGTCATATAATGATGATAAAAGTGTTGTCTCCTTGTTTTCTTTGGCCAAATTAGTGGTGAGCCAAGTGCACGCAGAAACTTGCACAGGTAAGTAGATGCAGTTGTGCTCCTAAGCATACTATAGGAACGCAGATGCCACCCAAATCTCTCTGAGATACTGCTGTGTTGTTCTTCGTGCTACAACGGCCTAATACGAATCCTCTTTGCATATGTGGTAATTCACAGCAGTGGTGTAATCCAGGTTCACTGTTCTGTATCTGAGGGGGTGGGTTCAGTGGTCTAGAACAGGTTTCTGGTGTCATTTGAGATGCTGCACAGTATCCAAAACCTTTACATAGGTTGGCAGATATGACAGAGGACCTAGAGGAGACCCACAACTTCCAGAAGCAGCAGCCCGATGCCAAGGGGGTTATGCCCAAGTGTCTCTAGTGTCACTAGACAGCTGTACTTAGGCAACTGAGTTGAGTGAGCCTGGATGCCCCAAGTCACATGTGTCGGTCTCAAGCTTGCCATGGGAGAAGGGTAGTCAATTATTTCACCAAGATTTTGACCACTTACCAGCATAACTCTCTAAATTCAGAAGGTGAGCAATAAACTTCAGCACTTTCTTATCTCCGATGTATGGGAGCATTAACATTGAAAACATACTTTTTCTCTCTTTCCATAGAGGGAATGATTGTTGTCTCCCAGTGGCCTTGCTAGGAAAGTTCCCTTTGCCTTTATTGAACCCAAGGAGTAAGTAAGTACAGGGCCCTTCTCCTGCAGGGACCGTGTACTGTAAGAAAATAAGTGTTACTTTAATGTTTCATGAAGCATGAGTTGAGCACCGGGCTCAGTGTGAATATAACACTCAAGTGTTTCCATCTCTCTTTAATGTTTAACAGGTTGATAGAGCTCCTTCCTTTTGTTACCATAAATTACTACTGGGGAATTATAAGCAAGTGCCTCACCTACAGTAAGGCTGCATCAGATCCATTTGTTTACTCACTTTTACGTCAACAGTACAAAAAAGTTCTGATCAACATCGTCAATAGGATACTTAAGAGGGACCTGTATCCGTCATCGGGGTACAACAGCTCCCTCGACACTGAAAACGATTACTGCTTGCACAGAACAAACTAACAACGTGAAAAGCATTCCCCTTCGAGTGAGACGGGTGTTTGCTGCTGCTGGAAAGCTGCCTTTTCCCTCTCATGCTGACAGTGGTGACAGTGTCTCCAGGGTGTGAAAGCTGCATTAATGCGATGCATTTCATTGTGGACTTTCATGAAAGGCTCTTCCCTGGTCTGCAGCCAAGTACAATACATGGCAAAGCCTTGTCCCCGGGTGAATGGAGTAGGCTTGAGGGGTTTTAAGAGAGCCTTTGGAGGCTTTAGAGAAGCTTAGAGAGCTTTTAATGTTTCATGTCTCAAGACTTGGTATGTTTCAGAGCGTCCCACATCAGACGTGATATTCCAGCATCTTCTGGGACCACAAGAATCCCCACGTTGGAAGGGGAGGTTCAGAGTCCTCCGTGCTGCGCGTGTAACTTGGCAGCCCAGGATCTGCTTTGTTGGTTTTGAACACTACAAATAAGTCTTTTAATTGATTCATTTATTGTCTTGGTGCCTCCAGTGAGTGATATGGGTCAGCACTTTGAATCTGAGATTGCTATTATTTATTACTAGGCATCATGATTGTAACATAGCCTTTAGGAAGTGGTACATATATTTGATATGCCAGTATTCTATCAAGCATAACCAAAGTCCACATATCTGAGTTACTAATATTTAGCACTTCAATGGTATGTGATTACAATAACTGCAGCAACAGTAACGAAGACATATATGGAATTTAGTTAATAGCACTGTAGTTCCATCACTGAGCTAGTAGTCCTATTCAAACAAGCTTTTATTCCGAAAAAAAGATCAGCTAGACAGTAGAACCGACAGATACCACTGTGTTTAAGATATATTACTTCAGAAGTTATCCGTTTTCAAAGAACAGGCTAAAATATATGAATTCTTTTTAAGGGATATATAATGTGTAAAATATTTCATGCATTGGCTATATTTGGTGGATTGTAATAATATTGTACAATCTTTTCTTTTATAATGATCAATTAATCTGGTGATTTTAACTGATACCAAGAGATGTCTGAGAGACATTATAACAGACCTGCTGCCAAATGCCCAGAAACATAAAGCTGCTTTATTATTATATGTATTTTTCTCTTTTATTTATTTTTAAATCTAAACAGGCTTTGGAAAAATGTGGGAATTATTTTTGAACAGTATTCCTTTGATTATATAAGATATGAATCAAAATATTCTATGGCATTCAAGAAGCTACTATTTTCTAATCGAGTACGTAAGGAGAAAATTAAAGCAATTCTAAAATATATTTTAAGAAAACAAAAAGAAAGAAGACAGTAAAGAACACTTATTTTTTATGTAACAATGGACTTGACCCTATTAAGCATTGAGAAGGCTATTCCTGGTCAAACTAAGCGTATAAGCGTGTGATTAGGCACAAATATAATTTCATTTGAAGTTAACAGCTCTGTTCCCATGCTGAAAATTAAGTACACTCTTAACCGTTTTGTAAAATCAGTGTTGAGCAGTCAGCCCATCGAGAGGGTTTTTCCCACCATCCACAGTGAGGAAGGAGAGCATCTTATTGCAACCCCATTGAAGTCAAGGAAAGGTGATGCTGCGTAACAAATACAATGTTCCTTATCTCCTGCTTTTGATCTCTGAGGCCTTTCTGATGCTTTTTTCTTTTTTTTTTTTTTTTTTTTTTGCCATGCAGGTACCTTAGGCCTCTGTGTTTTGCATCTATAGTTCTGCTTGTGTTTAAATTGAATGTACTATAATGGTTTTGTCTTCTTAGTAAAGTATTTGTACTCTCCAATTTTGTGTAAATACAGTATTTCAGAAAAAAAAAAAAGTTGTCCCTGGAATCTCTCCAGTTTTCCTGTGTTCCTGTCTGCCTCCACATGCCTCCCCCCTCCGCCACGTCACTCCAAAAGCCTGATGCTCCAGTGTTTCATTTCAGCTACAACAGATATCTCGGGGGGGATGGGGAGTGGGAGGGACGCTAAATTTTCAGTTATGTTTTAGTCAGTTTTTGTGCCAAAAAGTTTTGATAGACTACAGCATTTGTTTGTGAATAAACATGAGTTTAATGATACCCACAATTGTTAGCCTACCTTTGGTTTCCTAAACAAAATGGTGCTCACTTTAAGGAAGGAATATGGTACATATAGTTAAGTGTATTAAATTGTTACCTCCAAGACATACAAATGAAATAAAGCTTTACTTGGGTTTTTTTCTATCTTAGTATCAAGAAAAGAGTAGAGGAGAAAAAAAATAATAAACTTTAAAACTATTACAGTAATAAACTTCTAAAGCTATTAAACTATAAGCCACATTTTAAAGGTATAAACCAGAACACAGTTAAACTGCTACATCTGCTATTAAGGATGGACCACTCAGTGGATATGGAATTGGCTAGATGGTTGCACTCAAAGAGTTGCGGTCAATGGCTCGATGTCCAAGTGGAGACCAGTGACAAGTGGCGTTCCTCAGGGGTCGCTATTGGGACTGGTGCTGTTTATCATCTTTGTCAGTGTCATGGACAGTGGAATCAAGTGCACCCACAGCAAGTTTGCCGATGACACCAAGCTGAGTGGTGTGGTCAACATGCTGGAGGGAAGGGATGCCATCCAGAGGGACCTGGACAGGCTTGAGAGGTGGGCCTGTGTGAACCTCACGAAGTTCAACAAGGCGAAGTGCACGGGTCAGGCAATCCCAAGCACAAATACAGGCTGGGTAGAGAATGGATGTAGAGCAGCCCTGAGGAGAAGGGCTTGGGGGTGTTGGTTGATGAGAAGCTCAACATGACCCAGCAATGTACGCTTGCAGCCCAGAAAGCCAACCATATCCTGGGCTGCATGAAAAGAAGTGTGACCAGCAGGTCGAGGGAGCTGATTCTCCCCCTCTACTCAGCTCTGTTGAGACCCCATATGGCATACTGAGTCCAGCTCCGGGGCCCCCAACACAAGAAGGACATGGACCTGTTGGAGTGAGTCCAGAGGAAGATGATCAGAGGGCTGGAGCACCTCTCCTATGAAGACAGGCTGAGAGAGTTGAGCTTGTTCAGGCTGGAGAAGAGAAGGCTCTGGGGAGACCTTCTAGCAGCCTTCCAGTACCTAAAGGGGGTCTACAAAAAAGCTGAAGAGGGACTTTTGACAAGGGCATGGAGTGACAGTACAAGGGGGAATGGCTTTCAATTGAAAGAGGGTAGATTTAGATGAGATCTAAGGAAGAAATTCTTCCCTATGAGGGTGGTGAGGCACTGGAACAGGTTGCCCAGAGAGGTTGTAGCTGCCCCATCCCTGGAAGTGTTCAAGACCAGGTTTGTTGGAGCTTTGAGCAACCTGGTCTAGCAGAAGGTGTCCCTGCTCATGTCAGGGGAGTCGGAACTAGACAATCTTGAAGGTTCCTTCCAACCCAAACTATGCTATGTTTCTATTATTAAGTTAATTAATGAAGCTTATTCATGTCAGTTGAGGTTGTTGTCATGCACACACTTTACAATACCACTCAACCTCACAAAACATTGAACATTTCTGGAGGTGCTCAGGTCTAGATGGGAAAAAAAAGAAAAGATTTTGAGCCTGTACTGAGTGTTGCAGACCATCTTTTAGATTTAACTTCCATAGAGAATTAGGAAGCTAAGGTCTACTGTACACTCCAAATGTAAAGACACCAGAAACTAAGGAAGGGGGAGGACATCTGTAGCCCTCTCAGTCTTCATTTGCAATGCAGTTTAAGTGCCTTGTTTAGCATTACCAGAAGGCATCTTCCTTTGGTTAGTATGGACAGCCAGTTCTGCAGGTAAATTTTTCTTTCTCTCTTCTTCTCACCACCCCCTCCCCACTCCCCACCAGAGAAGGGCTTGCTCTACTCTTCTCACCGAGCAGGAAGCATTCAGTGAGAGGTCTCAGTTTCATTCCCCCAGCTTCCTCATGCAGGAAAAACTGCTGTTAGCTTGGTGCTTCGTTCACCATGCTCTGGGTTATTTGGGGATAGGAGGAGGTAGGGGGAAACCACACTTTACCCCCATTTTTTGGGATGCTGCAAAAGTGCTACATCTAGTGCTATGCTGGAGGTAAGAACATCTATCTTACATGGTGGGAGCATTCACTAGAGGTGGCAAGGTTGTGGATTCCCTCTTACTGATATTTTAGATAAAACAGACATTGGATACACAGACCTGACAGAAGGGTTTAGTTTGGACCAGAAGATTTCCAAAAAAGCTGAAGTGTGATATCCAAAATGGCATCTTGCCATTGACACGCTCTTGCCAACTCGAAGGTAGCGCTCCAGGAAACTTCATCTGGATTTCCTGCTCAATGACCCGGAGTGGCTCCTGCTGGGAGACAAGAGACTGGCAAATACCTGGCAGGTGTGTTGTGGAGTTGGAAATGCCATGGGGGCCAGCAGGAACTGCCTGATACTATGACTTCCCTAGCAGAAGGAGTTGTGACCCAGCTGTGGCTGCTTAGGAAAACGATGGTGAATTGTTAAAAGAGTGTGTGAGAGAGGCATTATTTTCTCAGAGCAGTAGCAGCGGGGCCCAAAAAGCTCCTGGGCTCTGGTTTTTCAGCTCCAGGTTGTAATTTGAATCAGCAAAAAAGTCCTCTCCCCTTCTCTAAACTTGTATTTTGGCTGCAGAGACTGGAGTTGAGGACTGCACCTTTCTGGGGTGACATCCTCATCCAAATGGCAGAGTATAAACTCTGCAGCACAACAAACCTTTAAAGAGTCCATGCAACTGAGGAGACATTCAAGTTCTTCTTTTTTTTTTTTTTTTTTTTTCCTGAACACACCTCCACAAAAGTATGTCCAAGCCTGATGATTTGGATATTTTCTGGTGAGATCCAGGATGGAGTTTTGAATCTGCCTTTTCAGAGGAAGGAAGTGAGTCTGAGTGCCCCATTTCCTAGGTGAGTGCTCTGATGTTTATTTATCACGAAGAGAGTCACCTCTTCCAAAGGAAATAGAAACTTTTTTTTTTTGCCTAGCATCTATATTGCACATAGGCTCTGAGACTGACAGTCAGACTGAATTCCTGAGGCAACAAAGGTGAAGTAGGGTTTAGAATACAGATTCCCAAAAGGTTTAGGTATGAGCTGGATCCCAGCCTGCTAAGTCCTGACAGGATAGATGTGCTTCAGTCCAACTGCAAAACCAGAACTAGTTCTCTTGGGTTATGCGATACTGAAAACTTATGTGTCTCTGAGCTTAGATGGCAGCTGAGCAATGAGGACCTTGGGTTCTGTGAATTTTCACTCCACAAATTCCTTAGCCTCACTGAAGACCAGGCACGTTATTCATCTGGGTAAATCAGCACCTAATAAACTTTTGCAAATAATCTGTGCAGCTCAGTGATGACTGAATACATATTTAACTTGTCTTAGCACAAGTAATGGTAGTACTGAACTTAAATTTCAGAGCTAATTGCAATGTTAGTCTTGTTACACGGTTAAGCATGTGGGAACCAAAGTTCTTTAATGTAAGTGCTCATATACAACCGGAGAGTGATCGTGCTCTTTACAACTATGGGTTAAAATGCAAGCTTTTTGAGAAACTTAGCAGCATTGAGCCTTGTTGAATAAAATGACCTGTGACAAGTTGTTCAAACTCATCTAGGTAAAGTACTTAAAAACCCCAAAAAACCCAAACTGAAGAGAACTATGCTGTGTGAGTGGGAAGGTTTGACTACATCACCTGGCGGGTACATTTTCTGTTGTATTTAAGGCTCTTTTTTCCCCAAAATAATGTGCACTTGTGCACGCAGAATGAGCAAGCAATTGTGTGTCTGTCTCAAAAGCACATAACATATTTCAGGATTGTGAAGTACAAATGGCTTATTCGGTCTGGTGCAGGAGGACACCTGTTTTGTGGGAGGTGTTAATTACACAAGTAAATTAAAGGTTCTGCTTTTTATTTTTGGAAAGCAGGTCCAATTAATATTTAATGGCTCAGCTGGAGACACAGCAGAGATGACCTTAAGAAAGGTTGTAAATATATGAATACTTTTCAGTGCCAGAAGCTTGGGAAAGCGAAATGTCACCTGGCATAGTATATGCAACTAGCTCCTTCTCTGAGCTGGAGCTGTTTTTTCCTGTGGCTTATGGATGTGACACAGGCCAAATGACTGGTCCCATTTCTGCATATCCTTGTCTCTTCTCCCTTTACCAGCAGGTTTTCCTTGCCAGGACGTGAGGGTGCATGATGCAAACTAGGTGCTTCTGCTCTTTTCTGTAAGTGAGCAATGCATGAACCATGAGTTGCTCCCAGCCAGGCTTCTCATACATTCTCTATGCAAATGAAACATATTGCAAAGCATGTATGTTAAATGTCATGGGGTCCATATGGTTAAAGGTGTTCTTGAGTGTTGAGAACTACAGATCGTTCCAGTCCACTCACACCACTTTTTTAACCAGATGCCTTCAGAAATGTTATAAACCATAACTGAAGCATCTTCATTTCCGAGTCCAATACACTCCCTGATATTGCCTGTGCAAGCTGCCGGGCAGCCCACTGTGGACAGTGAAGACTCCCCAAGCAAAACCTAAAAACAGCCCCTTTGGGACATAACCTAAGTTATTTGTTGTCTGTATTTCATCCATTTCGCTGCATCCTGTTGCTGTTTGCATATGGCATATATAGGTTTGTATCCAGCAAATTTGGAGCAAGCTATCCAGCATACGTTTAAGTTTTCAAGTTTCCTTTCCTAAAGCAAATGGATTGAAATCTTGAAATACTTTCCAGGAAGACCCCTGCTCTTCATGCCTAACCCTAGAGTAGCTTTACTTAACTCACTTTCTCAGTTTGAATTTTTTTTCATCTGAAGGCTTAGCACTCTAATTGTATTTCAGTGGAGCCTGACCTTAAGCGACAGACTCATTACCACCTTCTTTTCACTTTTATAATTCCTGTCTTTACATATCCAGCCACTCTGTTCTCTTTGCTTGCAGCTGTCAGCCCTGAGGCACATTTTCAGAATGTTTTATTGAAACCCAATAAACTGCTCAATGCCCTTGCTCCGTGGCATGAGACCAGAGATTGAGTTTGCGTGTGCACCTTCACGAGAATATTTAAACACGTTTTAGGTCTTCTGTTTCATATTTGTCCTTATTCATGGTAAAACAAAATGTCGATTGGTGATACACGACCTTTGTTTTACAAATGACTGCTGATCACTCCTTACAGGTGCATAGCTCAGACTGGCTTTCAGCTTGAAATCTGGCTTTTCAGCTAATCAGGGTCTTATTGTTGTCTTACTGCTGGTGAAGCCTGCTTTACGCATTTAAAATATATTTTGGGCTCCCCACGCAGTAGTCTGAATACTTCATTATCTTTTTATTCTTACTACCTTGCTGGAAGCCAGGGAAGTACTAGAACTGCTTTTCTCTGGAGACCTGAGGCACAGACAGATGAAAGACCACACAGCCAAGAAGAAAGGATCAAATTACATGAAACAGTTTAGAAGATACCTAGGAATGGAAGACAAAAACTTTCATCCTGAATCTGTCTGTTGATCTATTGCTCAAAGTTTCTCGGGCATTTAAAAATGTGCTTTTCATGATGGCTGGGGATACCTCAGAGTTGACAGTGGAGCTGAATTTCTGGGAGAAAACTATTTACAATACAAGAACAAGATGTTTCTCCTCATCCTGAGGAGCTTGCCACAGCAGCACCATGTAAAAAGGAGTGACAGACACCCCTTACTCATAAAACACAGCTGCATGTGTTTAAGCCACGGCTCCCTTTTATGCTCTTCTAGATGGAGCTTTGATGATCTTCTCTGGGTGTGAGAGCTCAGGCTGAGATTGCTCTTCTCCTTGGAGGCTGTCACTTTGGCCAGCCTGGAGGCTGAGTAGAAAGGGGCCCTGCTCTCCCTCCGTACAAACAAGAGTTTGAGACGCTGTGTATGAGAGAGCACGGACTCCGTGTATGTGATGCTGAAGTTCAGTGCGTAGGGCACTTGTTACAAAGGGGGAGATGATGCTCCTGCTCCTCTTCCGAGGGCTGCTTGTATCCCACCTATGTGTCACATCCCACTCATTTTGTTAGTGGGCAGAGGCATAACTGAAGGGGAAAATATGTTATGGGTAAGATCCTGGCTTCACTGACCTCAGGTAGAGGTAAGCCAAGATTTTACTTGAAGGTTTTAATCAGTAGAGTCCAACTCTGAATTTGCAGAAATCTTTCCAAAAGACCATTTAAGACCAGCTCAGTTAAGAAAGCTATTCACTTAATCATATTTAAAAAAAAAAAATAAAAAAAGTCCTTGGATTATTGTATATCCTAGCAAAACACATTAACAACACTGAATGGAAATGTAATCTGAGAGGTGTAGGTTTTTCTTCAAATGATAACATAAAAATATTAAGCAGACTGAAAATGCAGATGATGTAGCTATAGGGCAAGCTCCAGTCCTCTGACAGTTGCTTACACCTCTGAGGCCTGTTTTTTCCAAAGGTTTATCATTTATCTCTATATACCCCTGCTGTCCTCTCTCTGATGGATACCTGTGGCTTGCTGAGCATCTACAATCACTCCAGCCAACCGAATTTGGCACTTATAAGCTCCTTTCTTCTAGACCCACAGGAGCACTGTGACAGTGGTTCTGAAAAGTGATTCAAATCCAGGGTTTGTTCCTTCCTTCTTAAAAAACCTATTTATTCTTACTATTTGTAAATTCCCATCTACTCGGTTATTTTCCTCTCTGGGCTTAGAGAGAGCTGAACAGGCGCAGGAACAGCAGCATTTGCTCTTTGCATCTCTGCTAGCCTCTGCTCCCTCTGCAGCTGCTGAAAGCTCAGTTAATCCCCATCTTCCTCCTTCATCGTCTTTTAGAATCTCTACCTGCCCTCTGGTTTCTCTCGTCACCTGAAAGTCAAGCTATTCAGGCCCTTTCTTTCCTTGATTCTTTCCCTCAGGCTATTGTGGTGGCATTCTCACATGTTTTTCTGTGGTTTTGGTTTTCTGTGGGGTTTGTTGTTGGTTTTTTAATTAGTTTTCCACTCACAGCCTTTTCAGTTTTTAATTTTGTGCAGCTGAGCGGGATTGTAACATGCAAATTAATTAAACTAGAAAGAAAGCTGTGCCCCTCACTTTTTTTGTGCTCAACAAAGAAAATAGACAAAGGAATCAAACCAAGAGTCTTACTGAATCTATTTTGTCCCTTGGGATTACAGCCTACCAATTTCTGCAGTCAGTGGCACATAGAAGAGTAATATGACTACTGTCACATTTTCACTTTCAGATAAAATTACCAGGTATTCATTTATGGCTGAATCAAGAAGCTGTTCAGTATGAATTCTTCATAAAAATAAAATTCTTACTGTTGGAGCTTCAAGAAAACTTCCCACCTACTGTCCCAATAAGCCTCACGAAGGGAAGATTGGATGGAAATGCAGCCTACCCAATGTGGATGCACAGTGGGTTTCTCTGGGCTTGTTCGGCAATGGCTAAATGTCTGTTATTGCCCTGGCAGCTCATAGCCTCCGCTTCCAATGCTGATGCTCTCAGGTTCAGCCCTTAGAGTGTCAGTCACCTTTTGACTTTCAATTGTACATGATATGAACCTGCAGAAAGCAGATAAATGGATCCCAGGACCTTTTGCCTTGTAATTTCCCGTACTGCTGCATTGATTTCATGAGTCTTGAGGGTAGCTGTTGCTTGGCAACTTGAAGCTAAACAGGTCCAACATAAGGTGGAGTATGTAAATGGCTTGCTCTGAGCTAGCAAGGTTTCTTGACATCCTGACATCTTCCTCAGAGGAAAGCTGGACGTTGGACTTGCCTCCTGGTGCACTGTAGTTTACTTCAGGGAGAAAGAAGGAACTATTGAGAACTGTCCCTAGTAAAATAATCTGAAGAAAAATGGAAAAATTCAGCTCCTGCAGGAATTCCTCTGGATATCTGTGCTCCAAAGGTGTCCCGTTTAGCAGTGCTTTAAAGGAAGACCCCGACTAATCAAAATTTTAACAAGTAAAGTTAATCTTTTTGATGAGCCACTGATTCTTTTTTGTTTCCTGATCACAGTACAAGAGTAGAGGGTAACTCAGTGAAATGAACAGTTGAGGGAAATTAGAAAAATACAAATCCCTAGTTGTCATGGGGAGCTAATAGCGTGGCTAGGACTACCGATGACAGCTTTTGAGCTGCTAAGGGTCTTGTCTTGAAGCCTTGTAGGCTGAAGGAGTGGAGAAACAACCTCTCCCGTAGAGTTTAGTTTGATATGTGGATGATATGTCATGTCTCACATCTGTACAAAACTTAGCAGCTCTGGATCAGATCTTTAACCAGAGCAACATCATGATATCAGTAGCACTAGATGAATCTACACTGGCAGAGGTTTTAATCCAAAATATTGGCTTTTTTGAAAAGCAGGGAGAAGGATTTGACTAATTGGTGGAGCTATTCCCAGAGTTCAGCCCATGGTTGGTATTGTTCCCAGAGTTTAGCCTGTGGCTGGTATTTAAGACCCTATAGCTTTTCCTTTACTCTCCCTGATTGCCCTGTTCTTGCTTTCTTGACCCTTCATAACTGTGGCTTGGCCTGTCCTATACAACTTATTTTTTCAGAAGCATCTTGCATACTTGAAATACTTGTAGATGACTCCTGAATATCCAGTTAGTCATTATTTGGCCAAGAAAAAGCCATATTCAGTAGCTCAAATTACTTCTCACTATGAGTCAATGCTTAAACCCCCATCCTATTTGTTACCTCTCTTCAAATCCTTTCCAATTTGTTAATGCTTTTGCTGAAATGAAAACACTCATGCTTTTAATGTCATTGAATGCACAACAACGTGACAGAAGGGTGGCACGTAGCAGTGCTGTGCGGGACTCTAGCTGAACCCTGGAATGAGTCACACGAGGCAGCCCTGAGCCAGTGACCCCCCACAGATACTGTTACAGACTACATTTGAAATAGATATCCGTATCCAGGAACTAATGACTTTCTTACAAATAACTTAGCTGAGATGCTACTTATGGATCTGGCATGGGTTATGCCCATATAGACTTTGATAAAGCTGTGAGAACAGCCTTGAGATCAGCGCACTCTCTGTAGAGCAGGCAGGTTGGTCGTGATGCCTCTGTGGGGCTGGGTATCGTGCTGCTGAACATGCCGGCTGCATGGGATGCTGCGTGATCCCGGGGATGGTCTCTAACCTGGTCTCTCCATCTTTGCTATCCCTATCTCAGCACTTCTGGTCTTTGAATATGTACTAAACTGCCCACAAAGGACAATCTGATCATGGCAAGTGGAGCTTGCCTGAATACCACAGGTTACAGACAGCATCTTCCAAAGGTGGTCTGGAAAAAATGGACCTTAAAATTGCTTTTTGGTCTCTGTAGTTTCCACTGACGGTTTGTAAACTCTTTCGAAAAAGAAGAGAATAAAAACTGCACTAAACTTCCTCATCTGTTAAAAATCTCTCTATTTAGGGTGTGCCACTCTAAATACTTGGAATCTTGATATAGAAAACAAATCTTAAGACGCTTAAAAATCTGAGCCGTGATAATTTTTAGTCAGACGTAGGCTCTCAGTATACTGATACGTAATTTTAAAGTGCCTAAATACCTTCAAAATCATCCAGTTTTAACTAGTTTATCATCCTATTTCTCCTGGCTTTCAGAGAGGCTTGGGTCTTGATTTGACTCGGAAGGTTATTTCTGAAAGTGAAGTTGAAATCCTCAGAGCTCTCATGGCAATATCATTCAAAATGGCTACTGGTCCTCACTGTCCAAGTCTGACACCCAGTTTTCTGGCGTGTCGTCCTTGGAGGGCATAATTTTTTTGGAAAGTGCCAAGGATCTGCCTTCAAGGAATTGGGGTCTGTTAAGTGTTTCCCCCATCAGGTATCTAAAAACTAAAGCACTCAAAGTCACTTTTTCAAAATGCTTCCCATCACCTCTGCGAATGTGCAAAGCAAGCCCTAGAGGACTTCTTTTGAATGTTTTGGCATTAATGTTCTGTGAGACAGGGAAAAGAGACAAAGTGAAATGAGTCTCAAAATAGGACTGTCAAGTTCTTTTCTGGTAGAGCTTACATTAATTTTTAATACTCCATCTGTGATCAGAAGAAAAGAAAGACCTTTAGTTCTCAGCACAGATCTTTTTTTGAGCACACTTACTTTTCCTTGTAGCCGTTATATATTCAGTTCTATGATTCACTGACTTATTTGTATTTTTCTTGCTTTATGGGAATCAAAGTCACCTTTGGGCCTCATCTTGAACTAAGACCACAAAATACATTACCAGTAACCCCTTAGCAGTAATCCTGCTTTGCTATTTTACATGTGGGAGTAATAAGAGGGAGCCTTTGAGAGGATAACAAGGTCCTCATGTCAGTTCTATCTTTTTAATGATTAAGTTTAAATAATATTGCGTGCTTACAGCAGGGTTTGGTGATCAGTGCATGTTATTTTGCACATGTTCTCCTGGATATAGAATCCTGTTTATTACTGTTGTCCCTCTGAGGTCTCGTTCTACCATCTCGTGCCAGGTTCCTTTCCAGTTTTTTGTATCACTTGTGCCTTTGATCATGGCTGCATTTTAACTAGACATCATTTTCTCCTGTCATCAAAAGAAACTTTCTGAGTGGCTTCATTTCTTACTGATTAGCCCAAGCAAGCACAGAGATCACATGAAGGATATGCTGAAAAAAAGACATGTATTCAGTTGAATCTTTCTAGGATGGTAAAGCCTTCTCCTGCTTTAATTGCATTCCTCTGCATTATGATAGGATCAGTTCAGTGGATCACCTGGAAGTGGTATAAGGAACTAATTTTGTGGGTCATTGACTTAGTTAATCTGTGACAAGTCAGAAGATGAAAACAGAATTTAATTATCACTGGTAGTACTTGTATTGAATTTAAATGATGTAAATTTTTTTCAAGAGCTGCAAATTTATTTATGTTTATTATATTTAACCAGGGAGGAAAGAAATATCTATGACCATAATATTAATAGGGGAAAAACCCGCCACCCACTCATCACAGAATCACAGAATGGCAGGGGTTGGAAGGGACCTCTGGAGATCATCTAGTCCAAGCCCCCTGCCAGAGCAGGGTCACCCAGCGCAGGCTGCACAGGACGGCGTCCAGGCGGGTTTTGAATCTCTCCAGAGAAGGAGACTCCACACCCTCCCTGGGCAGCCTGTGCCAGGGCTCTGGCACCCTCACAGGAAAAAAGTTTTTCCTCATGTTCAGATGGAACTTTCCGTGTTCCAGTTTGTGCCCGTTGCCCCTTGTCCTGGTGCTGGGCACCACTGAGAAGAGTCTGGCCCCGTCCTCTTGACACCCGCCCTTGAGATATTGATAAGCGTTGATGAGGTCCCCTCTCAGTCTTCTCTTCCTTGGGCTGAACAGCCCCAGCTCCCTCAGCCTTTCCCCATAGGAGAGATGCTCCAGTCCCTTAATCATCTTCGTAGCCCTCCGCTGGACTCTCTCCAGGAGTTCCTCATCTTTCTTCAACTGGGGAGCCCAGAATGGGCTTTTGTTTCAGGTGTATTAGGGAAAACTGTAGGAAAGAAATTGGCAAAACATGCCAAAATGTCAGAAATAAAAAATCCAATTTTGGAGCCATAAGAGGAAAATTAATTTTTGGAGTATGCCTAGACTGGTTCGCTCTGGGGAGGTCTACCAGAACATTACTCCTCCTCCCCTAGTGCTCTGGTACAAATACGGACTTGGTCAATAATGATCAAAAATAACTGCTAGAGGCTACAGGGAATTTGTGAAGTATTTGAGACATGTAGAAAGTTTCAGTCTATGATACATTCTAGGTTAAACTCTTCGGGTACAGTGTAGGAAAACAGGAAAACTCTTGTTTGTGTGGCCTTTTCTCTACTCTTAGTGTCTCCACCAAATTTCTGGTTCTCAATGTTTGTGTGTGATAGTTTCTAAAGCTGGTTTAATCTTCTGGGTCATAAGGGGAACAAATTGAAAGTTGAGATAAAAGGCGCTGCTGAAAAAATTCTCTGAGAAAGTTAAAAGCTCCCCAAGCATAATGTAGATGGTCCCAGAAGACACAGAGAAACATTCCAAAATATCTGCTTCTCTTAACAAATGCAGAGCTCAGAATATTCTCTGTATCTTTACAGTAAAATGGCGATTTCTCTTCTCCACATGCAAGTTAAGTTGCATTAGAAATATTTGTTTAGAGAACAAATGTGTTTTCCTCTTTTAACTTCGTACCTAGAAGCTGAAAGAGGAGCCCTGGTGGGCCTTTCTCAGATCTCTGCTGTCGCATGAAGCGCAATCAGGGCACAGGGGGATAAGGTCTTGCAAAGATAGGTAGAATAGTTTGTTGGGTTTTTTTTAAAGTTGATATTGCTTCGCTGAGGTTGCTGTTTCACTCTCTGTCTGTCCTGAGAGCAGATCCTCTTCTCTGGCCCATTCTGCAGAAACTGAAGGAGGGGAAAAAAAAAAAAAAAGTAGGATGGGGATTGAGTTTCTGTTGTGCAAATGAAAATATCTCCTGGATTAGTTTAAACTACTGTAAAGTCCTAAAACTAGGCCTGCTGGCTTTGTACTGGAGCAGATGTGATGTGCTGCCATACACCATTCTGCCAGCTTCACCAGGACCTAGCGGGGGAGAGAATAACAAGCCATGAAGTAGCATTTTGATCTGCTCTGTCTGTTTATGTCCTTCAGAAAACAGTTATCTAGACAGCACTGCTTCTGGTGATTGTTCAACCTCCTATCAGCAGAGCCAAAGTAAAAAGAACCAGGTAATGAAAACCAGTCTGAGTCTGATATATCCCTCTACTAAATTTCTCTGACAATAGTAAGAATCATGAGAATGCAAGCAAGTTAAATGTACTGCATTTAATCTCACTTTGAGTACCTGCCAAAGACATAAACCAGTTTTGGTATTTAGTCCTGTCTGAGGATTTCTGGATTGCTGCTGTACTGTGGGCTGCAGGCTAACAGAAAGGTCTGCTAAGGAAAGAGGTAGTCAGCAATAAGAGCTAGTAAAATTTTTTAACTTAACTTTATTGTAGTGATTCAAGTGCAAACAATTAAACCCAGCTGATACTGCTACATCTGCTCATCACTCTGGGATTTGTTTGTTCATTTTTAAGATTCTTTTAGAATTGGAGTGAATATATCATATTTAAGCCTAAGCCACAACTTGATGTCAGCTCCCTGGAAAGCCTACAAGGTTTACTAAAACCCAGAAATGAAAAGGCAGAAGGGAAGTCCCTCTGTTCCCAACCATCCCTTCCCTGGCTGCTTTTTAATGCTTTTAGGTTTCGGTCATACACCTGTGCAATATCTTCTAGTCATCCCATTTGATACAGTCAGTGTTAACACACAACAAACATATGAGAAGGACAAGTGACATACACGGAGTACTAATAATGGTCTGAAAAATAGCGAAACAAGGTAGAAATGCTGGATGGATGGAAATATTGTATGGGTGGGAGCACCAGCAGCTTAACTACTGTTCACTTCAGAAAGGTGCAGGTCTACAGGGGTACCCAGAGGTGGCAACCATGCACAAATGGTTGAGAATGGACAAAGCTTCACAGAAAGACACACTGCAAAGCTTAGGTTCAAATTCCTTGGAAAGGAGGAAAAGAACAAGCGATCTGAGGTACGAGTAAATGGAATAACCCTTCCTGACCTTCTGTTCTCCATGCCTTACGGCATGCAACCATGGAAATATTTATAGATGGTGGTGACAAAGTGATAAATTTACCTTTGTTGCTAATTACCTTAATGTCATTCTTATGCCCCCATCTACTCTACTTACGCTGTGAATTTTTAATCTTGGTACCAAATACACATCCCGCTTGAATGTAAAAGGTCTGTGAAAGCTGAGAAACAAAGAAGTTCAGAGCTTTTTGGATGCCAGCTATTGAGGGTTTTATTTAGTTGGTGCAGTGGAGCTTGCTAAGGATGAGATGTTTGTGGGTGCCAGATCCAGACAACCAGGGACATAGGGATTCCCATCTCCTGCTCTGATGCCCAGGGGTGTCTCTGTCCCAGACCCACGGGTGCAGCTGCTGCTGTTCCCAGTTGCAGGTCCAGCCAGCAGCGAGGCTGAGCACATGTCCCACAGTGGCAGGCACAAACACACATACACACACGATGCCTTTACCAGCAACAACAGCACTCACATAAATGTAAGTGCAGAGAGCCCAGTCCTGTTGCCTCTCTCTGGCTGTTCAGGACTGAAGTTCACTAGTGACAAGACACATGCTCCCATTCCGGGTTCACATGTATGCTCACATTCACAGATCCCTCAAATATCAGCACAAGCTCTCAGTCCATGTCTGCACCCTGGGTCCCGCCAATTCAGACCCTGAGTCTTTCCAGATGCAAGTCTTCTCCTACTTGCTTACTAATTCAGACTGAAGTTTGCTAGCAAACTACACATGCACACATAGGATTATATTCACTTGGGAAATATAATACATCTGGGTCTCTCCAGTTGTTGACACTTAGACCTTGCAGCTTATACCTTGGTCTCTCCAGTTGCTGGCACTTTGACCTTTCAGCACTCACACCTACGTCAGAGAGGGAGAGTACATGGGGGGAGGGGGGAAGTTAAGAAAGGATTTAATATGAAAATAGGCTGGACTGCAGGGACCAGGCACAGGGCTCAGTCAGATGAGCATACTGCCCAGCAGCCTGCCTGCACGCAGCTGTTCCTTTTATCTTCCTCCTCCTCTCTGATTTTGCTACTCCTGTGCCTCCCTGATCCACTCTGGTCCTTCCCTTTGCCCCTTCCCCTAAGTATGCCATAATAAGTTTTGCATGGTCCCTAAAGTCCCTTCTGATATCCCATAATACTAATGATAATCACATTTCATGTTTCTTATCAGCGACAAAATTCAGGTTGATCCTCTTCTAGGCTGTGCCCAAATCATTGCTTTAACGGCCCATCAGTCAGTGACCAACATGTTCTGGTCCTTATTACTGTCTCCCTCATCACCTGCTTGCTAAGTCCTGAGTGTCTGTGGGTTTAGTTTATCACTTTCCTCATTACTTGTTTATTCTGTTATACTGAATAGTCCTTAATCAGATAACTTAGTGAACCAAGTGCTCCTCCGTTGTGCATACCTGTACAGAGCTCACTCGGCCATATGTTGGTGTGTGTAGGAGCCATACAGCACATCACGCCCCAGGTGTTGCAGGGGATGAGCTAATCCTGAGCCAGACCAGTTCTCCCATTCTCATATTTGGAATAGGTCTGGATGTGCAAACCTCGGGTATGTGTAATCTCTGACAGCAATGCCGAAAGCCTCTGTCTCCCCTCCTGCCCAATACTTCCTCTTGATCCTTTAATGAAGTCAAGAAAAATCAAAACAGAAAGACAGGAGCTTTAAAGGGCTCCTCGGCAGCCTAGTGTGCACGATTGTAGTGTGGGGCAGGATATAGCCTCGGAAGCACAAAGAGCAGGTAGAGCTCTGCTTCCGTCATCTGAGATGGTGGCCCCTTAAAGCCACTCTGCGGCTCTAGACAATGTCATAAAGAAACTTAAGGTGACCCACAGGAGTGAGGGTACCACGCTGCAGCTGTGTGTAAAGCTGGTAGCTCTGGTCCGGGAAAGCCTGCGCTGAAGCCAAGGAGTCCTGACCCTTGGAGGGGCTAATTAGGCTGAGCATATTGCTATGATGATGAGACACAATGTTCTTTTTGTTCCAGAGTTCATCTGAGTTAATCACTAGGTTGTACTGCCGTATGCAAGGCAGACAAAATACTGTCTCCATCTGATTCTGATGAATATGATGTAATGGCCCGAAGGCTGGTTGTACTGGGGTGGGTGTGTGGAAATCAGTGCACAGACAAGCTACAAATATTAGATGGATACAATAATCTTGAGAACAAGACATGATATGATGTGTACCACGACCAGTTAATCCAGGGAAATAATGAATGGACATTCCCAACTGACACCAAATCAGTATTCCCAGTGCGATGGGACTTTGTCTCATTAGTATTGGAGATAAAGTACGGAGCACAGTATGAATGTGGAGTAACACAGCGAAGGCTAGTAGCGCTGGTGAAAGTAGGTGTCAGTGCTTTGCAAAATGTTTTGGGGGATCCCGGTAAAGTGGACTTTTGCTGATATTTTTAAAATACATGATCCTAAAGTATGCGGCATCTAACCTGTACTGGTGGCCTGAAGTATGGTGGAAGGGAGGAGACTCTCATGAGGACATAATGCCTAGGCTGAAGGATGGGAGACTGAGAAATCAGACAGAAACAAAACAACACCAACAAGAAAAAGATAAAAAGAGGAAAACTGACAGGATTACAGCTACTGAAGGATTAGTTCTGCAGCAGAGCTCACCTCAAAGAGCCTTGGGAAGTATGGGGGAGATGTCCTTCCACACTCTTAAGGGCTGCAGAAAATTACAAGCATGACATCAGCATTTCCAAGGACAGGGGATCAGCTTCTGTTTGTAGGCATAATCTCTGCAGTCTTTTTTGCTGTAGGGAATTCAGCCTCATCACTTAGGTTAGATCTGGGTAGCCTCATTCTTTCCCTTTAACACAAAATGCAAGGCTTGGGCTCGGGCGCACCCCTGGCTGTACCTGAGCACACCAGGTACGAATGTGGCAGATGGGTACTTAGAGCAGCCCACTGCAGGCTGCTGGGGAGCTGGGCAGAAGGTGAAGTACTCCTGCCCTTGGAGACCACACTTTCAGAGCTGTGTTGGTACTCGAGAGTCCAGACATGCTGCTGCGTGATCAGGGTGGGATAAAAGGCAGCTAAATAATATTCTTGTCCTTAGAAGTTTGTTCTTTGAACCCTGATGCGCTTTGGTGCTGTTTACTCCCAGGGCAGACTCTGCAGTCTCCGGATCCAGTAGGAAATACTGGAGGCAAGGAAAGCCACACTCTTGCAGAGCCCGGCAGCAGAGGACATGCTTCACTGCAGAGCCTCCCAATCCATCTAGCGGTGTAACCTCTTCCAAATATGATGAGACATCAATTGCTTTTTGAGGCGCATACAGCTTGTTCCTGCCCTGTCAGCCTCTTTTGTGTGTTTCCCTACAGGGGGGTTTATTTGATTACATTATCATATAGCACCATAACTCCCTACCGATCTCTCTGATAGTGATCAGCAGGAGCCGGTGTGCTCCGATTGCAAGGACAGATTCTCTGCTCTCATGTGTAAGCAGGTATCTGTCCTCAAAGGAACACGCACTGCCTGGAAAGATAGGATGCTTTGGTCTGGTTTGGTCTAGGTTTTTGAAGAAAAATCCCTTTTCCTGTGATACAGATGGAAAAAAAAAAAAAAAAAGAAATGTTTCTTTCTTACAAATCAAAAAAAGAAAAAAAGTTCACATCCTACTAAGGCAAGCTTCTCCACCATACCTGTTGCATAGGGATAGAAACATACAATGTGTACTTCTCTGTTTAAAAACAAACAAACAAACATCAAAAAACTCCCAAAACTAAAAAAAATCAATTTAAGATAAACTTAATATAAATAAACCATCCAGTTAAAGCTTGTATTGTTGTTCTGGGATCCTCTCTACGTTTTTGTGAAGTTATTTTTTTAAGAATAGACAGAAAAGACTAACAGCCCTCCAAGTTTGCTTCTGTAAACTGGATCTTAAGTAAAACGCCCAGGAGGAGCATGCGGAGGGGGATCCTGGTGGCTATTTTGTGGGTTCCCATTCTTGCTGTGCTGGAGGGGATGCAGCGTAGAGTCCCTACACTCTCGTGTTGTTTTAAACTTGCAGTTAAGTTCGTTATGAAATACCATCCTGTCGGAAGAAAGTTGCTTTTGAATGTTTGTTTTTCTTTGTCTCTTTTCCCCCTTCTCTCACCAGGCGGTTGCTCTCGACTTCAGCGGGACGCGCTTTAAGGATGCTCCCTTGTCCCTTAGGAAAACTGCCGCATGAAGACCAAAGGCGTCGGACCCTTGGCTGAGGAGCCGGCAGGCGCATCCCTGCGGGGACCCCCCTTCGCTCGAACTGTTTATGAAATTGTAAACCAAGCTGCAACAGGGAAACGGTCGGAAGGCAGCGGGGAGGGGGAGGGAGCTCATTCCTCCTCCCTCTCTGTCTCAAAGCCTTTTGCTTTCCAAGCTCAAATGCTAGCTGAAATCTGACGCCTGGACTGCATACACTGTGAGACGTGGGCATGCCCTTGCAGTGCACTGATTTCCTCTGCAGCTTGGAGAGCCAGAGCCGTGCTGAGGCTCTGAGCAAGGAGCCGCTCCGTCAGGCAGCGAGTGCCACATCACTGTGCTGCCTGCGCAAGGGGCTGCAGCATGGTCCTGAGGCTCCTGCTCCTCCTCGGCGGGCTGCTTAGGGCCACCCAGCCGGCGCCCCGCTGTGAAACCGGCCAGGAGACCCTAGGTAAGGCTAACCACCCCAAAAGTCCCCCTTCTTCTCTCCTTCCTTCTCCTGGAGATGAGCAGAGAAAAGGGCTCCAGCTTTGAGGCGAGGGAGGCAAGAGCTGTCACGCTGCCCTAGAGACGAGGGGATCAGCTCTTTGGAACTCTGCAGACTGCCAGTGATGAAACTGGGATTGTGCTTGGGAAGCATGGATGGAAGGCAGGCGGTAGTGTGGCTCTGCAACAGAAAAACAAGTGTATGATGCAAGGGAACGTAATGTTTCCCCATCACTGTCTTTTAAGGCCATGTGTAGACGTGTCTTTCTGTCAATTTACGGAGCTCCCAGTCAGTAGGACCCCCCTTGCTGTCGTGCGGAATGCAGAGGATTCGCCCCACCTCTGGCCTTGCCTTCTAGGAACGTGGTAGTCAGATTGCAAGAAGATGAACTTTCGACCTTCTGTGTGCTTTTCTGCTTAAGAAAAAAATCTTCTCCTTACATTTAGCTTTAGGTCACTTATTTCAAGTCCAAAATATGAGAAGATTTATTAGGATCTGACAGCTGTAGGGTGTGTTTTAACTTGCTATAAGCAATATGGAATTTGTAGGAGTTGATTGGCTGGAAAAGCAGATTTACCCATCAGAATAAAGATTAGATAGGAACATGCTGCTAAATGGATTGAAAACTTTTGGTTCAGCAACCAGCTGATTAATAAAAAATATTAACAATATCTTTTAAAAATACATGGTGTTTTTAATCAAGTGGGCTTAATTCAGATTTCATTTATGTAGGGACAGTGGAGAGGTGAATTCCAGTGTAGTGACAAGGTCTATTGCAAGAAAACTATTTTTAGAGGCTTCAAACTCAAAATAATTAAGAAAAATATTTAGTTTATGGGAATACAGGAAGGGATAAGTTAGCCTGAAACTGACCTTAATGTTACCCAAGGAAGTTCAGCTATATTTCAGTGCTTAAATATAAGCCGTAGACTGTCACTGGCGTTGAACTGCTACACAATGCAGTCCATGTGCCATGTACTGCGTATAATTTGAGACTGCTGTTCCCACGAACATCAAAGTGAGGTCTACCGCAGCCTGAAGGGATTTTATTTTTGGAGAAAGCTGCACAGAGAGAAGTGTTGTAGGCTATTTACAGCCAATTACAGGAAGAGGCTGTGTGGTTTGCAGCATGCCCTTTCCCTGTGAGGTATGAATCTGCTCCAGTTCCAGCTGATCAAAGTTTTGCCGTGGGGTATTAATCCTGGCAACCACAAACGCAGGGATCATCGAGGGGTAACTCTGCTGTGGCAGAATGTTTTTTGTGTGGTGGCAACTGTCCTGTCTTTAGGGAAGGGCTTGAGGAAAGGCAGGCGATGGAAATACACCTTGCATGTGGTGGGACTAGACTGCTGAATGTGGCCCTAGAGGGATGGTTAGTGGTAGGGAAAGTGAGCTGCCCACGTCACTACGTGGTGTGCAATGTGAGGAAGGGGCACGCTTCACGCTGGTGGGATGTTGGACCAGGGAATAAAGTATCAGCTTGGACATTGAGAGACCTGCCAGATTTCTCAAGGGGAGATAAGGTCATGTCAGGCCACGTGAAAAGAAAGGGGACTGCAGTGCCGAACGTGTTCACAAGGAGACCTTGCAGGGGTCTCCTCTCAACATCCAGGGCAGTAGGCTATGTCTTCAGCTGTAGCAGTTTCTCCCCTGTTTGGGGATCCTTCTGTGGATCTCAGTGGCCAGACCTGCGGTGCCCTGCAGGAGGAGAAGCCTGGAGCTGCTCGTGCAGGAGAGAAGGGCAGCAGGAACCAGTGCCACCGTCTGACTCCCAGCAAGGCTGGAGCTGGTTTCTGCAGGCTGCCTGGCCGCCTTGGTGATATTTCCTCTGCTGTGACTCATTTTTCTTTTTAAATAGGAAACCAGAATGAAACATGGCTAACAATACCAAGATCCTTACAAAATGCTTTGTGCTTTTCTGTTTAGTAAAATATGACGATGATTACTGTCAACCAGCCTCACAATATGGCACAGACATCACACACTGTGGGGAGCTTTTGGAGCAGCAGCTGGGAACCATGGCACTGAGAGAAGGCAGATCCCTTCTCCCCAGCTGTGTCCTGTATCCCTGGGGAGCCAGTAAGCTGCTGTCTCCCCCAGCGCTAAGAGGTTACATTGCCCCATTGCAAGGCAGCACTTCCAGACCATAATGAGTTTTACTTGCCTCTTAGCCTCTGGTTTGGGTAAGAAAAGTACGGCTGGGCACGCTTCCCCTGAAAGGTGGCCAGGCTTTGGTGGAGGGAGCTAATAGCACAGGTTCCTGTTTTATCTGAGAGTTGTGTAAGTCTCTGCTGCTGACTGATGTATTCCAGCGGTAATTAGTTAAATACAGCACTTTACCATTACTGACAACAAAAATAAAAACAAAGTAGAAGCAGGCTGAAGTCACATGCCTTGAAATAGTAAGAGCAGGTGACTTTCCTTGCGGCCGGCACCGGCTCTACCCTTGAGGTGCTGCCGGGGCTCAGGCTAAGGCTGCAAAACAACAGCGCTAAAACCTTTCCTCATCACTCACGTTATGGGGGACTTCTGGGGCGGGGTACGCCAGTCCTCAAATGCGTGTGCGAACCCCCGGGGCTTCTAGGGTAAGCGGGGAGGCACGACCTGAGTGCCGGCCGCTGCCCGGGGCCGCGCTCCCGGCGGGGCCGGCTGAGGCAGCGGGTGCTGCGGCGCAGCCTCCGCGGCCGCTCGGGGCCGCGCCGCCGTCTGTGGTGCCACCGTGTGGGCTCCTAGGCTGGTACAGACGGCGTCTGGGCAGGCACCCGGGCTGGAGTGAGTTTAACCGCAAAAGGGATGCCTGAGCCTTCTGCCACCCCCCGCTCCCTGTCCGAGCACCTGAAAGGTGTTTGGGTGGGTGGGATAGCCCGTCTGATGTCCCTTCTGAGGACCGGAGCTGTTTGACATGCAGTGGGAGTGCTGCTCCCAGCGCTGCCCTGGCTGGCACTCGTCACCTGTGGGCCTCCTCTGCTCCCACGCACCGTGGTGTTTCCCATCATCCTGGCTCGCTCTGCTCCTGAGCCAGGCATTGCCCCATCCTGAGGGTCTCTGAGTTTAACCAGTGGGGATGGGAGGCAGTGGGGAGGAAGAAGGAAGAGAGATGGGGAGGCAAAATCCAGCAGGTTGGGGGGCAGGGGTACGGGATCTCCTCAGGGGCCCATTACAGCTATTGTGGCACTGGCTCTTCTCTAAGCCATGACATCGAGTAAAGTTGATTTTCTTCTGGAAAGTTGGACTGATCGAAAAACTGGCTTAATGTATAGGTGCTCTACCTTTCCCCTCTCCTTCTCTGGCATTCCCATCTCCACAGTGTGCCGTGGTTTATTGCTAAGTGACAAAAGGAAAAGCCATTGCCTTCCATGAGCTTCACAGGGGCCTCAGCTTCATGGGACCATTAGTTCACGTGCTGTGCACATTTCCAATGCCTGTCGCCTGACGAGACCTGTGTCTGTGCACACACACGCAGGCAGAGCCTCTCCAGCTGCCTCTGCTGTCATGCGTGCGGCTGCGCTGGGTGACCTGGCAGCGGGCTGGGGTCTGCTCCTCTGCCCAGAGCCGGTGGTGCCGGCGGGGTCCCTTGCCCTGCCGCGGCTGGCATGGGCAGACGCAGCCTCCAAGCGTGGCCACAGCACTGAGCCACCACGTGTGGGAAAGCCCAAGCTGTAGGAATCTTGCTTGCTGCACCCAAGATGGATGTGTCCAAGTCTCGTCAAAACAAAAAAATGCAGAACTAGCATCTACATCATGCACACTCATGAGATGAGAAATTCCAGCTCTCGTAAACCTGGTTTTCATCACCGAGTCATGTGCTGGTGACAACCCAGGCTGCTCTGGATTCCCACCACTGACTCTAGTATTTCTACACAACTATTATTTTAGCAACACTGATCTTCAGCTACATTTAACACGGGAAATGGGATCAGAAAGAGCCCCTTATGTGGGGAAAGTAAGTTTATATTGAAAATATAATACACAGGTATATCCTTTTACTGCTGAAATAGTTTACACATGATTTTAATCTGACGGCAAAGTTTTCTTCAGAATACTTGTTCAGACATTTTTAAAGTGTGGGTGTAAATACATAGAAGTCAAAACTTGAACAAACCCCCCACTGCCCTAAGGCACAGCTAGGCTTTTAGTGAAACTTAGTAACACTGATGGTTGATCCCCTTTAACATTTCTAGACGTTGCCTTTCCCTTCACACAGTCAATTAGTGGTTGTTTGGGGGAGCTGGCTGACTGATAGCTACCGTGGTCCCCTTTGGGCTGCCCAGGCCATGTGAGAGCCATCCCCTCCTCAGGCTTGGACCAAATGTTGGATAAATGTCACAGGTGCTATTGCCTGAGGAGGGGTCGAGCATGGAGGTACCATGCAGAAGTCACCTATCTTCTCGTGAACATGGTGTTTGAGGCTGGTGGGCCACATCCTGGTCTATTTGCTGGGCTTTTATGACCCAGGGCTTTTGTGACTGCTGAATCTTGTTCGGACAGAGCTCACCCTCCCAGTCAGACGCAGCTGTCGCAGGTCAATGGATTTTAAGGACTTAGGGCTGCTCTGCCCATTGCAGAACTGAAACTGAAATTTCAATCCCTTTGTTTATTCTGTTGTAACTCCATTGATTTAACTGGCACTATTTCAGTTTTACAGGGTTATAACAGGACAGCCCTATCTAGGATACAATATGAGATTAAGACACGGATTTAAAATTGCAGTGTCATTAAGATTTTTAGTCAAGGCTGTTGAATTTACTGCCAATCTTTTATAACATAAAAATACCACATTTCGCTAAAACTCAACTACCTACAGAAGAACCGAATGTGATGTCAATTACAGTAGTTCTTATACATCTAAACTAATGAAAAGACAGAGTTATGCTAGAGGGCTGCATAGACTGTGGTTAAAGAGGATGGAATGATGTTTTGGCAAATGTTTTGGAAGGGTTGTAGCACCAAAGATAAAAACCTCAATTTTTTCAGACATGATCCTCTGTCCAGTGGCATTCAACAGATTTGAACTGCCTCAAAGGTAAGCACCTGACTCTGTGGTAAGCTGTTGGCCAAAGTACTTAGAGTACTGCGTCCTTAGACAGTGGGAACTGAGCTATATAGAGTATATGGTCACAAAGTAAAGCTATGGAGGAATCGCAGATCCAGATTACCAGCCTAATAAGCGGTTTCACCCTTCTCCAGTCACCCTGACAAAAATTTGATCCTTTAGATGATAGTTGTAGAGATTTCCTGACCTATTCCACTTTCTCACCCTATCTGTCGTTTTAATGCAAACATTCCCCAGTTCTGAGCTCATTTCTCCTTCCTTTATTGGCCAGACACTGAGAGATGATCTCTAGGATGTCTCCAGATCATCTTGGTGTGCGGCAAATGCATGTTCAGTGGCAGCCCAGCCACACGTGCAGCCCAGCAAGTCTTCAGCCAATTTGGCAACTCCCGGGCCATTTTGCTGTTGTCGTTGTTTTTTCCTTGTGCTTTGTTTTCCTAACTGGTAGGTTTTCCTCTCACAACTGGAAAAACATATCACACGAGGCCAAAAAAAGGGCACTTAGAGTTTTTTGTTTTGGGGTTATGCTTCTGTTCAGGATTTTCATCTGGGAGGACTCCCTGGAGCAGCACTTACTGGCCAGAGACACAGCTGGGGTGGCACCAAGGATCCTGTCACTGGAGGCACCGCGACAGGTGGTGGGGACAGACCGGCAGACAGCAATACTCTTCCTCAGTTCTTTTAGGCTCCTACAGCTGCAGCCCTGTTTGAGTTGCATCTGGACAATTAGAAACGAGGGAGGACTACTGGCCACCACTGAGGCTGGCTCTGAGCCGCTGCCGCGTGGCAGGTCTCGGTGTGCCTCTGCACAGATTTTCACCTGTGGTCTGCAGGTTGCGTGAACTCCCATCACCCGCGGGAAAGCTTCAGCACCTTCTCGCAGGCTGTAGACCAGTCCTGTGAGAGAAACAGTCCTGGAAGAGCCAACTACAGCATCATTGCTGTAGGAACACCTTCAGTAATTCAATAAAAACGGGTGTTTAACCGAATGCCAGGCAGAAGGTGGGTTACAAAGAAGGGTGATTAATAACCAACACGGTCTTGCATCTTCCTGCTGTGATCTTGCTCTGCAGAGTGAAGGCAGATCAGGCATTAATCTCTTTCAGGTGCTTTCAGGCTGCTTCATGTGGGGGAGCAGGGCTAAAACAGTGCTTGTCCCACCGCCTGCATGTCAGGCTCCACATACCGCTTCTGCCCGTTTGCAAACACATCGCTCCCCTGGGGCAGTTACAGCAATTGCTGGAGTGGAAGATTAGTAACAGGAATTCAGTCCTCTACTCACAAAAGGTTTGATGTATCCAGAAAAGAGGAGTTAACCACTTGGGCTGCTTTTTGCAATCTCTCCTCTCTCCTCCAGTTTTCTTGGAATCCCTTCTTTGGCTGAGGATCGTCTCCACTTCTGCCCCTGCATGCGTGCTTTAGATATGCAGCTATCTTCCCTCCTGGGCTTTCTGCTTGACCATTTTTCCCCTAGCCAAGCTACTCAACTGCCTCATTCCTCTGTCACTAGTGCCCTTACTAGTCCCACTCCTCCTGCACCTCCTCCTTTGCCATTTGCAGGTGCTGTTGCAATGTTTTGCAAAATGGTACAGCCCAGCAGTGTTTGTATATTACTGCTGATACTAAGCTTTGTCTCTTTAACATTACAAGGCAGATTATCATTGCAAAGACTGACTCAATGAACCCTGTAGAACCACAAGGAGGGTAATACTAATATGATCAGAAACTGAAATGCTTTGTTTGGAAAAGCAGAGATTTTGGCTATAAACAGACTAAAATGAATACATATGTCTTCTAGTTTAAAACAGTATTGTAAGAAACTCAGAAAGCTGGTAGGGGGTGTGCTGGTCTGTACGAGATAAATTATCTAATCTTGTTCAATCTGTCAGCAATAACAATGCAATTGTGTAAGCCTCACTGAATGATTTAAATATTTTGAATTTAAGACCGGCCCTTGGGCTTTTTCCATATTCTCAAAGTGCACAAGTCTCCTGTTGGCTTTGCCCTCGAACAGGCAACCAGCCAAGCCGTGGCCCTGGAAGTAGCTGTTGATCTCTATTGTCTGGGTTAGGGTTAATCACAGCAGCTTGCTTCTTTCAGTGCTGAATCATCAAGGGGAAAAAATGTAAGCTTGGCAGTAAAATATGTATGTGCTGCATTGTAGATTTTCAAGCTTGCCTTTGCAAATTAAAACCATAAGCCTATATTATAGAGAGGGCTCAGAAAGCTTGAAATGGCTTTTCTCCTCTTCAATAAGTTATTTTATCCATACTCTTAAATAGAAGCTGTCTACTGAAAGGACTTTTGTAGCTCTGGTGGAATAGCTAGAGTACAAAAATAAACATAAAAAATTTAAAAGGCTGTTCTGGGTCAGGAAGAAAAAGGTCTCTGTACCAACCTGTCTGCAGATGGAACTATGAGAGGAGGCGGCACTGTCTTCCTCTGAGCCCAGGGAAGCCTCTGCTCAAAAAATGGAAGAGGTTTAGGCTCTTTCAAGCACAGAAGAAGGAGCAACTGAAGCCTGCCAAGTTAATCTGGAGACCTGAGAGACTGTCTCTGTGTCATTGCTTGTCATTCCTCTTATGAAAAAGAGAAAGGGAGCTGCTGAACTCTTCTAGCTGGCATCGACAGAGCTTTGACAAAACGAGCTGTAATGGGTGGGGACGGGGATTTGCTGGTCATTTCTGCGTGCAGAGCCCCAGGCCCGCGGGTGCAGGGCTGCAGGAGCAGAGCGTGCAGCTGCGGCTCGGGAGCTGGCCTCGGAGAGTTTCCTGCCGCCTGCTCTCCAGGCAGGCAGGCTCTGGCCCAGTTACGTGCATCCACACTTACATTTATATAAGTACATGCACTGGAGAATTATCTTTGGCCCTTGCAGAGCCGCACCCTCCAAAACACATGCAAGCATTGGCATTAGGAAACATAGGAAAAGTCCAAACACCACATCAGCACACATACACATTTAAGACTCACTATAAAGCAAGGTCTGGTATAAACTAGAGCTTTTCTCTCTTGCTTTTCCGTGTATTAACTCCTGATAACCTGAAAGCTCAGGCTGCTTCACTCCTTGGTGTTTACATGACAGAGCTGTGGCTGATGTATGGCGCAGGGGGCTCTGGTGGGGAGAGGTGCTACAGTTTGGGCAGACCGGGATAGAAGCAGCTGCACAGATGTCTCTGGCAGAGAGAGACAGGGAGAAAACAGCACAGTATGCTGCAAAAATGTGAGGCTAAGATCTAAGTTTAGGCTTAGATCTAGGTTTAGAACCCAGGAGGAAGGAGTCAGTTTTGCTGCTAGTCAATGAGTGAGTTTTGGTAGCTCTGAGCTTGTGAGGGACATCCCAGGCCAAAAGTAGTGGAAAAGCTTTATCCTTTGTTGAAGAATTGCCTCTGCTTATCACATCCTGAGATGATCAACTCCAGTTGCCATGGGAAAGGTTTATGTGGATTCGGGTTCCTCATCTAAAAAATAAATCTATCCTCTTCAGTCAGTGTCTTTGTTAATGAATAATAGTCATGTTGATTAATAGATTGCCTCTCCCTACAAGTACGGTAAAAATAACCAAGTGTAGAAGCCAGGTAGCAATCTGAAACCAGAGCTGTCTTTAGCTCTTCTGTGCTAACATGACCGCTCGCAAAACAATCCAGTCCTCTTCTGAACCCAGCTATAGCATATGACTTAGCAAAGTTCTGCATGTCTCTTCCATCAGCTATCCATTGCTTCCCGACACCTCTCCTGGCCAGCTGGGCAGAAAGAGGCATCCGCTAAAGGCAGCGAGACTGCTGCTGCTCGGAGAGCCAGAGCAGGGGGAAGCAGCAGCGCCGTGCCCAGACCTCGCCTGCGGCATTTTCCCTTTGGTTTCCTCTGCTTATTCCAGCATGTTGCTAGAACACCTTTTTGCTCCAGCTGAATAAGCAGAATACTGAGACACCATTGAGAATAGGTTTGTGCCACGTATCAAACTGACTGGTGGCTATAGCACTGCTGCACAGTAATAGCGGTCTGGAAGGTTGTGCGTGCCTCAGTTTCGTTATTTGATCGGTGCGTGTCAGAGGGACAAACAAAAAGGACATTTGTAGCTTGGTCACAGAGCCAGCAAAGGGGAAATGGGTCTTCCCTTTGAGGAAACGTGAGCTGTTGTGGAAAGACCATTCATACTCCCCAAATGAACCCATGAAGAACTGCTCTCAGCACTCACAAACCTCTAGTCTAAAATAATAGCTACAATACCGTCATTTTATGCTGAGGAGAAAAAAAAGTATCAAATATTTCTTAGCCACCCTTCAAGGTGATGAAGGAGATTCATTGCTAATGACCCTGGTGATAACCAGAGGTAGTGTCACTCCGCTTGTCGGGACGTGGCTGAACTCAAGCCAGTCCCATCCACACCGAGTTTTCCTCTCTATATGGAACATTTGGCTGGCTCCAGACTTGTGTCCAAGGCCTCACAAGTTGTTGTGGGCGTGATGGAGTTGGGATATAAGACTATCCAGATTCAGAAAGGAAGCGACATCCAATTTTATCAGCAGGATTAATTGCTGGAGCTCTTACTAACAAGCGATCACTCCTTTCTCTTTCCCAGCTAGCATTGTACAAAATGTTATTCCTTGATTATCCCCAGATACTATATGCAGTATCTGGCTGAGATGAAGCATTTTTAGAAATGCTTTGACCTTAATAACTAACTCACTGAGGAGATTGTGGCTAACTAAGGGAAGCACGCTGAAATCCTGCAATGGAAGGCACTGATGATGAACCAGGTATTGTTTATTGCTATTAGCATAATGTACCGAGCCAGGAAAGGAGTTTGTATGGATATAATTTTTTCCAGCTTGCTGCTTACCAGAACCTGCTGGTGTTGGAGATGGGCTATTTCTGCTAGTTCTGAGCCCTCATTTATTTTATGAGGTAATGTGGATCAATAACAGTTCATAATATAGATCCAGACTCACTTCAAATTAAATGTCTCCCTCCAAGATAAAATTCCAAGGTTAATTTTATTCTCATTATAATGATTTTATTTTGGCTAAAGAATGATCAACTCATTAGCAACACATATGCAGATGATTACATTTAAACAAATATGTGGGAAGAAAACATAATGAATTTGGTCTTATGAGGACAAATGCTCAATTCACTGAGCAAGAAGCTAGATGCCTGTCCCCGCCAGTGAGATTTAGAAGAAATAGCAACATAGCTAGATCCCCAGTACACCACAAGGAAAACTGACCTGTTGGTGTTTAAAAAGTTTGCAGATAATGGCTGAGCTCCCATGAGGCACCGGGGAAAAAGCTCCAGTACCTTGGTAGCAAATCGGAGAAGGGCAATATAGAATCGTCGGCTATAGGAGCAAAAGAGGCCTCTCCTGGGTCATCAAACCACATTCCTTCAAAATCAAGAGAGCTTGGTTTATTTGACCTAGTAAATAGAAAGCTAAGGGGATGTGATTGCTCTCTGCAAACACACGATGAAGGCATGCGCCAGGGAGCACAGAGAGCTACTTAAACCAAAGGACAATGCTGGCACAACACCACATGGATATGAACTGGCCAGAATACTTTTAGGCAGGAAATTAAAAGGCAATTTCTAGCCATTAGAGGAGTGAGCTTTTGGAAAAGCTTTCCCGTGAGAGTAGTTGGGAAGGGAAATAATTAGTTTTAAGATGTTATTAAAAGGATTATAAAGTGCAGTTGCCAGAGATAGGATGAAGTAGGATGGGGAAGAAATACGTCCCCTCATATCCACCAAAGGCTTAATTGCTCTACAAGAAAGATATGCACAGCATTGTGTGGGACCAATAGATTTGTTAGGGGAAGATCCATAAGGCATCTTGGTACGTACAGAAGGACTCACATGGACTTTTAGACTAAATAAGATTACTGAAGACCTACATTTTCATTAGTGAAATTTCCTAGGCACCTAACTTACAGCTTTTAAGCATACCTAGAAGTATTGTCAAGTTGTCAGGGCTGGGCAGCTCAACACCTTTTTCAAGCATGCGCCTGATTTCTTACACAACCACACTTCAGATATATTGTCAAGTCCTCCCTTTTTAAAGTGGATCGAAGACTGGCTGGTCAGTGTGCTTGTCTGGCCGTGCCCTGCACCTGATCACTGCAATCTGTCCTGTCTTCTTATTAAACTCCATTTCCAATTCTTTGCCTGGGTGAGGTTGTCTCTTTTTCTGTATGTGGATGGGGGTGTATGGGGCTCCACATGCCAGTGATGGGGCTCCACATGCCAGTGACTGGTGTGAGACCACAGGTCAGAGGGGCTTGTGTGTCGGGGGTACAGCAGCTGGAGGGACTAGAGTGCACGTGCCTTGTGTGTGTACGGCAGTGTGTGCAATTGCTAGCAAACACCAAGCTGGACTAGCAGTGGACAGGACAAAAGATTTAGGAGCTGGGTATTTGAGTGGCTGTGATCTTGGGCTGGGTACTGAAGAGACTGGAGAGTCTCAGAGTTGGCTACTGGAGGAACTAGGAGGTCCAAGCCAGTTATTGGGAAGACCACGGTGTCTGGGGCTTGGTTACCAGGTCTGGGCCAGCTACTAGAGAGACTAATGTGTGTCTGCACATGAGGCAACTGGGAGATCAGTGGATCCAGGGGCCAGCTGCTGGGTAAACTGAGCCTAGCTACTGGGGGATCCACCGTGTCTAAGCTGAGCTACTGGAGGGATCCACCTGTACTTCTTTTCCATTAATGGTCTTTCATCCTGATTAGCCAGAAAGGGGAACAGGATGGCACTTTTGGTGCTGATTGTGTTTGCCTGTACTGGGTTTTCTCTTCGTGTATATATGTAATACGTACCTGTTGGGAATACGTACTTGTTCCTGGTATAGCTGGACCTCAGGACATAGAGCTGCAGCAGCCTCTCTGGGGCTACCAGAGTGGACAACTCCTAACACGAGGTACCACGGATACCTGCCCTGTAATGCTATTTTTTTCCTCTTTATTTGCAGGTCAATGCCAAACTGTACAGAAAGGTATGATGTGATTTTGCTCGCTGTCCTTGGAGAATCTCGAAACCTTAAGTATTTCTTCATTATTTCCTGACAACTTTTCTAATGTTGGTGCTATAGTAGGTCTTGTTCCTAGAGAGATGATCTCTTTCACACAAGGTAGGATTTTGCTGCTGTGACAATGGTATTTGTTACCAGCCAGAGAGATTAGCAAGAGAAGGAGGCTCAAATGTAGGCCCATTACTGTAATAGCCAGTAATTTTATGAAGAGACATCTCTCTATTACTCCCTTTTCACCTCTGAGTGTGTTGAAGGTATTACCAACATTTATCCTTCCTAAGACCTCTTAACCTGATTTCCTAAAATGTATTATGTTTATGAGAATATACATGTAAACACATTTAAGGGCCTGCTTGCCTGTGAGTCAGGTCCCAGAAAAACTTTTGAACTCTTCAGGCAATTTCAATCAAACTTTACAGAGGGGCTGCAGTTTCAGAGATATTAAAGTCTTACAAATTTTGTGGGGCCAAGCAAAGAAGAGAGATATCTTACTGATACCTTCTCCACTAAAGAAAAAAATCTGTCTGATCTCACACCTCATCAGTGAATCCATACTAAAAGGCAAGGACAGGGGAGAGAGTGATATCATAAATACACTTTATTCAGGAATCTGAGCTTTTCCCATGTTAGACACCAGCAAATTCACACCTCAACAGGGGATTTTTTCTCTCTTATGGATTCTCTGGTGTTTAATAAGATCAAACTGTATTCTTAATTTAAATCAGACAAGATTTAATTGAGTATGAGACAGCCTTTCCTTTGGAAACCAGGCTTTATTAATTTTGGTGGTTTCCAAGCTATTTGTTAAATGAACTCCCATGTGGGCCCAGTACTCCAGTGTTTTCTGGCCAGGGATTTGCCCTTTCATTGCAGTTCAGGTATTGAATTAACAAAATAAATCTCATTTTAGGAACAGTGTTTATCAATCAGATAACCCCTGATACCCCATCAAATTGTCAGATACCATTTGAATTCTGAATGACAGCTACTTGCATCAAACTGTCGCAATCGATCTCCAGACCAAGCATACTTTCTCCATCATGTTTATATAAGCGGTTTTAGACATCAAATTTATTTGAGAGTATTTCAAACTGCCTCCAGTCTATTTGTGAACAAAAAAATAAGTTCATTGAATGTGTTGTTACGTTGTCTTTGAACTATTCAGAGTGACAGTGAAGCAAGTTATTTTTCATATGTTCATCTCCTTTTCATAGCAAAATGCGTGGACATCGCCTTAAGTTCTTGTACTGATGTTGCCTATACTCAAACGATGTATCCCAATTTTCTGGATCAGAAGGCTCGAGAAGTGATTGAGTACAGCTCTGAGTACATTCTCATCAGCGTGCTGCACAACTTGCTCCAGGGAGAATGCAACCCGGACCTGAGGCTCCTGGGCTGCTCGGTGCTGGCCCCGCAGTGCGAAAAGGACAAAGTTATAAAGCCCTGCAGGCACGTCTGTGAAAACCTGAAAAAAAATTGCCTCCCTGCTTTCGATGCAATAGACATGGCTTGGCCCTACTTCTTAGACTGCGACCGCTTTTTTGCTGGGGAAGAAGAGGGTTGTTTTGACCCGCTGGCAAAGCTGCGAGGTAAGGAAGGAAGCTCTGCTGACACATCTTGCTCGTCTAGATGGGAAGGGTCTCGTCTCACTCAGCTTGACGTGTCTATGGCACAAAACCTCTCCGCTTGTCACCTCAGCTTGTCGTCTTTATAGACACCTGTAAGGTGTGATTCATTTTGTTCCACCTATTTTAAACACTTAGTTAAACTGTGCTCAATATACATCTGTTTCTCTCCCTCGTATACAAAGAGCATCAAGACAGGCGGCTCAGAGCTCGATGTTTGGACTGCTAATGTGCATTTAGATAAGCCCTGCCCTGCGTGATAGCTGTCGCTATATTTGAAATATTTTATTTAAAAACTGAAACTTTAATGCACTCATAAATTCATGACTGCTTGACAAGCTTAACAGCTCATTAAAATAATCTCATTAGTGATTGTCACAGATTTTTGTTTGCATGAAGAAGATCCAGATAGCTGAAGACAGCTGAATCTCATAAAAAATGAATTTGATCCACCAGATTCAAAGGGAAAAATCTGTACATTTTGTGACTAAAATGTGCTAAGCATGCCAAAGGCCAAATTATAACTTGAGGTTGCACATAATATTTGTCAGTGTGCATATGTATTAGTACGGTTTTGCAAACAAAATATGCCACAATAAACAGTGCAGGATGTACCACACAGATTTAAGGTTGTGATTGTGGCTGTATTTTCTGTAATTCTACTACTGAAAAAGGTATTTTGTGGCAAAGTATAGGCATTCACGCGATCCTCTGAGCACCATGGTTTTAAACACTGTTACAATTTTTCTTTGCAGGAGAAGTAGATGTTGAGGAAGATTTGCCTCCAGACTTGCCAGCGACTTTTATTCAGTTCAAACACCATTCATATTCCCAAATGGTGAGCACGTTGAAGAAGACTGCTTCTAAATGCTCCCATATTGCAACAACTTACAGCATAGGTCGCAGTTTTGAAGGGAAGGATCTTTTTGTGATTGAGTTTTCAACCAAGCCTGGACACCATGAACTGCGTGAGTTATATCAGTGTTGATCAGGTTGCTTGAGGGAATTCCAGATTATCTGAATGAAAACAGGTCCTTTTAATGGGATATCACTTAAAGTGTAAAAAGCATCGATTCAAAAACATTTCTCCTCCTTCGTGTTCCTGAGTTACGGCGATAGCTGATGATTCACTGGAGCAATTACAGTCCTGTTGCAATTTCCTAACTTTATGACCTCAGTTTATAACCATGGTTGATGTTCCTTGTCCCTAGATGTAGGACCGTGTACTTGGTTGCAGTGGCTATTGGCTATGCAGTGGCTACTTGGCTATTATTTATTTGTGCCCAGCATACAAATAAGTTTGGATAGTTTTCTGTTACTGACCATCCCTCTCCATCGTCTACCACTTCCTCAGTCTCCTTTTATTTATCACTGTACCGTCAGACCCTACACACCTCCTACAAGTAATGCCTGTGCCTAGGCCAAACATGGTCCTTCACATCCTAAAATATGTACAACTTGTGAGAAGGCCTCAGGTACAGAAGGACATTGACATCAAAAAAGGGCAATGCGGCACAGAAAACAATCCTCCTGAACAGAGATTCAGGTCAGTGCAATACCTGTCAGTGTAACAGGTGAACAACACCAGGAATTTATGTTATCATAGTGCCTGAACACCTTTGGGACATGAGTCCTCACAACTTTTCTGCAAAGGGGAACAGTGCTGTTCTCTGTTTTGTAGATTCATCACTGAGACAGCAAGGGACAGATTTTTAAATGTTCTAAATTCTTCAAAATGCCGATCATTTTCTTGGGGAGTATTAGGTAATATTTGCCAGTTACCAACTCCCAGCTCAAATATAGTACCTGGCTAAATCTGGTGGACTGCTATGGCCATTGCTGCGTACCAAGAGCCTCAGGTTGCTTCTCATCAGACTAGTTCCAGCATCAAAGCAGCCTCTCAGCCTCAGAACTGAACTACATCTGACTTAATACTTTATTGAGATTATCGCCTCAGGTCAAGCTACTGTGTCCTCAGTGTGCAATGCTGCAGGGGAGGCAGAGGAGACAGCGAAGGCTGGTGTTAGCTTTGTTTACTCTCGGCCACACTGTCTTGCATGGTGTAGAGATATTTTGAGGTGTCTTTAAATTAATTAAGAATCCCCTCACTACAAGAAAGACATTGAGGTGCTGGAGTGTGTCCAAAGAAGAGCAACAAAGCTGGTGAGGGGTCTTGAGCACAAGTCCTATGAGGAGCGGCTGAAGGAACTGGGGTTGTTTAGCCTGGAGAAAAGGAGGCTGAGGGGAGACCTTCTCGCTCTCTACAACTACCTGAAAGGAGGTTGTAGCCAGGTGGGGGTCGGACTCTTTTCCCAAGTAACAACCGATAGGACAAGAAGAAACAGCATCAAGTTGCACCAGGGGAGGTTTAGATTGGATATTTGGAAAAATTTCTTCACAGAAAGGGTTGTCAGGCATTGGAACAGGCTGCCCAGGGAAGTGGTTGAGGCACCATCCCTGGAGGTATTTAAAAGACGTGTAGATGTGGTGCTTAGGGACATGGTTTAGTGGTGGACTTGGCAGTGTTAGGTTTATGGTTGGACTTGATGATCTTAAAGGTTTTTTCCAACCTAAATGATTCTATGACATCTTTAACAGAGCAAAGATCTACATTACTATTTCCTGGCCTATCATCCTTCCTCTCTTGTGTAAAGAAAAGAAGCTGCAGGTGTCTTTTTAAGCTGATACTCCATTTGCCAGGAAAACACAAAGCCTATGAATCAGGCTTTTAAATTAAAACTGTGATACAGCATGATAAAAGATGGTAGTTTAATACATTGCCTAGCATTTCTTTCTAAAGCTGTTGCTTCGTGCTGCTCAGGACAGCATAAAAGAGGGTGAAAATAGCTCTGGAGCTGGAGATTTTGCCAGTTAGAGCAAGCTGGCACATCTCTGTCCCAGCCCTCCTCCAGTGTCCAGTGCTCAAGGCTGGCCAGGATCAAAGATGAAGATGAAGGAATAGTCAGGAAAGGGTGTCCCCAAAGTGCATCTATTTTCTACTTTCCATTACTTTATAAGGAAGGATGGAAAGGGAGTGAAGAACTACAGGGAATTGTGAAGTTATATGTTTCTAATAGTCTTATTCCAAGGCTATTTATCCTAAAAGCCACTTTCTATGCACAACCTAATTTCTGTTCCAAATACAGGGGTAATATATTAGACATCTGCAGGTCATTTCTAGGATCTGTGACAATATAAGGCATTGAAGCTGCCCAAGGTAAGTGAGAGTGCCAGGAGCGTATTTTGTTCCTTCCCGGCCATAGCTTGACATTTTTGCTTGCAGCATTCTTTGTTCACAATTAATGATGAGTCCAGCAAAAGCTTAAAGCAACGATTGCCTCTTACAGTTTGGAATCCTGGAAGTATGGACTTACTTTATTTCACGCTATTTAAATTGTCACTGAACTGACTTGTAGTGGAAAGAAATTCACCTGGAACTGGTGTCCTATTTACAGGAACGTATGCATTAAATTAGTGTAAATAAAACTTTCTGACTCATCAGTAAGCTATTTGGTTTACTCTGCTTTTGGAAGCCATCCAGGTATAATCAAATTAAAGCATCTCATTACTTCATATTCCACAGTCAAGCCAGAATTTAAGTACATTGGCAATATGCATGGAAATGAAGTTGTGGGGAAAGAACTGCTAATATACCTCGCACAGTATCTGTGTTCGGAGTATCTTCTCGGGAACCCTCGCATCCAGACCTTGATTAATAACACCAGAATTCATCTCCTACCTTCACTCAACCCTGATGGGTACGAACTGGCTGCAGAAGAGGTAAAAGACTTTTTATAAGGCAATGTTGAAGGCTTCCTCTTTCTAAAATTCCCCATGGGAAAGGACAAACTGGGAGGGGAGCGTCATGCGTGGGAGGGAGTGTTAATAACCGGCAGCCAGAATCCCAGGCTGGTTTGGTGGCAGGTTGCTTTCCAAAGGCGACGTGAACAGAGCTGGGAGGAAATCAGAGCCATGTTTGTCATTTTTGCTGCCTGCGTGCGATGACGTGGGAATGACTGCGCTACTTTTTCACACCTTTAGCACTCTCTGCTATCAGTTCTAGAACAAAATGCTCACTGACTCACTTGAATGACTGTTAAATTATTTTCTAAGGAAATGTAGTTTAGTACTGTGGAATAGATATTCTCTATCTTGTAGAAGAGCAGGTATAATAAAATGTGAATTTTTTCTGTACTATCACGCTTTCATAGTGGATGGCAGTTTTCAGAGATCAGCTGGTGTCTGAAGGAGACCTGTGAAAGCAAAACTTCTATTCTGTGTTACCTGATATTCTTCATCTTTTCACCTCACTTTTATCACTAGCACCATTAGCATGAAAATAGGACCTTTCCTTTTCTGCGTTGCTCATGTGGTGAGCTCTGTCTGTTGTGTGAGTCTAGGGTTACTGCATTCTGCCTGATCTTGCCTTGGAGCGTCAGCTGTATTTTCCTTTTCTCCTTCGCTAACCCACTCTGTGTGCTGCTCTGTGCTGAGCAAGAAACTGCTGTGTTCCTCTCATGAGTCACATCACTGGTGAGTGAAACGCTTCTTGCATGCTAGTTAGTGCCTTAGTGATCATGGGGATAAAAATAATTAATGTGTGGTTTTTTAACAGTATAGACATTTTCAGTTTACTTCCCCTTGATTAAAATGGCGTTTCAAACAATTTCCACCAAGTGATATTTTGAGGCAGGAAATTATTCTGAGATTGGCTTCTATGTTATAAATTAGGGAGCTGGTTACAACGGATGGGTCATCGGACGACAGACAGCTCAGAACTTGGACCTGAACAGAAATTTCCCTGATTTGACGTCTGAGGCTTACAGAAGAGCTGGAATTCGTGGAGCTCGCCTTGACCACATCCCCATTCCACAATCCTACTGGTGGGGTAAGGTATGAATTACAGACTTTATAAATTACATATACTACAGAGCAACTCAGGAATTAAGAACCTGAGATTGCTTGGTTTCTGGTAGTCAGGTTTTATGGGTAGGACTAAACTGGACAGGCTCAGAATTGGCACGAAAAATCATGGTGTAGATCTGGCCAAAAAGGCAGGTGTCACAAACCATTGGGAAAATTTGAGGATAATTTGGATTTTCGTATTTTAGATTAAGAATAATGACTGTTAGGAGAGAGTCACAAGTGTGTAATGATTCATCATTAGTGATTTAAACTGCGGTAGTATGTTAAAAGACCTTTTATGGACTTGGCTCTCATTGCACTAAGCTCTGCACAAGTTTGATGCAATAGTAATTTCTGCCTTGGAAAATGTACAAAGGCTTCATGTGAAGTTGTGTAGCATCAGCTTTCCACAAAAAGGATGGTTATAAATGACGGTAACCAGCTGGAGCAACGGAAACAGCCTGTCAGACTCGCAGCGGTGCTGGAAGGGAGAGTTGCTGCTGCCTCCAGTCCCGGGGAGCAGGACGGAGGCAGCACTGCAGGGCCTCGCACTCATCGTCACTAAGCCTCATGTGATGTGGTGTCCAGGAATGCAAAGCTCAGTCCTACCTGTGTCACTGGCGGTCTGGCAGACCCTGATGCTCACAACTCGCATGGGAACATAGTTCCCCTTGAAAGAAGCAGCTCAGGAAGCCAAATCAGTAGTTCTGATATTGGGAGCTCTGCTTTTCTTCTGCTTTTAAACTCACTTTATTCTAATTCAATTTTTATTGCTAGCCCAAAGCCTCAGACAGGCGCAGAACAGGATTGTTTCAGCAGCTGGCGTATTGGCAGAAGATTTGAGAGACCACACTTCAGTTTTCTACTCCGCTGCAGGTGATCTCATATGAAGCCAGGTCTAAATCCCAAAGGCATCTCTGATGCTGCCCCAGTGTTTTGGTACCCCATTTCACAGTAGTGAAAACCAGACAAAAGCACTTCATTTCCTCAGGATAACATGAATATGAAGATGCAGGACTCTGAGAAGCTCAGTAATGCACGCTGTATTAGACCATTGGCTTTCAACGTAACTAAGCTCAAGAAGTTTATTCCATTTTATGCATGTAGTCATATAGATCCCAGCTCATGTCACTAGATTTCTACATGAATATAAGGTCACAAGCTTAATAGTTTCCAACTTCTGACTGAATAATGACAGGTAACAGTGGGCTGGTAAATGCAAATAGAGTGCAGAGCCTCAGATGGGAGAGAAGGGTTGAGGGCATGTGGAGCAGAGCCTGAGGTCAAATGAAAATGGCTGAAAAAAAAAGGGATTTTAGGAAAAACGTCTAGCGAGATAATAGTTTTGATTCACCCCACTTGTGTATAGCAGTTTTCATAGCTGTACATCTAAGAACCATGTGTAGATATCAAACTGAAAGTTTTCTTCAATAAATGAACAGTGTATGAATGAATATGAAGAATCTCAGGAGCAGGGTTAGGCCCAGTCTTGCAGATACCTGCTGTGAAACCACATTGTTTGCGGAGGGGACCCGAGCACTGCAGGTGTGAGCTCTGAGCTGGACGCACTACGGAGTCTTACCTGGTCTCCCACCAGGTTTGCTTTCCCACATAGGACTGAGGCTTGGAGACATCCCTGTTCCCTTTTTAGGAAACCCTCTTCCTCATTCTCGAAAGCTGGGACTTCGGCTGGGGATGCCTTTGTTTCACAGCAGTTCTCTGAAGATGGCTCACGTTAGTTCAGTATCTGTCATCCAGTTCCCATAGGGCAAAACAAGATTATTCAGTTAGTCGGGAACCTGCCAGCTTTTGTAACATAATGTTCACTCAGAAGAACATGCTAAATCAAAAATATAGAATAGAACAACAGTCATTACAAACATATATATATGTTTCTAGCTTACTGGGGGTCACTGTGCTATTTCAGACCCTCTTGTAGAGCCCATCTCTCTTGGTCACAGCTTCTCACTGGGTTCCTGATTTGAAAGCAGGTGTTGTCTCGCTCTCAACCTTGTCAAGGCTGGCCATTCCACGCAATTGCAGGTCTGTTACCTGCCAGGCTTTTTGACCCACATCAATGTATGTGCTTTCCTGGGGGAGATGCTTACTGGGACAAGTTCCCTGTCTTAGGAACATGAACTCGCAGCCACTTACTTCAGTTCTTGCCAGGGTTGTATAGCTCAGCCACCAAGCACTGCCACCAGCCTGTCCACAAAGGTATGGCTGATGAGTCAGATTGTGTCTGCAACATCTCACTTACCAAACAGAGTCCTTTCTTTGCACGGCCCTTTGCAGAATCAGCAGTGAGGGTGCCAGTCTCCTGGGAGCTCTTTCATGGGTTGTATTGTCCCCTGAGCTACATGCAGACAGACTAGAGGGGTGCCTGGCATGCCTAAAAAAGTAATTGAAAATGCCTTTGGTTTTCCATGGAGGTGTCCAGGAAAGCTGCTTTTGCCCTTTCGGACTGGACATAGTGGCTGCACAGCAGATTTAAGGTATGAAGGAAAGGATGGAGATCTCCCTCCGGCTGTGTGCTCACTCTCTCTCTGCTTCCAGAGATGCAGGGTTGAAGGCCCAAGCACTACTGAGGAAGGACAAACATGGCTTTGACTCTTCTTTGTGCCAGTGCCCGGTGCAAGCTGTAAGCTTGTCTCACACTGTGCAGCCCAGAGTCCCTGTAACTCTCTGGATGTTCTGGCTCTAACCTCCCCACTCCCTCTTCCGAGTCCTGCTTCTGCCCTGGTTTTTCTGATGGTCTTTGGGATGGTCAGTGGCAGGCAGCCACTTGCAGAGGTCATTTTTACAACCATGTATTTAGCTTTCTTAAGGCGCTGTATAACATCGTAGCAGTTTATAGAGGGCTGGATGGAGACAGCCTAACATTTATCCCATGGTTACCCCCACTGCTGTGGCCAGCTCTGCCCCAGCTGCAGCGTGCTGGTCACCCTGGGGTGTCTGTCACCACAGACAAGGGACCAGGAAGCCTTGGCACACAACCACCCTCTGTCTGAGCTCTGCCTCAGTGGGTGCAGACTCGAGGTTATAAATATATCCCTTCTCCTGCAAACCTTTTCTTGTTTTTGAAGAAGAAATTGAAATAAGGTGATGGTCCAATGATTCATTCCTCAGAGCACCAAACCGCAGGGAGCCTCTAGATGCCCTCCTGACCCCAAAGTAAGTCCTGACCTAAACAACACCCAAAGTATCTCCAAATCTATGTGCTTTCCAGAACAAATGAGGGAACCAATTTGCCTGTGACCTGGATGGCACCACAAAATCTCCTTGACGACCGCAGTTTCACATGGTTCAGAAACCTGGCAGTAAGTGGTCTCACAGCCTCGAGTCCTGCTCCTCCGCCGGTGGTATCACAGGACAGCCAAATCAGCTCTCCCATAATGAGCTTCAATTTTGTCAGGCAGATGAATCCGTGGCTCTTACAGTAGTCGGCTTTGTGCATGCAAAAGTATTAGATTGGACGTTTCAACACCAGCCTCTCAGCTTTCATTTACTTAATAGTGTTTATTACCTGCCTTATTACAGTAATTATCTGAGTATTGCACAGCATTGTATAAAGATCAGAAAATGGAAAGCGAGCTCCCAGCCAATCCCATAAACTCAGGAGAGCTCCTGCCTCCCCGTAACCCTTGCTGTACAGCGCATTTAGCTCCCCGCTATTATGAATTATTGTAATGAGTGGTCTGAGGGCTCAGACTGAGAGACTTCAGGCTTCATCTGAAATGAAGTCAGTTCAATTGGCTTGATTCAAACAGAATTTGGAAGTCTGTGCCAGTGAAGGCTGGCATAGTCTTTAGGAAAATGAGTCTGGTTGCTTCTAAAAGGGAAAAAAGAAATCTTTGAAAGCCATGGAGACAGCGACTAATTGCAGTATAATTGACAGAAATGAGATTCAGGTTTAAAAAGGGTAGTGGCCATTCCCTGTACTTATGCAGAAATAATTTAGCTGTTTTCTAATGGTGCCTCAAATTATCCTTGTGAGACGGATACTTTAAAATTGATCTCCTCTGACTAAAAAGCAAGAGCCCTGGTGAAAAAAAAAAATCAAACCCCACATTAAAGCAAAAGTCTATGAATAGTCAAAGGCCAGAGTGACACAGATAGCATCTGATATCATCCGGTGGAGCTGAACAAGGATGTGCACATTTCAAAGCCTTAATCACTGTACGTGATGTCACTGAAATGCTATTAGGATAAAAATAGTGACATTGAAACTCCTGATTTTCCACAACATTCGCTTCAATAAGACGTCGGCCCTGTGACGCAGCGGTGTCTTGTGGGTTGTGCAGGTATGTAGTGAGCAAGTTGGCTGATCGGGGGGAGGGACTGAATTCAGGAGCTCTCTGAGTAAAACTGTGCATTTCACCCTTGCCCACTGAATTGCAAAAGCAACTTAAAAATCTTACAGAGGCCCGAGACTCCTGTTTGACAGCAGGGCTGATTCTGGCGTCAGGCACGGCCTCTCTGGCTGGGCAGCGGGAGCTGGGGCAGCTGCAGGCAGGGCAGGGAGCTGCTGAGCGCTTGGGGCAGCATCTTCCTGGGGGTGCTGGTGCTGCGGGGCTTGGAGGATGCAGGCTTGTTGCCAGCTCCTCAGCCACCCTGTGAACCCCCAAGCAGGGGCCCGTGGGGCAGGCAGTGCTGCTTGCAGCCCCTTAGAAGCCACCTGGAGTCTTCTGCTCTTCAGAAGAGATGGGCTTAAAGGATGAACAAAGGGCTTTCAGGGTTCAGGTGAGAGTGGCTGGTTCAGTCCCAAATTCCCTCAGGATGAAGATCATTATCAGACCATCCCAGGGCACTGTGCAAAGACCAGAAAAGCAAATGTTTTGACGGCAGCAGGTAACGTTCTTCAGATACTGCTAGGTTCCTTGTCACAAAGCCTGGTGGGCTGTTTTCTGCCACCTCTGTGTTGTGTGAGTGGGTGTGTGAGACTGCAAAAAGTGCAGAGCATTTGTTCTTTCCTTTTGGAGTGTGTCCTGGTTTAGACTGGGATGGAGCTAGTTTTGTCTTCAGCAGCTACTGTGTTTTGGATTTAGTGTGTGAAGAATGTTGACAATACAAAATGACCAAGGACATTTTGCAGGTTCCCAGGTTTTGCTAACGTGCAGGTGCAAAAACTTGGGAGGGGCAGAGCCAGAAGAGTTGATCCAAACTGGTCAAAGAGAGTATTCCATACCATAGACGTTATGCCTGGTACAAGAGAGGGTCGGCCAGTGGGCCCCTAGCCCTTAAGCCTTAGAGCCCTTAATCCTTAAGCTTCCCTTCTGGTTGCTTTTTGTTTCCTTGTTTTTCCTTTTATTTTTTTTTCTGTTTGTTCGGGCCTTTTCATTCATTCATTCGGCTGTTCGTTCCCTCTCCCGCTCTCTCTGGAACTTGCTGTTCTGGGATAGCTGGGGGGGAATTTTCCCATTCCCTGGCTGCTGCTCGGGATGGGCTGTATTGGTCATCAGGTGGCGAGGAATTGTGCATCGTTTGTTTTATATATTCTATTATCCTTGTATATATTATTGTTATTATTATTATTAATATATTTTTATATATTTTTTCCTTTGCTGTCCTGGTGAGCTGTTTTTATCTCAACCCGCGAGTTTTCCTTTTCTCTCCGATTCCCCTCCCCACCCCACCAGGGAGTGGGGGAGTGAGTGAGCAGCTGTGTGGTAGTGGGTTACCATGTGGGGTTAAACCACGACAGAGTGCCCTTTCGCTGACTTTTTAAAAATGTTTTTCAGGTCACGCCCTTTCTAGAAACTCCGTGTGTAATCTTCCCTATTATACAAAAACCCTTGGTTCAGTTCCTGGTGTGCGAAGTGCGTTCTGTGTGTTCCTGAGTTGGTCAGACTTTACCTGTTATATCTCATCTTATATTTAAGTTGCCTCTTTATAATACCGAGGTTGAAAGGGTTGCAACACAAAGATTCAGAAGCTACCACTGAGTTGACAGATAAAATGGACCTGGCTTGTTTTGCCTGAGGAGAAGTGGCACAATCTGGCTCGTGTCAGTACGCTGACCACAAACTACTGATTTAATGATTCACCTTACAGCACTGGGAACCCGCAGGTTCCTATTTCTTCCCAAGTACAAGGTACAGCCTTTTCAAATAGCACAGCTGCAGTGACTGGAGGCACTAGTTCAGCTCAGCAACTACAGAATGGTGTTTTAAGGAAACTTGAAAACTAGGAGGACTCAGTCAATAACTGTGGCATCTGAAGGGAGGCAGCCTCCTGCCTAGGTCAGGAATGGGTAGGGTGATATCTTCTTAAATCATTCCAGGTAAAACTGTATTTAGACATGCCTTTTCCCTGAGATCCTTTGCGTTCTACCTCATTGCTGGGAAAGCTGTAATACCTCCATGGTGCACCTTTGCTTCACAGTGGTGTTTCTGCTGCAGACCTAAGTTTGGGCTACCCACTGCTTCGCCAAAGCCGTGAGCAGAACTGTGGAGCAGAACAGGGACTGATCCAAAGAAAACAGGAATTACTATTGTTGCAACCCTAATGTATAGGTCTTTAGTTGGGGTTTTTTGTTGTTTTATTTTTGGTTGGTTGGTTGTTTTGCTTGGTTTGAGTTTTTTTCCCCAACATTGCTGACTTGATTCACTGTTACTAGTTATTAGCAACTCTGGGATCCTGGCTGGGTTATTTTCTAACGGCTGATGGAATCAAAGCAAAGCATGCTAACATGCAATGTTAGCAACCCTATATAGATGCTGGACTAAGTCCATCATAACAGATCTTGCTCATTTTGTAGAACCTGCGTATCTGCACTGGTGCAAAGCAGAGTCCGGATTAGCAGCCTCTTCCCTCACCCACTTTCCCCCGGTCACTTCACAAGCTGCAAAGGAAGGAGCCTCCCCGCCTCCAAGGGCACCGGCGTGTGTCTGGGCTTGCAGGGACCGGCCACCAGATGACACTGTTACCCCTAAGAATTAACTAGCACGGGAGCAGGTCCGCGAAATGACTCCTCAGAGCAGGGGGCGGAGGAGCCTCCCGCATGCCGGGCGCAGCCGGGTGCCCGCGCGTCCCGGGGGTCCGGTGCCCGCTCCCTTGCCCGCTGTCACTGGGCACGGACGGTCAGAAAGAGGAATTCTGTGACTCACCTGCAGCAGTTCACTGCAGGTAAACTGCAGGCGTTGCTGTGCTTTATATACGTTAGTTTTTATTTATTTGCAGATGAACCTGGACCAAAGGATAGCAAATGAGACAACGTATTTCCAACAAGTGTTGAGAATTACAAATTGATTCCCGCATTCCAGCTTATCCATCCAAAGTCAATCCTGCTGATTCAGAAATGAAATTAGATAAGGAGTTTGGTTTGCAAATAGTGGTACAACACCACAATTTTTCAGGCCTAAAATGCTGCCATCATCACTTTGAACTGCTGAAAATGTCACTGTAATAAAAAGTTATTCTTCTGTCAAAGTTTCTTTTTCTTTTTCTTTTTTTTTCAGTTTTTCCACAGTGAACAGTGCATCTCCTCTGTTCCCTGGAGCAAACTGATGCTGTTCCTCCATTAACCTTGGGATGGAAGAGCTGAAGAGCCTCATCATTCTCCTCTCTGGCACACTCCCTTCTCTGCTGGGCTTCATCTTGCCCAGGACCAAATCCCTTTGGAGCTGCATGACTACTCACAGCTTTTTTTTCTCCTGGATTTCAGGTGGCCCCTGAGACGAAAGCAGTCATGAAGTGGTTGAGGTCTATCCCGTTCGTGCTCTCTGCCAGCCTCCACGGAGGTGAGCTGGTTGTCACCTATCCTTACGACTATTCAAGGCATCCTATGGAAGAAAAAATGTTCTCCCCTACACCTGATGAGAAGGTAATACTGGTTTTGCAGGGTGAGCATTTCAGTGTGGTTTCCACATGGGGAACTGTGGAAACTTTTTCTTTTAATAAGTAACAAACTTTGATTTATTTAGATTGTATACATGCGTGTATATGTATGCATGCATGTATTAAATATGTAATAAATCACATGTTTATATATATAATGCATGTATATATACATATATAAAATATGATTTATACACTTATTTAACGTGCTTTAAAATATAGCATCATTTGCACACTATCAGCTTGATCTGTAAAGATCTACTCATGTTTTGTAAGGCCAAACAAGATTTCATAAGGCACAGGTTAGGAAAAGCCCAGGCTTTTACTATTTAAAGGGTGAAGGCTATGACATTTTTGCCACTAATTTCCAGAAGAAAAGGAACAAGCCAGACCAGCAGTGTTATTTTCTGTTGAAATCTGTAGCAAAAAAACCAGGCTGGCTGCCATATGGTGGCAGCCTTGTAGCATTTATTCCAGGTCAGATGAACGGGAATGGTTTTTCCCTCTCTGTCCCTGGAAAGTTCCCCATTTGGGACTCACTGTAAATCTTCTGTGAAATTTTTTGCCATCTTTCCTATTTCCCTTTGGTTTCCTCAATCTAGTATTCATTGCCGACATGCCCACTAGGAGAACAGCTAGCTTTTCAGCCTTCTAGCGTATGTTAAATATGTCCCTGGTCTCTTAAGAAAAAGAGGTTCTTTATATAACGAACAGCAGTTGAAAATAGTCAGAAGTTGATCTTTGACTTGAAGCATCCATTGTCTTTGAACAGATCTCTGGGCTGACTTCTTCTAAAGAGACAGTTGTCACCAGCACCTATTAAATATTTATGACTATTACAAATTTTCTATATCAATCCATTTCTTTTGAGCTGTGCGATACCCGCTGTCTAGGTGTGTGACAATGATTTAGCAGTAAAATAAACCAGGCACTGCACAGTAAAAAGCCCATGTAAGAAATGTCTGGTGGGTGGTAATGAAAGCTATAGAAGCTCTTGGTGGAGACTAGGAGAAATCATAAACCCGTACACTTATATCCCATCACCTGGGCGAGGGGTATCCTGATTTACGTGTAGATGGTGGAGGAATATGACTGTGTGTGCCTTATCAAGCGGCTCACCTGTGGGATGGAAGGACAGCAGTCCCTCCATCATCTCCAGTCAGGGGCAGCACATGAGGTTTGAGTGAAAGGATGCAGTCACACGTACCAAGTGCTCCATCCCCGTGCAGCGCAGAGCTGGGCAAGCCCTAATGGCACCCCTGGTTTGTGACAGCGTAAGGCACAGGGCCTCACGCTGGTGACTGCTGCAGAGTCAGTGGCTGCAAAGCCTAGGAAGGCGGCTACGAACCTGGAAGTTTAAAACATACAGAGGAGGGCTGGGGATGTCCTCAGTTAAAACCAGTTTTTCTAATGAGTCAGCACAGGAACCTTATCGACACTACCAGTATCACTTTAAATTTTGCCCAGAAAGTTACAAAACCTGTACCTGTGAAGTGACCAGCATTTAAGTAATGTCACCTGCAGCTGCTGCTGCCAGGGAACCTGCAGCCTGAAGTACTGCAGCTTGTTTTAGCTGCCATACATTAGCTGTAACCCTTGTTCTGACCGCTGAGCTGTCGAATTTGCTGTGCAAGGACAAATGAGGCAAGTTTGCACCCTTGGCTGCAGCCCGGGGTGAAATGCTGCAGTGCAGATAATGGCCAGAAATTAAAAAGTCAAATTCTGCAAAGTATATTCAAACCAGGTTGCCCTGTTTGAAAATGCATCTGGGTGCTGCCACCTCTCTGTCCCTCATGGTGTATGTGCGGTAGCACGAGGATCCTCTTGGCACCTGCTCCAAGACACTGCAGATTTCAAGCCTCTTTAGCCTGCATCACAGCCTGGGCTGGTACCTACTGAGACCAAGGAGTCCCAAAGCTGGACCATGTCCTTTTACACTCACATTCTTGCATCTGGTTCAGCCCACCTAATCCAGAACTTTCCCGTTTTTTGGCTTTTGTGGAGATGGATGTTTTTAGCAGGCTCTTGTTGCTTTGCATCACACAAGAAGCCGCATTGATGCCTGTGGTCACTGGAGCAGAAGGGTGCACACTAAGTCAAGTTCACTCCCTTTGGTGAATGGAAACACTCCCTTCCTTCCCCCTGAAAAACCCAACCTGTGACTGTCAGTGGGGTAACAGTGTTGGTCAGGGTAACAGCATTGACCTCTTTTTACCAAATGAAACACGATGCTTCCAAAGTCACAAGGATTCCTCTGTGTTTTTTCCCTTTTTGTTCCACTGTATTACACCTAAATATCTAAGGGTTTTTGAGGTCCATGACTAGTCATACATTAGCTGCTAAGTAATAACAAATGTATTGCTATCCGAGCACATTTTAACCTTTTTTAAAAGAAGTTGTGTGGGTTTTTTAAATCAAGTTCACTTGATTTTAGATTTCTTACTTTCTCTTCTCACTACTGCCCATCTTCGTTCACTTGCACTAGTGGCCATGCAAAAGCCTTATGCCTCTTGGTGTGAAACAAGAGAAGGAAGACTTGGTCACTAGAAATAAAACATCTGCAGATGTCTTTGGGAAAGGTGAGGAACACACTCCTACATCACATAGGCACCTTCTGAACTTTTAGCAAATATCTTCCACAGAAGGTTCAGAACTGGGACACAAACTCCTGTAGAAATTAAAGATATTGGGCCCGGCCCCAAACCATTGGCAGTAAAAGTTCTTAACATATTTAATTAACATCCATTTCTTTCAGCAGAACTTTGAAGGAGACTTAACTGTCTGGGCTGAGCAATACTTAGACACATAGAAACTCAAGGGAGATGATAAAGCATTTTATATTAAGTCAGGATTTTTAGTGTCTGGTCATCAGAATTATTTTGGTAAGTTGTCTTTACACTTACATAACACTCTCTTTCCACCTCTCCTTGGTCACCTACCTGATCCCATCGTTGGCTCAGCTTTGTGATTATTAGAAACATTTGTAAATATTAGATCAAAGTTGTGTGCTTGGTCATTTTGGTCTTTATCCTTGATGACAACATCAAGGATAAAGTTTTAGGATCACTTCTAAAAATAGGATTTTAGCCACCCAACTTCTTGCACACGTTGTCTTAAGCAATATGCAATGAAATTCATGATGCTGAGTAGTAGGATGTAGTAGCATCTGATAATTGCTGTCATTTCAATGTTGAAATCTGAAATTATAGCTTTTGTAGATGAGGTTCAAATAAACAAAAAGGAGAGGGGGGAATTTCTGTACAGAGTTGGAATAAATATTGGAGAAAAACAGCAAGAACCTGATTCAAATAAAATGGTTTCTGCAGATCACTGCCGTTTCTTCTGTCTTTACTACATGTACCTGTCACTTTTCCTTTCTGGGTGGTGACTCCTCTGCTCTTCATCAGTATCAACACTCTTAGGAAATCAGTGGTGACATCCTCCATCACCACATCCTATCCTTCGCTTTTTAGGAATGGTTTCTGCCCCGCAAAGAAGCAACTGTCATTGAGATCAAACTGGCAGGTTGTCCTGTGTGAGTGATAAGTGCAAAGCAAATAGACACTGTCTATTTTAAACCGCAGTGGCCAACGCAAAGATCTGGTTGGGCTGAGGCTGGTGTAGGTATTTTTGAAAGGGTAAAAGTAGCAAGAGCTAAAACATAAGAGGGAGAGCTAATTTCAGCTTTAAAACCTGAGACTTGAAGTACAACCAAACAAGCCCTCAATTCCTGCCCCAGATGATAGCTTGAAGCCAAGTGTCACAAAACCCACTGGTATTTAATGTTATCTCTGGCTAAATATATCAGATTGCAGAGAAGGACCTTGGAGAAGACGACAAATGAAAACTTCCTGGCAGAATATCCGAGCAAGAAGGTTCACCCCCTCCATTGGCCTCGGGGATGCAAGATGGCTCATTGTCTGGGCTCACAACAGCAACAGTTACTAGCAGCAATGACTGTTTACAGCTTGTGAAAGCAAATGTATTTCAAATCCTTTCGTTACAGATGTTTAAAATGCTGGCTAAAGCCTACGCAGATGCACATCCAGTCATCTCGGACCGATCCGAACTTCGTTGTGGTGGAAATTTTGTAAAACGCGGAGGTATTATAAATGGTGCTGAGTGGTACAGCTTCACTGGAGGTAAAACCACTTTACCATCATATCAAGTGAGGTAAAACCTCTATATGACCTTTATGAGACACAAGGGTTTGAAAGAAATAGTTTTATCCATTTCAGTTTGCTTTAGGTCAGACCCCTGCAAAAAGTAACGTGTAAGGGATTTAAGTAGCAAAATGTATGTTGGCAACACTTATATTCAGATACCATGGGATGTATTCAGCCCTGATATGACCTAAGAAAAGTGAACAAGTTATACAAGGGTCAAATTTGTTATTGCATAGAGTATCATTCTAGTTTTAAAATCTGAAATGTAGAAATAAATGCTTAATGCTGTGCCCTCATTCCTCAGCAGCACGAATGTGAAACCATCTTGCAGACTATGCAAGTGCAGTTTAAATAAACTCTTTTTCAGGAAAAACTAGAACAGAGGCAAACATCCCATTCATTCGTGCTTAGGTTGCTAATTTGATTTCCCCAAGAATAGTATTTAGTTTTCTTCAGGATTCCTGAAATACTGGCATGGGTGGAGTATCAGTGTTCATAAAATTTTCAGCAACGCTTCAGTTGTGTTTTCAAATAGGACTCAGCTGGATCCTCAAATACTTATGTTGAAACTAGGTTTTTAGAGAGCTTTGGGGCATGAGTGGGAACTAGGTTTAAATATCTTCATGTTACATTCTTCTAAAAATTATATTCAATGTCTTTGTACAGAAACAATTTTAAACATACTAATGGCAAAAGGTCATCTCTTTGCTCATGACCCTTGGCAATCACCTCTGATACAGCCGATTGTTCAATTACCATGATTAACCAATCCTTATCTCTCTATCGCTACTTCTTGGTCAGGTGAATCATAATTTAAAATGATGCTGTTTCACCTGAAAGAAGTGTCATTGTCATTAGTTGATTCATAGTTAAAACAAGAATTCTGAATTTGTTGAATGCTTTTTATATATTGGCCGTGCTCACTCTTCACAATATATTAATCCACACCCACAGGGACTGCATTCAGCTGGCTGCAACAGCAAAGCTCCAGTTAAGGGTTACATGGCTTGTTCACGATCTCTCCTTCTTCTTTTTAAACCTATAGGTATGGCAGATTTTAATTACCTTCACACAAATTGCTTTGAAGTTACCGTGGAGGTAGGATGCGAAAAGTTTCCTTTGGAGGAAGAGCTGTTTACAATTTGGCATGAAAACAGAGATGCCCTTCTGAATTACATGGAAATGGTACGGCTCCGCTCTTACAGACCTTTGTGCTTACAGTTTTGCTCCTTCATTCTTTGTCAATATTAGTTTCTTTACTGTTTCCCTGGTTAGTTATGGCGATAGCACCGAATCAATCACCACAGTCCACCGGGGGCCGCGGTGCCTCAGTTTGTCTAGCAGGACACACAGATAATGCTTTGCCTATATTGCAGGAAGGATGGAGACTGGGGACTGTAAAGGCCTTGAAAACAGTGAAAAAGGGAATTGTCTGTAAATACTTTGTGCAACATTATAAATCAACTGTCCAAAATTTAATGGTAGAGAAAACCCACATATTCAGAAAAATAGGAATCAGAATCATTTAGGTTGCAAAAGACCTTTAAGATTGGCCTTTCTCTTGAAAAATAAACCAACAAGACCTGCTTTCCAGAGAGCTGCTTGGAATTTTCATATTCCATGTTTGTGGCCCAAACCCAGTAGGGCACGGCAACAGGAGATTTAGATTCAGCTGAAATGGGGAGGTTCTAAGTATCTTTCTAGAAATGCTGTTTCCATACTTTTCAGCTTGATTTCTTGATCAAAGTAGTTAAAAAAGATCTGAAGCCTGATCTTCTAAAGGAACAACTGCATGTCTGTGAGCATTAAAACATGCCATTTAAAAGTCATTTTTAATAATAAGTTTAAGCTCAGCAAAAACAAATACCTCACTGACAATAAGTAAGTGAACACAGAAACAGAAGTTGCTCATCTTTCTCTCAGCCATTAGGAGATTAGCTTTCTGTCATGCCTTATTTTGATAGAGTACGCAGTAATTTAAAATTGTTAGGAGTGTTTTTATGGCCTTTCTAAGCAACCTCTTGCTACTTGTGGTAAGTATTATCATTCAATAAAGTCTACAGCACAGACCACCAAACTCATTTCATTTTACAGCTGTCTGATGAAAATGAGTTTTAGTGAATCCAAATGGAGCTGGGTTAAATCCATATATATTGCAGTTGAAGTCTTCAAGATGTAAAGATTTTTATAGTGTGAGATACTGTAGAAGTCTATGCCGGAAAAGCTTTTTGAGTAAATGCAGGACAGTAAGCAAAACAACTTTGTAGATAAGGATGACTGAATTACTCCCGATAAGGATTAAGTCTGCCATAACCAATTCAAACTTTTCTTATTCTGATATATACCAGGCTGTTTGGTGCGTGTGTACAAATCTACTTGGCTTAACACGCAGAAGTAGAATTCATTTTCATAAACACCGATCTCTTCTCCCCATCAGAAGTAGTATCAACACACTCCCAAACTTACGTGGCACAGACTTGAGGCAAAATGAAAAACGGTATATTTACTAAGGCAAGACAAATCAACATTGTTAAAGAAATCTCAGTTTTGTCATTTTTATCCCATCATGTTGTAATTGCAAAATTATTATTGAAGTTGGATGAGGTCATACTACTTTGAGTATGTCTACACTGTAAATTAAATTTGGGTCTGAGATGACTCTTCTGACCAGATTTACCCACTATCCATATGATAAATCCTCAAGTCCATGCTGAAAAGCAAATTGCAGTGCTTCATCATAATAGTTCTTAAGGGACAGTTTTCAAGTCCTTATACTGAGTCGTTCCTAAATCCTCCAGTGAATAGCTCCACTCAGTACGGAACAGCTATTTAACAAGAGCAGTGACAACACAGCCTCACCTTCAATAAAAAACTGCTGTCACTAGACTAGACTTTTTTTTTCCAGCTTTGTATTAAGAATTACTGTAAAGTTGGATATTTTGATGTTTAAACGTCCCTGTATTCCAACAGAAAAGCAAATATATTTTTTCCATTGTTTTGATGCTCTGTTCTTTATTTCTATTTTTCTTTTGTGACAAAGGATAATGGGGATGGAAAAATGAGGGGAAGAGAAAGAAAGGTGGGGGTAAGCGAAGTAAAGAACAGCTCAAGCTGATCATAGCAGTTCAGGGGAAAAATCGAAATGGCATTACTTTTCTTTTAAAAAGGTAATATAGAATTTCCAATAGAAAATGTTTTCATTTCAGAAGGTTGCAAAAAATAAACCTTAAGAGATTTAATGTTTAAATACTTGGATTTTTTCCTGTTTTGTCTTGTTTAGTTTTATTGAACTTCAAATATAGTGAGCTGTACGTGCACCTCCTTGTATGACAGAATTCACATTGCTCTTCAGTTTGTCATCCAGCACGTTTCTCATCAGCCCAAGCAGCTGGGTTCTGTGCTTGTAGAGAAGGGAAAAGGATATTATACACACTGCTATCATGACATTCTGACATGCCGTGAAGTGTAGGCAGCAGTGATGATGAGTCCCAAGTAGCTAAAGAATTCCCTCGCCTATCCCTATTCAAAATAATAATTTTATTAAGTATTATATATTGATTGATGTGCATCAGTATATTTGAGAATTATTAACAAATATTGTGTTAAAGATTGTGCATTAAATAATACTAATATAGAAGTATCCATCTTATTTTTTTCTTATACTTCTGTTCTACTTTAAATTAGTAACAGTGTGTCTATCACAGGACAGTTGTTGGGTTTTGGTTCTTTATCTCTAAGCGGTCTGGGATCCTTTTAGATGCAGTGAAAGAAAACGAAAACTGTGTATTTCAACTAATACTAAAGACCTGGTTCCTTTATACAACCCGCATTAATCGATTCTACTGCCAGGATGGCAGTGTATTGTTTGATATGTAGTACTGTCTGAAAGCTAGTAATTCTGCTTGGTTCTTATTTATTGCACATATCTTATAGTGCTGCTTCACGCACTAAACTTCACTCATAGGACCAGTGATGCCTTCTCGTCGTGTATACAGCATCAGATTGTTTTTTAAAGCCTTAACTTTTCATTTCTTTGCAGTTCTGGGTCTAGGGCAGACATTCAGAAACAGTCTTTAGATACTGTGGTCAGATCATGAGGTGCCAGTGATCTGTGCAGAGAAAGGTCGCTCAACGCAGAGCCACCTACCTAGCCCAAAAAAGCTCTTGTTCCGTTATCCCTATCCCTCAGCCCCCTCGGAGCTCCCAAAATAGAGGATATGATGTGAAGGGGCATTAGCACCCGAGAGCCTCTATGGTGGGTTGAACCTCTTGAAAGTTGTTTCCTCTCTACAGGGGTTTCCTTGTAGGGGATGAGGAGGTGGTACTATGATATATTACTCCCGTCTAACTTTGCTTTGCTTTGCCAGGTTCATCGGGGGATAAAAGGAATTGTGTCTGATAAGTTTGGCAACCCAATAAAAAATGCTCGTATTTCAGTCAGGGGCATCCAGCACGATGTCACTACAGGTAATATTTTTAGTTTGAGCTTTTTCCTGGGGCAGGGCGAAAGCACTGAGAGCTTAACCTTCGAAAATCTTGTTGTATTTGATAGAAATGGCACCTTAATGGAGAACTGAAGGCTCAGCTGTGGGTTTGTTTCTAGAATAAGAAGAGAAGACATGTCAAACTGGCTGTTGAGTCTGTCGTGTCTCTGGGATGACGTAGTCCTTACCATTAAAACTTCCACCTGGAACTGTCTGCTGCCCATCAAAGCCAATGTGTCTTCAATGAGATTCAGAAATCCACCTTTACGTTTCATGTTTGGGGGAACACGGTGATAGCACTGCTCACGGGCTGTAAATCAGCGCGTGAAGGTGCAGAGTACCGATAGAATAAGTTAGTTGAAATATTGTGAGCATGAGGTGTAGACATTACAGTAGGATCCTCACTGAGTTTAACAACTGGAATAACTGCAGTGATTGAAGGCCCCACAACCTTTTTTGTTCATGTGGAAAAGCATAAATATATGCAATTTTTGGTCAATAGTTATAGCAAATGCAAACAACTAGAACATTGACTTATGTTCACTTTATAACTGTCGCCAGCTGGTAAACATGTATTGAGGCATATGCAACTGTTAATTTTCACAGTCATAAAGTTCTGAGCTTTTAGGCTCTCGCTGAAATCAATGCTCTTATTTTATTATTGATTTCACTGGGAACAAGGTAGGCCATAGCAGTGCAAAATAGAAGATATGAATGGTAACATTTTGCTCTAATGATAGTTGTTGAATCAATTTGGAAAGCCAGAATGGTTTATAATGTAGTGGATGTTTTCCAGCTTTCAAAAAAACTGACATTAGAGGGGATACAATAGTGGAGATGATGCGGATTCTTGAGGCTGGTGGGAGACTCTGGCATGAATTAGGGTCTTTTTCAAACTTCTTCCCAGACAATGGCTTTCCATTGGCAGTGGACCTTTAAAGAATTAAGAATTAAATAAAAAATCTGTTTACATTGAAGGAAAAAGGAGTATTTGTTCTTGAGTTAGGTGGGGTTAAGAATGTCATATGATTAAAATGTCTTTTAATTTCAGTGTTAAAAAAGACTGAGGAATTCCGTGAGAAAATAGCATTAATGCAATATTAACTGAGTTGAGAAAATTACCATGCAAAATAAAGGAAATATAAAATGAAGATTAAATATTCTGTTTTAAAACTCCCTGCTTTTGCCTGCAGGCTCTAACCTTCAGCTGGAGGAAATTTACACCCATTTTACACTAATGGCAATTTATACCAGCTGCAGCTCCGACTCCATAGTCTTATGTGCTATAATGTCTACAAAGTAATTGAATGTAATACAATAAAAGCAGGGATTTCTTAGCTCCTTAGACATGTGAGATATATATAAATATATATATATATTGCAGCGTGGATTCTGCTTTCACTTTCTTAGGTTTCATATAAATTCATTTGATTTCTTTGGAGTTATTCCTTGTACCCCTGGGAAAGCAGCATGAAGGAAAGCTTCCCTTCCTTGTGGTACAGGCACAGTAGCTACTGACACTTGGTGTGTGAATGCTACTCCATTAGCTCCCAAAGGCCAGATTTTCACAAGCGCAGCCTCTTTTTGTCATTCAAGTGTTTGCATCTGAATTTTTTTCAAAATCTGAGCCGCCCCGACTCTGGGTTCATTTGAAAACCTGCCCCTTAAATGCTTCTGCATGCGTGTGTATGTGAGTATATAACTATAAAGGACGCAAGACTAAAAACTAAGCTCAGTTTTGTTGTGCCTTTGCCTTTCCTAAGCTGCTGATGGAGACTACTGGCGACTCCTGCCTCCGGGGACGTACATAATCAGCGCCCAAGCGGCGGGATACAGCCGGGTGATGAAGAGGGTCACCCTTCCCACCAAGATGAAACGGGCTGGGCGAGTCGACTTTGTGTTGCGACCTGTTGAGGCTTGGCCCAACAAGCTCCTCCGCCGGTCGATGGAAGACATGTACGACCCGTACGACCCGCTGGAACTTTTTGACCCTCACGCCCAACACGGGCAGCCCGAGGCTCGAGGAGGGTCACCGCCGGGCAGGGAGAAGCCCTGGTGGTGGTCTTACTTCAGCTCTCTAGACCTGCACAAACCTCTGTGGCTGCTCAAGCAGCACTGAACGGCGTCACGGTGCTCCGCTCGCCTCGCTCTGCTGCCCTTCCACCCAACTCCGGACACCCTCACTGCTCTTGGCAATATTTAAATCTGTTTCATTTGAAAATACAATGTTAATTCAAGCACGCTTACTTCTTTTCTTTTCTCTTCACGCACAACTGAGTGTGTTCATGTGTTTTTATATATTAAAAACAATGGTGCACACCCGTTCAAAGGCCAGGTTTTATGTAGTTTTTTTCTTGGTAATGCTCTGTACTTCTGCCCATGTAGTTAATCATCACATTCATTATTTATTAGGTTCTAAGTACCTGCAGGAAAATATTCCTGATCCTTTAATGCATTTTTGTACATGTCTTAACACATTAATGACTATATACTAAAAACAACTTTCAGAAACATTCAGAAAACATTTTTCCTTTTTATATTATTTTAGTATATTAAGTTCAGTTCATTAAATCTTCTAATGCAGCTCACAATGATTTTTTTTTTAAATCCATTATGTGATATTAACATTGATTTTGGACAGAAAATCACTGAGAATTAGAAATTTGGAAATAAATCTATATCTGAATAAGTAACACATTGAGTAGAATGGGCTGCTCACAGCCAGGTCAGTATCAATGAGGGATCAATAAATAATAACATATTTTCCCAAGTAAAGTTTCAGAAGTTATTCTTTGCAGATATATGTATTAAAAGTGTTAAATCCTTACAGCCTTCCTCTTTTTGAATCTCTTGCACCATGAGTAGGCCCATCAAATCAAGAAAAATGCTTGGAAAGTAAACTCTGTTCCAAGGAGTCTGAATATCCAATCTTTATCATATTTAAATGTTAATATAATTTGAAGGTTTTAAATCTGTTAAGCAAATACTTGTTTCATCTATTTCAGCAAAATATTGAAAAATATTTTACTGCTGGAAATACACACATCCTAAGGCGTAGAAAAATACGTGAGAGAACTCCTGAGGAATTTAGGTTAAAATGTGACATATTACACTAAGGTGTTAACATCATGCACTGTTTTGAGTCCATGTGCTCGTTAATAGAACTTGTACACATCAAAGAAATCATGAGCTTTTTTCCAAGATAGTGGGGTAAAGCTAGGTGAATAGGAGTCTTACAAGATGCTGTCTTCTCTCAGACATCAGATGTAATGCTTTTTTGGGGAAATTCAAAAACATGTCCTTAATTTTGATGAAGCACATAGGCCCAAACTTGCTTTTGGCTTGAACTGGTTAACTCTATACTCACAGTATTTCCTCATCTAAATACCACAGCGTGTGAACAGGATGGTTGTTTGGAGCTGCTGGATTAGCTGGCTGGATTGCCCTCTGACTTCTAAAATCTTTTTTGCTCATCTTAAGTAAAGAAGCCCACATTGCACGAATCGTATAGTCCATGTGTGCATATCTCATACTATAGTTGCCTAAGAAGACCCAAGAGATGAATGATCTTAATTCTGCAACCAGATGCTGCACATGCCTAAATACCTTATTCCCAGTTGTAATCTGATTGAAGTTAGGAGTCTGTTATTCATGTGCTTGAATGTCTGCAGGACTGGAGATAATGTAAAAATGAAAGAAAACAATTTCATAGCATTAACAAAAAGTGATTATATGGGAGTGAATGTACTGCATGCACATGGATAAGTGTTCCTTGCCCAGGCTTGCCAAGTTAAAGAAACTCTGAATCCTAAATATACCAAAGATAAGCGAGCAAGTGATACAGCTCCAGACTTTATTTCCAGTAACAGGTATTACTATTGTTTTCTGTGGTCATTTTTTCGAAGCACTATCCTGTGAAAGCAGTGGTAAAGCTAACAAAATCAGAACAATATGCCAAATTGCTGGCTATTGGTTTCTCTTTTTGTGCACATAATGTCTTGCACACTGTCGTGGTTTAGCCCCAGCCGGAGGCTGAGCCACGCGGTCGCTCGCTCACCCCCCCCTCCCGGTGGGATGGGGAGAGAATTGGGACGAAGAAAAGCAAAAACTCGTGGGTTAACAACAACAACAGTTTAACCAAACAACAAAGGGAAAGAGAACAAAACAAGCGAGAAACCCCAACAATGACAACAACAGCGAGTACTTAGCGGTGCTTTCCGGACAGGTCGCTCCCGCCCGCAGCCCGACGCCCAGCCCGCTCCGAGCAGCGATCCCCGCCCCGCCAGTCACCCCCTCTAAATAGTGAGCGTGACGGTCACATGGTATAGAATAGCCCCCGGCCAGCTTCTGGTGAAAATTAACCCTATCCCAGCCGCAACCAGGACATTATCCACCCCTTATTCTATACCATATATGTCACGCTCAGATCCTACACTTTCCAATTAATCACCACCACTTTTCCTGTTATATGTATATATATATAGATATACACACAGACATCATTCCCTTAGTCTATGGACCATCCCTTTGAAGTGTCCATTGAGTTCATTTAGTCTATGACTTCAGGCTCCATCTGTCAGAATAGTCTCTTGGGGCAGGAGAGATGATGTGGAGTTTGCTCAGTCGGTGAAACAGGGCTGGGTCTCGGCGTGGTGCGGCAGGTGACACTGGACGCAGTGGGAGGATGGTCTGTAGTGTTGGATTGTTGCATCTGGAACTTGCAGTCACGGTATCTGGCTCGGCTGCTGCATCATGTCCACGGTCTGTGGGTTGAAGATGCCGATCTCTTGAGGAAGTTGATGGGCGCCAGTTGCTAAAGCCAGTTCTGCTTCCATTACTGCTGCACTTTGCTCAGTTTTATCAATAGTTCATTCATTGACTATTCTCACCCAAAATCAAATCCCCTCGAGGTACACATCGGACTTCCCCATCCTTTCGCATCACCCACCAAGTGCACCCAGGTCCTTGAGCAAAAGCAATCCCACGGATGGGTTTGCCTTTGCCCGAGGCAGGAGTAACCCAGACTGTCTTCCCTAACATATTCTTCATGTGCACTACAGGAACTTTATCCCCTTCTACAGTATGTAAAGGCTTTGACTGGGCAGGACCAGCTCGATTGGTAGACCCTCTAGTGTTAACTAACCAGGTGGCTTTTGCTAAATGTGTATCCCAATGTTTGAAGGTCCCACCACCCATTGCCCTCAGTGTAGTTTTCAGTAGTCCATTGTATCGTTCTATTTTCCCAGAGGCTGGTGCATGATAGGGGATGTGATACACCCACTCAATGCCATGCTCTTTGGCCCAGGTGTCTATAAGGTTGTTTCGGAAATGAGTCCCATTGTCTGACTCAATCCTTTCTGGGGTGCCATGTCGCCATAAGACTTGCTTTTCAAGGCCCAGGATAGTGTTTCGGGCAGTGGCGTGGGACACAGGATATGTTTCCAGCCACCCGGTGGTTGCTTCCACCATTGTGAGGACATGGCGCTTGCCTTGGCGGGTCTGTGGGAGTGTGATATAATCAATCTGCCAGGCCTCCCCATATTTGTATTTCAGCCATCGTCCTCCAAACCAAAGAGGCTTTGACCGCTTGGCTTGCTTGATTGCAGCACATGTTTCACACTCATGGATAACCTGTGCGATAGTGTCTATGGTCAAGTCCACCCCTCGGTCACGAGCCCATCTGTATGTTGCATCTCTTCCCTGATGGCCTGAGGTGTCATGGGCCCACCGAGCTAGGAATAATTCACCTTTATGTTGCCAGTCCAGATCTACCTGCGCCACTTCAATCCTAGCAGCCTGATCCACCTGCTGGTTGTTTTGATGTTCCTCAGTGGCCCGACTCTTAGGTACGTGGGCATCTACGTGACGTACTTTTATAACCAGCTTCTCTAGCCGGGCAGCAATATCTTGCCACAATTTGGCAGCCCAGATGGGTTTGCCTCTGCGCTGCCAGTTGCTCTGCTTCCATTGCTGTAACCACCCCCACAGAGCATTCGCCACCATCCAGGAGTCGGTATAGAGATAGAGCACTGGCCACTTCTCTCGCTCAGCAATATCTAAAGCCAGCTGGATGGCTTTCACCTCTGCAAACTGACTCGATTCACCTTGTCCTTCAGTGGCTTCTGCAACTCGTCGTGTAGGACTCCACACAGCAGCTTTCCACCTTCGATGTTTTCCCACAATACGACAGGACCCATCAGTGAACAGGGCATATTCCTTCTCATTTTCTGGTAGTTCATTATATGGTGGGGCCTCTTCAGCACGTGTCACCTCTTCCTCTGTCGACATTCCAAAATCTTTCCCTTCTGGCCAGTCCGTGATCACTTCCAGAATTCCTGGGCGACTGGGGTTTCCTATTCGAGCTCGTTGTGTGATCAGTGCGACCCACTTGCTCCATGTAGCATCAGTGGCATGATGTGTAGAGGGGACTCTCCCTTTGAACATCCAGCCCAGCACCGGCAGTCGGGGTGCCAGGAGGAGCTGTGCTTCAGTACCAACCACCTCCGAAGCAGCTCGAACCCCTTCATATGCTGCCAAAATCTCTTTTTCAGTTGGAGTGTAGCGGGCCTCAGATCCTCTGTATCCCCGGCTCCAAAACCCCAGGGGTCGACCTCGAGTCTCCCCTGGTGCTTTCTGCCAGAGGCTCCAGGTAGGGCCGTTCTCCCCGGCTGCAGTGTAGAGCACATTTTTAACATCTTGCCCTGCCCGGACTGGCCCAAGGGCTACTGCATGAACTATCTCCTGTTTAATTTGTTCGAAGGCTTGTCGTTGCTCAGGGCCCCATGTGAAATCATTCTTCTTTCGGGTCACGTGATAGAGAGGGCTTACAATAAAACTGTAATTTGGAATATGCATTCTCCAAAAACCCACAACGCCTAAGAAAGCTTGGGTCTCCTTTTTGTTAGCTGGTGGAGACATAGCTGCTATTTTGTTGATCACATCTGTTGGAATCTGACGACGTCCATCTTGCCATTTTATTCCTAGGAACTGGATCTCCTGTGCAGGTCCTTTGACCTTCCCTTGTTTTATGGCAAAGCCAGCTCTCAGAAGAATTTGAATTATTTTTTCCCCTTTCTCAAAAACCTCTTCTGCTGTGTTGCCCCACACAATGATGTCATCAATGTATTGTAGGTGTTCTGGAGCTCCACCCTTCTCCAGTGCAGTCTGGATCAGTCCATGGCAAATGGTAGGGCTGTGTTTCCACCCCTGGGGCAGTCGATTCCAGGTGTACTGGACACCCCTCCAAGTAAAAGCAAACTGTGGCCTGCACTCTGCTGCCAAAGGGATGGAGAAGAACGCATTGGCGATATCAATGGTGGCGTACCACTTGGATGCCTTGGACTCCAGTTCATACTGAAGTTCTAGCATGTCCGGCACGGCAGCACTCAGTGGTGGCGTGACTTCATTCAGGCCACGGTAGTCCACTGTTAGTCTCCATTCCCCATTAGATTTCCGTACTGGCCATATAGGACTATTAAATGGTGAATGCGTCTTACTAATGACTCCTTGGCTCTCCAGTTGATGAATCAGCTCACGGATGGGAGCCAGGGAGTCTCTGTTAGTGCGATATTGCCGCCGGTGCACTGTCCTGGTAGCAATTGGCACCTTCTGTTCTTCAGCTTGCAGCAATCCCACAACGCACGGATCTTCTGAGAGGCCAGGCAGGGTAGATAGCTGTTTGGTCTTCTCTGCACTCACCGTGGCTACACCAAAAGCCCATCGGTATCCCTTTGGGTCCTTGAAGTACCCTCTCCTGAGGTAGTCTATGCCAAGGATAGAAGGGGCCTCTGGGCCAGTCACAATGGGGTGCTTTTCCCACTTGTCCCCTGTTAAGCTCACCTCAGCCTCCAATACTGACAATTCTTGGCATCCCCCTGTCACTCCTGAGATCCAGATGGGTTTCGTGCCCCTATGCTCTGATGGCATCAGACTACATTGTGCACCTGTGTCTACTAAAGCCCTATACTTCTGTGGGTCTGATGTGCCAGGCCATCGAACCCACACAGTCCAGTATACCCGGTCATCCCTTTCCTCCTCCTGGCCGAAGGCAGGGACCCTCTATTCCTGTTCCTCGTCAGAGTATTCCCTGTCTGAGCCTTGCAGCGCCAGACCAGAAGGCCCCTCCTCAGGATCAAGGGAGGTGATTTCAGTTCTTCTCTGTTTGGGAAATCGCTGATTGCCTTCGTGCATCTCTACAGCAACTCTGCTGACAGACTTCTTGGGTGGCCCCTTCTTAACAGCTGTCTTCCCTCTCAGTTCACGTACACGGGCTTCCAGCTTAAAGGTAGGTTCACCGTCCCACTTCCTCATGTCCTCCCCCTGGTCACGCAGGAAGAACCAGAGTGCTCCACGCCGCGTGCGTCTGGGGCTCCCTTTCCCTCCGACTGAGGCAGGAGAGGACTGATTTCTTGGGGCATTCCTGATAGTCAAGGCACTGGCCCGTAGGGATGAGGCGGTACAGAGATTTTCTTCAAAGTTTTGGAGCCAAGACGACACTCTCTCCACAGTTGGCGTATCAATATCTGGGAAATACATCGCTGCCAGACTGTTAGAATATGATGCTGGGGCGCTCTGAATCACCTTCCTCCACATAGCCCGTGTGCACAGGACATCGTCTGGATCTTTGGAGACCTCATCATTGTCTAGATCCCTGTAGATGACTTCCAGTACCGCTAATTCTCTCAGGTACTGGATGCCTTCATCTGCAGTGGTCCACTTTCCTGGGGAGTTCACAAGATCTTCCTTGAATGGATACCTTGCCCTTACACTTGAGAGGAGCCGTCTCCAGAGACTGCAAATTGCTGCCTCTCTTCCAATTCCTCTCTCAATTCCCCGGTTCCTAGCAAGGGATCCCAGCTGTTGGGCTTCTTTGCCTTCCAAGTGCTGACTGTCAGCCCCGCTATCCCAGCATCGGAGCAGCCAGGCAGCAATCCGCTCACCTGGCTGGCGGCTGTAATCTTTCCGCATGTCTCGAAGTTCTGCTGAGGTCAGGGACCGGGTAGTTTCTGCTTCCTGTCGAAATTCTCTCACTCCTTCCTCTGATGTCCTTGTCGAAGGACCGGCTTCGTGATCTGACCCTTCCTCTTCTTCCTTTTCCCTTACTAATCGAGGGTATGGACCCGTTGTCCTCCTTGTCCATTGCTTCTTTTTGACTACTGGGGCAATTACTGTAGTTGGTGGTGTTGTTTGGGTCCCTATCTCAACCATGGTGTCCTCAGGTGCAGTTTGGGTCCCTGCCTCAACCGGAGTCCTCTGGGAATGCTGAACTGCGGCTCGATAGGCACAAGCCAGGCCCCAGTACAACGCTAGAAGCTGGTGGTTCTCATTGGGATAGGCAAGGCACCCTTCTATCAGGTGGCGTGTCAGTTTGCTAGGGTTGCTCACTTGTTCAGGTGTAAAGTCCCAGGCTATGGGAGGTGTTAACCGCCCTAGGAACCTGCCCAAGTCCTTCCACACACCCTGCCACCCTGGGACCGGCTGCCTCAGGTCACGCTTCAATATAGCCTCACCCAAAAGTTGTCTTCTCTTCCACCAGGACGAGACCAGATTCCACAAACCCCATAATATGCCAACAATATTAGTAAGTAATACCAAGCAGTTCACACAAGGGTGAGTAAAGACCTCAGGAGCCTGTGTAATAAGCCTGTCTACATTAACCCTGGGTAGGGAGAGGGAGATGATGTATTCCCTCATCCTCTCCACCAGATAGCTCCCCCAGCACAGTGAGACCGTCAGTGCCAGAACAAACCACATTCGCATTAACATGTTGCCAAAAGTCAAGAGAGAAACAACGCAACCAGCAAACTTTTTTTTTGACCCGTGCAGGAGCTTGTCACTTAGTAATTACTACAGTTAGAACACACTTAATACAAAAGTGCTGTTGTCGTGCCCCACGTTGGGCGCCAAAAAAGACTGTCGTGGTTTAGCCCCAGCCGGAGGCTGAGCCACGCGGTCGCTCGCTCACCCCCCCCTCCCGGTGGGACGGGGAGAGAATTGGGACGAAGAAAAGCAAAAACTCGTGGGTTAACAACAACAACAGTTTAACAAAACAACAAAGGGAAAGAGAACAAAACAAGCGAGAAACCCCAACAATGACAACAACAGCGAGTACTTAGCGGTGCTTCCCGTGCAGGTCGCTCCCGCCCGCAGCCCGACGCCCAGCCCGCTCCGAGCAGCGATCCCCGCCCCGCCAGTCACCCCCTCTAAATAGTGAGCGTGACGGTCACATGGTATAGAATAGACCCCGGCCAGCTTCTGGTGAAAATTAACCCTATCCCAGCCGCAACCAGGACACACACTTAGAAAGATGCTTTCTGTAAGTATTTCGTAGATCCTTACAAGGCTATTTAGAATTTTTTTTAAGTAACCACAGTAAACCCAAGTCCGCTGAAATGCAAAAAAGAATGACTGTACAGAAAATCCACTTCTTTCCTGGAGTCCCAAGATGAAATAGCAGATGGCAGTCAAGACCCGGGGAAAGATGATTTTCTGGGAAGATTGTAAAGATGTGTTATGTTTGAGAGAATTTGAAAAACTAGTATTCTATACTACTATACCACCAATGTGAAATTGGTGTGATAGAGCAAGAGTAGCCTCCTTGTGTCTCTCTACCTCATCCACAAAAAGATGTGTCCAGCAGAAAGTTAAGATCAGACTTCTGCTCGTTCACATGCAACAGCCTGTATAGACGGGAGGTATGAAAGTCCATTGAAGCAGCTACAAGTCTCTTGGGAAAAGGTATGGCTCCATCTTCTGGAATTACTTCATTTTTTGTAAGATAAAATCTTCAGTTTTCAGTTCCTTGGAGGTGGAAAACACTACCAGAATTCCCTGAGTGGCTCTCAAGAATCCATTTGAGTTTAGATTAGATCTAGGACGTCTTTATTGGTGCTTTGAGACTGAAAGAAAGAAAGAAGAAAGAAAGAAAGAAAGAAAGAAAGAATTGGTCAAAACCAGCCAAAAAACAATGCAACCAAAATTACTATCACCTTTCCATTTTTGTTTGAGATTAGTATAGATTCAGTTCTACATTTATCTGGGAAAGAACGTATTGAGTTGAATTTATATCCTGGACTGGATTACATAAATCTTCTTCAATATTTATTTCAATCAACAAATGTGTGTTTAATATCAGATAGTTTTGTTAAAAAACAAACAAACAAGCAAACAAACCCACAAAAAAACCCCAGACAACCCACCCCACAGCTATGATATTGTTAAAAGGATTGTAAGTGGTGGTGAAATTTAAGCAGTTGTAGGCAGGTCTGTAATTAATACATGAAAAGGAACACAGTGATCAGTTCGCTCATGCACCTCTCTGGAAGACGCTCGTGTGCAGAGTTCAATGGAACATAAAGTTAGGAGCATATTAAATACTTTCTGAATAGGACGAGGGATTGAAATGCTTTGGTGAAATATGCCCACCTACAGCTGAAGTCCAAGTAACATAGGAAAAAGAAGTGAAAACCAACCAAAGTTGCCTGGCCGTCTCCATCATGCTTAAACCATGCCTTCCAGACGGGGCTTGGCCTTTTTCCAGCGCTACTTTGGAGCGTGGCAGGTTCAGCAGCCAGACGGTGCTGTCAGGAATTATAGTGTGTGTTCATGAGACTCCCTCTCCTTTTAAGTCAGCGTCTACATAATTTTTTTCAATTACCTTCCAACCACATATTGAACAGTATTGATGTATGTTTTTGTAACATCCTCCTTAATAATTAATTTCCTAGTCTCCACATTCATTTCAGAGGGGATCTTCTCTACCATGGAGCCAAACTTTTTCTGCGCAAAGCAATCACATTAATAAACGTTCTGACCTGTCAACTGTCCAGACCTCATCGATCTGCCAGCAATGAATCTGCCCAACAGGTTAAAGCGTGCAAATCTAACTAACAACATTACAAGCATAAAGAGCAAAGAGAAAGGTCTGCTTATGTCATATGTGCAATTTCTTTTACATTCATATTGCGGAAAAAAATCAAGAACACATACAAAAAATATGAGGAGATAAATTACAAGTTATGTGCATGCATTATACCAAAGAGTCTCTTTGTTCCATTCATAAAAACATTTTAGATCAAAAATAACAACAATAAACAAAGGCAGAAAAGTTTGCAGCTGTTGACATCTTTGTCTGCTGTAACAAAATGATGTTCCGGTCTTGGGCCACCCACTTATAGGAAGGAGCATCTTTATTTTCCTAAAGTAAGAAAAGAAGAGAAAAACGTCTTAAGCTAATTGCCTGAAACCAAAACTTTAAGTGTCAAAATCACTGACTAATAGAAGCTCTTCCTGCTATCATTTTTCATAGTGTTTATACAGTTCTTCTCCTTTTCATGCCTCAGTTTAGCAGCTAAAGGGAAGCACTCCAAAACAATATTACAGTCTGTTTTGAAGCCCTGAGAACCAGCTGTCGAGCAGAGTTTGCCAAGCCAGTGCCATTTCTTTGTGTCCATCACTCTAGTATTGCACTGCAATTCAAAAACAAGCCAGAGATGTCTTTAACCATTATGAAAGCAGACATCAAAATGAGAAAAGACTGTATGTCTCTGTAGTGATGCCTGCAGACAGACTGGAAGATCTCTGTCATGGGTGGGCATCCCTCCCCCCACTGAAGATTCAACCTTCAGGAGATGAGGACCAACAAGGAATGAAGCTCTTCGGGTGGCTTGGATGGAAATGTGAGCCGAAGCTGGCGCTACTTTTTTACAAAGCTCCTGTCAGAGGTACTCTCATGACGTCTTCCTTCGCTGTGTAAGATCTGTCTTTTGCAGCTACCACAGTGTAAAAGGAGTGGATGGGGAGGTTGTAGTGTACTTCCCCTGCTGTCTTCGTCTTCATATCGTCAGAGGAGAGATCCTGTTTGACATTTGTCTTTTCTGACGTCGTGTAGTCTCAAGTCATGCTGCCAAGGGCTTCACGTCAGCTTCCTTGATGGGGCAGCCAGAGCTCTGCCAGGCGGTGTCCTGCTTCCAGCCACCCACCGCGTGCAGGGAGACACCAGAAGAAGGGCTTCTCTGTAGGGGCTTTTTGGTGGCCGTGTTGTTTCTGGCTCCAGGTCTGCTCAAGCGAGTCTGTGATGAATGAGGGATTTGCCTCCGGTTTGGCAGCTCCTCCTGGCTCCCAGGGGCCACCAGTGTCACGCTGGTAGAGCAGCGCTGGTGTCGGTGTGGCCATGGCGGGGTAAGGGAAGAGGCTGAGCCCCTCTGCAGCACACCATCAGTAACCATCTCACTGTAACACCGGCACTGACCCAGATGGCCTTTATGGGCAGAGCTCGGAAGCATAACACCACTTTCCCATCTCATTCGGCGACGTTAATAGCACATCAGGCCAGCTGGCAAGGCGCGGTCGTACCACTGAACAGGCAGATAAGTAATTTTATAAACATAGGGATTTTTGGCAGGTGCTTGCTACTGCAGTGCCTGTGTGGAACTGGATAATGGAAAGGGATGTAACATTTTTAAAATATTATTATAAATTGACATATATATCTTTGAAATAAATCTGTAATTTCAGTATATAGGTCCTAACTTCAAAAGAAGGCAAGAACAAAAAAAAAAATCATCAATATACGTCTGTAACTAATCTGTGTTATCAGGGATTATTTTAAATGATGGGAGAAGAGACTTAGAAGTTAAATATTTCTCTAAGGGGTTATATCAGCTTCTAACAATAGAGTTAAAAGCATAGTGATAGTAGATGCCAATATTGTTTTTAATTTACTTCTTTCAAAATGGAATTTAAACATGTTTGTGCGCTCAGTAATGTAATGCACATACATGACTTTCAGTTTTCTCTTTCTGCCACAAGATACATATTCTTTATTTTCATGCAATTAGTACTGGCATTGCCCTACGCTGGATCTGATTAAGCATTTTTAGGATTTTTTTTTGTTTAAAAAATAGTAATTCAGTGAAATTTACAAGAAAGAGGCAGTGGAAAATTCCTTTCTGATGAAGTCAGGATACTTAGCTTTTCATGAGTCACACAGAAGCACAATTCTGAAATACCAGTTTCCCACAGGGTGGAAACTTCATTTTACAGTTTGCACCCACTCAAGCTTTGAGGAAGATCTTTCTAATTTCTATTCCTTCCCTTTTAGGAACTGTGATTTAGTGTGTGAAAAACAGGTTTGTTATTCTTTTCTACCTCGTTAGTAATTGTTATTTTTGAATAATTAGATAAAAGTCTTAAACTAAAGTATTTGATTTGGTTTACAGTTTTAAGGAAAATTTTTTTCCTGCCATAATGCAAAAGTTGTTAATTTCTCATTAAAAATTCACCGAGCAGCCTCAGACTATTCAGTGTGATACATTGCCCAGGTTTCAGCTGGGACAGAGTTGATTTTCTTCCTAGGAGCTGGTATAGTGCCGTGTTCTGGATTTAGTATGAGAATAATGTTGATACCACACTGATGTTTTTAGTTGTTGCTGAGCAGTGCTTAGACTAAGTCCAGGACTGTTCAGCACCCCGTGCTCTGCCAGCGAGGAGGGGCACAAGGAGCTGGGAGGGGGCACAGCCAGGAGAGCTGACCCAGCCTGGCCAAAGGGATGTTCCATACCATATGGCGTCATGCTCGGTATAGAAACTGGGGGGAAGCTGATCAGGAGGGTCGCTGCTCGGGGCATCAGTCAGCAGGTGGTGAGCAGTTGCATTGTGCATCACTTGTTTTGTATATTCTATTATTATTATTATTATTCTCTCTTCCTTTGCTGTCACAGTAAACTGTCTTTATCTCAGCCCATGAGGGCTGCTTTTGATTCTCTCCCCTATCCCACTGGGAGGGGAGGGGGGGTGAACGAGCGGCTGTGTGGTCCTTGGTTGCCGGCTGGGGTTAAACCACGACATGCATGCTATGCAATATATGCTGGGTACCACCATTTATCCTACAGCTACATGTATAAAAATACCAGCAGTGTTGCAATAATTAGAAATTAAACCTTGAACAGTTTAAGGGGTAAATTCACAAGAAACTTTAAGAATGAAACTGTAACTTTTGGCACAGAAATTCAGTAAGTAAAGGGTCTAAATCTCTGCCTAATTTTGAAGGCTTTGTATTTCCTAACTTACAGCCAGTGATGTGCCATAGCTAGCTGAGCTTTGCTGCCTGGCACGCACAGCACTGCCCGCTCTGTAACAGGGCAAATATCATGACCCTTTCACACCACATTGTGTGAACATCCCAAAGTAGTTTTGCTTGTTGCTTCCTTCTGCTGTGGAGCCCAAGCAGATAAGCCAGGCTCTGCGCCGCATTTCCCATGCAGGGCAGCGGCTACTCCATGCTCAGGGGCCTCCTTTGTGCTATTGACTTTGAAGAGGGGTCATTCAGCTCTGCAGGAGAGTGCTCCTGCTCCTGATTCCCATCTGCAACTCTCTTCCCTAATTTTAATGCTATTCTTGATTACTTGCAATAAAAAAACACTGGTTGTGCCTCTATAACATGTTTAAGAAAGGGTAAAAATGTGCAGCAGCTGTGAGAGAGATGAGTGAGAATATGGGAGAGCAACCACTCTGCAGACACCAAGGTCAGTGAAGAAGGAGGGGGAGGAGGTGCTCCAGGCACCGGAGCAGAGATTCCCCTGCAGCCTGTGGTGAAGACCATGGTGAGGCAGGCTGTCCCCCTGCAGCCCATGGAGGTCCACGGTGGAGCAGATCTCCACCTGCAGCCCATGGAGAACCCCACGTTGCAGCAAGTAGATATGTCCTGAAGGAAGCTGTGACCTCGTGGAGAGCCCTCATTGGAGCAGCTCCTGGCAGGACCTGTGTGGCCCATGGGGAGGAGTCTACACAGGACCAGATTTTCTGGCAGGACCTGTGGTCCCATGGGAGACCCACACTGGAGCAGTCTGTTCCTGATGGACTGCACCCTGTGGGAAGGACCCATGCTGAAGCAGTTTCTGAAGGACTGGCTCCAGTGAGAGGGACCCCATGCTGGAGCAAGGGAACAATGTGAGGAGAAGAAGCATCAGAGACAAAGTGTAATGGACTGACCACAACCTCCATTCCCGTCCCCCTGAGCCATTCGAGGGGAAGAGGTAGAAGAGTCAGGAGTGAAGCTGAGCCTGGTAAGAAGGTGGTTTTAGCTTTGTTTTTTTTTCTCACTATACTACTCTATTTTTAATTGGCAATAAGTTAAATTAATCTTCCCCAAGTCAAGTCTGTTTTGCCTGTGACGGTAATTGATGTCCTTATCTTGACCCACAAATATTTTCATCCTATTTTCTTTCCCTGCCTTGCTGAGGAGGGGGAGCAAGAAAGCGACATGGTGGGCACTTGGTAGCCAGCCAAGGTTAACCCACCAGATAGTGTCTGTATGTCCCAATGAATTTTGCACTGAGTGACGTGCCCTCTATATTATAAGCAGGTATTTAACATGGGGTTTGAATTCCCTTAAGCATCAGACGGATGGGGGGGACAAAGTTTTCTTGTGAATCTACATTAGCAGGCCTGAAGTGTCTCCTACCGAGTTGCTGGCGATCCTTTCATCACGCCGACTGCTGAAAAAGCGTAGGGATTGTTTAAGACTGTGCATGGAGGCGATGATAGATAGAAGGCTGGGTCTTACGGCTTCTTGGCTTCTTCAGTCACACGGAAACCAATGGCAGTTCTTTTAACGTGTATTTCCATTAACTTTTGCTTGACTATCAGTAACTAGTAGGCTAGTTGAAACAGCCCTGTGGTTGTTCTTCATTCAGGTACATCCACGGCTTACTATAGTCTGCTCTCCTCAGCTGCACAGTGCTGTTAGTTTAGGTGCAATAGAAGTAATCCATTTTGAAATGAGGTTTTCTATTAAAGCTACACACGTAACAGCTAATGCAGATGATAGCAATAATACATGATTCACGATGAGTAGTCTGGTGAAACACATGTAAGTTAGATTAATAAAAAATGACTTCAGAATTCACTGCTTTATTCATCTTTAACAGGAATAAAGATAACATTTGTCATCAGAAAATAAAGTTTCATAGATAAAAATCACAGACAAGTATGCTGCAATATATTGTAGAAAGCAACGTACTGCTAACTAAAACAAAAATAAGGCAGCATAGCTCTTATGCTGACATTAAGTAGCATTTTATGTCTGTAATAATATTTCAGCTAAATATATATTTGAACCATATAACCCAGTATTCAAATGAACATTATTAAGTCATACCTTGGATGTCTCAGTTGACCTTAACGTCAGTCACAAATGTAGTTATAAAATAGTCCATAGATCTACTAAAAAAATCAAACTGCCAAGTAAAAACCTTTACCCTGTAGAAGGAGTAAATCTCTGGGAGATAGACCATGTACATGTACAAAGGAACATAAGCAACACATTTTTATACCTGCATATAATCCAGGGAGAAGGTGACTTCTACAAACAATAGCTTCTGTATTGGAGGACTGGATGGTATGACGCTGCTCAACCTTGGAGAATACTTTATCTCCTGTGCAGTCCAGAGAAAGTGATATTTAATCTAATCATAAATATACTGCAAAATTCAAGGAGAAATGAAGAAACTGAACTGCACAGGAGTTAGTATGAAGTAAATCCATCTAATGGTAAGGATTATCAGACATAGATAAGGCTGGTTTTGTCATCCCTTCTGATCAGCCAGTTCAGGCAAAAACGTAAATCTTCCTTACAAAAAACAGGTCGGCACAGACTTGTTATCCAGGTTGGCTTGTTTTGACCATACGAAGCCAAGGCAGGTGATCAGCAGACCAGGGGCATAGTGACCTTTTGGGTGGCAGGGTGGTATGAGCAGGGCAGGAGGATGGTGAGGACTTCAGCTGGCACAGCTGCTGCCCAAGGGGGATGAAGGAACTAGCCCAAAGGCTAGCAGAGCTATTTCCCCGGAGGAAGAAGAAAAAATGCACTTCTGTGATGATATGACTGCATCCACAGGAAAACTCTTGCTGGACTAACTGGAAGTTGTACCCACCGCTGAGATAGTCACATCAATAGAGAGGAACGCAGGAAACGCTGGTCTGGCCACCTCCGCGCAGGGCTTCCTGCGGCTGGCAGCTAACCCTCCCCAGACAGGAGGGATAGGTCACGGCAGGGAGCCCTCGCCTCTATGGGAGGCTTTTTTCTGGACATTAGCAGCTTCAGGCAGGGCCTGAGTTAGGCAGATGAAGGTTGTGTGATGTGGCTGCATTTGTTTTACAAATCCAACGCAGCAAAGTGCTTCTGAACACAGCCTCGACCACATGCCCCAAGCAAAGATGCTTAAATTGAGCTGGTGCATTACTAGCACTTTGGGGAGAGGAGAACAAAGCAAGATGGTTGTGTCTGTGCAGCGCTCAACTGAACGGATATAAAACAGTCTCTTGTCAGGGCTCAGCTAAAGGATGGCACCATGACCTGCTGCCAGGGCTGGGATAGCACTGAGGCAGGTCCCTGGGTGTCTCTGCATGCCTGTGCCCACGATGCAAGCCCTCCTTAGGCTTTAAGGGTTGCCATGAGCTTTTTTTATTAACCCACTACACGTTTTACTCTTTTTCTTACCCACAGGGACAATCCTCAAAATGAAAAGCTAGACCAGAAAAGGGATTTTATATTTATTAAATGAAAAAATAAAATCAGAACTCAAAAAAATTTTAATGCTCATTTGGAACATCTCTTAATTTATACACCCACACACTCCTACATATATATATACACATATGTGCACACACACATCCACGAAGGTGTATTTTTATGTAATACATGTATAAATGATAATGGCTTACATAAGTTACATAATATACTACTTACTATTTTCTATTGCTATCAAAAAGATATTTGAGCCATTAGGAATAAAAAAAAATAATATTGTCTTTGTTTAAATTGGTTCTGATTTTTGAAGACATGATAAATACACCTTGTTTCAAGTCTAATAATAAAGGTTTCAAAAACAGGTGGATCACAAAAACTAAGGTATTTTTCTTCATTAATGTTTTATCAGCTAAATTGAATGAAACATTAATGTGGCCAAAATATGAATATGCGAGTTTTCTGCCAAAAATTAACACTGTAAAAGTGATTTAGTTAGTTCTGTTTCTTTTATTAATGTAAAATACTAAGCTGAGGCAGTTCACAAGGTGCAAGCCTTCAGTAACAGAATTATTAATGAAACCAAAGGTGAGATCTGAGCAGGTTAAAGCAGCAGCAAGGCTTAGTGGTTAGGGCTACCAAGAAGCAAACAAAACAGAGATATGGCAGCTAAAATGACACTGTTGTGTGGTTAATACAATGCTCAAGGCAATGTTTCTGCCCTCCAGTAGGTAACCGGGAAATCAGAAGTTTGTTATGACAAAATTTCTACTTTTTCACTAATGTTAAGAAAGGAATGGAGACAGGAAAAACTTACTTTAAAAACTGAATGCAGACCAATCTGTCTCTAGTAAATAAATCACCACAGTCAGCTGAAATCACTATGAAAACATTTGTCCTGTTTCTGTAGAGGGCATATGAAAACCCATTTCTGACCAGAAGGCCATTTCATTTTAGGCATAGGAATCAGGCAAGTCTAGGTTTTAGTCTCAGAACCCTTGCTCAGCTACTCCAATTTGTGTACCAAAAGTATGCAGGTTGCTTTGTTTCTGATGTTAATAATGCTCACTTAAATATCTACTTGTTGGCTTGCTCAAAAGCATCAGTCTTGGCATGCTCAGGGGTACAGCTCCTATTTCAGTCTCTGCTGGGATTCACAAATTGGATTTTCCTCTATCTATCTCCCCTGAAAGGCTTGGTCCAGTCAGCACTCATGTTGCTCATCCAAAAAACTCCAGTGGCTGTGTCAACTTGCATTTAAAACCCAGCTAGAGAAGGCAGAGCCTTCAATAGCCCAGTGTTTACAGTATGGCTGCTACATCTTCAGCTCTTCCCTCCATTTCAAGTCCTTTCTATATCACTTTATCACATAGAAATATATGTTCATGTGTAAAAACTCTACCAAAACCCAATCGCCAGTATGAAGCACGTATGCACTGGTAAGAGAGCACAGCTCCATCTAATTTATGTTCAATCAAGAAAAGAAGAAACAGAATGGACCTCAGTCTCTGTGGCTTACCACGATGTTTTTTGACTGGCACTTAGTCTGAGTCCAGAATATTTTACAAGTCAGGGAGTATGTTTCCAAACTTCTTATGAAGACCCTAAATGATTGATTGGAAAAGCATTTTGGTTAAGACTTGACAGGTAGAAATATTCAGGAGACCCAGGGAAGGAGCTGTAAAAAACAATCTTTTCATTGCTTGACTAGTGTCCATACAACCAAGTTTTCTTTTAGCAGAGGTACAGTGGTTGCTGGTTTTGCAGATACTCTTTGACAGAATCCTGAAGGTGCATCAGCTATTGTGCTTAGCTTTTCTTCACACAAAAATGACCATTATAGATTGCAAAATCAGATAGATAAATAAAACTGTTAGAGACGGGGACAATCATCTGGCCTAAAATGCTCTTTAGAAGATCCCGGCCTTTAAGTTTGTGGGTACAATTGTGAATGTCTATGTAACTTTCTACAAAATCCAGAAGAGAATTCCAGTTTCAAGTGTATCTATCTTGCTCCTGCTTGAATATCTTTAAGGTAGGAGGGGAGACTTCCTTAAAGGTTGCTGTACAGTAACACCACCCATGTAGTATATAGGCTCCCAGGCAGGTCCACGCTGCTCTGCAGTGCTTTCCCTGCTTCTTCTCCCTCCACCCTCCTCTCATCCAGCCTCTGCCTACTTCACTGGCGGGAAACAACAGCAACATGATACACTACATTCATCCCTCTGAAAGAGGGATTTCTCAGAAATTCTCTGTTACGGGAAGAAATGCAGTAATGGATAGTGGTGGAAATCTTAACTTATAAGCTTATATAAAGGCATACAGTTCTGATGTATAATAACCAGTATGTCCTTTAAAATAACCCCTTAACATATTACATAGTTGTGAATGTCTTCATGAGCTATTTAATGTCAACTGTTACGTTAAACTCTTGTCAAGTACTTTGCTTCAATTCTACTCTGAGGCAGTGATTTCCATGGTTTGCAGACATTTTAATGCTCTTAACTTTATTAAGAAGATGTTGTAGTTTACTACCTAAATAAAGCTAAGCCCCACTGCTGAGACTAGGAACAACTTTCAGAAACTGTGTTGCAGAAACGCCTCTGGTGGGAACTGGCCACTCGCCCCACACTGAATGTGAGTTTGAATGCTTTCTTGAGTAGGAGTGGGCTGTTGGGTTTTGGCAAAGGGTGGACATGGAGCAGATACTGCATATTGGCCCCTAGACTGTGAGAAAGTTTTTCAGGCTACTTTAAGTCTTATATTTCTTTAGGGACACATCTTGGGGTGGAGTAAAGGTCAAGGACTCTTCTGCTTTCCTCCTGCTGCTTCTAGTATCCGTTCAGCTCCTGTTCTGCTGCAAAAGGGAGAAACTTGTGACATGTCAAAAAGAGAGGGGAAAAAAAGCTTTGACAAGCTCAATGTGGCTATGGTTAGACAATTTCCAGTGCCCTCATGTACTTGGTTTAAAGGTAACTTGGGTAACTTATCACCACTCAACATAGTAGTGTGCAGTATGGTTAAACCTTTAAATACATCCTCCACCCTTAACAATGACTGAAACTCTATTTGAACGGGGAGGTAAATGCAGAGATTTGAAGCTTGCATAACACAAGACAGTTTCCTTCTATTGAGTCCATGTTAAAAATGCAAAAGGGTGGTGCAGGCATGCTCCTGGCAGTTTGGTTTATAAAAATAACTGTTGTGGTTAAGTGGGTGGGAAATACAATGACGAGCTGAGGACCAAATGGGAAATGTCTCCTTATTGAGGAATGCTTTTGCAATCTTGGTTTTCTGTGTGTAAAGTCAACCTTGCAGTGCGCAGACTAAGAGAACAGACCACACAACATTTTGGGGCATATGGGAGTAGTCATCATGAGGACTCAGAAGTATTTGCTAAGATGTCCTAATAATAGAATAAAATAGCTAAGCTACCTTATCTTGCTGGAGAATAGATTGCTTTCTTATGCCAATTACAGAAACAATGCTGAACATTTTTTTTTCCTCTTATCGTTTAGATTCAAATTCTTCCATCCTTCATCACCTTATGTAATTCATTCCTCTGTAGACAATTCCACACAGCTAAACTCTAGAATAATAAAAAATATTGAACACACTTCCCTGGAGCTTTTCAAGTGTCTGACTGGCTACATCAACATTGACCTTGGAGTGGTGGGCCAAGGAGTTGGCTCAGGTCTTATTTCCTTAGACAATGGTGGGAAGACTGGGATGTCTACACTGGCTCAACGTTGTAGGATGTGTTGCACCAGAAAAGGCAGCCAAATGTGAATGCTCTTGGCTTAACTAGCAATGTCAGTAGCAATAAGCCAGCAGAGCTTCTGCTCAAAAGCTTTCTCGTGAAAAAACACCTGTCAGAAGCAACGGTATCCCACCATGACTATACAGGTACCACTGATCTGCCTTGTTTTTAAAAGTGACATAGCTGTAAATATGGAGTTTGGTTCAAAGGAGATTTCCTTTGAAATTGCTGTCTTCTTTAATGACTGCAAAATGACTCCCAGATCAGCATGAGCAAAGCAATATTCTGGTGGCAGTAGAAAGTTATAACAGCACAGAGGAGCAGTGGTGAGTACACATAACTGTGAGCACAGGAACCAAGGATGTCTGGTGTCCTATTGATTTGAGTCTCAAGGTAGAGTTCCCAAGAAGATCCTCAATGCCCAAGCAAGGCTAAACTCACTGTGAAGTCGCCTTCTCAGTGGGAGCCTTAGCAGGATTTCTTTCTTTTGAGATCTTTCTCCCTCTCTCAAATTTTCATTGCAATTGACCAAAAGTCAGTGAAGAGTAGAGATAATTGCATGAGCACGCATGCACACACACCCCCACACACACCCCACAAGGTCTTTCCTGCAGAAACCAGCCTAATACTCTTGCAAATGCAAACACATCTGCCCCCCACCACTGGGGTGGACTGCTGTTCCCTCCTGGGTGTAAGGGTGCTCAGTTGCTGGAATCTAATACCCATCTAGAAGTGATGGATCCATGTGCTTTAAACTGCCTTGCCAGTGATACAAATCAAAAGCCAAAATGAGCTCCTTCACTTTACAAGCAGTGATAAATGCAGTAGAAGCTGCTTAATTAGTCTATGATAAATTGCATGCCCAATTAATTGTGATGATTGCCTAGGGGGCAAAACCCAACTCGAGGCAGTCTGATGACTCCAAAGACCAGACTAATGGCACACTTTAGTGAGCATTGGAGAGTCTCTTCCCATGCTTTTCCTGCAGTTGTTGGTAGCTGAATCACAACAGTTAACTGCGAGGGATGTATTTACTTGCACCAGCTTTGCCCCAATTTGACCTTTTCTTCATTTTATGCTGGTTAAATGAATCAATATTATCTTAATACAGTGTTTCCTTTCGTCCTCCCAGTAGCAGTGCGTGGTTATACCGTGGACTTAAAATGCAATTAATGAAATATTAAGTGAGTGCAATGGGCTTCCTTATCCCTCAGAGGTGCAGGTGGGAATTGGGAGGAAACACATTAAAGGTGAAGGAGTTACCTGAATGTTAAATCAGCGTAGGTCTGAAAGCCGTGCTTCATAAATTTATGTGCAGAGCCTGTGAAGCGTGGGCATCGCAAGCAGGGTTGTACCGGTTTGAGCAAAAAGGTGGTTTTAAAATGATTGTGTTAAACCAGTGACAAAGACCATGCAGACATCGCTCTTTCAGTTTTAAAACAGTAAATGACTTCACAGGGCAGAGGCAGGTCCCAAATGTGCCATCTGCCTGTTTGCGGTTTGTTTACTTTATACGTGATTGAGTTTAGTGCTCATCTTGGTTCCTTTTACATAATGATGTTATGATAACCACATAATTAATGTTTTTAGTGCTTAGCAGATAAATGAGATGCAAAGAGAGAGAGAAAAATATCTGAAGTTTAAATAGAAATTCTTCTAAAATGCCCAGTAGGAGCCAAGTTTTATTCTATGATATTTATAATTTAACATATATAATATTTAGTATTAGCTTACAGTGATAATAAAGGTGGTTCACAGACCATTCCTGGGATGTTAATGAGTGGGTGAAACAAATACTTTTGTCTATTTGTTTCCTCACACATTTTTTTTTTTCCTCCCAGATGTTAATTTCCAGAACTTCACATAATTTCAGCAGAAAGTAGATATAAAGTGACACATGATTAAGATAGGCAAAAAACATTTCACTTGATTTGGGAAGCAGTTGAAGGATCTCCTGGAAAGCTCATGAAAAGTATATTCTTGAAAATATTTCCCTTTTTTTTAGACCTTCTACTCCTACAAGCATCTGAATGCTTATACTCTTGCCTCTTCTTATTTCATGTACAAATGTGGAGTTTACACTCTTGCCCCTTCTTATTTGAAAAGTTAACCTCTCTGCAAATGCAACTAGAGGTTGAGCAGAAACATATGGAGAAAATACGTGTTGTTCTTCTAGTTCCACGAAAAATTATGAAGTGGAGGTGAAGAATGTGAGCTCAGTGCAAGAAAAGGAGGTCATTGAGAAATTTGTCCCTGTTTCAAATATTTTCCCATCATAGACTAGATTGGGCAATGTTCTTCCCAGGTCAGGATCATAGAAATGTGTCTCCAGTGATTTGACTTTAGCCTCTCTCGGGACGGATTTCTGTCGAGAATTCTTGTAGTTCTTAGCAATGTTTTAAATTGCAAATGTTCAGATAAAGAACTCCACACATTCACAAAAATCAAGGTCTACTGACTTCTGTAGCAATGCACAAAGCTAATGCCTGCTATTAAGAAAGCGCTTTATAGGAATAATTTTGAAGTGGAGTTACGCATTATTAATGGAGACAGACCTGATGGTGAAGCAAACCGCATTTGGCAGCAAGAACTTTTACTAAAAATGTCATTAAAGAATCTAGGCTATATGCTACCAAGTATTTTGTAACTCCCTCTACTGACTTCTTGGCCTCTCTTTTTCTTTCATGTCTGGTAAGTAGCTTGAGGTGGTTGATGAACTGAGGAAGTCTGGCTTCTCGCTGCTGTTTGTCTAAAGGTTTGTTGGCTTTGACACTTAAGAAGAAGGAAGCTCTGCCCCAGTCCATGCCCCATTTTGTGCATTTAGAGCTTTCCTAAGGCTTTTCTTTCATGTAGGTTTTACAGTGTCAAAGAAGAAGTAGGGTTTTTACTGTAATTATTTCCTCAGTGGATGTAATTTTACAATGTTTTTCTAATAATCAGTGCATATTTCCACAATTTAGAAAATTTGAGATCTCTTCCAACCTACCCCTGACAAATTTATATCAATACAATTTGATATATTTTGCTAAAATTTCCACTAAATGATAAAGAAAAATGGACAATCCAGTAGGCTTTAATATTCACTTAGAATGACACCACAGGACTAATTTCTTAGAAACCTCACCTTTAAAAAGCAGAAGCCGTGGGGGATGTATTTCATCAAACACTACATTCAGTGTCATGTCTGGGAAAAAAATGCAGCTTACCGCTGCATCTCTTACCGGGTGGCATCTCAATGTGAAATGCTGAGGCAGTGAAATGAAATAGTTACACTTGGAATGAAATGCAGCCTTAATGACTGGTTTACTGGGGCAAAAAGTTACCACCCAGGTGATCTTTGGGACAGACCGGGAACACCAGCTGTAGCCCTGCTTATATAGCCCTCTTTTTTATTTAAAAATAGGTAAAGTGATCCTATTCTTTTGAAATTTGCTGATAGCACAGAATACTGAAAGTACCCAGATTTTTTTCTGCCATACCACTGGATGTTGGTTATAAATAAATAGCCTCACAGAGCTAGAACTGGGAAACGAGAAAGTATTTCAAACGAGGAGAAGATTCACCTTCAGCACCTGAAATCTAAGCAGATGGAAGTAAATATTTTTTTAATTATTATTATTATTGTTATTTTTATTTTCAGTGGATATATTTTTTTTTTCCACTGGATATTGGAGGGTTCCACAAGGCCTGTCACTGAGCTCTCTACTCACTGAATTTAGCGCAAGAACCTGTAAAGTCTATATGATCTGAAGCTGGACATCTTCGGTTAGGACTGTGAGCTGGCATTCGCGATCTGTACTTACAGTAAGTACTATGACCTTGACTCCCAAAGGCAACAAAATTTTAATCATGGACTTTCCTCACTCCTTAGAGAGTGCTGAGGGCACAAGGTGTTTCTTCTGGCAGCTGTACAACTTTCCCAGATGGATGAAGTGCTTCCCTCTCCTTAGGGTTTATGAGCACACCTTACCCTTAAGGTAGGTCCCTCTTTTTTCAAAGTCTTACTGGGATTTGCTGCTGACCTCATCTCAAGCCTCCCAGGAGCTGGCTGGAGCCACCACTTTGGAGGCTACGCTGTCCTCAGGGAGGCTTCATAGGGGCATGGACAAGTGGATGAAACCTATGTTTGACAGTCTTCCTGAGGAGGAGTTAAGTTTGTTCTACTTTTCACCAAAGTACTTAAATATCTAGAGGGAGAAAGAAGGAACATGGCACTGCTCAAGTAAGGGCAGTCCAGCTGGACCAACTCCAAGGGCTGTCCACCTTTACCAGGGAACCCTAGTTACTGGTCGGTGTTTGCTGGGAAATGACACCTGCCCCCACACTTTGTAGAGTCCAAGCTGATGTTCTCCACCTTCCAAGCAGGGCAGCCAGACCAGCACCCTGAGTGGAGGTACTTTGGGGGGTTTGCAGGAGCAGAACTGCTGGGGCATTAGGTGTGTTGACAGAATGTAAATGTTTCCAGTGGCAGATGAAAAAAGGGTGGTGGTTTTGAGGAGTGAAATCTGAGTAAACACACTCCAACCCTACAGTCTATTCAGGAGCTTAAACCCCTCTGTGGATATTGGCCTATGTAAAAAGCTGCTGGACTGTGCTTTTACATAAGATCCTGAGTGACTTTGTAAGCCTTCAGCAGTTTCCAAATCCTTCACTTTCAACAACAGTGCTCTTTGTACTAAAAATTTAGTATATAAAGCCCTACCATAGACTTGGGTTTGAAAATACTCAGAAAAGTTCCACGTAATGGCATCTTAATGCCTAGACAAATGTGAAATTAATATACTGAAGTTATCCAGCAGCAGTAAGAGTAAGAGCAGTAAGATTTTTTAGTGCTTTGTGGGGTTTTTTTAATAGCAAGCTCTATTTTTGAGACAGGCAGAGGAAAATCTTCTCAAGCTGTAAGCTCAGTGTCCCCGGAGTGAATAGGGTTCCATGTAGCATGGATAATTTGTTTGCTTTGCAATTATTTTCCGTCAGTGGAGACAAATTGATTTGTACAATAAAATTGACGGTCACTGCAAGGCAGCTGGCTTTCTAAACTGTAAAAGAATTTGACTAGGTTAAGTGAGTACCAAATTTTTGGAGTACCAGGATGTCCTTTTGTACTGCTAAAACTTGCAACAATTTTAGGGCTTGCCAGTGATTGCTATGTGAAATTCAGCATCACAGAGTGCCAGAATGGTTATTCTTAATACCACTGTGAGCGGGACCATTGCCAGTTTATTAGCGGCCTGCTTTGGAAATGATTTCCACCAAAACAGAAATCAAAATGCAAGAAAAGAAATAGATAGTAGAGAAGAGGAATAGGTAGGAAGGAAATAGCAATAATTGCCTCCAAACTGTCTTCTTAATTATTAAAGGAAATCAGATATTTAACATGAGCCAGAGTTGAGGATGCTGGGCAACAGGAGAGTTTCTGCCAGGGAAAAGCATGTAGCGAAAGCTTTATCTGGAATGTAGGAGCATGATCAGCCAGTGAGGTGTATTTCCAGAGAATGTTGATAGTGGAAGCAAAGAAGAAATAACTATTTTGTGCCGCCACTAGAATATTTGGATGTTTTTCCAAACAGAAATATTTAAAGCCCATAAAAACTAAACCGAGATTGACTTCCATTCTTTTACATTTCTGTTTAAAAAACAAAGTCTTGTTGTGGCCTTTCAAAAGCCCTGGCAAAACTTTAGTGCGTGCATGGCCAAATGCTCAGTGTGGTTGGGAATGTTGTAGTACCTGGTAGCTACCTGGAACGAGGCTTTGATTCCACTTTTCACAACACTGGGCTAATCAGGACATACTGTCATATTCAATCTAAAAGCAGAATGTGCCCCAGAAAAATGCCGGACCTAAAAGTTCAGTAAATTGCTCTGGTTAAACTTCATTTGGATGTTCCAAATGTTAAACCTCATTGCAGACATCGGGATTAGATTAGTGATACTGTCAGTTTTGCAAAAGTCCACGATCAGCACTAAGTAAGGTAGAAGTTTGCTAAGACAGGCTAGTTTCTCTTTGCCCAAACTTAAAGGACCTGGGAAAAATTGATACTGTACAGTTCAAGCACATTTGACTGGGCTTAATGCATAAGGTAAACAAAGCGCTCCAAGCACCGATCAAAGTGCAGTTCTGGGGGCCAGTGGCATGATCTTTAGGTGTGAGAAAGAAGGTTTCGAGGAAGAAGGTCACATGTTTGAAGGTCCAGACAATCAGGCTCTGGCTTGACCTCTCTGCCTGGCTGGGAGCAGCTCTCCCCAGCTACTCATGTGAGCAGGGTTCAGAGGTTACCAATTACTTAGGGAGGCTGAGAAAGTTGTATGGAGCTGCTCTCAGCTGCCATTTCACATTAGCATCAGACCACTTGCAGGTAGGCCATTGCGGTTAATGCTTCGCTGCCGGTCGCTGATGTCCGTCAGCTTGCAATTGCCGCGGCAACGACGTAGCATCTCCCCATCCCGCCGCGCGGCTCTTCACGTCTGCCCTACGGCACAACCGCTCCAGCGCCGCCCGCCGCCCCCGCGCATTCATGCGCCACGTAGCTGCACCCCCGCTACGTGAGGGTTCTTTTAATTGCTTGACTGTTGACCACGTAACATTTTAATCCCTTTTTTTCATTTTTTCCCTTTTTTTTCCCCTCTGAATATTTCAAGAGCCATCAACAGAAATGAGCAAAATGCTTTGATTGGTTGCAGATATTGAGATGATTATAGTCATTTCTGGCAACTTTTCGTTACAAATCTTAAAATAATATATGTGCCTGCACACACTTCATTACTAACAAATGAAGCAAGGGTGACTTATAACCTTATGATAGCAGAAGTATATAAAAATATTCAATAAAAGTCTTGTAAGTTATATTCAATTTCTGAAACTTATACTAAAGCTCTTAATTTAAGAGCTTATATCATTTTCCAACTTTAGAAGTTAGAATTACCCTTAGAAATTATCGGGGGGGGGGGGATAGATTGTGTTAAATGAGCTCCCTGGGGTAGTTCTCATGCTTTCTTCTGAAGCTGGTCTCTCGGGTAGTGACAAACAGGATATTGAAGTACCCAAGCCTCTGGTTTGATCCAGTATGGAAATTCCTATTCTTTCTGTTTCACAAATAGGATTTGGGTGTTTGGAGTTTTTACTTTGTGGAAGTCACAAAATCAAGAATGATCACACTTCGCTAACACAAGACATATTTTCATTCTAAAAATGAGCCAGTTTCTTTTCAGAAATAAGTCTGGTTTTGATTACACATCCTTTTACTTTCCCTGGAAAACGAGTACATTTCTGCTTAGAAATATTCACATAAGTGAAGAAATTTTCTAGGAAATTAAGTGAGTCACTTTGAATTTACAGTGAAAGGCAAAAGCAGCCCAGCCTTAGATTGTGAATATACTATTTCACATACGCCATCATCACATATATTTATAGTTATATGATTTTTTTTAAATTCAAAAAACTCCCAAAATGCAATGGGGATTATTTTATCCTTGATTTACACCTCATTTTCTTCTTCTCTTCCTCTTACCAGTTAATTCACCTCTAGGGTGAGAGGTGGTATCTGTTAAACAGCGCTTCACAAAATAAATACATCATCCCCATAACTCCTTGTATATAATTTACTGCTACAATCTTACTGGAAGTCATATTTTCCATACAGCAAACAGGCAAGCATAAGGACTAGTCCTTTCAATATCTGGAGGATGGAGTTGAAATATCTTGGTCACACGGCACGCCATGCTGCGCGGCACAGACTTTGACATATTTGGAGAAACATTTGCTACTTTCCAGGTTTTTTCAAAAGCCGATCTTCTATCTTTCTTTGAGATTGATATCTGTTCTCCAATAAAAAAGCTTTCCTTCCTTCTAGGCTCTTTCTTCCTATAATTTTTATTACACCATCCTTTTACATTGACCTTCCATTTGCCACTGTGCCTGAAAATTCACTGTCATTCCTTGTTTACCAGCGTATATTACTAACATGGCAGCAAAAATTACAGATGCACAATTTGATATGCTTATGAAAAATATAAGAGAGCTACTCTTTACAACTTTATCTCATTGGTATAGCCTGAGAATTACAGGAGAGTTACTAAGACTGATGTGAAAAAATACTGAAAATTAGAATAAACTGAAACAAATGAGTAGCCTGCTGACGGCAGCTTGTAGACAAGGCTAAAGCGAATCTTTGAGGCTGAGCCTGTTCCCACTGAATGTAGCTGGAGTTTTCCCACTGGCATTAATGATATTAAACCAGGTCCCAGATTTGCAGTGACATTATTATGCAAGGAGAAACTGTGAAACTTGCAAAGGTGTCTTTTACCATGAAATTAATAAAGGGCAGTGGTTTTCTTTAAAAACACTAAATATGAATTTAAATCCTGACTCTGACTCATACCGCTATAGAGAGCCTTATTTAATATACAGATACATTGCAAATGTTCCAGTTTGTTTGGTTTGGGCATTTTCGTTACCACTTGCCGAATGACATTGAATGAGGTGGCAATGATTTTGCATTTAATTTTTAAATAAGTATTACTTTTATAAAAAAAAAAATCCAGTCTTTTTGAGAATTTAGTCCTGTCACTGTGAGTTTAGTAAGAGAAGTGAGTTTATACCTCAATATAAGGGACTGGAGCATCTCTCCTGTGGCGAAAGGCTGAGGGAGCTGGGGCTGTTCAGCCTGAGGAAGAGAAGACTGAGAGGGGACCTCATCAAGGCTTATCAATATCTCAAGGGCGGGTGTCAAGAGGATGGGGCCAGACTCTTTTCAGTGGTGCCCAGCGACAGGACAAGGGGCAACGGGCACAAACTGGAACACGGGAAGTTCCATCTGAACATGAGGAAAAACTTCTTCACTGCGAGGGTGCCAGAGCCCTGGCACAGGCTGCCCAGGGAGGGTGTGGAGTCTCCTTCTCTGGAGATACTCAAACCCGCCTGGATGCGGCCCTGTGCAGCCTGCTCTGGGTGACCCTGCTCTGGCAGGGGGGTTGGACTAGATGATCTCCAGAGGTCCCTTCCAACCCCCACCATTCTGTGATTCTGTGATAAATGGAGTTGTAGACATTTAACTTGTCTGTGGCTAGGAAAAATCAATCACTTTCACAGAAAAAAAAAAAAGAAAAAAAAAAAGAAAAAAAAAAGAAAAAAAAAAAGAAGGAGCAATGGACAATAATCAGAAAGGTCAGGATATGGGTTTTCAAAAGATTTTGTACGGCTTGTAGGTTTATAAATGTCCAAATTGTAACAGCTATAGTCATTATATAGTATAATGTAACAAGTATCTTCTGTAGGGCTTACAGATAAAAGAGGAAGAAAATGCAAGGATGATATGTTTTAAGTGTTTTAGAGCCCATTTTGTGCAGATCTGTCCCTCTGTAGAAATGTTTTCTGATTTCAGCCCTCACTATCCAAAGGCAATTCAAGGCATCACATAAATTTCAGGAAGAAGATTGTGGAGGATGCTGAGGAGAAAGGCCAGGAAAAGATTCCTGGAAAAACAGGGTTTGTAGAGGAGGTTTTTCAGCTCGTTACTCACTTGTATAGAAGCCAGAGTAGACAGATTGCTGCAAAGAAGGAGAATGGGTGGGATTTGGCTGAAGATGAGGTTCAAAAGACTGTAGGATTGGATGGAGGAGGAGGAGGAAGAAAGCTATAGGAAGAAAAGAGAAAGTACATGAAATCTGAGATGTGTTTTGGATGAGCATTAGAGGCACAGGCCCTAAGATATAGCAAGTAGAGGTCCAATTTAGATGCTTAACAATACACAGAAGACATTATTTCTATCTGTTTTGTATTATCCTCTGTTAAACAAAACATTTATTAGATTACATGCCCTATTATGCATGAACTCAATATTGAAAGCAATACTACTGTAAAATATTCTTCTGTATTTAATGTAAGAAGATTCTTTTGCTCTTTTCCTTATAGTTATTCTATATAAAGAAAGAAACTGCAATCCAGGGGTTTTTTGTGAGTAGTATCTGACATTCCAAGTACTTTAGTATTTAAGTGTTTAATACTACCACCATTAACTTAATGATAAAACTCCCTTATGCTCTGTGTGAAATTCAGTGTTTTTAAGAATATATTTTAAAGAAACTTCAGTCAAAAATCTCAGTGTAGTGCAGAAGCAAAAACATGTATTCCAGAGAGAAATGTTTCCAGCAGAAAAGTGTCAGGAGTAGCAATTAGGGGAAGACTTGGAAATTTGGAGTTATATAGGTGACAGGGACTTCATGAATTTAGGTACTTATGAAAGAAAAAAACTTGAAGGTACAAGGAGTTTTTAAAGGTACTGCCAGATGTAAATGTAAATACTAGACTCAGTTTGGAGGCCTTGTAGAGATTCTGCAATGATGCTCCGGATGGCTGAAGAAAAGCCATAGGGCACAGGGAGAACAGAAGAGTAGATGTTTGCAATGTATATTTAAAAGTTTTCTTTCCTTTTTGTCAGTGAAAATTTCAAGGCTAAGCAAGGCCAAAATAAAAATATTAAACAAATATACATATTGAAATGCCTGCTGTACCCCCTCTTTTCATCTTTGATTGTATTTAAAAGTCACACATGCTATACCAGATATGTATGGTACAAGCTGTTTTTTCTCAGAAATATTCTGCCCTGATTTCTCCAAGAGGCTGTATAGAGTTCTCAACTGCTTGAAGGATGTGGACACCACTTATTTCAGTGTGCCATCTAGTGTTAAGAGAGACGGACAGGAGATAGGACCTTGGAAAGTTGGGAGTATTTGATCAAAATATGATAGAGAAATTATATACGAATTATACAATAGTGTCCTTTGTTCTCATTCTCTTCTTTAAAGAATATCTGTCGTCCAGGTAGGAACTTGTGATAGTGCTACTTCCTTCAATAACCAGTCACATGCTATAAATAATTACTATTGTAATAAAAATAGCAAATAGTTAAGTAGCTTGTCTGTTGAAACCTCTTGGTGAAAAATGTTCCCCAGTTTAGTTAGTGTTCGCTTCTGAAGAATAAGCCCATAAACAGAAATCAAGGGCTTCATTTGTGACATGCCTATGACCAATGAGTCAACGGTCTGCTTGGGTCTGTCATGAAGACAGTCTGCAGTCCGGATGAGACCAGTGCCTAGGATACGTCACTCAGGCTCCGACACAGAGAGATTGCCATCCCAACGGACAGGACAGAAAATGTGGCGGCAGAAAACAGACGTTTAAGATGGCAAAAGCTAGGTAAGATGTCCCGCAAGGTCTCAGGAAAGGTTTTCTGATGCTTGAAGGATCTTGTTGCTGTGTGCTTCAAGGGGATGCAAGCAGTGAATTTGGGGTGCATAGAACACCAAATCACCCAGATTATGGATTTAAAAGGCACAGTGCTACTTCAAAGCAATAGCCTTTGTCTTTGTGCCTCTCAAGTGGAATTAATTGTTCCTAAAAATCTCAAAGTGTTGTTTTGTCTCCTTCTCCTCTAAAATTTATTAGCCTTCTTTCCATGAGAATTTGCAGAGGAATTTAAAGAAACATGATGAGAAGGTATAGAGTTTACAGGGTGGGATTTTTTTACCCCCTAATCATTCAAAACTGTAGAAATGTCATCAGACTTTGAAGATGAAGTCATCAACATCATCACCATGTCAGCTGATCCTGGTTAAGCTAATACAAAGAATAAATAATCACAGTGGGCAAAGCACAGCCGAAAAGGTCAAAGACTGTTACTGTAGTGGCAGACTCCTGAATGACACCCTGCCTTGGATGAGTAGCGGCTGAATGGTGTCAGGAGAGCCAAGGAAGCTTTTGGCTGATTTATCAGAGTGAAGAAGTTGGATGACATCAAGCTTCAGATCAAATGAGGTCTTTGAAATTATAGCTTTACCAAATTTGTTGCACATCATTGAGATGTACTGAGAGCAGCCAGCCCACACAGGATTGCATTTCAGTACAGAGTGGCTCATTTTAAAATACTCCAGTGAGCCACAGGAAGAGAGATAGCAGGGAAAGCGAGGAAAGGTTGAGCAGACTGAAGCGCTGATCTCCCTTTATGTCCTGTGTAGATGTGGTGAGAAATGGTGCCAGGCAGACCCTGGGCTTTTCAGTCACACTGGCACACAGAAAACACGACAGGCAGTAATATCCTCTTCGACTCTGAAGGCCAACGCACCAACAATTTCATAGAAACTTGCAGCTCTTGGACAACATCATGTAGATCTGATTTCTTTTATTCCCCAGGAACATTATGATGACAGAAAAACTTATTAAAGGGGTTAAACAGATGCAAAATAAAGCCAAATTTTCTGCTACGAGATTGGAAATCAAGACATCTGGGTTCAATTCCCAAGTCTGCTGTAATACTGAATGAATTACAACAAAGTAAATGCCTCAGACACTCATCCATCCAAGTGGCTTGTGGTCCCTCACCTGCTGCCTTTTTTGTCAATTGCCTTTGAACTAAAATATTTTTGTCAACTGTCAGGACTTTAGCAGCAGGGTTCTAGCTAATTGCAATGGTATAATACATGAAATAAGTTTTAAAAGATCAATATCTTTCTTTATTTTCTTTTTCTGTTTTGAACACATACAAAGGTGAAACCCTACCCTGATAATTAACATGATCAAAGTTAGCACCAAGTTCTTCCACTACATGCTTCACCACCCTAAAGGAAGGTTAAGACTCATTCAAGTGAATAGCACCCCTCCTCATGATGCAAAATCTAAACTTGCCTATTTAAAGCAGTTATAGAAGTACAATCTTTTCCTTGACTAGCTTTATATTTCATCAAAATATTTACTAGCAAATGTATTTTGGTAAAAGAACATTTTGAAAGAGGTGGGGGCTGATTTCAGCCAAAGTCTTGCTTCCTTTTGCCATGTGCAGTCTCCAGTGTTTCAAGGAGTTTTATTGTCATTTTTGTTGTTTTTCACTGGTAGTAACCAGCTAAGCAGAAACAGACCTGTGATGACAGTAATATGTTACAGTGGGTCCTACAGAAGGTGGGAAAGAGTCACAAAGAAGGGAAGGAGTAAGTGGGCAGATACAGCCACACTGCTCTTTTCTGGAGTATTTCCAGGTTCAGAACAACATCATGGGATCCATCCCAAGATATTTTAGCTCTTTCCTAGGCAGGAGGAAACCGTTCACATATGGTCTTACAGTTCCTACATACACGAAAGATGTAACTAGCTCTAGCAACCTCAGCAAGGACCTGTGGACATCAGCAGTAGTACACAGGGTTTAAGAGCTTTTTTTTTCTGAATGTTTGCTCTCCTCTGGTGTAGCTGCTTATACCTACGCAAGCATTTAACTTTTCCTCTATTAGTTCTACTTTGTCCACTTTTTACTACCCTCTTCCCCTCTGTGAATATTATCATCCCTTATTTCTCTTCCGTGTCTTCTCCCAGCTGTGATCTGGGCTGGATGCAGGGGATCAGATGTATGAGGATGCTCAGATTACTTTGGAGAGGCAAAGATGAAGTTGTGTAGTTGAAAATCTAACCTTGGGGAGTTTTAATAGCAGTGATTGCTCCAGCTCTGCCATTTGGAGAGGCTACTGTCTACAGCTGCATGTCATGGCCATCCTTCTAGATATCACCATCCTCCCAATGCGGGCTGAGCATCTAGTGTTAGCACTGCATCTTCTTCCAGTGGTAAAAAGCCAAGTCTGCAAAATTGACTAAGAAATCCTTTTTTAGCATACAGCAGCCGTAGCTTTCTCTGCCTGCGTGGTTCTCCAGCATGCTCCTCCTGCAACTCAGTCTGGCTTTTGGCTTCCCTCAGCACTCCTCAGCAGTCACCCCCTGCCTCGCTCTCCTCCTGATGGCAACGGTTATGCCCTATAGCAGCGATTTTTAAGGATTATCCTCTACTCCTGCTGGCTAGGCCGGACGGGAGGGCAATTGCTAGGAGTAGCTGTCTCCTTCCTAGCTGATGCATTGTACTTGCTTTCTCTTTTATGTGTGCTGGCATGACTTGCAAAGTGTTATTTTAGTTGCAGTTGTAACTAAAGCTAATAAAATGCTATTATGGTTAATTATATTCACCGGCAAGGCACTTAAACTTTACATGAAATGGCATCCCAGTAGGCTTGAGTTTTCATAACATATGGCAGTTGGAATGGCAAGGTTTTAAAAAACATGTAATTTCATTAGAGTAACAAGACAGCCACTTGAGTAGTCTTTTTATGACATGTTTAATGGTACTGCCATATGGATGGCTTGTAAACAAAACAAAAACCTACGGAAGGCTAGATGAGGTAAGGGACACATATATCTGGCAGAGGATAGCCCAGCATGCTTCCAGCACTTGCAGCTTGAATAAGCACTTCTCAGCACCCTGTGCTTATGAAAAGGTGCAGTGAGGCTGTGTTGATTCCTGCCCATTTCCAGAACTGATTTTTGTTTAAAATTTAAAAAAAAAAAAGTGTGTGAGGCTATTATAAATTCCCTTCAGGCACTTGGGGTGTCCTGCTGTATACCAAGAGGCTTTTCTCACTGGCTTTGTTGACTAGAAGAAATTTATTCCATATGGATCTCAACTAACTTCTAAACTAGCTGCACAGTTTTGTGGAGATGATCTTTCCTACCTTTTGGGTACCTTGGAAAATTATTTTTGGACACCATGTTATTAATGGGATGCCCTAATGTTAACTAACTGTAGTTAGCTTAAGCATCATTAAGAGTATTTATTTATGAAATCCAAAATTGTGTTACAAAGGTTTACAGGGATGCAGGTGACAGAAAGTAAAATCATATTTATCTACAAGATCAAATCCAGGAGACCTATCTCCCTCTCCATACCTGGCTGCATAGGTGTAGGTGCTCTTGTAACCCATAGCACCAGGGAGTTTGGTTGTGCACACTTCAGAGGGCATTTACGGGAAAGACCCTTCAGTTTGGGATGTGTACAAACTTCTTTTCCTCTTTACCTGAGGTTTGCCAGAGGGTTCATGCATGATCATATTTTCCCCCTTCTCAGTTCTTCTTCCTCAAATTATTGGACCTCAGTTTGGAAGATGGTTCTGAACTTCTAGGCTAATAACTTTCCTCAGTGTTTTGGAAAGAACTACGATGTCTTTGGCAAACTAGATCTTTGACAATAATTCTGGCAGATCCTTACCTGTGGAAAAGTGATATAATTCTTTGTACCTCATAAAGTAATTTGCAAATATCAGACAAACTGTCTCTGTTCTCCAGACCATATAGCTCACATTAACATGCAGTTGACAATCATGTTTTACAGAAAGCAGCCTGCTACTGATTCCTGATGGAAATTATATATGATGATAAATAACCACTACAAGCTGTTAATCTCTGAAGAGCCATGACTTCATCATACAGTCTCGATTTTTTAGATATACCATAATAAAAGCTTTTAAATTCTGTTCCAATGGAATTTGTATCAGTTGTCCAACCTAACCTGTTAATCACTTTTGCTGTCAGAGGTTTGAGTAGTTCCAAGCAGGTCTGTCAGTCAGGACCTCTCAACAGACATGCACAGAAAACAAGGAGAGGAATTAATACTCTGTGGCTAGGATTGCATTTGTAGGGAATATGAAAGCACAGGATTAGGCAAATATGTATGTGAAGCGGAGGAAACCTGTAGGTGTTCTCCATGGGCACTGGGGGATAGGGAAGGCAGACAGAAATAGCCAGATGAAGCAGGCTAATGGGGTGGAATTTGCAGAAGGAAATTTGCAGAAGGACGGGAAAAACAGACTGAAGAGGAAAGGGAAGGAAGAACCCTTCCCCTGCAAGCACAGCAGAAAAGGTGAGGGTGGGAAGGACTAAGAGCAGCAGCAGAATTATGGAGGCTGACAGCTTGGAGACCTCATCAGCACTGAGATGGTCATCAGAAGAAGAACTTGTGGTGAGTCATCATAAAGTAGGAAATCAGGGCACTTGTGTTCATTGCGGAATAAAGGAAAGCTGTCTTGCTTTTAGTTTCCCTGAGCTACCTTTTGCCCTTTTAATGGGTGACTTCAGGGCTCATTAAAGAGCAAAACCAGTAACACAGACTTGAGGAACACAAAATGTGAGCAGATGTTATGCAATCTCTCCTGTGTGTAATTCTGCCCCGGTACCTGCCATGTCAGTTGTGACCTATAATACTACCACCTCTGAACTTTCACTTCTGTGCTCCTTTTAACCACACACTGCAGTAGTTTGGGACTGTGTGATGACTTTGTGATGTTGGCAACTGAAGACCAGGATTAAACTACTAAATTCTTTTTAATAACAACCAAACATAGGATGCAAAGTCTCTAGAGGCAACCTAACTTGCCAACTCTGTTTTTAAAAATATAATTTGCCAAGACACAATCCATAATTTACATATCTATTTTCTTTTAAAACACTTTCTTAAAACAAAGAAGTATTAAATCTTGGCAGAGGCTTTTGGCTAAAATGCAGCAAATATATTATGAACAGATTTTTACGGTATGTTTCCACGTTATTTTTGCTATATGCTCTAGACCTATACAAAAGCTTTGCTATATATTTTCCCTTTATGAATGGAAAATAGTCAGCAACTTTAGGGTTTCATTAAAGCCAGAGAAGAAATAATTTTCCAATATAGTTGAGGATAATAGTTCCAATTGAAGAGAACTTTGTGTCTTGATACTGTGAAGGCGGCATTGCCCAAGACTGCCATTCACACAAAAAACAGGCTTAACAAATTGAATCATTCACATACTCCTTCATAATGCTAAAATATTTTCTAATTACTTTGTTTCCAAAGACCATTTGAACGTCTCAAAAACAAAGCTCTTCACGCAAAGGTGGGTGCTTCTTAAGCTCTTTCCTTTCTTTCCACTGTAAAGCCAGTCTGCAATGTAAGACCGACTGCTCCGTTTGCCTCTGAATACCTGATCTGGGAAGTGAGAAACAGGGATTTTTAAAGTGAGGTTAGAAATCGGTGGGTAGAGGTTTCTGAAGAAGAACAATGAGTAACCACAGAGTGCAGGATGTTTTTGAACCTTTTGAGTGCGTTTGTATCTGAGAACCGTTCTAGTTTGCGGACACTTCGTTTGCTTTTCTGTCCTACTGCACTATGTGCATCCGCATTTCAGGTGCATGGGGCACATCACATGGATGCTGATAGTAAAATTTCCAGTTCACAAATAAACCAAAAAAGGAGGTAAAAAGAGTAAAGTTTCTCTCCTAACCCACATAGAGGGCAAATTATAGAGGCCAGACAAGGATAATAAAAGTGTATGATTGACAAGTGACAGAATGCCAGTGAAAATTTCTCTCCCCCTTAGGATATTGTTTTGATAATCTTTGCCGATTTAATACTTTATGGAACTAGAGATTTTTTGAGGGGTGGGGGTTGCACTTGTCAATTGCACATCAAAATAGGGTGGATAGACAGGGAAGTGAAATGTAAACAACAGCTCCAGGTTTGTTTTTCTCCTTGGGCTGTTTGGGGATGTTTTTGTACATGAAGGTTAACAGAGAACAGTAGCAGCCTTCATCAGTTCTTAAGGACATTTGGCCAATGCTCCTGTACAACTCAGCTGACCTCAGTGTTATTACCTGGGTTTGTATCTTATGGTCAAAAAAGTCTATTCTGAAGCGCAACTGTAAAACAGCATAATGGGCTTACCTCTTTATGGTATTTAAAGACTATATATGTGCCTAGAAATATGTATATAATTTTCTGTTAGTGAGTCCATCATTTCACCGCATGTCCTATCAGTCCACTTGGTCGTTGTCTGTTCTATACCCCTGCAAAGTTTTTGTAAGCGTGTGTCGATGTACATTCCAGCTGAGACATTGCACACAGTGAGTGTCCCCATGACATTGGGGTGACCAGTAGTGCACACACACACACGGAGAACAGAATAGAGCCCAGCATGTGGCATCGCTGCCACAGGTACTCAGTCCATGGGACTTCTCATGAGTTTGGTGTCCCCAGCCATCATGACTTCTTATCCCTCACCACTGGCACTGCTTTCGTGGAGTAGCAGCAGCTGGTCAGACTCAGGGTCCTTGTCCCTATTTGTCATCTGGCCACCCTTTTAGCTCAGCACTGACTTATGCCTTGCAAGATGGGTGAAATAGCCAATGGTTATGCGGAGCCTGCAATGCAACAAAGAACAAAACATAACTTTTCCTATGGAAGTTTGCAGATATGACTCCAAATGCACTGAAGAAGCAGATCTGTTGAGTGAGTTGATGCCTTTTGTAGAAATATCATCAGTTTTCCTACTGGAATCAGATTTTCAGACAATTTTTTGCTCTGACTTCAATGGCTCCATGTCAAATCTTCTTGGTTTGCAATTAAAATGTAATGCTCATCTTGCAAACAAAGACAGCTCTGAATGTTAAGATACATTTTTTTTCCAATATTACTAGCAGGAAAGAGGGCTCTACAGGCCAAACAGTTTTACCTATGTAACTCTACTAATTTCAGATAACACCTTCTGTGGCAGAGATGTCCATTGCATTTGGTAGGATATCACCATTGTTACTGATTGGAACTTACTAAACAGTTCTGTAGATGACGATTCATAAAAGATTTCAGTTTCTTCTACTGAATAAGCTTTAGAGTAGGAAAGGGTGGATACACATCTTCCTAACCATGGATCTAGCAGGGAATACCTTGAGCACTCTTGGGCTTGAGCCCACCTCTGACCTATCTACGCCAAAGCTGAAGTGGGGCTAAAGAAGTGAGGACAGCTTCACTCTGAATTGTACCACTTCAGTCTCATATCAGTATTTGGACACCAAAAGGGAACTCTGATAAAAAAAGAAATTAAATAAACTACATTCAAATGTTGATAGATACAGTGAATCCCGGTGGAAGAGTGCCTTTGAGTTAGTTTCTTTGGGTAAATGATGTTTTAATCAAAGAATGATGAGAATGAAACTGTACAGTTTCACATCAGGCTAGTTTATCATGGAGGCTTTTTTGCTTGGCTGGCTGAGAGAGAGGTGCTTGAATACGTTAACACTGCAGTTTACTGTAGTCTTGGAGATTAATCTTTTAAAAATACATCCAAATAGCCTTTCATACAGGCATGTTCCCATTGAATGCAGTGGGACTGCACTGACACATCTGTGACCTGGTGGTTACTTTCACATAAAATGTGATTTGGGTAGACTATGACTAATTCACTGGGGTCTGATGAAGTGTGTATGAAGTCTCCTGCTGTCTAAACCATACCGCCTACAACGTTGCCATGCCTTTAGCCCTTTCTGTCTGCTCTATGCCCATTGCTTTGTGTCTGGGGATGCCCCTGTGTCATTTTTCTTTACTTACTTTATGCAAAGGCAAATAATAATACTTGTCAATTTATTTGCGGCGTTCTCAGCTGCATAGCTAATGCTCTTCTGCTTGATAGGATGTCGTTGTTTCTGTAATTATAGTTCTGCTTATGCCCTTGAGAAAGAACATCTGCTATTTCCCACTCGTGAGTTACATTTCATCCTCTCATTTCCTCGGCGTTCTCCTGTACCACAGTGATGTGGTGGTCTCTGATGCCCTTTGCAACACTTTTCCTTGGGGCTCTGTACAGCAGGGTCCTCAGCCATCCTCCTCACCTTCCCTTTCCTTCATCAGCCCATTGTGCTGTTGTCCTCAATGCGGGCGATGCATTCACTTCTCTGGTTCAGCTGGGAGGGAAAGGGCAGAGGTGTGCAGGGAGCTCCTACGGCAGCCTGCCTCGGCTGGGAACAAATGTGCAATGGAAGCCCAGGGACAACATGCAGCAATGCTCTTACCAAAACGAGCAGCGCAGGCTGTCAGGGTCATGATACAGGACCACACTGAATAGAAGATAAGAAGAGGGAGGAAAACCCCATCTTCTCTTTTTGGACACTAACCAGTAAAAGTCTGTCAACTTGGCATATTATTCCCACCATATTTATTGCCTCTGTTGTTTACTGTTGCATGTAAATCAGCTGAAGGACCCTCTGTTAATCCTTTGTTCTTACACATTTACAATTTTCTTTTAAAGTGATTTCTTGATATGAACATGAAACAATATTGTGTAGTAGGCAAATTTTGAGGGCTAATATATGTATTTTTGGAATAGTCGAAATTAACTGCTTGGAATTTTTAACATTTTTGTAATGTTCAGTCTTCTTGTGTAATAGCTATTTTTATATATAATTTTAATTAATAATTAATACATATTTTTACATGACCAGAATTAGGTGTGGTGAATTCCAACCAAGGAGACTATGTCAAAGAATTTGAAGTGTTCAGGTTTTAACAAGAGCTTATAATAACCAAAGGGGAAAAAAGTAGAAGACAGAGAGTGATAGAGCCTCATACATATATCCTTGTCTCTGTCAGACTAGCTCATACAGTACAGAACTGGCTGAAGGTTTGCCTGCTTGAAAAAGTGCTGCCATCTCTCAGCACCCCTGCCCGTGCTGGAGTCAACGGAGTGATCTGAGAAAGGTCAGGCCTAGTTTATGGAAGAGGTTGACATCCTGAACTTATGGAGATTTCTTCCTTCCCTGGCTCACCAGTTCCATACAGTGATTTTTGAGATAATACTATGGCGTTATTGTAATAAAAACTGGGATAATATTGTATTGAGATCAGCTGCCAATTATGTGTATGTCTCCCAATAGCTGAAACGGGAACTTAGTATGAACATACAAGGTGAATAGCTTACAGTGTCAAGGGTAATTTTTATTACAAATAATTGTGCAGAACCGGAAGAATAAGGAAGTGTTGTATGTTGAAAATATAAATGGATTGGTGCACTAGCCAATTGACTGTGTGTTGCATGATTAGAGGGACTGTGTGGCATTCGGTATTTTCCTTTCTCTAAAAGAGGATTGACATAACGTTTTAAAAGGATAGGATATCCTTTTAAAATAACCCACACCACCACCTTTTATGTTTAACAAGAGAGGGATAAACCTTAACAGGATGGAGACTGGAGGGGAGATGAAGGTGACCTGAGCATAGCGATAGACACTAGGATTGTTTTACTTGAAGTGCATTGAACACATTAAAGTAGGAAGGGACGAGGCTAGAAAACAGCTCTAGAAGACCATGCAAATGCACCTAATACTAACCTAGATGTTCGGGGAAAGACAGTTAACTATAAAAAGTGACACACTGGATATGAGACTGGTCGAGTTCATGGAAGAACCATGTGAGAAAGCGGACAAAACCAGGAACAATGAGGATCCATTGAGAGAAATAATGAAAATTACAGATTTAGGAAGGTATAATATGGGAAATAGACAAGAAGTCCATACAGATGAATCATAGTATGGGGGGAGACAGGCCTTTGAGCAATATGTACAGTGTGTCACTGCCATGAAAACCGAGTTCTTTGCATGGGCAGTGGATAACCCAGTACAGATCCCTGAAAGAAAGAATGAGCAAGAAAAGTATCCATGAGTGGCCATATTGAGATAGATAGGCTTTGCTCTTGTACTGGGCAGGGACAGAGGCATGGCTTCTGTGAGAAGCTGCTAGAAGCTTCCCCCATGTCCAACAGAGCCAATGCCAGCCGGCTCCAAGACGGACCCACCGCTGGCCAAGGCTGAGCCAGGCGCCGGAGCAGAGATTCCCCTGCAGCCCGTGGTGAAGACCATGGTGAGGCAGGCTGTCCCCCTGCAGCCCATGGAGGTCCACGGGGGAGCAGATCTCCACCTGCAGCCTGTGGAGGACCCCACGCCGGAGCAGGTGGATGCTCGAAGGAGGCTGTGACCCCGTGGGAAGCCCACGCTGGAGCAGGCTCCTGGCAGGACCTGTGGCCCCGTGGAGAGAGGAGCCCACGCTGGAGCAGTTTTGCTGGCAGGACTTCTGACCCTGCGGGGGACCCACGCTGGAGCAGTCTGTTCCTGAGGGACTGCACCCCGTGGAAGGGACCCACGCTGGAGCAGTGCATGAGGAACTGCAGCCTGTGGGAGGAACTCACGTTGGAGAAGTTCGTGGAGGACTGTCTCCCATGGGAGGGACCCCATGCCAGAGCAGGGGAAGAGTGTGAGGAGTCCTCCCCCTGAGGAGGAAGAAGCGGCAGAGACAACATGTGATGAACTGACCACAACCCCCATTCCCCATCCCCCTGCACTGCTGGAGGGGGAGGAGATAGAGAAAATTGGGAGTGAAGTTGAGCCGGGGAAGAAGGGAGGGGTTGGGGGAAGGTGTTTTAAGATTTGGTTTTATTTCTCATTGTCCTACCCTGATTTGATTGGCAATAAATTAAACTAATTTTTCCCCAAGTCGAGTCTGTTTTGCCCGTGACGGTAATTGCTGAGTGACCCCCCCTGTCCTTATCTCGACCCACGAGCCTTTTGTTATATTTTCTCTCCCCTGTGCAGCTGAGGAGGGGAGTGATAGAGCAGTTTTGGTGGGCACCTGGCATCCAGCCAGAGTCAAATCACGACAACTCTTCATGCTTTGCATTACTGAAATGAAAGAAGAGTCCAACAAAAGTGAATCTTGTTATAGAGACAAAGGAGAAAACAGAGAGTGGCTCTTTTGAGAGCAGAGAAGCATGTCTCCTTTATCTCACCCAAGAGGTGAGAAGGTGTAAATATATCAGTACTGGAATTCATGTTTCAAGAGGAAAAGAAGTTAAGAGGTAGGAAAGGATGCAAGAACAAAAGTGTAACTGCTGGGACTGGTAGCTGTAATTACAGAAATGTCATCAGCCAATCTCAGCACCAAATAAATAAAGATTAGGGATGAGGAGAAATGAACAGGGAAGAAAACATATGATGGAGGCAACAGAGTAGTTAAGCAAAGGAAAACAGGAGGAGAACAGGAACTGAGGGGCTAAGCATGGAAAACTCAAAGGGTGATGAAGAGTAAAGGAAATAGAAGGAAAAAAACATAGAAAATGAAATGAGTAAAGAGGAGAAGAGAAACAAAAATAGAACAAGGCAGTATGCAGTCAGATCTATAAACATGCTTATAGATTATCAGTGGCTTGCTCGAGAGCAGTATCAGTGCTGTCTGGAAGCTTTTCTCTCACTGAAATTAGGAATGGTGATGGTGGGGCTGGTTATCTGGGGGGGTGACATGGGACACTGCCATGTGGGCACTGATGGGATCATCAGCATCTGATGGCATCCAATGGCTCTGCTGTGTGCAAGCGGGGACAAGGTCTCTCCTTCCTCCTCTTCATCCCCTCTCCTCCCCTTTTGGGAGGGGGGATACTCACTGAGAAAAAGGTTGTTTCTCGTGCACAGGCACACACACGGGCGCACACACACACACACACTCAGTTTCTCGGAGTAGCTCATACTGCGCTCTGAAGGGGGACATGGGAAAAGATGCAAGCTTAAATAGATTTGGGGGGTTTTTTTGGAGGAGGAAGGGGGGACAAGGGACAGGCAAGTGCTGACATCTGGAGAGTGGTAACAGCTGTCAAGGCCTCAGGGCCGGGGACTTTTGTTTCTGACCTTAGGGAGAAACCGGAGAGTACTGACCACATGGAGTGGTTGCAAGGAAGAGCGAGGGCAGAGGGGAGACAGAAGTGGCAGCCCCTTATTTTTGTACCCTGGAGCCTTGGTAATATATCTCCGTAAAGAGGCCAGTGCATGTCCATATGAGAAGTTACTCCTTTCTGTCTGAAGTCACGTTAAAAATAACTCTCTTTGGGCCTTGGGGCATTGCACTATAATGAAGTTAAAAGGATAAATGCTATTAAATGTCTGAATAATGTTGCTAACATAGCTTGTCTTCCTGATCATTCTGTTAAACTACAGTAACATACAATCATGTCACCATTAATACTTCCTGCATGTGGAGGAAAGAAGAAAACAAAGAGTATGAAATATCAATTGATTTTAGGATGGTGTGTTTTGTATTGGAAACAGCTGGATAACTTATTCTCTCATATGGCTGGTGGCGGGTACTGGAAACATCACACATTTTTATTGTTGAAACAGAGTGCAAACTGTTCAGAGTGATACACCTACATCTGTACTGTATTATACCGTGTGCCTGGCTGCCATCATTTTATGGACTCAATATCTGTCCAACCATTATTTTTATTGGGTCTCATAACTCCATAGTTGGTCCACCTGTAGAGCCTGTGAGTTATCAAGTTAGTATGTTTTGCCATTGTCATGTGTCCAGTTTTCAGATTAGAGTGGTTTCCAACTGGACTACAAAGAACCAGAACTGCTATTCTTATAGCTATTTTTATTTTAACTACACCCATTCCTACTTATCATTACAGTCTGCTAGAAAAAGTCTACTTTCCAACAAAGAGGTTGGGGTTTTTTTGGATGGGAGAAAGGAACATGTACCATATTCTTCATCTCCTTTTTATTATTATTTAATTGTTCCCACACTTGATACTTGTTTATCACTATCACATTAAAAAGCAGGAATGGTTGTCCAGTTCCTGGGTTGTCAAAACTCCCTGGCACGATCCTGAGGCTCACTTAGACAGTGCATGATCATTCAGACATCAAAGGCAGCTAGAATCCAAATTCTCCTTTGAAGACATATAGCCATTCTTAAAACCCACTCGGTACACTCTGGGCAAGCCCCATTGCCACAGCTTTTGCTCTCTCTGGCTAGCACTGACTTGAACAATACCATTTTTTCTTAGTCTTCTCTATCATGTATGTCCTTCCCCACATTTTCTTTTACATCTGTTTACCCCCTCTTTTCAAATTTCTGCCTTCCTCTACCCTTTCCATTTTTATTTCACAGTAGGTATATCACCTTCATGTCGCAATTCAGTCTACTGGTCCTTTTCTGATGTACCCCTGAGCCAATACCTCTGGCTTCTGCCTGCCTTCTTCTCCTTCTTCCTCTGTCCAGTGTCCCAGCCTCAAGCGTCTCTTCCCCCAAAGCTGTCATTGCATCTCTGAACTTGCTTCCATTTACAGCTGTATTCAAGTCCTCAGCTGATCCCAGGCTACGGCACCTGCAAGCTCCCAAGCTCCTCCCATTGCCTCCAAGGCAGGGATAGTCCGTGACCCTCGGGTGTGCTGATGGTGCCACATAATGTATTGGTTGTGTGAGAGTGGGCAGTCCAAGGACCTACAAGGTGTCCCGACACCAGAATAGTCCCAGACCCTGAGAACCTCCAGTACTCAACGTGACTGCCACGTGAGCTGTTAGGAAACATGTAATTCTTCACTGGTCTACTCTTTCCTGCTACCACGCTCACCACGGCTCTACACTGCAAGTTCTACCAAAGTAGTTGGCAATGTGTGGCTGCTTCAATATCGTGTCAGTTCCTATATGGAAAAGTGTAAGATGACCTTTAGCGCTGTAGCCAGCCCACAGGTTGTGATAGGGCTGTATTTTCAGCTACCAAAATGGCAGCCTGACTCATTTTAAATTACTTACTCTGTTCTAGTGTCTGTATTCAGCTGATTTCACAAGTGTTTACAAACCAGCTTCAAAAGCTCCAAAACATTTTAGCAATTTTATGGACTAGAAGTACAAGTCTGAGCTTTTCATTGAAGACTATGGGACTAGGCCTTTTAATAAGACTTTATGAGAACTAAAACGGGTAGGTTCTGTGGACCACCACTGTGTTATTAGGCTTATTAAGTTGTCTCTAATGTACCCTGCGGTCTTTGCAGTCTAGGAAAGAAACATCTGGTCCATGAAGGTTTCCATTTGTATCTCTTTTGTTAACTACATTAAGCAACTAAATAGAAAAAAAATACATAATGCAATGAAAACAAAACTACTTAAGCTAAAACAATTTGAGGTCAAATTAGTCACACAACTGTATAAAATATCACAATTATTGCAACCAGCAACCACTCTAAGATTTTTACCCAGAATTAAGGTTGACGATAAACCTTATTCATCTACTACTCCCCAGTAACAGACCATTATCCATGCAGGAAAGATATCTATGTGTTAGGCTCCAAACAGACATGGGTTTATGTTATCCATGAGCTCATTCAGATTCAAAGATGTTTCATTACATTACTAAAGGACTAGATCCCCGTTTACTGTAGTCTTCTTCTCACTTGTTTTTTTAAGATTTGGGCTTTGTCCTTTGCTGACATAACTATACAGCTTCAGGTATGGAGCTCGCTGGTTACCCAGACAGGCTGAAGGAACATTGAGGAGCATTGACATTTGCTCATCATACACGTGGAAGATGTCCCATCTCCACTGACAGACAGGCTCCAGACAAATGCCTGAAAGAGCAGAGCATCGAGTCACACTGACATTAATATTTAAGTGGGTAATGTCTTACTACGTAAGACAGACTGATCAGTTATAGGGGTTTTTTTTCTCTCATTAGCAAAGAATTGAATGAAATGGTAGTGGGAGCAGTGGCTTAACTTTTGAAACTGGTAGGTGGGATCACATATAGCTGTCCAAAGCAGGTGAAAAAGATCCTTGAAATGCCTGTTTCATTCACGGGGGGGCCGGATCCCATCGCAGTCCTGGGGACCTCAGAACAAGTGGACACACTTGTTGGTTGGTAAATGAAAAAAGATTTGTAGATGTATAGAGCTGCTCAAAGTTAAGTAACTGTATCAAAAGGGGCTATCTCCTACTATGTAGAGTGAAATTTTAGAAGACACATTTGGTAACAACTCTTTTTTAGCCTCAATGTCTCAACATGGCCCTCAAACGTGACTTGCAGAAACATTTCTCTATGTGTTTGCTACCTGTGTTGCTCTGTCATGTTCATCGTAAGAAAGGCCTGTGATTTTGAAGTTATAAAGAGCACTGAAGTTCACAAGCATGAAATTTTTGTCTAAGAAGAAACCAGAGAGGACCAGAATTGCTGGACAGCCCTGGACAGACAAAATTTGCTGGGCTAAAGCTAGAGGCAATGTGCATTTCCCTCTGTAAAAGAAATTACAGTTAGAAGTCAAAACCATTAAGTTTACGCAAGGATTATAGGAAACTGAAGTAGTCACCAGAACACCTGGAACAGATATATTTCCTTGGAAATTTTATTCAAATGTTCAAGCCCTCAGTCTGGAGCACAGCTACGTAAAAATGTCCAGTGAACTTGGCTGTCAATCTGCACAAACTATTCAAGAGAAGGAAAGTAATAAATTATTGAAGGATCCTTAAGCCCTAAAATGTTGTTAGAATTAGTGGGAAACTAAATTCTCAGTAGCCATGAAGGTTATTGGGATAGTCATTTTCCATCACTATGGTGAAAACTGAAGGTAGCTCTATATGTTTCACAGGCTTTAGTAAAAATGACATGTTAATACGCACAAATAGACACGGAAACTTTGGCCTTAGTCCATGGGTTTAAAAGGTTTGATTTCCTTATTTAGGCTAGCTTTAGCTAGAACTGACTGTAAGCTCTATATTTCCACTGTCAAATGAGATAAATACCCACGAGATTTTCTTTTCAGTTACAAACACATAATTTACAAACTGAACATCTGTCCACTAAAATTGATAATGTCATGGGGGGGTGGAATGGTTAACCAGGGCTTACTGGCAATTTCTTAAATAAATATAAAAATGGCCTGGTGCATCTTATATTTTCATACTGATAAAAACATGAGTTTTGCAGTGCTTAATCATCTTCTGAGGGTAAATACATGCCTGAGCAGCACTCAGTACTTTTGAACTAAAGTTCACTCCATTTCTTGAGTATGAAGTTTGGCAACTTCTGCTGAAGTCATCAGAGACAGCAGCTTCACGGGGCCATTTCCCTCCTGCCCATCGCACTGTGAGGCAGCATCCTCAAGCCCAGGGATGTGAAGTGTCCTAAATCACTGCAGCAAGGTTGGCCAGACCTCATCCATCACCCAGTATTTTCATTTCCTTAGGATAAAAAGCACTAAATACCCAAGTGATTAAAAAGAAGAGTGAGAATCCTAGGCAGAGATATCTCCCAGTTAACACAAATAGAGGTATACAGAAAAAGGCAGATTGTGTGTGATTTTCTTCAGTTTCAGGAAATGGTATGAAACTGTTATCTTACATGTTCTCAACTTAGGTATTGAATACTGATGGATTTATTTGCTGGTTTGTTCGGGACATATTGGCTTAGACCAGAAACGCCTTTTTTGGAGTTGCTTGTATGCACTTACTGGCCGGAAGGCAGAGCTGTAACGAACGGCACCTTGGAAAGCCGTGTAACTCAGGGCACCAGGAGTCCTGGCTGTGGGCGAGCAGGTGAGCGGCCATCCCATGCCCACATCCCCACGCGTTTCCACCGCCCCGGTTATCAGCAGCTTGGGAAGGAAGGTGAGGAGGACGGAGGAGCAGGAGCCCCTGTACACCAGCGGAAGAGGCAGAGGAAGAAAAGGCATGAAAAAGTCTAACTCAGTTGCTTCCAGGTGAAAACTCTTTCCTTCCACTCAGAAAAGATGACTTCCAGATCCTTGCACTATCAAAGGCTTGAAACAAATGCTGAGGTCAATACCTGGGCTGTTTTGAAGGTCAACACTGTCATCAGCTTGGCTCTGAAGATTTTAGCATACAAAATTAGTACAATATTTAATGTGAATGCCTCAAGAGTAAAATGATTTTGATCCTAAAATGTTGACGGTTGACTTTCCCTTCACTGGCCTGTGTATCTCATAGTACAAATTTTTCTACCTCGTGTTTTTCTGAAAGTTGGTGACTCCTTAATTAATTTCTGCCTAAAAATCTTTGTCTGAGTTGTACATTATGTAACTCTATTTAAACCATGGCCAGACAAATGAGACTCCTTCCAGTATTTTGATCTGAGGTAGGCAAAGACCAAAAGACATGGGGGGAAAAAAAAGGCAACGTAAAATTCATCTCATTTAACAGATAGCAGTAACTATTGTAAAAGCGATTGGCTTATTGTGGATACTTTAAGCATCTACAGAAAGCAGCTTTCCATACCCACAATAAGGTCATTAGTGAGGGAGGCAAAAAGGGAGGGAGAGAGTTAGCTGATACCACAATCATCTTTCCTGTGCATACACTGAGCTGGAAGCCCTGCATTTTGACAGATTTCCCTCAGAATAAAGATTCTTGGCACTGTAAGGAAGGAATGTTAGTTGCAGCAGAAAAATAAGCAAAGCACAAGCCTAGCTTTGAAGAACTGGCTAAATTTAGACCTACATATGTGTGGATTTTGTTCCCAACATAAAAAGTTCAAAGAGATATATTGCTACTAGGTATGACAGCAAAAGTAATATTGCCACTATGCTCCATTATCATTCTGTACAAAATCAATATCAAAACAACCAAGTCTAGACACATAAATGTCAAACTATTTAACAAGAAGCAGTTAGTGCAGAAAAAACACTTAAATGGCAATTGAGGTAGTCTGATGGGTCTTAAAGTAGCTTACCAGGATTTATGTAAGATAAAAACAGTTTAACTAAGGCATGTAGAACAAAGCCTGGGGGGCTTATGGCTAAGAACAATATCAGAAGAACATCTAAGCTCTTTATCGTACCTGTCAGGTCCTAGTACTTGGCTGTTCTGTCAAAGGTGGAAGGCCTTCTAAATCTCCTAATTTCCTCCTTGATTTTAGGTTTTAGGTTACTTAATAAAATTACCGTTCACCTACTACTCACAAGATAGAGTGCCCAGTTCACAAAAACACGTTTGAGTTATTCCTGCTACTCATATGAAATCTATCATTTTCAGAGTGCTTTCTCCACTTTTTACATGTCATTCCCTATTGAGAGCTGACAAGAAGGTTGTTAGCTAGCAATATCCTCCCAGAAATGGAATTTTGGAGCGAGACAGGCAGCAGAAATTAACACTTAATTAAAATACTAAACTTGCTAAACACTGAAACTCATTTCAGTCAAGGAAATAAGAGGGATGGAGGAACTGGAAAATACAGAGGCATTAACTTAAAAATGACCAAATATTTTGTTTGGAGTTTCTAAAGATTATCTTTTAATTCAAGTGGCTTTCTTTTGGCTTTCAAATAGACCTAAAGTAAAAAAGAAAATGAAAAACAAGTAGGGCTTGGGTGGAGCAAACCGTTTTACTTGGTTCATAATTCGTTTTTTATTGGTTCACAGGTCATTGTTGCTCTGTGTGTAACCAAAAGCCATTTGGATTCTGACACGAATCCGGTTTTTTCTGATGTGGTGACAAACCAAAAAAAAGTCCATCATTAACCCATTTGAAATGAAAACTGGTTGGGGTATTGCAGTGCTGAAAAAACATACCTTCAATGTAAATAGAACTAAAGGAGATTTTATTGTCTAAGACATTTTTCATTTCACAGCCTTCAGCAGAAGTCTTTAACAGACCTCTATAGCACAGTGAGCTCTGCGAGGAAATTTGTTGCTGATTTTCCTGACTAGAGGAGAGGACCTGTGCTTTACATAGGGAAACTTACCCAGTAACTGAATAAATATGAATCTCAATAGAAAGCTCGTATAACCTCAACACCAGATCTTCTATATTTTGAGCAATGTGCATTATTTAAGATAATTAAGGCAATTTACAATATTCAACTTAAATATCTCACTTGAAGTATTCAGCTTGAGTATTCAAATTGAGAATGAAACAACTAATGAAATGGCTGGTTCTGGAACAAGTCTTGTACCTTCTGATGCTTCTGCTGTAACCTGCCCGAGAGGAGGAGATGCAGTGCTACAGCTGGTACGACAACCGGTTATAAATTCAGGCATGTTAAGCATGGCTCTGGACGGGTGCCCATACGGCCAGCTGTACGAGGGGCATAGGTCGCTGAGGGCAAGAAATGGAAGGTGCCCAGGTGTGACACCAATCACTTTGCTCCTCTGTGCATGGTGTCTCCAAAAGCAGACATTTCTTATCGATACCCAGAAGAGCTACTCAAGGCTTTTCAAGTGAGTAAAAACTCTTGTTAGTTTTTTTTTTCTTCAAATCCTACCACATCGTGAAAGAGCAGGAAATTGCTAATAAAATGTAGTGTATTTTTTAAGGTAACTAATAACTGTCTTCTCTGTTCTGAGTGATGATCATGAAGATAACTAAGCAACGCCTGACTTCAATTATGACAGCAATCCCATTAAGTCAGTGGGACAATTACAGGCTTAATGTTAGGAAAAGATTTAAGGATTTTGCAATCATTGCATTGTCTCCAATATCATTGTATTCTGCTTAGGACACACTGGCATGTTGATGTGCGACTCACTATTTATGACGCACTGTCTTCTTCAGCTGGTGTGTGACTTCATGGAGGAAAACAGTTTGCTTTAAAATGGGATATACCAATCTGGAGAACAGGATTTGAGTGCTATGTCCTGTGTGTTTATACTATGTGGATGGCAACTTACACCTGGACAGACTTCAGACTTCACAACAAGTCCCATAAAGCTAAACTGTCCCACCACTGAAGGCAACTGTGAGGTCTCTGTATGAGTATTGTGTTAATCTGAGGGGGAGGACGCATTACACTGGAAAAGTAAGTTTGCAGCTTGTAGTTTAGGTCTTCCATTTCTGATTGTATCCTTGTACGGAAAAAAATCCCTGAGCACAAGGAATAAGGAATCCTCCAGTCCTCTTCTACCGCTTTGGCTGAAGTCCCTCTGTTAAGGCTCAATCCATCTTCTGTACCACAGAGATGGAAGTGACATTAAAGGGGACAAGAGAGAAGGTAAAAATATTTATCCGGAAAGCCATCACCCATCCTTTCTGCTCATCCCTGAGAAAATTTATGTAGGTAATCAGAGCAGACTGTTTGCTGCTTCCTCCTCTACCCCATACCCTCAATTATTTCTATAGATAAGCAGGATCTCAGCTCAGCAGAAACCCATTAGAGTAAGGAAGCGGGCTCCCCATCTGTCTCCGTAGGAAAAGAAACTCTTCTGCAAAAACCTGATGTGAGATCTTCCAGGGCTGGGGGATTTAGGGGATAGAGAAGAACAACTATAGTCACTCAGCCAAAGAAACTCTGAAACAATGAGTTGCTAAATGATCCCAATCTTCACCACACTGTGTTCAGGCTGTGATTTTCAATTCTGCCAAGAATTCTGATCGCAAATCTTGATTCCTATCAGTTGCTTCTAAGAAATCAGTTTTAACCTGCACATATTATTTCTTGGCTAATCACACGCATTTGTTATCAGACGAAAGCTGTAATGTGCGTTATACTCTGGTCTCCGTGCTCCTCTAAAAGCTTGGCAGCTGGCAGCGCAAGGTGGCACCACCGTTTGTGCCGTGGCTTTGCACAACCATGTGCTTTGATCATAAGCCACTTCGGGTACAATCTCAGTAAAAGCAGAGGATACACCTGATTGTAAGAAGTCACGGCATTACAGCATGGGTGCACTTAATGTCATCTAGAGACACAGTTTGCTGAAGACAGAAGTTTAGAATTAGCACTGGAAGTTAAATGTACTGGCTACTTCTAAGTGAAACCAATCCTCTAAACACTTAAGAACTTGCTTAATTTTCAGCATATGCCACAGACTTCAAAGGAGGGTCAAAGCCTAATAGTTTGAAGTAATGACAAGCAAGAAATACCCTGGAATATTGGCTAAAGAAGAAAATATTATAATGGCAAGTGTTTCTAGGTGCTACTTTTACATTTAGCTTTCCAAGTTCCTGGCATGTGTGCAAATTTTCAATTTGAGAAGTCATGTAATGTTTCCTTTTTAGAATTAGGGTCTGGAAAAAAGTAGAGGACCCTGGTATTTGTTATGTCCTTTCTTCCCTGATTAAATGTTTATAATTGAGATAATTATTCTCTGACAACTAAACACGGGTGTTAAGCAAATATTCCTTAAAGAAATAATCGCCCAAAGTGCTATTTTACCACTTCTACTACCAGGCCTGGTTTATATATGTAAACAAAACAATTTATACTTAGAATATACCCAGACATTGTGTCACTGGTTTCTCCTTCCCTGAAAAGTTGACTTACAGGGCCTCAGGCTTACGCTACTGCTCTGTGGAGAGACACTTTTGTCAGAATGGGATATTTGTGTCAGAAGGAGCAATGATACATTATCATCACTGTAAGTGTGAGCCAGAATAAAAGGATCAGAAAGACTAAAAACAATAATTAAAATGCCTTCCCCCTTCTGTATGTGGCAGTAATGATTTAACATCCAGGACAGAAACAAGCATGACTGGAATAGTAAAGGAGAGGTCAAGGATTACACAAAATCATTTCCTCAGGTCACCGATTTGTAACACACACATCACGTTCACTCTATGCTTGCAGTCAGTGTCTGCTCTTTTATATATTTTTTGTTATGTTTTATCATTTGTTTGGTATAAGATCTTGAGCCAGAGAGTTGGACAGATGAAAGGAGACTGAGGGAGGATGTGAGGAAAGCAAAGGCAGGGGGAGATGAAAAATTGAAATAGCTCAAGGAAGCATCATAAGAAATGCTTGGGAAGCACTTGAAAGAGCACGGCAAGAGGATGGAGGAATGATGAGTCTGGAGGTGTCTTTTGTGTGAGGGATCCATCACTCTCAAGCATCACTCCGGCTCACCTCCATTTTCTGTATTAAAATCATGTCTTTTAATCCCAGACATATCGTGTAAATGACATTGACCTTGACAGAAACCCGAGAGACAGAGAAAATTTAGTCATATTGCTGTAATTTTTTTCCTGAGGTGACAGTCTCACGAATGACAATCACTTTCATTCGCAATAATTTTTTCTTGGGTAAATAGCCCACTCTGGTCTGTTTTCACTCCTAAAAGGCTGGAGACAAACTCCATATCAAATTAGTAAAATTTCTACCTATTTCTTATGAAAAGTTTACAAGATAAATGCAACAAAACAACAAAGTACAAATTATTAACTAAATCTCACCTTTCCTGCCAAACCATGATACCCTTGCTATACCCCAGAAATATGAATAACTTGCGTAGGGGGGCTCTGTTTCAGTTATAAAACACCTACATTCCTTGGTCAACAAAGCTGGAGGAAAAAAACCCCAGGGACCTCAAAGATCATCTGGGACCTCTCATTTAGGACTTTCCTTATCAATCACAGTCTCAGTGTCCCCTCAGTGAGGGAGTAAAATGATGGAATATTTCACCTTTCCAGATGACCAGACCCCTTTGCTTTCAAGAACGTCTAAGTGAGAATACATTGCAGCTGGTTGCACTATTGAGAACAGTTGGATAATCTTTCACCCTCAAACATTGACAGAGTAGCTTCAAAGCATTCTCCTTCTATCTCTCATCCTTGCATGTCGGACTGTGCCGTAGGCGACGTGACAGCTGAACATATGGGGCGTAGGTAAGAGCGTACGTAGATGGTCAAAGCTGGGTTCTGTCTCAGGGAATTGCTGTATGGATCTGTGTGTACACATACATGTATTTCTAAGGCATGGGGGAGAGGGGACATGAAAACATGGAAAATGTTCATCTGTTGTTACAACGGTAGGTATTATAGAGAAAGATACAGGGTTTGAACTTCTTTCCTTAAATCTCTGGTTGCCTATGGGCTATTTTCACCTTGTTTCTAACAGTAATTAGTGTAGCTGACATTTGTAAGATTTCCAGATTTTCCAAATTGAAACAATGATTTGATTGCTTAGATTACTTTCCTGCTCGAGCAGGGAGGTTGGACCAGATGACCTCCAGATATCCCTTCCAACCTCAACCAGTCAGAGATTCTGTAATCAATGTAATAGTGAGCTGTAAGGTCCAATCTTGACTGAAATTTTAAGGTTTGTGTGAGTTCCATTTGGCATTTGTGTGAGTTCAACAGGCTAAGCCTCCCTCAATTCTGAACACCCATGGAGCAGGAGGAAGAGCGGGCATGGGTGAATCCGTCTCTTCAGTGTGCCATTGCTTCTGATTTTTCTCAGCTTTAGAAAGGCAAATAATGTGATAAAATCCTACCACAGCAAAGTGAAACTCCTAGCGGATTTCATGTAAGACTAGTTTCTTTCAGGATTACCATGGCAGTGACAGCAATACAGTGATAGCAACACATCTAGACCAATAGTGTTTCTAAATAAAAGAGATGATATTTGCTAACACAGAAATCCCTTCAAATTATTCTTGGTATCTGCTATTTACAAGACTGATTTTGGGTTCTAAAGACAGAGCTCTTTTAGACCTCAGTGAATCAGATATTAACTCTACTAAGACTCATGAACTTCTTACAGAAGCTTACACAGATGAAAAGGAAACTAGTGCTTGGCATCTTACTTCGTACCTCATAATCCTCTCCCCTGCAGAATTCTGGTGATTTCAGAAGTGTTACCATTTCTGAGATGTAGGAAGAAAAATGCTAAGGAAAAAGGTAATGCTACATTTCATGTAAATACTAATATTGTACACAAAAAAAAAGTAGTAGACCTGCAGTAATTCTTATGCTTGCTGCTACTTCTTCCTTTGCAAGAAGTCAGATGTATTTTTTTCCATCAGCAATTGCTAAAAATGAGGTGGTCGTGGTAACCCTAGTGCATGTTAGGTTGTTCCCAGCACGCCTTCTGAAGCGCAACAAAACACAATGAAATTGATGGGTGGTTCAGAGACTCAGCTTGTGATTCTGCTCAAATAGACAACACAGACAGCTCTTCACATCTTAAAATGAAATATAGCCTAGGAGGAGAGCTGGCGTGGTTGTGTGAGGAGTATGGAACAGGTACGTGCTGCACGTGATACAGCCCTTGTGCTCAGGAGATGCAAAGGCGTGGGGTCAGGTACAGAGCCAGGGACCGTTACAATGCTCTGCGCCGTGGAAGCAGGCACAGCACTCGGGGTGCCTGTGGGCCGCTCCGGGTCAGCTGGCCGAGCAAAAGGGCTCCTATCCTGGTTCAAATGGCAGAGGCAGCATAGATATAAAGGCTAAACTGTGCGATGTCACCACTGGCTTTGGCAAAGAGCATGTACAGCAACCAGGAATTTGGTTTTGCAGTAATTTGTTAAGCTGGTGAAACAGTACTGACATTAATTGTGTCCATACCATCTATTTTAATTTGTTATTTCTACTCAATTTTTCCAGTTATTCTTCTTTACTCCTTTACAGCAAATTATTACAAATCTGCCCTTAACTGGAATCATCTTACAAAAGCTGATCTCAGAAAAGTTTGCTATCTGTATTTTGAAAAGAGGGTAATGTTACCTTTAAGTTACATTTTAGACAACTCAGAGTATTAGTGTACCAGGAAAGTTTCTTTTGCCACAAAAATCCATTGTTTTATGGTATCCATTGCCTTGTCTAATCTAATTTTAAAAGCTCCAGGTGATGGGACTTCATTTTCTCTTGGAACATTCCAGAGCTTAATATTTTTCCACAGCTTAATTTGTTTGCTTGCTTGTTTGTTTTCCATATGGAAACCAAAAACATTATAAAAATGGGCTGGTTATTTTTTTAGTTGAATTTATCTCACCCTTCCTTTTATATTCACATTCCACAAATATTCTACCAAATAAGGACTTTTCAATGAGTTAGAAAATTAGCAAATATTACATATCATTAGGAAAACGCTGATTCTATCTGTGAATCACACTGAAAGAACAATAGCAAAAGTCTCCCCTCACAATAAAAAAGAGAACAGTACCATGAATTATTTGTCCAATGAGATGTCTTCAATCTTTTCTTACTACTTCCCGATAAAGAGGTAAAAATGCTATTTTTTGTTATTGTTTTGTCACTGAGACAGAAATTTAAAGATGGGAGCTGCTTTAAAAGTGACGGTGGGTTTTTTATCCTTTAAAGTTTCCTTTTTCTCTAATAAAAAAAAGGGGGGGAAAAAGAAAACAAACAAGAAAGCGATTCCCTCCACCCTTGTGTTTCCAGAGGAATAAAACCAAAAAGAAGTAGAAAAAAATCTAAAGAATTCCAATTATACAATCGTTTGACATAACTAGCTTGCTTTCTGGACTGTTCATGAATAGAAAAATAAGTAAAATTTATTATTACAAATGATTCATGCACTCAATCTTTCATCTCGCAATATCATAACCAACAAGTCCTTTGGTAATGCAGACAATTATGTTCCTGTATAATAGTTATTAAGCTGGCTAATTTGTACAGTTAGAAGCTTTTTAGAAATGCTCACAAACATTGGGTTTGAAAAGGCATGGAATAGTTAAGACTAGATTAGGAGTTATCTCACCAGGTTAGACTGCCCAAACAGTGAAGGAAAAAGATTAGAAAGTAAATAAAAATCTCCTCCTTGCAGATTGAGGGAAACCAGGGCTAACCAGACAAAACAAGAAGCAAAGGAGCCTTCCAGGAGGGATTGCTATGCACTGGCGCTAGCTCCTCCAGCCCGTGCCCAGCAGTCATGCCCTTACCCTTGTCCTCTCCCTGGGGAACACCTCTGACTGGGAGAGGCCTTGAGCTGCAAAATATTGGAGGCTGAGCGATTATTCAGGGGATTATCACTGTGGGCTTTCCTGTTTTCTTACTCTTCTCTAAGCATCTGGTTTTGGTCTTTCCCCTACCTCACCATAAATAGATATTAGTGCTCTGAACGCTTGCGCACATGCTTCTTGACCCCCAACAAGGAGCAAGAGGGCAGGAGCTTGGCGATGACCCTAGAAGGCAGGTCCTGGGACGTAGGGCAGCCTCCACATCCCCTTCCAGTGAGGAAGCACTGGGCAGATGGGTGCCACAAGGCTGGGGGGCAGAAGGGCTGTGGGGATACTAACTCAAGGGCCAGCATAAATTTGCTGACTATCAGTCCTGAAAACTAAATGGCACTGCAGCTGCAGACAAGCACTGGGCAGATATCTCGGCTCTAGAAACTGTAACCAAAGAAAATGCAGCCATTTCCATCCAAGAAATTGTCTTTTGGCTTCAGAAGTCATGTGAGAGGTAACAAATGTGGGTTCACCTCACTGCTCTGCCCCCTTCTGCCTCAAGCACTAAGTAAAAAATGTACATGACCAACTCATTTGAGAAATGACCTCTGTAACCTAATGACTAGAGAAGTCTGTTACGATACTGGAAACCTCTACTCCAGTTCCTGCTCCACCAAACGCTTGTTTACACAAGCATAACAACTCTAAGAATAGGAAAAGACCCCAGAATAAACCACATCTCTAAGACAAACTCCTAGCAGCGCAAGTGTAAAGTTTGGCTGTGCTTCAGATCAGTCTCAGCAGACGTGGTCTTGGTCTACCCCGTCCCACCAGAACAGTGTGACCAGCAGGCCACCGGCTCTTCCACAGCCACACTCAGGGTGGGACCAGAAGTTTCCTCTGGGACCTGAGAGCTGTTCCACTTATGTTGAATGAACATTTTATTATAGGCCATACCAGGGTCTTGTACCTCCTTCTTACAGCAGAAAAACTCCAGGAGACCCCCTTGGGAAAGGGTTTTTTACAAGACTTTGCCTACTTGTCTTTGCTGATGCTCTTGACTAGATTACCTTCCATCTGTACAATCATCAATTTTTTTTCTCTTTCTCTCTTTTATTGGTTCAATGAGCCACAAGTTGGAAGGGAGTTTTCTGTGCCCAGCAGGACTATGGATGGGCAGAGGCTCAGCTGTAGGCGGGGTTAAGAGATCCATGGAGATGTTTGTTCCTAATATCTTAAGTTCATCGTGAAAGTTGGAGATGTATTTTTCCATTCCTGATTATAAATATGCCTCTCTTATAATCATCTTCCTACAGAAAGAAATACAGGAAATTTATTCTACTTTTAAGATCATGCCCTAAATATTATAGACATTCACAAAATAATCGCAAATATGCTCTTTAATGGTTTAAATGAAAGTGCGTTAACACTTAAAACCAAATTTTATTGGATATATTTATCTTTTGGAAAAATGAAGTAAATAATAAAGATGACTGGTTTTCATTCCACACATTCAGTAAATTGAGCTTATGTGATAACTTTCATAGGATAAATGTTAGTTTAAATTATCTGCATTTGACCTTTAAGCTAGTATTAAAATGCTAAACCAATTTATGCTGTTAAAATGCATTGAACAAATTATATGACAATAACTCTTATACAATGTGAAGCAATTTTGATGATCTTTAAAGATAGTGGATGGTATTTATGATAACAGCTCTAAGCGCCTTTATATCACAACTGTGGTGAGGCTTAATGTGGCAGGAACTGTCAGACTGGATCAATACATGCTTTTCAGGCTTCTTTTGGTGCCGTAATCCAGCCCCTGCAAGAATTGACCTCATGAGCTGCCTAAGCTCTTGTTGTTCTTGTTCTGTTTTGTTAATTGAAGAATATAGAGGCTTATGAAAATGACAAAGCTGAGCAAAAGCTAATTATGAAAGAAAAACAATAAAGCCAGGGGTGAGTCTAGGTCAGCTTTCAGTGGGAGTCCAGAGTCTACTATATTTTTTCTGCCATCTGTCTGCTGGTGTTTGAGAGAAGAAACGAACATTTCTTGCATACTGAATTAGTGAGCAAAATCGAGCAAGTATTTTAGTTTTTCCAGAGAAGCCTTTGTTGCTTTAAAAAGAAAGCCATCAACTCACTAAGAGGAAGCTGCAGGTGACAACAAACAAGTTGCAGACAAATAAACCGCTTGTCTTTCCTATTTATTTGTCTCTCATTTTAGCTGTGGCCCCCTCTACCACCCAGCTCTCCTGCCGCCTAGCACAGCCAGGCGCAAGGGCTGTGGGATCGGGCCCTTCAGCGATACGAAGGCACTACCACCTTGACTTATTCAATCTAACAACGGCCGCGAGCATAACAAAAAGAAAAGCTTTTACCGTGAAGGCGGAAACATCCTCAGCAATGAGAGTGCACAGTGTTAGAAACCTCAAGGGAAAACATAACCTCGCTGTTAAAATGAATTTTTACTTTAATTTAAAAGCCTTTTGTATGGAAGCGCTAGGGCAGACAGCTTAGCACGTCCATCTGCTGAGGACTCAGTTGACTGTAAGCAAAACTATGACAGATCCCTAAGCCGGTGTGTAAGAGATTGTCTAATACCTGAACAGAGTCAGCAAGTGACAGCTGCAAATAATTGGCTGCACCTTTTCTTAAGTATTTTAGTAATATACGATAGATTATTAGCCATAAAAAACCTCTCACCGGGATCCCAGTCCTCGTGCAAGGTCTAATCCTCCGGCAGGAATCTCATCCTTCTCTGGATCTCAGGTTTAATTATCGCAGCAATTTCTCTGCCTTTGCAAAAGCTCTGCTACACCAAAGCCAGATGTATTTCTTATTGGATAATAGTTCCCTTCGCATTTCATAGAAAATACTGTGCTGAGTCCAGCTGTACATTATACATTCGATATGCAGACACTAAATTAAAATATAAATGGAGTACGTAAGTGACATGTGGTTGACGTTAATGTTAGAGAAGCCTAGAAATGAGATTAAAAATCTAACCTAAACATGTAAAAAATGCCTTGTATTTTTCTAGAGGAGGATTTCACGCTGGAGGAGTTTAGGTGTATGTTTTTAAACACAGGCTACTAATATTTTCAAACAATCCATACGAGTTCATACAAACATGTTGCAGAGCCATCTCTTCCTGCAACTAAAGTACTTGGATAAAATGCCACTATTGAGATATGAGCACAGCTTTCATTTTCTTACCCTTAAAATTAAATGTGCAAATGGAGTTCATTTTTTCCTTAAACACCACAAAATCACAGTAACACTCCCAACAGACAAGCAAATTTAACTGAAGATCTCCCCATATCGTATGGACAGGACAGTGTATTCCTACTTCATGTTGTAATAAAAATAATCTAGTATTGACGTGTCATTACCAAAAGCTGCTTAAATCATGGTGATCTACAAAGACAATATCAGAAAAATATCTTAAAAACGAACAGAATGAGGTATTGGGTCTTGTCTAATAACTAAGACAGAAACCTTTGAGTGTCTTAAGGACCCAGCAAAGAAACCTGACCCACAAGGGATTTTTTGGCCAGAAAGACTGAATACGGATGCATGGGTACAATTAAAGCAGGTAGCTTAGAACTGAGGGGTAAAATTTGTGGTTTAAAATTTATTTCTGTTTTTTTCAAGCATTCTTGGGTTTTGCAGAGGATTTCTGAAAACAACTGGGGCAGCCACGGGAGCAGGCATCTGGGAATTTTCCCCACGTGTGATCCCTCTGGACGGGCTGGGAATGCTCACCTGCAGCAGCGCTGGGCCTGATGGTTCTGCAGCAGCATGGAACAGAAACGTGAGGATTATGTTAAAGAAAATACAGGGGTAAACAATAGGATAGGAGGAAAAAGCACACAGGGCAAGGCTACCAAATTGACCCAGGAAACACTCGTGCTATCACAGTGCTGTCCTCTGCCCGGCAATCACAGCCCCTCTACTTGCAGGCTTTTATGGGGCACCCTCAGCATCCTACACAGACAAGTGGCCCCACGCCGAGGTCTGCCCACGCGTGGGGCAGCGTGTGCATGCCGGCATGCAGTCCAGCTTCACGGCTCGCTGGGGCCAGCCGGAGAGGGAAACCTGGGCTTGGTGTTGGCTCAAGTACATCTTGCAGGTCTGACCATCTCCAGGAGAGAGGAGCAGTGCCCATGTCCCAGCTCTGCCCAAGCTCTCCCCGGCTGTGACCCTTGCAGTCATCCCCTGGGATGCAGATGCCAGGTCACCCCAGCCTGCACTGAAGCCAGGGCTCCCCAAACCGTGCTTTCCCCCAGCCTTGCAGCAGCCGGCGAGTGTCAGCCTCCGCACGCTGCAGGGCTGGATCCTGGCCCACGGGCTGGTTTTTAGCTGCATCTTGTGATGGAGAATTAACTGGGGCTGGGGGCAAGTCTGCTCCATCCCATCTGTGCCGGGGCAGCCCACCCACAGCAGCCCACTGAGCAGCACACCCGCTCAGGGGAAGCAAGATGGGCTTGGTAGGTTTTTGTGGGTTTTTTAGCTTCCCTCTCTTCATCCAGCTGAGAAACGAAAAGGCTGTTTGCTGTGGCATCGTCTTTGTTCCCCGATCTCCTCCTCTTCCCCCATCCCTGCTGGGGCTGGGGCCACATGCCTGGGGAGTCCTCGCCAGGCGCGGGCAATCCTGTCTGGGAATTTTGGCCAGATCTTGTCCCAGGAGCTGATTCTCTTCTTTGGACAGACTCCCACTGCTCCTCTCCGTCTCGGGCTCGCAGGTTAAGAGCAGGCTCAGCCTCCAGTTTCCAGCTGCTGCCTCTCCACTGCGATCTGTCTGGGGGAGCCTTCCTCCAGATGCCTGAGGAAACCACTGCCTTTTTTTTAAAGGATTAAAGTTTATTATGAATAATGCTGATTAGTAGTAGGATTGGAGGAGTCCACTCGTGAACCGAGTCCTTTTTTCCTAGGCATTGCCCAGATTCAGAGCTCTTCCAAAGAACTCATAGTCCCAGTGGTTTTTGTTGCTCACTATTCATGGGCTGAAGAGAAACTACTTCCAATCTAAACACATCTTTAATCTAAAAGTAAATACTGCTTCATGAATCCAACACTGATCACATCTTTTTCCAACATGACAGGAACTGAACCCAGACAGCCTTTTTTTCTGTGCTTGTTAAGAAATCCTTTGAAGCTGGTGGTGACCCCTCAGAAAGTTTATGCAGAATAGCCATGCTTAAGGAAATCACATTAGTGTCTGATAAAGAGACACATTTTAATTTCACTCCGTTTATCTCTGAGGAAAGCAAGCAGTGGACAATACTGCGCAACATGAGACAATGGAAGTGCTGTAAATTGGTAAGTCAAAGCTCTTCTTTTTTTAATGCAACAAATAGCCAAATGCATCAATTAAGGAAGCTCCAGGAAGGAGCAGAAAAGAGCATTAAGCAGAGAAGAACACCAGGAGGGAGCGAGCAACATGTTAAGGCATGTAAGGAACTGCAGAGAAAAAGAAGTGTCAAATGAAATATACTTAGTGATGTGAAACATGCAGTCACCAAACATTGCTTTGCATTATAAAAACTAGAAGATGGCCAAAGAGGAATTTAAGATCATGTAAAATGGAATAGAATTTATAAAGAACAGGAATTTCTGAAGCATGAAAAAGCAGTCTGCAAGAAAGAGCTCGATATGCACAGATATATTGAGTAAAGGTTTTTAGATTTTTTTGTTCTTGGTGCACACGCACGCCAAAAATTAAAGCCTGCCTTCCACAGCAAATCCTGGGCCCCGATTCTTTGAGCACTGCAATTAGTAGGACTGCTCCAACCTACAGGACTGAGAGCAGGCGTCAGAGCCCTCTCCTGCGCACCTACGAGCTGTTTACCCAGGGATGCCTCAGTCACCCAGCCCAAGCGAGCAAGTGCTGCCGGTTTCTCATCCCGCTGCCTGACCCGCGTGCGGCCACGCTGCGGCATGCCCAGAGGCCTCCCCCGGGGAGCACGGACCGGGACGAGGGAGGAACATCTCGGGATTTTATCATTGTGTGGTTTTTCCTTAATGCAGTCCTTTTAGAAATGCACCACATAGTAATCTTCTGGAATTCACGTTCTCGTGCTGGTCACACTGCTTATCCAGTGTGCATATATCCCGTTTGCATATGGGTAATACATATTTAGTTAAATATATATATTTGATGCTTTATTGATTTAAAAATGTTTAATACATATGCAAAAAGCACTGGAAATTATACGCAACGGTAGAATCATATGTACTTATCCTAAGTCTAACGAACACATTCTAGATTTTGGACTATGTACTGTATTAAAATCACTGCGTTTTTTATTAAAATGAGTGATATTTTCTTATGTGTTCAAACTTTAAATGTTTTTTCACTAAATTACACTTCTAGGTTTCGGGGGGGGGGGGGGGTTCCTCTGCAGATATCAAAAATAAGATAGAGTATGGTCAAAGATTTTAAAATATTTATAGTATTTTTTGAAGCTAAGCTCTTTGCACAGAGAAGGTTTGCAGCAAAAAGCTCTTCTAGTCATCTGTAAGCTCTTGTAGTCGTCTATAGGCACTCGGTTATTTGTACGTACAACCAGAATACCAGCTGAGCCTCTCTGAGCGCACTTTGAGCTCCCCTGTCTTCGGCTGACTACTACGTACATTCCTCCTCTCGCAGGTTATCTAAACTCCCCCTGCAGTCAGCGAAATCACCTGCAGAGGACAATTCCTCCAGCATCTTCTACACACTTATTTGTGGTCCACTGACTATCTTAGGTTTGACACCGAACTCTTCCAAATCAACGGCTAAGCAAGACAAAGCCTTCCCTCGCCGTAAGGACCTCTTTGAACACAGACAAGAGTGGAGCAGGGCTGGTCCAGGGGAAAGTGAAAATGCACACGCTGCGCACACACATATAAACTGTAAATTTTTTTGATAATGCTTTTCATGGGAAATATTACTATGAGAAACAGATGTTCCTCTCAGATGTACCTTCAACTTCTCATGCCCTTATCCCACCAGGGATTTTTTTTCAGGGAAGTAACAAAGGTGGATAGCACATCATTTTTCTATGACTGGCAAAGAGAATGAGGATTCGTACAGCTGAATTCGCACTGGTTTTCTGCCTGTGGAGCCCTACTGATGTCAGTACCACTTGGCCCGGTTATAAGCCATGGACCTGGGTTTTAAAAATGTACTCCTGCCACATATATTTTCACACAAGAATATTTTTCTTCATGATCCTTAAGGTCGTGTTTGTGCTTAGAGCCTCTTGAACAGCAAATTATAACAGCAGCAACCCATTGCAGAAGAGCAGGAGAAAGCTGGTTAGTGTTTTCTGTCTTTTGCCCTCTTCCTCCTACACAAAAGCAGGAGGATGGAGCATTATTCAGAGCTGGTTATTACAAGGTAAATGCTTACAAGTAAAGATGTACCAAGACAAAATAAGTGCATTTGTAAACCGCTCATGGCTATGCCACAAATAATGCACTTGCCTTTTACACAAGTAACCCTTCGTAGTGCATTTGTTCGCCGTGTCTCATAGGAGCAGTAACACTGTGAGCCATACCTTTTCGTGACTTTATTATCGGTAATCTTTGTTAGCCTGTCTCTCTTCATCCGCGATGTCAAAGTTACAACGTGCACAAAGCTGCCAGGCTCCCAAGTCACACCTGGCCCTCAGAACATATCACACCTATGTGCTCGTATTTAAACTGGCTTCTTGTCACATTTTTGCCTGGACTTTCAAAATGCTTCTTCCAACCTATGAAGCTTAGCACAGAGTCACCATTTTTGTGCAACAAACCGTTTCTGCCTTTCTGCTCCGTTTGCTCTTTAACAGTATCTGGCAAACGTCACCTGGGGTCAAATCTTCCCAAATTACATCGTAAGCTAGAACCTCCCTTTTCTTCAAAATTTTAGAAATGAGGTAAAGGAGAGATAGGTGACCTTCAAAATCTGATTGTAGGTCCAGGTACAAATTCTGTAAGTTACTTTTCTGATACCACAGACTCCAAGCCCCAAATAAAATTTTGCAGCCTGGGATCAATTCATAGGACCTAAAATCTGCAGCTCTGGACCTGAAAACATCTTGTTTAGACACATGAGCAGAATTCAAAAGTCTGTGTAAATGTAGTCAAGATCTCTCTGGATAAGCGTAGCTACGTGAGGTTGTTCAGTGTTGGGGCTAGGTAAGGATCTTTTTAAATGAAATATAACTGACAAATATCTTTCCCCACACTTTGGTAAAACTGATTTTGAAAAAAATTGTAAGATATGCTTTTTTCCCTGCTGAACAGTCTTCAAAGAGTAATCGTTAATATTTGTATCAGTATTTTCCAGTGTATTTGCTGAATAAAGACTTGAATTTAGGTTGTACATATTTGAAGTTTTTCTGTGCTTTGATAACATCAGGCAATTGGTCTGCATGTGGGGATTTTCCATGGAAGCAATTATTTCTTCAAGGGAATCCATGATTTCTTCAAGATCAGGAACAGGAATGGAAATGTTCTGCTGCGCTCATGTCTGTGCCCCAGTGCACGAGAGGGCAAAAGTTGGGAACCGAGCAAGAAACAGCCACGGTCTGTCTTTTATTTATCTGCCTAAAGAGCGCCGTGCAATGAGAGGCAGCTTGTGGGTGCTGAAGTGTTCTCCCTCCCTGAAATGCCTCAGGAGGGTTTGGGCATTTGCTTGTTTGCTTTTCCTGAATCGGAGCAGAAGAGTGCTGGGAGCACCAAGAAACAAGCGGCAGGACTTGATCTCCAAAAACATCTTTTCTTGCTGTTTTCTGCGTTGCCCGTTCCCAGCTGGGCAGGAGGACGCTGCAGCAGACTGGCTTGCCAGACTGCACGCTGTTAGCTGCCAGATTTTGCAGACCAAAGACATCTGAACTAAGGAATCACCAAGAGCGGGCTGGTCACTTATCACTGTGGCCGCTGATCGCTTTGAGAGAGTCCTGCCCTGGTTCTGGGACCGGTCCATAGAACTGGGGGACCAGAGGAAAACTCCACCTGGCTAGAGGTTCCTGGTGTCCCATAGGCAAAAGCTCTACCTGGCTCCTGAGAAAAAATTCCACGGCTCTGAGGTTTTATCAAAATCAACCACACACATCAGCTGTGCCTATTACACAAATGATAACTTCAAGCACCTGGCTAAGTCCTTGGCTCTAGGATCAGACCCCAAAACATGTGGTCCCATATTGCTTTGCTGTAACAGCAGGATTTGCCAACTACTTTTGAGCAACTAGGGGAAAAAAAAAAAACCAAAAGGAAAACCCTCCTACAAAAAACAGAGATTCATTTGAACTAAAGTCAAAACCTTCAAATTTCAAAGGTGATAAGAACAGGCCATGACTGGTCTGTCACTTATCGTGGTAGACAGAAACCACATGTTTCTTTGGGCTCCGAGACTGCTGCTCTGCTCATTCTTCCGGCTCTGGACTAACAGCAAAAAAATCCAGGGAAGCCAAGATCACAAATTTTCCTTTCTCACCAGATTTGAGCCTTTTTAGTAGAGGAATATGCTGTTTTGCTAACTCAGAGCTCTTGAAGATCACTGTAATCTGCAGAGCTGGGACTCCGATCATTAAGGAAAGTGTGTGCAGAAATAGTCAGGCACTCAATAGTTTATGCACTTCGTCCCCAAAAGAAGAACATGATATTTCTTAAACTTAGGATTTACAGCTGTAATTCACAACTTTAACAACTGTCATGTAACACAGACACCTGTAACTCTCATTTTCCCTGGAAAAGCAGGTTGTATCAATGTTATGTGCACTGTTGTGGAAATGAACGGTGAGGACAAAGTGTAGGACTGATACGATTTTTGCCTTGTCTTTGCCTCACAGCTTTCTGAAGTTATAGAATGACACGAAAGCCATTTGTCTGGTGAGGAAAATGATTAGTGTTCCCATGAAGCCAATAGAAATAGGTGAACAGGCCCCAGAAAGGTTGGTTTGATTTTAAAGCTATATATGGAAAGAGAAGGCTGTCTATTGATCACAGAGACTGCTCGTGTTGATGCATTTTAAATAAAATGGTGAATACAGGCTGGTGAATCAAACGATTACCCATCCCTGCAAAGGTCAAAGTCCTACCATCCAGTAAGTGCAAGGTACATACCTGGCCATATTTTTCTATTACTTAAAAGGCCAACAAGATGACTCTGCTTTCCAAAAAAAAAAAAAAAAAAAAAAAAAAGAGTTAGACTGTGCAAACAGAGCTTGTAGTAGCATAAATATCATCTGGTTTTGCAGTTTAAACATGTTCTGCTCAATTTCCTACACTAAAGATAGTTTATGGGCCTTAACCCACGATGTATGGTCATCATCCAGTACACTTCATGACAGCAGATACCTGGCAGGGTGCGTGCCTGCCACTGGAGATGCCCAGCTGATTTCTTTGATCTCCATTTTTTGCGTTCAGGCCATGTCCTTTAGAGGGCAGATCTGTGTTACTGTACACCTATATCTGTTTTCGATTTGAGTTAGGCAGCATTGCTTTATGAAAAGGGATTATTTTTCAAAGTTTCATAGGCCCTCAGGACATCTTAGTTCACGGAGGAAAGGAATATCCCCCTTTCGCTGCTTTCCAAATAAGTTCCCACTCAAGCCATTTTTTCTCAGTTGTAATTCATTATCGGGGGCCCCCGCGCGCGCTGCATCCTCTTAACAGCTCTGTCTCATAAGGTTACTGCAAAAAACACACTACCCCTAAAAGGCCCCCTCCTCTTTATATGGCATGAATTACTGCTGAGGAGGTCATGTGGGGGAAAAAGAAGAAGGATAGGAGGCATTTTGCTACTCTGAGTAAGTAGCTTGTGAAGAAAAAGCTTTTCTCCACTGCTTGGGATGACTAGGGAGCCTGGTGGACCCTGGTTTGTCGATGCTCATGTGAACATGGTAATCCCTGAGGGCTGGTTGTGCTTCTTAATTCATCCTGCAATAAATTTGCTACTGATGGTGCAGATTTTGTCCTTCCCTCCCCACTGCCCTCAATAAAACAGGGAAAATTACTCAATTAATTGCCTGGCAGTTGCAGGGGTTGCCTGGCAAGGGGGTACTGCCCTTCTGCGCCAAACTAGGGATAGAAATTTTTCCCTGTGAGCAGAGCGCATTACGGCTGTGCGCTGGGAGGCAGGGAAGTGCATGCATGCATGTAATCGGCAGCTGATCATTCCCATGACAGCTGCCGCGGGGGGAGCGGGGAAAGGTGCGCCCACCGCCCCGCGCCGCCGCCTCCTGCCTGCGACCCCGTGAGGGAGTCACGCAGGCGACCCCGCGCCCACGGGATTTCTCAGCCCGTGACTTGTTCTCAAAGGAGGGCTTCCGCCGATGGATGCTTATATTGAAGGCGGCGAGTCATGTGCCCTGTTAATGTGAGCTGTTGGATTCACCAGGTCTGCAATGGCTGGCTGTTTAAAAACACTGTGCGTTTCCAGCTCTGCAACATAGGGGAGCTATCATTTAGTTTTTAGCTCTTTGGCAGAAGAAAACTGTACATGAGGCTGAGCAGGTTAGATTTGACTGGATAATTACGTGTTATTTTGCATGAATATAAATGTCACTGCTAATGACAGCCGTGGTGTGCTCCAAAATATCTGGGATTAAACACATTTGGCTTTATACACCAGGTGCACATAAATATTTGTATACATTTGTTTTCATTTAGTCTATCTGAGCAATTTATTAAGTAATATATATGCAAAGCAGTAATTCTCAAGAATTCATGTTCCTGACACCACCAGCCTGGTCTGTATTAGAAGAAAAGACTGTAAAACATAAGAGGTATCTACCACCAAATGCCCTCTCCACTTCTCCCTCCTCCCTCTCCTGCTTTTATCAGAGGTGAAAGTACTTTGACTTCTAAACTAAATAGGGTCAAGCAACTTTTAGCATTGAGTTTAACTGTGCGGGGTGAGCTCAGCTTCTCAGGCCCCCGAGCAGGTATGTCCATGCCAACGGTTCAACTGGAAGACTTGGCAATTGCCAAGAGCTCCTGAGCTCATTGTACCTAACTACAAATGGGAAAGAGTTATATTTATTTTTACAGCTATGTGTAGGAGCAGTTAGGTGTAGGAATTCTTGAACCCACAGCTGAATTTCAAACCAAGCTGGCCCGTTCTGCTTTGCAACAAATGCTTTCCATTCGTTTTGGGGTGGATAAGCTTTCCTTCTCCATATCAACTGCTGTTAGCGTGGTCATTTTTCTGACCCAGTTCTGTGAGAAATGTTGTCAAAAGGCTTTCTAGTATTTCTCCAGGGTGAGGCTGCATAACAGGGCTGTGTAAAATACTTGCCATACAATTCCATAATTAGTAAAAAAAATAAGGATTTTTTTTCATTCCGAGAACTGTTTCTGAAGGACAGATGGAAGAAGCATTTGTGTGAGAAATGGTAGCTGACATGGAGGCTTTTTAGATGTCTCAAATTTAGTGGAATTCATCTTAACAAATTCCATTCTGGAAGCATTGTAACTCTGAAAATCAGAGCCTAGATATAGCAGAAATGTCCTAAATCCTAATTTTTTTTCAACATAAAACAGAGAGAGACATAGCTTCACCATTCACCAGTACTTGCTAGCGAGCTACTTACTAAAGAAAACAGAGTCTTATTCAGTGAGTTACACAGTCTCACATTCTTTTATTTCAAATAGCAGTTTTCCTACACCATTTCTTGCTTGAGTTCCTATCAGTGCAACTTCAAATTCACTAGGCGCTGAGTTTGAGCTGGCAGAAGGACTCCCAATACAGAAAGACACGGTCTCTGCTCATGATATAATTTCAAACAAGATGCAGCATGTAGGTTTTTAATTTCATTTGTACTCATTAAAGCATAAGCAGTTACTCATTCATTGTATCTTGGCACACAAGATAGATACATAAATTGTTCTGGGAATAGGGAAATTAGGCAAATAATAACAGCCATAAGCTAACACCCATTTTGAAAAGGAGACTACTATATCTAAGAAATTCCTGTCTACTCTTTAAGGTTGGGGGGTTTCAAATTGTGATGGCTCTTTTTTGAAGGGAAAAAGAAGACGTGCAGGATTTGGAATTGTTTCAGGCAAAACCAACCCAATAGGTTCAACGCGGCTTATGTACATTTTATAAAGAAGAATGAGAGCACTCTGGAACAGGCAACGAGAGCACAGCACAGGAGAAAGGCAAACCTGGCAGAGGTCTTTGTTCTGCCTCACGGCCTCAATCCAAATTCCCTTACGGCCCTGGCTCCTCCCGCACTATTCGGAGATGAGCAGACCTTCATCCCCTTCGAGGACCTTCCCAGCAGATTTCAGTGCGCTTCTCCAGATGTATTTCCACAATGATCCAGTGGAGGCACGTCTCTTTTGCCATCACGGCCAGTGTTAAGCTCTCCAACGTCTTCAGCAGGCTCTGGGACAGGCTCTTAGCACATGGTACTGCTCATTTTTCAATCAGTAGCAATCCTGTCCTTCATTTCAGTGAAAAAAAAGCCCTTAAAGTAGAAGTTGCCAGAGTATATTGAATGCAGAACCATCCTTTTAGTGCTCTTACTTATTCACTACAGTAAACAATGCCATTTAAAATAATTTCCAAATCTCAATTTAGAAAAAAAAAAACACTTCTCTTTTAGCTGTTACTCTCTCTCACAATGGAAAGCTGCCTCAGAGCATGTTACATTTCAGAGGAGCCTGTGAGATTTTGTTTTAATGGGAAGCTAAATGAAATGTTTAAATTTCAAATCAACAACAGAACATGTTCAAAGAGCTATATTTATAGAGTTTAAGTGAAAAATGCTCTGGCACCGCTTTTAAATAATGCTGGCAAGCAACAGAGGGAAGAACACCACTCACTGATTCTTTGCATGGCTTAGTCCACAGCCTTATTCAAGGCTCACGTATAATGTGAGCTGTTGGCTGTGATACTTTGGTTGTAGTGCTAGTGGAATTCACTGTAGGCAAAGGCTCGTGATGCTAAACAAAGTGGACAAAAGGCTTTTACAGAATAATAAAAACAACAAGTCTCCATTTATGACTTCAAGTTAAATGTCCTCAGTGAAGACATTACTCAGTAAATAACTCTGTGGGAAAACCTGTAAAATATAAATGCCCTGGAAAGCTGAGGAAAGCACTGAGGTGATAGAAAAGCTTAAAGAGTCAAAAAGGTGAAAAAGGACATTGTGTCTTGCTCCAAGCTCAGAGCTCTTTGCTGAATTGCTTCTCTTGCAGCTCTCAGTTCTAGCACAGCTCATGCGGCTGGGGAAGCAGGGTCCCACTTTCAAGTCTGCTGAAACTATGTCGGGTTTTTTACATTCAACTAAAATAATATTGAGCTTGCATTTCTGGGGTGAACATGCAGAAAACGGCTCAGAAGTAGAAACAAACGTAGACAGGCTGTGGGCAAAGGAGCAGAACGTGAAGAAAGAGAACAGCTAATGAGAAATTAAGGACAGAAACTGTACAATGCAAGCAAATTGTTTAGTAACCTTCCGGGCTTAGTGCGAAACACTGCAGAAGGTTCAGACTGAGGCAAAGCTGAGGGTGAATCGCCTGATCCCCAAATGGATTCTGGTGGGACAAGTACCTGCTGTCCTGGACCACATTTCATGTGTCTGATCAGAGGTATCTCAAGTTGGTCAACAAGTGTTTGTAGCTATATTGTATTTCCTATAGCTATTTGTAGTTCTGGATGTCTATTTTTCTACCAAAGTACAAAAAAGGAGACAGTACAAGGAAGTCTACAGGAATGGTTTAATCTGAGTTAAGTGAAGAGCTGACACAGAGCTGACTATCATCATCACTAAAAGAGGCCAAAGTATGGAAAATATTTTGGGAGAAGATTTGAAAGCATTAATGTTTTGCAAAAATTAAAGTGAATCCAGTTTGTTTTGTGGGATTTTTTTTTTTTCATTATCTTTTCTACAATTTTTAGCCAAAACTTTAATCTAAAGAGCCTTCAGGATTCTTTTAATTACTACTAAAAATGCACTTCTATGAAATAATAATAAAAGTTAGAAGTGAATAAAACAACATGGGAAAATTTGGAAAACAAGGAAATTTTGATGATATTGTCAATTTTTAAATAATAGGTATTTTGCTTTTATAAGAAATGGAAATCAAAAATTACTCTGGCAAGATTAGTCTGTGGACACTTCTCAGTGCTTCATTCTTTTTCCATAGTGCTGACTAATGGTATAACAACATCTTCCCTTTAACCATAAGATCTATAGGCGTAGGACAGAAGTTTATGCCACCTAAGCATTATTCCTATGGCACGAGTAATTGGTTTGTTCGTTGTTTGCTTTGGTTGTAAAGGAAAGGTTTTGCCAGAAGAAAAGAAGGGACCAGCATCCTCACCCAGCTCTCAGTCTGCCAGAACTCACTTTCTCAGGCCATATATTCAACGCTGTAAAATGGCTGCATGCCTGACTTCTGCCTCACTGAGACGTATGGGAGCTTTCATGTCACCTCCAGTGATGGAATCAGTATAAACATCAAATCAGCCACAAAGAGAGATTGGTATTGAGATTTAGGTCTGTCCTTTTGGGGGTTAAGCTGGGCAGACAATTTTACCTCTACAAACATGTTTAAAAGTTTGAAACAGTTCTCTTTTCAAACTGTGTATGGGGAGCGGGGAGGAAGGGAGGGAGGAAGGGGAGAAGGAATAAAAACCTTGTTTCTATTATGGAATTGACATTCTATAACATTTTATTAAAAAAAAAAAATCAGAATGTTCCTTCTCACAAGAAGTGTTTCATTGTTGAACTAAAAATTGTTCTCCAGGCACCAGGAATTCCTCCAGGAATATGGGATCTACATGGTGATGCTTCTGATCGCATTCCCCAAGGAATATAGGATGTACTTACTGACGGTCCTGGCTGCCAGGCTTTGGAAACTTGGGACTCTGGGACCTCCAGCTCCATAACCAGCCTGCCAAGGAAGGGAGAGGATAGCTGGTGTTGGGAAGGTGGCAGAAAGAAATCAAGGCAAGTTTTGTTGGAATTATAACGTTTCTACATATTTGGATGAACTGGAGAAACATTTTGATGGAAAAGCATCCCTGGGGCCCTGTAGGTGAGGCTGGGTGGCTCGGAGGAGGTCGACATGGACTCCCCCACGGCAGCACGGGTCAGTGATGCTGGTGCCTGAGCTGCAGCTGCACAGCGTCCAGCTTGCTCTGAGCACAGGCTCAGTAAGTCTGACATCAACGGAGACATGCCCTTAAGGACCGTCTTTCAGAGGTGCTACTGAGCACTGGCATTTTCCCCTGCCAGCTGTTGAGAATTTTTCCAACCTACATGCAAAAGTCCTTTAGGGAAAGCTATTTATTAGGCTAATGTGGAGACCATCTCTAATTAAAGATTACATTTCTTTCTTTTAAACAAGAGGAGCCTAATTCATCCTCTTTGCAGTATTGTTCCATAAATCTTTTCTCATTTACTTTCTCGGTGTTATTTTCTCTATATGTCCATCGGCAGCAGTAGCTCCAGTGTGCTGGCAGTGTGTCACAGGTGCTACACCCCAGCACAAGGGCAAAACCAGAGGGTACTGTACTGTCCTACATCTGTAATGAATCTGATCCTGCTAAAGCTGAAGCCCACGATGAATCTTCAGAGGTACTAAACTGATCGTAATGTATCTGTCCTGGGAGAGAACATGGAGAATGTGCATCAGTACAAGGCTCTATTGCTACCTGCAATTTGAGGAAAAGTAAAGCCAGATGACTCCAAGTGAACAAATACCCAGTGAGGAGACGTGAGCAGAGAAACACAGAAATGCTACAAGGTAAGTGTGAGCATTCAGAAGCGTGCCTGCTAAAAGAGTAGGGTCACGTAGGAGACGATGATATCTGCTCCTGTCATTCACATTACGGTACTGTTACCCACAGGGATGGTGTTTAATTTGAAGATCACCTTCACTAACCATTGCATACAGAATATGTCACAAGGTAAATTGAACAGCTAGACGTATAATCAGACAGAATGGCACACTAAAATAATTAAATACAGGCAGCCCCAGGATGCTCTCTGCTTGATGTAGAATGCTAATTGGTATTTGGATACCGCACGGTGCGTGTTGAAGAAAGACAGTGTAACTAATGTACCTGTATGTTGTGTGTAATAATACAGAAGGAGACCTTGAGGGTACATCATCCCCTGAGGATTTCACACTGCCAACAGCTGATACCAATAACAACAGAGAAATGTATTTCCCCTGATATTTTCATGACATATTCTATCTCAGTTCCTGCTTCACTGCAATCTGTGAGAAGCTTTAAGTGATATTGTACACTGGAATTAAATGCAACTTATTAAGTACTTATGTCATCTTTTCAGTAGTAGAAATACAGCGGATGATAGATAGAATTGTGATACCAGACTTTATAAATCCCTGCTTGGTTGCTTTCATCCAGTTGATTTAAAAAATTTAAGCAACCTTTTCTGTATGGAAAATATTTTTCCTAATATGATTTTATGATACTTCAGTTCTTAACAGCTGCAGTTTTCTGCCTTCAAATTACATTGAAGCAAACTTGAGTTGAGGTAGAAATACTGTTAAAGTCTTCTTTTTGAAGAAATTGATAAAAACATTCATTTTCACATTTTTGTCTCAAAGTAGGTTAATGGCAAGCCCTGTATTTATTTTTTCTTGTCAGTGTACTTAACTGGTAACTAATAAAATATTTTGAGGTAAAAGTTACTTCATATATATTCAGTACAAGACAAAATATTTAAACTAGATAGATTGTGGAAAACATTTGCATTGAAAATACAGCATATGAAAAGCACTCCTAAAACAACCAACCTCCCACCCCCACCCACAAAAAGCGAAACCAAAGATGGAAGATTAGTTGTAGTACGCACTTACAAGGAAATATTGTGGTCTGAGTAGTGGTTATACATGTTGGATGGTGTTACACCTACTCATGACAAACGGTATTTCACTGTTCTTTAACTAGATAAAAGGACTATTTATGAAGTAGAGTGCTACTGAGTGTGAATGGGTAGAAAAACTGCGTCTATATGCATAAAGAGATATTTGAGATGGTGTTCTCTATATTAAAAAAAAAAAGACTCTTAAAACCAGTATTCTTATTCCTTAGAATGCTGCTCTGAGCACGAGAGCTACAAGTATAGTCAAATACTTATTTTCATGCATAGGCACACTACATTGGAAACAGTGTTCTTCTGCAGAACGATTTTTGCTCTGTCCTCCTCCTAGAGGACTTCCCATGAGAGATCAGAAATCCATTTTTCATCCCTAAGATTCATTTCAGTTGACACTAAGGACAGTTATTTTGCTACTCCCTCTTGTAGAAGAAAAGGAAAGTAAGGTAAAATAGTGTCATACATACAGAAGATTAACTAAGGTTTTCCCGGGTTTTAAACTAAAAATGGAAATTCTTTGAGCTGACCTCCTGCAGTTTAACACCATGTGCAATTAATTTCCTCTAATTATGTTTGAATGGATCACTTATTCATGAAAGAGGAAGAGAAAAGAAGACAGAAGAAGAGAGAGAGAAGAGAAGAGAAGAGAAGAGAAGAGAAGAGAAGAGAAGAGAAGAGAAGAGAAGAGAAGAGAAGAGAACCCTTGAATGATTCCAAAGAAGAAATGTTATACTCTCTTTAAAAACAAAAAGACTTCCAAGGTCTGACAAGTCACACTTCCTACGTAAGGAACTTCCTCAGGCCGTGGCAAGAGCTCTGCCCAGAGGGCTTACAGGCTTGAGTGGAAATCCCTAAGTACTGAAATATTCAAAGATATTATGGTCCCTAGTTCCACCAGTATCAAGGAGAGCCGGGTACACACAGGACTGATAATGTAGGCTAAGACAAGTGATACTGCTACTAATGCTATCTTCAATAGTATCCTTCACCAACAACCCAGTATGCTTCATCTGCAGAGGAGATGGCTGCTCCCATTCCTACTTTAAAAAGTTTGGCCTTTAATTTCAGTACTGCCGGTTTTGGCTGTTACAAGTCCCACATTTGTTCCTTACAGATGATGAAAATAATAGCAGTTCAAAATGAACTATTCCTTCATCGCTAACTTATGGCATCTGTCATTTTCATGTCCCAGCTGCTAAAGCATTTTCAGTTTGCAAATGCTGATAGTATGTATCATCTCCAGCAAGAACAGCTAAAACAGCTAGAAACAGAAAATGCTGACTGAAAGACCCTCACTGAAGAGGCAAGAAGACGGGATTCAAATATGTTCATTCTAACAAATAACAATTACTGTTTTAAACTCTTTATTTACTGAATAAAATAGTAATGCCCAATAGGCATTTTAGGAACTGGCAACAATAGCTATAATCTGCTTCCCAAAACTCAGAACAACTTGTATTCTCATTGAAACAATAACAATTTTCATAATGGATAGGCCTGTCGAGTAGAAAGGAAAAGAATAATTCAAATAATGATGATTACAATATGTGCCAGATATGAGCAGACAATGTCACATACATAAATTCTCTTCCAGTCTGTTCACAGCTATTCCCTTTGGTGTTATCATCTCATGATAAATTCTGTTTACATTCTCTTACTTGAAATCCCTTTATAGAAAAGTCCCAAAATACAATACAATGCATTTTGGAGATCCTTAGTAAGAAAAACATTGTGGCGGATTCTTTGCACTAGTATATTTCACTAGGTGAAGTACCAGGAAACCTCTGATCATCTTGAGGGCGACCTCATTGCTCTCTGCAGCTTCTTGAGGAGGGCAAGTGGAGAGGGAGGTGCTGAGCTCTTCTCCCTGGGACCCAGTGATAAGATGTGTGGGAATCGTTCAAATTTGCATCAGGGGAGGTTCAGACTGGACATTAGGAAGCATTTCTTCACTGAGAGGGTGGTCAAACACTGGAACAGGCTTCCTAGAGAGGTGGTCGATGCCCCAAGCCTGTCAGTGTTTAAGAGGCATTTGGACAATGCCCTTAACAACACCCTTTAACTTTTGGTCAGCCCTGAAGTGGTCAGGCAGTTGGACTAGATGATCATTGTAGGTCTCTTCCAACTGAAATACTCTATTCTATTCTATTCTATTCTATTCTATTCTATTGAATGCTTCATGCAGTAGCCATAGATGCTTACAAGAAGACAAAATCAGCTTCTCAGTCACTTTCCAACAAGGGTGGAAAAGAAGGGCCTTTTGTGCAGGCATCTGTTGACCTGGCTAAGTCACCACACCAAGGGATGATACACGATTTCCAAATCACCATCTGCCTCTGCTTTCCATGAGGGTGTCTCAGTCCGAGACAGGGCTGACTGAGAGATGCTTCAGTGTAGGATTTACCAAGCATATGCACCTACAACATTATTGGATGCTCTGTGTTGTCTAGGATATGTCCTTCCAGAGGGCAGCCAGCATACCCCACCTGAAATGAGTATGCCTGAAACGACAGTAATTCCCTGTGCTTGAACACCCCAGATCTGCTCCAATTCACCAACCACAGAAAACTGTTGTCAGTTCACCTCCAAAAGTTTGACGGATCTTGCCAGCCCAGGATATATTTTGCATATTGCTGAGCACAATTTACCAGCTGATTTATTAACAATTCACATACACTCTGAGAAAAAATGAGAGAATAAGCACTCATAGGCAACAGGCATATGCTCTCCAAAGAGATTTAGAACTTGAAGCACATGAAATAGATGCACGTAGCTGTGCACGTCAGTTATACTCCTAATCAATCAGACCCAAAGCCAAGATCGTCATCCGGATGACTTCATTTATACAAATTTCCTTTAGGAAAAAAAAATGGCTCCATGATCTTTAATAAGAAAATGAATTTGTTTGTCTTTAAATTGAACTTAACATAAGCATCACAGACATCTTTCAGCTATGAGAGTTAAAACATATAGAAATAAAAATGGCCAAGGATCAGCTAAAAAGCCTTATTTCACCATCAAATACTTTACTGCACTGTGATCACATTCGTTGGAGAGCCAAGCTGTTAACTTCAAGCCAATATAGATTTAGTTCAGGGTTTACTTATATGTAGATGTTCTGCACAAAACTCTGGAAGAAAATAAAACAGATTTTGCTCTGAAATGTGAAATAAGTTACTTAAAATGCATGACCTCAGCGTGCTTCAGAAAAATATTTTTAATCTGCATGTAGTCATTTTTCACCCTTGCCTCCAGCCACAAGGTCAACGGTTGTTTCTTTCATCAGGCAGGTAATACATAGGGAACGGTAACTTTGAAGTATATGTGCAGTGAAATATTTAGCCAAACCAACACTATCCTAGATTACTTACGGATAGAAAATACTGTTTAAAGACAGTCTCTTATCCTCTAAGAGAAAGAGAATTTTCAGTGTACTGCAAAAATGTGCTGTGCTCCTTCCTCTGCTTTCTCCTTCGTCATTCTGATTTCTAATATACCCTTAAAATATTTAGAAGTCCTTCCCTGAAGGACTTTCTGGCTTCTCTAGCTTTTATAACTCTTAAAAATTTGGAACTTTCTCCTGCTATTTAATAGCATCATATAAAAGAGCATATGCGTTTCAGCTGTCACTGGTAGTTACATCAGACTCTGCGTGATTTAAGACTCATGCATTATGTTCATTCCTTGTATTTATTCTAAAAAGACATTTACGGAGTTTTAAGGAGGAACTTACCTTACCTTACCTGTGCTCCCTCTAATTAGCAGCCCAGCAGGAAAAAAAAAATCACTGTTCTGACAGAGATGAGGATCAGTTTGAAGGTGAATTTTACAGCATGTAAAACTCCAGTGAAAACCAATGCACAGAGGTGTTGCTTGGTGGCAATGTTGCAGGGCTCCACCAGAATTCCAGCTGGAGTCAACACCATGAGTAGATTGTGTTTCAACTGCAGTGTTCAAGATTATTTTCTACCACTGTAAGTTGTTGTTGCCATGTGTTGCCAAAAAGATGACGTTCAACAGCATAACTTTGCAGAACAAAGCAGAGAAGTGCATAAGCTGTGTTTTGTATGTGAGATTTTAAGAATTCTATAACTTTCAGTCTAATAGTAGAACCACTAGAAAAGGGTTTATCACAGTTTTAGAAGTGCTGTCTCGTTCTTTGCTGAACAACTCCATGATTCAGTTAATTTTCCATGTAAAACTGAAACCCCTGTTCAGCATTTATTTGGTCATTTTTAAAAGAAGATGTGAAGATCCTATTCTCCTATATATGTTACATATAACTCCCCTCAAACCAAAGGGAATTATCTGTGCTCTGCAGGGAGATAAACTGACTTGTGAGCCTTGCAAACTGCAAAATAATGGAAAGGCAAAGTAATAGCCCATGCTTAAGATAATATCTGCAGTTGTGTACAACGCTCTGTGAATTCCACCTCCGTTTATAGTACTATAATAAAGATGGATCTCATGTAAAAAATTTAGCTGAGACAATCATCTTGTAGTTCAGAGATCAGAGGAACAACCTCTACTTAATACCACTAGGGAACCGGACCCAGTATCTCTCTTTAACTCCTGTTTAAATGCTCAGAAGTCAGCTGGAATGAGAGTCCTCCTTCTCTGACACTTAACTGCCAAAGTGCACCAAAACTCCCACCTGGGCTATAGTTATCAGTTTTCTCCCCATGGAAACCAGGGAGCAGGAGGTGGCCGGTGCTTGCTCAGATGATATGTCAGCTAGAAGTACTTGGAGTCTGCACCTGCCGCTCCCAAGTCAGGAGCGCACCTGAATGTGCACCCTGGAGACCATCACAGCACCATTTCTGAGCCATGCAGGTCCTCAGAGAGCAGCTGAACTCATAGTCTTTAGCAATCCTTAATGCCAGAAATGCTTACCTTCACTCAGCACTTCCATTTTGGACTGGCAAGTACCTCAGCTGCTCAGGCCTGGGAGCCTCATGCAGAAACACGTTATTCAGTCTGTGTAGGTAGGTACCTAGAGACCTGAGACAGGGAGGTGCTTAGGATTTCATGGTAGACAACCTATGGTATAGCACCTTGTGGCATAAGGGAAGGGATCCTGGAAGGTTTGGCATATCCTGAGCAAGTTCACACACAGCCAGTACCAAGATGAGCACCAAAGGCAGCAGCTGTGGGCACATTCCCTCAGAAACCCCTCTAGAAAAGCTCACCTTTGCCAAACAGCTCTAATCCATGGAGTGACAAATTATGGATCAAGAACTTTCTCACCCTGAGGAAACCCAAGCCCGCTTTTTGACAGAAAGAGGCAAACCCCCAGGCTATCGGCTGGGCTGGGAAGCAGGACAGGGACTGTTAGCCCTCCTACTGAAGTCGAAGCATTGTTTCCTCTGGTGTCCAAAAGTCAAAGCATCAGCAGGAGGGCAAGCTAAAGGGCATTGGTCTGCACAGCCTCATGGTTTTGATACTCAGCTGGAAAGATGGAACTGGCTCTGCTCCCAGGACTATTCCCATTCACGTTACACAGCTCTAAAATGTAGCCAGCATCACAGAGCAGCTGAAAAACCACCAAATGACCCAAGATCAAGGGTAAGCAGGACAAAAGATCTGATATTCCCATTCCACATTAGGTCCCTGCCACTGTATTGTAGAAACAGACTCCTTCCCGCTTACTCTTCTCCTGGTTTGGTGAGGGCTGCTCCTTGGCTCCAGGGTGGGGTACCTTCAAGAGCAGGGAGGAAAAATGCCATCCATGAAAGAGGCAGAGGTCTTCAACTCTAACGGTGAAACAGGGGTGGGAGGTTGAACAGGAGTGGCATGGCCGGTTGTCTTCCTGCTGGTAACAGGAGGCTATGAATTCGAATCACCTCTGGAGAAGTAAGGAATCTGACCCGTGTTTTCCATTTCCCAGGCACATGTTCAAACACCTATATTCAAATACCTGTATTCTTAGGCAAAAAGTATCTTTTTACTAATCTGAGTGGGTCTTAGAAATGGTGATTCTTGCTCAGTTAGATAGCTATACTCACAAGATGAGCTAATGTTTTGAGTGGGTAAAAGGTACACATTTACAACCTTGAATCAGAAGTCTGAACTCCCTTAAGGAAGAGATGAGAAACACCCCTGCAATTTTCACTTTCTATTGACGAGCCCTTAGCCCTTTGGAGACATCTGACTATTAATCAATCATGTAGGAGAGAAAGGTGCCTAATCTAAGCACTCTAAATCCCCTTACTATATCTCTGCTCCTACTAAACTGTCTCATCTGCTGGGTTAATGCAAAGCAAATTACTTTCTGTAATGCAGTGTCTATCTATGAGCAAATCAGGGAGAAAATAATTGTGTTAACATACACAGAACTTGCCATCACTCACCATCAGGTATGCTGTAGATATACTTGAAAAGTAGTTGAGTTTCTGTAATCTGTACCCTATTTCTTACCATTTTCTCTAGAGGAAATAAAGTCTGCAATCTTCTGTGATGATGAATTTCTTCTGCGCCACAGCAGTAATGTGGAGAGGAGCCCGGGCATCTACGAAGTCCTGCCATTGCCCATCATCTATGTACATGGACAGAAGAAAGAGCAGAAGATCTGGTGCAATGTCCCTGTCTTGGTAGATCTAAATACGCTGCATGTGCAAGGCAGAGGGCTGTGACATGCTGTAAACTTCTCTGATTTCTGCTGTATTTTGACAACTATGTATAACAGGCAGGTCTTTTAAGTAGCCCATTCTGGATTCTGGTTTCAAGCTGCTGTATAGGTGAAATTAGAAGTAAGAGACGGTTTATTATTTTTCCGCCTTCAACATGAACTTAGTCTGTTGATTTCAGTCAATAAACTCATCGCAATGTGGTAGGCAGAAACTCACCTGTTGGAGAAGCTTGCTTTTCCGGACAAACACTATGCTGGAGATTGCTGGATCATTTCAGCTGTTTTCTTCATTTAAAAAAATACAACAGTAAACTATGGCCATATGGACATGAACTGATCTGAAGTGAATAGATCGCAGACAAAATTCTTCTCTCATCTGGAGTAGATTCATTGGCTTCAGTGGAACTATTCTGGATTTACAGTGATGTAATTTGGAACAGCATCTGGCTTCAGCTATATAAGAAGGACTCGTAATGGCTTATATCACTGACTACTTATCGCATACTTTTGCTATGCTTTTCTTAGCTCTTATTAGCTACACATAATTGTTGGGTTTACGTCTTTCTCCTGTATTTCAGATAAGGCCTGTAAAAGCTGGAACTGGATACATTTCCTGCTAATCACCACTGTGTGGCACCTCTTATAACTTAGTTAAAAACACAGACTACTATTATCTTCTCTTTTTGTTTTGGATATTATATTATGGAACGCAGATAAAGGAAGAGTCCTCTCTCTGATGTCTACTCTTCACATACAGCAAGTCAGTGCAGCAAGCCAGTGGCATTTACCTGGCAAACACCCTTTAATTCATGTGACTTTTCCTGTGAAGCCTCCTCTCTTCTGTGAGCAAAAGAATGCTGTGTTGACAGGTATCCATTCTAGTCACCTTAGCACAGGTTCGTTATTATTCTCTTATAAACAAATAAGTACAGGGCAGAACCTGCCTCCTCTCAAACCTGAGGCCAAACTCTGCCTCTCTTTACTCCAACACGACACGCGCTTACTATCACTGCAGGGTAAAAAGGAGAGGTAGACGGAAAGTTACTATTCCCCTGTCACCCTGTGGATATCTTTAGTATGTCCTTTTTTCCTTGCAAGACTTTCAACATCATGTCGTGTGCACCTTGACCATGAGCTCTGAGTACAATCTTCTCTGCCTTCAGAATCTGTTAATATGATGTTTTGAATTTTAATGAAAGAGGGTTTAATAAAACTACAAGGCAAAGGGGAATAAATATGCAAATATACTAAATACCATTAAGAAATCAACTTTTGCTATTATACCACACGTGCAACAGTTGTTTTCTGTTATGTATTGCAAAACTATAGCATCTGAGCTTTTAATGGCGAAGCTGTACTTTGCAAATATGTTCAGAAATATTCCCACATGTTTCTGTTTAATCTTACAACACTTGTTTTTCCAGCTTGAAAATTTGATTCCAAGATCGTAATTTACTTAATTAATGTTAGGTATGTAATTAATATATTAGTCTAGTCCAAGTGGCTAGAAGGACTGTTGTGGTAGCCAAAAGCAATATTTGTGTCATTTGCCTTTCTTTGAACATCTAATTAAGTGGCACTTGCTTTAATAAAAACTAATATTACAGTTGACTCTATTTACTTTATTTCATTACAGCTGTCTTCCTTTTAGATATTTTTTTCCAAATCTGCTCACAGAGAAAATATAAATGATATACCATTATCTTTTTTTGAAAGGCAGCTCCATCCATCATAATGGATTACAAATTTGTCACCTTGAATCAATTTTTGTTCACAAGTTCAAAAGGAAATATAAGTGCTTGAGGGCCCAGAAATATTTATTGTACATGTGGATATTATTAAAGTTTATTGAAATCCTTCACCAATGAGAATTGTTTCTCTTTGGTTTTGCAACACGTACAGCACTAATGTTAAAAAGCCAGTGCCTTTATTGTTTAGAAACTAAATTGGCAACACAGCGCTGACTTTGAGGACTACCGATTCTGACTAGAGATACTAACATATTTATGCAAGCATTCATTTAATTAAGCCATGACAACTTTAGCTTGCCTAATTTAGTAAAAATGTGTTTCGACATAGTTTCTTGTATAACATTTTCCCATGATGACGTTTATTTTCAAATAAAAACTGCTTCTGCTAGCAACATCAACAGTAATTCACTTAGACTCTTTTCCTTGTAACAGAGCAGAGAGAGAAAATGGAAACTTAAGATTCATGAGAGTCTTCGTTTAAGACTTAGTGACAAGACTACATCTGGTATCAATACAGTTCCTCGGGATCTTGACCAAATCTTTCACAAAGTGGTAAGTTCCGCCAAAAGGACACATCTTGCTGGCTGCTAACTACAACCTCCGAAACGCTAAGCCTGTGCAGGGGAGGAATGCAGTAATGCTCTGCTGGAGGGAGAAAATGAAACTACATTTCTAATTACATTTTTATTAGTGGTGTTAATGGGAAGTTAAGCTCTTAAAGCCCCTGGTAAGACATGCTTTCTTTGAAATTGTATAGCACAGTGTCAGGAGTTAACGTGAGAGGGGGTTTTGTTGGGGGGGGTGTTTCCCCTTGTTTTGAACTAATTTCTTCTTATACTAAATTAATTAAGCCCTTGGAAACATTTTCCCTTTTAAAGAAAAAGATTTACAATGTCAGAAGGAAAAAAAACAGATAGGTTGTTGCGAGTAGAAAGACATATACCATACTGGCAATGAGATGTGACTCCTCGATGGGTGAGGAAGCCAGCTCGGAGCGCTGCGGGCAGGGCCGTGCGGGAGCCGGCAGCGGCTCGGGTGTAAATTTCACTGCTTCCCATATAACGTTTGTTTTGTTAAAGAGCAGGACATAATGGTGTCTAATGAGTTTCCACTGGGACTTTAGAGGGTGGTTTTGTATTTTTCTTTCTAATCTAGAGAAACTTAGGGAGTATCTTCCACAAGGAGTCATATATTCCAGGAAAAAAATGAATATTTCATGATTTCACATGTTTGGAAGTGGAGTTCTAGCAGGGCTACCTGTGAAAGCATTTTACTTAAAAGCAGAAATGTCTAGAAATGAGGAACAGATTTGTATGACCAATGAAGACTAAGCTGAGATTTCACACAGTCTTACCAGCGACTTTTGCTGTTTCCACATTAAAAAGACAATGTCATGCCAGCTTTGTAAAAAGATTTTCTTCTCAAATACATATACCAAAAAAAATGGTTTTGCCTTATTCCAAAGAACTTTAGACAGATGAATCCAATGTATGTGCTGTATAATGACATTTAATTTGGGGCTTTTAAGTTCCAGTAAGGAAGTTTCATGTGGCTTTCTTAGCAATAGCAGCCTTAAATCTGGTTTAACTGGCTGGGCTAGATTTCTTTCATCTGAAAGCATCTTTTACTTCCATAGAGCTGCAATCCTAACTCCTGCTCCATTTGTCAAAGGATATTAGGATGTGAACATAAAGACACTTAAATGCATGGATTGGCAGGTGTCAGAATGTCCCCATGTCTTTGATACTTCAGTTAAGATAGAGGAGCCTATGGTTCGTTTTCTGTGATGCCGGGGGGCATATTAGCTCCTCGCACTGCAAGGACTGAGGAAAGTACTGGTTACACAAAGTTTCCTTTCCTCTCTTCACAAGAGTGTAGGCCACCTTGCTTTACACCAGGTCTGTGCTGTGAAACTTGCCTGAAATAGCTGTGTCTGAGCATGGAAAATCCCCTACTACCACTTTTCAGCCCCGCTCCTGGTGTGATGGGGCCCTAGCAAGAGAAAGCATCCAAGCTGGTGTCTGTCTGGAGGAGAGGTTGTTCCACCGGCAGAAGACTGCTCCTGCAAACACAGTGTGCCCCCGCGAGGGGTGTCTGCCCTGGCTCAGCCAGCAAAGCTGAGCGGCAGAGCCTTGGCAGTAGAGTCAAGACTTTGAGTCAACTGAATAATCTAGGATTTGATCCCATTCAAAGACTCCCCCTTGCTATTTCACACACTGTTTTATGTCTGTTGCTCTGTTGGCGTGGACACCCTGCCAGTTTTAGTTCTGTACTTCCATTTGGTGGTACTGAATTGCTGAACACTGAAAAAAAATCCTCTTACGGAGCTGACTAGGAAGACTTGCATGGAGTAGTGCCTACTCCATATTTAATTCCATCAGCATTCAGTCTACATATGGATCACTTCAGGGCTTTAATGATGCTTTAAGGAAACATCAAACAAAAGTGTGAATGTGCATGTGTATACATATCATATGACAAGAACCTCTGATGTTTAGTGGTCACAGTTTGGTCCAACAAGCCATATCTGTGTAGCGCTTTCAGATTTATTAAATAAATAGAATGCTACATAGGAGTGGGTGCCTATGTAGCTCCTCTGTAAACACGCATACAGATATGACAGATTTTCATATAATGTGAATAAAATCTATATTGTAAAAATCAGGAGTTCTACAGTTCTAGCTTGCAGGATATCACCCATTAGCTACATATATTATGTGTCTGGAATGTCTGTAGTATTTATAAACCAAGGGAGAGAAAATGATTGTTATAATAAGGGGGAAGAGGTAATAAAATGATTAAGCTTATCACAAGTTTCCACTAGCTGTTTTTTAATTGCTGTCAACTGAGTTCAAAGTGTTAAAAGAACCAACATTTTCTCCTGTGGCATCTTTTTTCCTTAGATTTCTCATGCTTTCCCTTTTCTGTTAAACTCTGCTTAGTAAATATTAATTTACCCTCAATTACTAATGACAAGTAAAAGAAACCCTTGCATTCATCAGGGCCACAGCCTTAGGACACACGTTTGTCCTTCAAAGCGTTCAACCATTCAACAATTAGAACTAATAGTTACTCCAGGCTATCGAGGCTGAACCACATAACTCTCCCCTAATGCCGAGCTCTCGGCAGAGGCAGTCATGGTGGTCTTACAACCTATTGACTTCATCAGCGAAAGTTGGGAAAGTGATTTGGAAAGTGGACAAATTAGACACAGAGTGATTGTCCAAAATGTGACAACACTTAAGGATTTGGGAGGGGAACTAGTCAATTAGTTCACTAATAGACGTTAGCTATGTAGAAGCTCCCTCGCTTCTCACATGGACAAAACTTGAAAAGCTGGGGGTTTTGCTAAGCAAAAGTAAAACAAAATGAATAAACAGAAAATGTGAAATCAGGAGCATAAACGAATGATTGATATTTACACTGTGGTATGTTCCCACACAACACCTAGGAAACTTAAATGTGCAGCTTCTACCCTTAAGAGTTCTTTGCTGGGAGCTTCACCTTTAAGAAGAGAAAATCCCCAGAGCCTCTGCAGAATCAGCTGAGGCTTTGTGTTTGGATGTGGCTGCAAATGCAGATGATACACACACACACACACAAATGTTTCTAATGGAGACCTTCACTTCGTACTTCATTATTCTCCCAATATAACATAAAAGCCCGTTTGCTTAAACAGCTCTGGTTGCTTTTCTTTGCAGAAATATAATATATCATTTATTTTCTTTTGTTTTCTGCTTTCATTATTTAACAATGAAGAAATTCTTTTATTACAGTAAGCAGGACAAAAGCATATAGTAAAACCATGATTTTACTGAAATTGGGAGCTTTGCAGCCCATTTCGGTATGGTACAAGGATTTCATGAATACACAGATTTTCTTCTTTAAAAGTGACTGAAAATGTTAGTTATATTTCCCTTCTCTAAATAGCTTATAGATCGATAAATGACATACCTTTTTTTCTTTTTTTTATCAATTAAATTTACAATGAAGATGTTAATTTTAGCCAAACAGTTCCTTTTCCTCACTGTAACACTGGAGATGAACGTCTATCGCATGTTTACTCGTGTCACCAGTGTCGTGTCCCACCTCTGCGAAGCATATACAATCATGAGGATAAATAATCACTCCAGAAACATGTTTACCAAGAATAAAAACTGTCCAAACTGGATATTTGCACATAAGCACACAACAGAATTGCTTTTACCAGTCTTCTGCCAATACACTGTGTTGGGCAGTGAGCAAAGCACAAGTATCTGGCCCTTGCCCAAAATAATTTGCAAAGGAAGTAAAAGACAAGCGACAACCAACACCTGGGCATGACAAACAGTAGGGGAACGCAATGATGCATTACTGGATCAGGACACTGTCTCTCACAATATCAAATGGAAAAAAGAAACTATAATTTGTGGGCGGCCAGAAGATGTTGACATTTTGGTTAATTTCTAAGAGAGCAAAACCAGATTTAAGCACTTGAGAGAAAAAGTAAAGCCACAGCTTTATTTATAAGAAATTATAACAAAAATAAAAGATGGTTCAGCAGCAGTGCTGTTTTTTGAAACAACTTCCCAAAAAACCATCTGGCAACTGAAGATATCTAGACTGTAAATGACTACACCCAAGCCTTAACTTGGTGTTCCCTGGACACCCTTCAGCACCAGCCACTGGTATTTAGATGTCACAAAGGACCTTCTGTGAAGGCTCCAAGTCATACTAGATTACCACCACTGACGGAGTCTAGCAGTTACCAGGCTTCTGCTGAGTTAGATAAAAGACAATGACAATCAATTCTTACTTATTTAAAAAATTCCATGTGGTTAATACCAGGACCAGAGCTAACATCTGTTGCTCAGACAAAAAAACCCCAAATCTATAGATTTTTTAATGTGCTGTGAATATAAGAAAATCTGAAGAATTGATTCAGATTTATAAAGGGTATTTGTAATATGTATTATTTCTGATATCCCATATATTATACTTCGTTTCACAGATGATAGAAGAAATAAATATAAACAAGAATTAAATGATGCACTGTTGATTTGGCAAACTGGAGCTAATCTCTTGTACAAGGAAACAACAAAGAGATTTCAAGCAGCTGAGATTTTCTGAGTTCTGTAAATTGGATATTTGTAGAATGTAGCAAAATTAAATTACAGCATATTACAACGTAAAGCAGAAACTGCTGGGCTACATGTCTATTTGAAGCATGGCAATAAAAACTAGTATTAACAGTAGGCAATGATGTCAGAAAATGTAAACAGCTAGTAGCCATCCCCTGATTACTGAAGGATATAATATGAAGACACTATTGGGATAAGTTTCTTACTCGTGAAGAAAATATTCCCTGTTCTCCATAATGATGTTGGTAGCTCTATGCACCGCTGAGTTTAAAGGAAAGACGTGAGAATATGTAGGGTTTTTTTCAGAGTTTTTCCAGAAGAAAGAATTTCACCCTAAATGAAGGAAAACCATAATTATATTAGAGTTTGAAGTAATCCCACTTTGACATTCAGCCTGGTTTCTTTAAAGAAAGTGGTGGCATTTCTTCTGTCAGTTTTCTAACAATCCACCAGTTGGGGGAATTAGATTTTGGGAATCCAAGGCGGGAGACAGAAAAGGTTGGATAATGGCAAACTGCAGCAGGCTGGGGAAAAATAGACACAAAATAATGCAGCGAGAAAAGTAGGAAAAGAAGCCGAATGAAAGAGAAAAGAAGGAAGGGGAGAGAGAGAGACTGATTTATGGTGGCTTTTACCAGTTAAAAATTCTTTACAAAGGCAGAAGGAGACAAGAATGGGGCAGCAGGTCTGAAGAAAGAGAAGAGAGCTGGGTGGCAGGTTTTGTGGCAAAGAGCTGGTAGATTCAGGTAAAATATACTGTGCATGTCTAAGCTGATATAATGGTAAAGGGAAGTTAAGGGGAGAAGTCAAGCATCGTGAAATGAGTTTCCCAAATTTCTACACCATATGTTTTGGAACAAAAAATAATTTATTCTTACTTGGCAGCTTTGTTTAGAAAACTGTCATAAATCCTAAATATAGCTAAAATGCTTATTCCATTCTCATTCATAAAATGGATTCATGTTTGCAATCAATTTTGAAAGATTTAAAATTAGTTTCTTCTCTTCTTATCTTTCAATAAAATCTCAAAGGATGACTGTAGTCTGGTCTTATTTTAGGCTATCTTTTCTTAGACTGATTGGGAAAAAATGAGATGCAGTCTTCCTGGGATTTTGTTTTCTAACAAAACCATTGCCTACCGAACAGTTCACCCTGCCTTATTCATGCTGAGGAGATCCTGTTCTGCATGGAACTCCCCTCGTAGCAGTGGCATCCTTCAGTAACAAAGTTTCTTGCTGTTGCTGCATCCCAAGACATGGACGTGGTTCTTTACCTCTTCTGCTCCCTTCCTGAATCACAGTATCACTACAGGTTTTGGTCTTCTACTGTCGATCTCAATTTTGTTTGGAAGGCATGGAAGCATGTTGCAACCCTCCTAAACTAGACATCTGTTGCACTGCTTTGACGGCTTAGAGGGTTTTTTCAGTCATATTTCCCTAAAATCGCATACTGCAATATTCACTGATTCAAAGAACTGTTGTGAAATACAGAAGTCAAATCAGGAGTCAGAATATTTAAGTAATGGCACCTTCAGAGTACATATATGTTAGCTGTGTGGACATAAATACATAGTCTGTACATTAAATACTTGTTTGTATGTATGCTTGCAATTCACAGCTACTTACTGACATGGATCATCACTTGGTATCATTAGATGTAATATTAGACAGCCACACGTTTCTGTAATGTAACCAGGCCCTTAAAGATCTCAGTAGATATGATTCAGATTAATTGGATATTCAGAATAAGATTAGCTGAAATTGATCATATGGAAGAAATTTTGAGGAACATTTCTTCTGCCAGATATGTAAAGTTAATAAAAAGAATTGGGAAGTGGGAAAGGCTGTATGTTTTTCTTCTCTCTAAAATACTATGAGGAAAACCAAAATTTACATATTTTTCACAAGGAAATGCCTGTTTTCACAAAATAGATACTTTTCCCCCGGCTTTAAGAAAGAAATGCAAATGAGCTCCACATGCTTTCCAAAGTGTTCAGGAGTACTTTGGCAGGCACCGACTATAGGCATATCATTCCCAATATACATGGGTAAACAGAAATGGTTCATGTGCATTTAGCAGCACAGACTTCTCAGGGATTTTCATATAAAATCAGGTAGGCAAAAAAAAAAAAAAAGGTCAACTTTTAGAGACGTGCATCTGGAACTTCAGCCCACATCATGGCTAATGGTTTTATTGTGAAATGTTTCCTCTCACTGGGATCATTGTCAGGGAGACTGCTTGTGTTGCTAAGCAGATTGTAAACCCAGCAGTTTGATACATCTGGCATCACGAGCCTCTCTTTTTGCGTGGAAGAGAAAAAAAAAGAAAAAAGAAAAATGAGGAGAGGAGAGGAGAGGAGAGGAGAGGAGAGGAGAGGAGAGGAGAGGAGAGGAGAGTGCAACTGATGTGTCAGAAAGGCTCTTTGGGAAATGAATACTATAGCAATTTATAGAACTATACTACAATAATTGTGGCTCTCAGAAGTGTTACAGGCACCTTGTTGAATATAAAGACAATACATTTGCTTCCCAGAGAATGTGCAGTTTAACTACAGACTTGGCACAAGAAATACTGCAGTTAATAAATGAAAGGGTGAAAGCAAGGATTACAATTATGAGATTGTGCAATTCTGGCATGTGCCATGAATACTTTGTATGACCCCAACACACTTCATCCCAGACTTTGGCTGGGTTATTTATAAGTCAGAGAAAGTTCTAGCCTCATCATCTACAGTCACCAGTTACCAATTTAGCCCTCTTGCCTGTTTTTTCCTCAGCCCAACAACAGCAGGTAGCTCTTTTTGAAAAACAAAGTATAACTTTAACTCAAGTTTCTAATAAGGCCATAACTACTGAGTTGTTGGTTTCTTTGTAAAACTGGTAAAGACTGATATTGCTTTAATCAGAATGACTTTTTTTGTATTAATTATCCCTTTAAAATCCCCACTGCTGTTTTATTGGATGGAGCTGGTGGCAAAGTACGTAGCCACAGAAAGCTCTCTCAGAGCTGAACTCCGTGATACAGCCAAGGAAAGATTAAGAAAGCACTGATGCTGGAGGACAGGCAAGCCCTCTACTCTTGCCAAGATTGGGTGCTCCTAAGCATTTCCAAGACTTGAAATCTTGAACTTATATTGCTTTGGGAGTTAACTAGCATCATTCCTTCCAGTTTGGTGCGTGAGCTCCTGTGGGACATCCCACTTGCAATTGTAGCGCGCGAGCGAGGTTCGTTGCCTAGTTATAACCATGGCCAAGCCTCTGTACACTGCATGAGGATACTCTAGAGCTGCTTGGGGATTTTCAGCTTGCGTGTCACTAGCACTTTGGTATAGTCACAGGTGATTTACTTCTTCACATCTTTGGTCCTCAAATCCCTTTACTATTTATTCTGCAGACCATTTGTAATTACATATGTCTACAGGAATATATTTCTGTAACTTTTCATCCGGGGAGTACTATGTCTTTTAACAAGGGTCACAAGAGCCTCCTCAGGAGTGTTCAGAAATGTTATATTAAGTGAATATATAAGCTATTAGCATTTATGAGGTGTGGCTCTATATTTAAATGCAGATCTTCTGTGATGCTTCTATAGGTTAGTGTTACTATTGCCTCCTACTAACCATTAAAGTCGGAATTTTTCCCATTGACTCCCTTAGATGCTTTGATTAGGCTTTGGATGGGATCTTTTCTGTGTAATTCCTCCTGCTGCAGGAGAATGCAGCTGTCGTGATGAGAAACTCACCAAACGAGCCACTGGAAGCACTCTGGCATATGGAGTAAATGCAGCAGAATTGTATCTACACTCAGAGATCATGAAATGGGGTTATAATTTACTCTTTTCCATCATTGTAAGTCTAGTGCAGGCAGTGGAATATTTGCCCAGGGCACTTGTTCATTTCACAGACATTTGTGCCCTTTAGCAACTGCTGCTATGACTAATTCAAAGACTCATTCCTTTAACTCATTAGTAGGGATCCTACTTCTGCCATCACTCATTCTGGACACTATACATTCCTTTCCTAGAAGACAGCAAAACCCTTTCCATTTGTTTTATTTTTATTTTCTGTGGTAAAAGGAAGAATAGGGAAGAGTGGAGCCAACATGTAAAAATACTCATTTCTTAGGTCAGGGCTCCCATAGGACCAGAAACATCACAGAACGTCTTTCCCTGTGATAGCAACACTTCCTAGCCCTTCGCAACTGGGAAATGCAGGCTGTGCTTCCAAACTGCATGTGCATTTCCTTGCGTACGAATGTGTTCTCATTCGCACGTGTGTTTTTATGTACTAAATACGGACTATAGCTTAATCATTTCCAATTTTGAGGGAATTTTGGCTGCAGTTCTAGTTTTAAGTATTTGGAACAGTTCTTACTTTATATTAACTTAATGGGTTTGCCTGTTTTTAATGAGCATGTTTAGTGCAGTGAGACATTATGGTCACTCAATAGAATGTAAAAGTTGCTTTCTTGCGCATTATGTTGCAGGCCAGATTCTGACTGATTAATACATCGCAGGTGTCAGCCAAAATACAAAGGGATAAGGAGGAGAGTAAGGGGGTGAAGTTATTCCTTCTCTCTGGCTGGCTGCTCTTGGTGGGGGTTGCAGAAGCCACTCTGCAAGTGGCCTGGAAAGAGATCTCACTCAGAAACATGGCCCTAGAAACAATACTTCTATCATCCTTTCCATCTGCACAAATTATTCCCACTCTTGACAGAAAAAAAAAAAAAAAAAGAAAAAAAAAACAGGCAAAGGGGCCCTTTATGAGGCTATTCCCAGCCAAAGTACAGATGCCCATTAAAGCTAGGTTTGCACCTGGTTTTTGGGGGTCAGCTGAAACGTTTCTTATGTTTGGTTGCCCATCTGTACAAACAAACCTCAATCCGTGAAAACCTGCATAGTAGCTAAGATAAACGTTGTATATTTTCATTGTTTGATTAAATCTTGTCTGAATTATCAGTTGTATAATAAGAAGAGCTGGCTTGCTCTGAGGTGCTAGCTGTCAATGGTTATTGTTAATCATAATCTAACAAATACCAGATACAGCTATTTGGCAATTGAGAACTAACATTTTTCTTATTTAAGGTGATAGGAATGAAGGAAGCATAAATCATAACGTACTCATTTTCCCATATCTGAAGGTGCTTTAATACTTAACATTTGTCTACATTTCAAGACAATCAATTCATGGTTATTACCAGAAAAAATGTACATTTTAAATTGTTACTAAAGTTAGCATTACAGAATTCATCAACTGTTCCTCTGTCCTGGGATAATTCCACTGTAGACAGCACTGCTACACCTTTGAAGAAAGAGCCAGTTCAACCTCACTAAGGAGGATTGCTAAAAGCGCTGTAGACAACCATACAAATAATGTACACATTAGTATGAATGGTTTTATGCCAATTTACACTTCTGAAGTATCCTTATGCTAATCTTTCAACTTTATATGTCTGTCAGTAGAATAAATTTTAGTTCTTTTAATAAACTCTTTTTACAGAAAGCCTTCGGAAATATTTTATTGAACTAAGTCCTGATAATGTAAATCATGTCAAGTACCTAAAGAAGCCAGCTGATAACCATTAAATAAAAATGAAGACAAGCTCAGACCTTGAAAACTTAATTTCATTGGGACTGCAAACATCCTGAAAATTAAGTACACAGGCTAAACTAAGTGTATAGGTTCCCACTCACAAGGGGCTTCATCACGGTTTTAAATCACAGCATGGTGCTGTAGGCTAGACAGAGCTGTACTTCCCATCTGGAGATATTTTGACTGACTCACGGGGTTTTCTGAACAGATCTAATGACTCTTCATAGGATGTAATATAAGCACATGCTTGCATGCTAGCATGGACAGTGTAAAGGAGACTGACCTCTTTCAATTCTCTTTGGGGAGCTGAGAAATCCATTTGAAGTATAGTTCAGGCCTGGCACAACAAAATTTTCCTGAATTAGTTCTGAAAATTAATATTTTTTTTTTTTTTTTTAGAACCAGCCCTAGATCATACATCATACTCTTTAAAAGCAAGCAACATCTTTCTGTATAATATATCCCAGAGAAAAGGTAGATATTCAACAACTGCTGAAAAACAGGCATCTCATGAAGACACCTAATTTGAGACACTCAAACTAAAAATGTCAATACATGTGTGACCAAATAGGAAACCTGGGATCTGAGATGTTTCTCAATTCCTAGTGATAACCTCAAACAATTAAGTAATGCCTTTCTCTACCCCAGAACATCTCTTCATATAGTTTTGGTTCTTGACCGTTACTGGAAATTACAGAAACCAAGGATATCACCTGCAGGTTGACAATAGGCAAGGTTTCCCACAAGGAAAGTGGGAAGTGGCCCACCTACTTCAGGACTGACAAAGCCCCATCATTACACACACGCCACTTGTCCACTGTGTTGTGTTGTGTGACATCCGTCACCAAGAGGTCACTGACTTACTGATCGCCAACTATCTTCCCAGCATGTAGTCAGCATGATGGACCAGGACCTCAGCACCAGCCCTGCCGGAGGTTGGAGAGGTTTACCTGGCAGATCTCACTGAGGACAATCCACAGCAACAGTGATCACTGTTCCCAAGGACATTCAACTGGGCCACCACAGTTGTAGGGAGGAAGCTCAGAAGGATGCTACACTGTTTTCTGGCAGCTCCAGCACCATTTCCCATGAAAAGGCTCTTTCTGAAAAGAAGTTACTTTCCAACACTCTCTGTAAACTAATATGCCCATCATGAAATAGGAGGCGGCAAGAAAGAAGCCATACAATGGTCATAACTGTCACCACTGAAAGCTCAGCGTTTTGAGACAAGACACTTCACTCTAACAAATCCATAGAAAAAAAGTTTTTTGCCTGCATTTCAATACCACTGAAGTCAATTAGTTTGTGTGCGAAACAAGATTAAATCAGTATAGCTGCCTTGACTTTGATTGCATTGCACTGACTCTCACCAGTGACATTACACGAGGATTAACCCAGCGTAAATGACATCAGAATGAACATAAAGGTCTCTGTTACTGATGTGCTTGTATATATCACCAGCATATAGCATATAGCCTACAATGTCTTTTTCAACAACATTCAAGGTAAATATGAATGAATAGATCTATGTTGTGTAAACCTAAGTTGCTGCCAATCACTTCTATTTGATTACTACACTTTCGTGTTTGGTCTCACTAAACTCTGGCATCCTTTGGACTTGACAGATTAACACATATATGAAGAAATTTGCATATTTATTTTAAACCAGATGTTCTTCAAGCAGTACAGCCAAATTCCCATCATCACTGTGATCACATTGTGTTTTGTTAACATAATGGAGCCATTAAAATTCCACAACATGCAGCTTTGTTAGGAAGAAAGGGTTATTAAAGAATTTTCCAGGTGAATTCTAAGTGAATCCTAATTAAGAAGAAAGAGTCAGATCCTTAGCTAATGTTAATTGCCTCCATTTACATCACTGAAGGATCTGGCTTATATCAGAGTAACACTATTACTTCGTTTTGCGATCGCTGCCACTTATTTTACAGAAACGGTGGTTGGAATAAAGCTTTATTATATTAATAGCAGTCAAATAGCAGTGAGTAACTGGTACTATAAAACGTATAGTGTATTATTTTTATTATTAATAACCCTAGACATATCTGAGTTTGGGGTTTTTAATAAGATTTCTGAAATTATAACTTTTTCTTTGGTTCACATCATATAGCATTTGGCTTTTTTATGTGAAGATCAATATTTGGTTACATTTAGTACAATTAATCACTGTTAAATCAACTAATCCAAAGTTCTGGAATGCAAAGAATGACAGTGACATTGTTTTGTTAAAACTACAAAGGAAAGTTGCACTCCACAGAGTGATAAAGAAATAAATCACATATAAGAAGGAAAGACTTATTTTCTGAGAAAGAAGCCAAGAGAAAGAGGAACTGAGTGAGGTTGGAGACTACATTCAAATAGACCTTTTTGATTCAATACGACATTGCTTTTCTAAAAGAAAAATTCCAGACAGTCAGAAAGCAGAGGGGAGACCCAGCAAAAACATACATTTGGAAGTGCTACTTTGTATTAAAAAATAAGTAACGTCTTGAGGCCAGGAACTGCCCTTTGAATTGTGGCACTGAGAAGTGAGCACAGAAGTGAAAAAATGACGCACCTTTTCGCTTAGCATTTCTTAAATGATTAAATCATCCTTTCCCAGCTGACTGGGAGAGCTGCAGGCAGCAAAAGGAATCTCACAGCGACTGAGACCCCAAACATCTCATTACAGGTCTCATAAGAGACGCAGATGCCAGAGCAAGGGATGAGATTTATTGCGGTTATTTAAGTTTCAAGTTTGCTTAGGGGCTGCACACAGTATGAGGCAGTTCGGCCTGAACAGTAACAGGCCAGACGGAGGGAAGGAGGGGAGTATATCTGAAGTAATCCAGAGCATGGTGGGTGATGGAGTATCTTAATACTTTATTCTGGCCAAAAGAAGCAAAGGAAAAGAGGTAATGAGAGAAGGAAAGAGGCAAAGATTGATCCAAATAAGACCAGAGCTCAGAAATGGGGCAGGTCTGCTAATGTGGTAGCCACCACGCCGCTCACTGAAGTAGGAAGGGGCGAATTGAATGCTGTCAAAGACCTGTCCAAAAGTCAGTGGAGAACTGCACCAGATATGGTGCAAAGCCAGCTCTCGGCAACGGCGTGAAGAGCTCTGCAGTCAGAGCTTGCAGCGCTGGACAAACCTCAGCTGCAGGCACATCATCTGCTGTTGCAAAACATCGATGGACATTTCCGAACAAATGCCTGGCAAATTGCGTTCTCAGAGAAGTTGACTGGATAAGATCTATGGCATTTCATTAAGATGTGTTTGTTAAAAAGCTGTGTCTGAAATGTTTGAAAAGGTCGGCATAGGCAGGCATGATCTACCGTAGTAAGTACGAAGCTTCGGCTTTAATGAGATCTGTCTAAGTCATGGTAAAGTTGACTTGAGCACAGGAACACTTGGAAACAACAACACTGGTGATAGGGAATGGTAACTGCAACAAAAATGTTACAAATGTGCCTTTTGGGGAGCATTCACATAATTTTACCGTTCACACAATTTTATCATTCAAAAGAGTAATTCTTTGGAAAAACACTTTCTTCTCTCAATAAGAAGCAACATTTACATAAACTTTTTTTTTTCCAAAAACTGGAATGTAAAGATAACTTCTGAGAAAGTTAGAAACACCTTTTCTAAGAAAGTTAGAAACATCTTTTCTGAGAAAGTTATCTTTACACTTTTCACTGGGTCAGTGAAAGCCTGTTACAAATTAATTCACTGATTGCTTTTGTGGCATTGCCCCCATTTCATTCATGATAGTGAGGAAACGATGCATAAAACTACTAATTTGTGAATGTGTGAATTCTGAAGGTTTCATTTGGGAAAGGTCTTCCAGTAAACAGCAGATAATTACTCAAAATGGTTTGAAGAGTTTCCCAGTTCAGCTTACACTCACTTCACCAGTGAATTGCTGAGAAAACCAATAAATCAGACCAAAGAAATGACCATTTCTGATCACTAAATTTGCAAGAAAAGAATGTGGAGACTTCCTTCAGTAGGAGTTTTCCTTCCTCTGCATCATCAACCTAGACACAGATTTGTAAAAAAGTTTTACTAACTTTCCTACATCCCACAGTCTTCAGCACTTGCTTTTTGAACTATCATCTAAAAAATATCTTCTAATGTTCTAAACCCAAAATGAATCCGTATCTGCAATGGACTAGAAATGAAATGGGTTAAACCAGAACGAGTGGGAGTGATAAAGAGAGGAACACATTTTTAGAAATGTTAATGTTTTTCCCGGTTCATGCCATTTTGTTAGGATTGCAAAATTTTTGGTTTAATCTTTTATTTAATCTCAGCCTTCAACAATGCCAATCATAAGATTAAACTTTTACTAGAGAGGTAATAGCAATAATATATCACGAAATTTCAGATTTTCCTCTTCAACTTTGCCTCTGCCTTTTGTAATAAAAAATGTAAATTAAAAAAATAGGCTGAAATGCTAGAAGAAAAAAACATTGGGCAATTTCCTTTAATTGAACTGCACTGATTATTGGCTGAAATAACATGAGTGACTACATCTACTGAATCCAATGAGTCTTCAAAGCCTCTGGAGTCCAAGGAGAGCACAGCCTCACCTGAGCTTGCTGTCAGACCGCTGGCCTGAGAGGTGACACCTGGACACCAGCCTGGGGTAGTTACGAGCCTGGGACTTAAAATCGCCTGTTCCCAGGGCCAATGGATTGAGTCTTTTGGTTTATACCTTAGCTCTTCAGGAGCTACATGACAGGCACACACATGGCACACAGACGTCACACATGCCTTTAACACTGCGTTGCTCTTCCCTTAACATTGCAGAGATAGAGATCCCTTAACAAAATCACCATCCTGAAACCAATTCTTTTTCTTTTACTCTGGCTTGACTGAGCCAGCGTCTGGAGCTGGTGAAGCCCTTTTGTGTCTTACTCAAGTGTTGTGGTTTAACCCCAGCCAGTAACCAGTACCACTCAGCCACCGCTCACACCCCACCCCCCCACCCCCAGTGGGGTGGGGAGGAGAATTGGAGAGAAAGGAAAACTTATGGGTTGAGATAAAAACAGTTCACCAGGACAGCAAAGAAAAATATAGTAATAATTACAGTATATATTATTCATGATAATAATAATAATAATAAAATATAAGGATAATAGAATATATAAAATGAATGATGAACAATTTTGCACCACCCAATGACCAATACATCCCATCCCAAGCAGCAATCATGGAACAGGAATATTCCCCAGAAACGATCTTGGAACAGCAAGTTCCAGAGAGAGCAGGCGAGGGAAATGAACAGCCAAATGAATGAACGAAAAGGCCCAAATGAAAGAAAAGAGGGAAAAAAGGGATTTGGCCCACTGGCCAACCCCCACTTATACTAGGCATGACATCTATGGTATAGAATACTCTCTTTGGCCAGTTTGGGTCAACTATACTGGCTATACCCCTCCCAAGTTTTTGCACCAGCACGTTAGCAAAACCTGGGAAGCTGGAAGATGTCCTTGATCTTGAGCAACAACTAATAACATCAGTGTATTATCACCATTCTTCACATACCAAATCCCATACTAAATCCAAAGCACGATAGCTACAGGGAAGAAAATTAGCTCCATCCTGGCCGAAACTAGGACATCAAGCTACAGTCCATTTCTCTTCGATGTCCTATTTGACCCCTGCTACCACCTCACTGGTTTCTCCATCTTGTTTTTCAGGATCACCCTCAAGCAGTCTGAAAAAAATAGCTTTTCCATTCGAAGCCAAAGGACTGGTCAAAATTTTATCTGTAAAGTAAATGCCTTCTATTATCCTTAGTTGGGAGGATATTAATAGAGGTCTTACTAGCAGCAGCACATGTAGCCTCACAAAGACTTTTGTTGTATGGCAACAGTCACAGTAATAGCTCCGTAACATTAAAAAAGAATAAAAAAAAAAAAACAAAAAAAAAACACACCAGGATTTTTAATTAATTCAGCAGCTGCCCAAATAATTTCACTGCCTGCTCCTGCATTTTGGATTTCTACTGCTCAATACTTTCTAGCTTCTTCAAAGTAATGTAAGGAGACCATGGAGGCCTTGGAGGGAACGATCTTGCTCAGAGCTCCCTACCCAAGCACACTGCACCACTAGTTCTGGCGCAGAGGTCACGAGGTCTTCTGGCATCTCAGTGCTGGGGACGGAGCACTGATTTCAGCCTCAGAGGTCTGTATATTTCTTCTGTTAGCAGCAACCGGAGCCTTCTGCGGCTTGCTTTAGATTGTCACTATCAAGAGGTCCACAACCTCAGTGGAATTTGTGGGATCTGCAAGACAAAAAAATGACCCTGAGGAAATAACACGGAAGACATCAGCACGGGTAGGATTGCCACTTCTCTCTGCCGTCTTCCCTACGAGTTTATCCGGGGGCAGCCACAGCTGAGCAGTGGAATCGGGTCACCTACGAAACAAAGCAAGCACAAAGTGGAGAGGCTAAGACAGCGTGGACCACATCTACAGCTCTTGCACGTTGGTAATTTGGTAGTTTATAGTAATTTGGCAATTTGCACCAGCTGAATGTGAGGCCTTTTTCTAAGTTAACTTAGTCCCGCATTTTCACAGTAGGGGTTGCGGTGAAACCATTTGAATAACCTGAGTCCCATGATTTAGTACAGCAGTTTGTGAGTGCCAAGTATCCTTACAGACAGGCGCGGCACATGTGGGATGCGTACGGGAATCTGTACGGGGAAAAAGAGAAGCTGTTCTCCCCAATCCTAAAACACAACTTCAGCAACTTTATAAATAAAATACATCCTTAAAGCGAAAGCCGTGACTATGTGAGAAGAGGAAAGTACAGTGCTGTCAGAGAGGTCAGAATATGACCCTTTTTAGCTATAGGATACTTCAGAAATGATTTCACAAGCTTTTACTCTCTGGAACACAAGAAGTTGACTCCAGAGCTCAAGCTGCAAAGAGCAATTGTTATAGCTGAAAGTATTTGTTTCAAAGCACTGTGGAAGTAAATGAAAGTGTCATTTTGCGCTAATGTGATAGGCAGCTACTCTGCCTTGTCAGAACAAGCAAAGTCCTGTAAGCTTTATCCCATTGCCACAGGCGCTTGGGCACCTCTCTGGAAATCAATCACAGATTGGCCTGAAGAAGAGCAGAGCTGAAACAATGGCACCAGAGTAGAGGACCCTTAATGAAAGCCATTTGCTAGTCCACACCTAGGCTGTCTAGACAGCACCTCCTGTGCTTTGATCACTGATAAACCATTCTAAATGTTACCAGTGCCCCTTTTTTGTTTCTGTTTACAGGCAATCAGTGGGCCTCTGGCCATTGCCTCTATTTCAAAGCAGCGCTTTTCATCTGACTGCAATCAAATAAAAAAGAACAAAGAGATGGACATTTTGGATACGAGATACTTATTTTCCTGTGATTTATACAATTCCAAATGAAGAGCGAAAACAAAAAAGCAATTGTGAGTGTACATATGATAAATGTTTCTAATTAGGCGTGCCCTCTTAATCAATTTGAAACCAGATTTCCCTCCCAAATCAGGAACAAGTCAGTGTAAGCTTGTGTGTGTGTGTGTGTGTGCATGCGTGCGTGCGTGAGTGTGTGTGTATATGCTGCACAACACACACCTCTAGATTTTAGAGCCCTTTTCATCTGTGTTTGAGCCACACTTCGTGGTGCTCTTTTGTGTTGTTTGCCAGTACAGCCATCAGCTTCACTCTGAAAACCCCACATGAAACATCCAGGTATTCTTCCAAGTGGCTCTGTTTTATGATTTAACCACAATAAAATTAGAACCATAGAAACTGAAAAATCTACCAAAAAAAATTGTGTGAAGCTCATATCCTATGCTTGCCCAGCACACACTTGCCCATAAATAACTCAGACTTTTTAGTTATACTTACTGAGCTATAAGTTTTTAAAGATTTGTCTAAATATTGTTTTGTGTGCGGATTTAAACTCATTTTGCCCAAATTCAAGTCCGCAAATACCATGTGGTTGCCTTTAGCTGGATGTCAGTGCTTGAACTTTAAGACCTTCTCATCTTTTATCTTCAGCAACTTGAAATAGCCTACTTAAATTCAGCCTTTGAAACATTCTCAGCTCCTCCCTACATATGTCATACCAGTTGAGATATCTTAAGCCTCAATCACATACGTTCTTTAAGAAAACCTAGAAGATTGTAAAGTCATGAAGAGATTTAATCTCATCTCTTAATTTGGCTCAACCAAACATTTTATTTCTTGTGTAGGACTCCAAAGGCTATTTGGATGCAGCTTAACAACACTAAAAAAAAGTCAGTCTTGTAAAGCTGTGCTTTTTTGTTCTCTATACCTGAAAATTTGTCTGTTTCAACAGTCAAGATCAAGACCAACTTTTTTTGGCTCCTGTGTAGTCTCTTAAAATCATGGATTTCTTTGCTATTTCCTCTTCTCTTCTTTCTGAGAAGGAAGAAAATTAATTAGGTGACCTCAAAGTTGCCAACCTGGTGGGAAAAGGGACAGATACACCCTTTGGATAGCATACTATACTTAGACCACTGAAGATGACATGCTCTGTGGTCCTGGTTGGCGAAGTCTTTGACTTCAGATGCTGCAAGATAAAACATCATATGTCTACCCTTGCCCCAAAGAAACACACAGTATTTTCACTCCCTTATAAAAATCCCATTAAGCTAATCAAGATTTACCATATAGTGATAGCAGAAGTGATAATATCCGTGTTTTATTCTGTAAAAATATGACAATGCATCAAAAACCCTCTCCAAAATACCATATGTCAAGGAAGTAGGAAAGTAGAGGGGGTAAAAAAGTCACAATAAACTTGTTTAAGAGCACAAGTGATGAGGAACAGAGAAACTAAGGCTCTTTCCCAGGGCTATGTGCATACCATTCATTTACTAAACTTAACCTGATGCTATTTATCCAGATCCCTTAGAGGATGCAAAAAGTTTGCAGAGTTTGAGTCACATTCCTACTTTATAACATTGGTTACAGTAGGAGGGGTACATTATAGAAACAATTTCATAAAAGTCTTCAATTTCATTCCTTTGGCAACATATTCTTTCAGATCGACACTATTTGAAGTGAGAGATCCCAAGGTCTCTGCAACGTGAGGCTATGGAGCTGCATAGGAAAATCAATATTTAAAGCTTCACTTGTTCACGTCCACTGTTTCTTATCAAAGGTAAGACATGAGTTTTGTCTGACTGAAACAGGACTGGAGCTGCTGAAAATGATTTTCCACTCCTAGAGCAATTATAGCAGTTTAAGTGGTGCCCTTTTAAGATGAAACTTAAATAATGCAGGAGAGAAAATAGCCAATGACATAGTTTATAAACACTGTGATTCTTACACATTAATTCAATGGTACAGCAGTGTGCCCACATAATCCTTTTATTCTTAGGAATATTCTTATTCCAGTTTAATTCAGGAACCATTCCATTTCCTTGAAGTCAAGAGTTAACTGGGTGTAAATCTCCCAGGAATAAAGGGAAATGAAACAGTGCCCCTTGGAATAAGACCAAAACAGCTTTCCCAGAAAGAAAAAAAACCTGAAATCCTGTGAGTACCCAATAACTTTGTGAACATACTGCAGATTTAAGCCAAAAAGACATTAAAACAACAGAACTTTGCCTGACTTTAGCTTGCTTTGAATGAAGTTTTTAATTATCTGTGCCTTCAAATTATATATTTAAACACTCAATATAACTGGAAAAAAATAGAGAAATAGGAGTGAGATTGGGAATTTTTGTTCTGTAGCAGTCTTTATTCTTCTAGCTGCAGTTAGCCATCAGATCTGTCATGTGTCATTTTTCAGCTCATTAGGTGGGATTTTGGCAATTTCTGTGTACAGTAAGAGGTATTGAGCAGTTGAAGCTGGGAAGGTCAAATATTAAGAGCAATGTCATCATCCCTCATCGCTTCCAATGAAAAATTCTTGCATAATTGTTTAATGCCATGAGCTGCCTTTAGTGGGACACATTCATTTTTGCCAATTTCCATTAACTCTTGCAGCTCACAGCCAGAAGCCATATGAGCAAAGAAACATACTCAGATTGGATCAAGCTGTTGTTTTGCTCCTATCATTGCTGCCCTGTACTAACTTAACGAGACTCCCAAGCAATGAGGGAGAAGCCGCTCACAGTGATGTACATTTTACTCAGGCAAGCCCCCATGAGTTCAATAGCATTGCTTGTGGGTAAAAAGCACGTACGTCACTGTGAGCAGCATGGGGGCCTTTTTCGGACAAACATCTGTAACGGCAAATGTGGGATCAAATCCTTCTCTGCTGCAAATAAGCACACTTCTAGTGTTGGCTGCGGGATGGTCTGGCACTCTATGTATTATGCCAACAGCCGAGAGAAGGAAGGTTTTCAAAACCCAAAGTAATGCTTCACCATCCCAACTGTTTCTTCTGATGTGCTATTTCGTGGTAACGTAGTTTCAAGAAAATTCGTAGTATTTCTGAGAATGTTTCAATGCTAAAGGCAGAACTGACTTTCAAGACTCATCAGTACAAAGTAATTAACTGGAGTAACTCGAGTGGAATAGATTGTCCCAGGAAAGCTCTCTGGTGTGCATGTATAGATTGTCTAGTCCAGAATAAGTGAATTTAATTCAGATCACAGTGTGTTCAGAAGCCTAAGGGGAATTACTCTGCAATACTTTAGTCTCCTTTTCAGTCTTGGCCTTAAACTGCTCTCATTAAATCAGTACCAGAAAAAACACAGTCCTCTTTTAGTAGAATATTTAAATTCAAATAAGCCAAACTGTATGGTATAAGCTAACTAGTTTTACTTTGCATTGAGATACCAAATCATGGGTGAGGGACAGTAATTTCCAGCTGAAGGGCAGAAATTAGTAGCAGAAAAACAGTAATTTTTTAAACCACTGAAAACAGATAGATGACAATGTCCTTTGTCTTGCACTCGCTAAACGTGTGTACACAGATTTTTACATGGGTTCAGATGATGCACAGTGTTATCATTTGGTTGCAAAGCTGGTGCCTCAGAGTCCACTCAGATTTTTGCAGTCGTTTAAATCTCACAATTTAAAATTCAGATTTGTATTGTCACAACATATCTTTTATTTTACACTAAATAGGTAAGACCTAAGATACTCTACCTTTTAAAAGTGTTTTGTTTACATAAGAATAATATGTATAAACTGTACATATAAACAACAACACACAAATAATATTAATGTTACAAAAGTCCTGCAGCTTCAAAAAGGACGTTTTTGCACATTAGTCCTGAAAAGAAATGTCTCCTCTTCTTCAACCAAAGCACATTTTTTTCCATGAAAATGATACCATCAAACAGTCTAGGCAGAGAAACACTCAAGCCTACCAAACCCCCCAAAATTCTGGATTTGAAAACAAAATCCAACCCATCTATAAGATCGAAGAGGGATTTTTATGTATGAGGTTTTATCTTTCCCAGAAGGATTCTTTCAGTACAATGAAAACTAAATTCTCTCAGGGTACTAGATCTCAGGTTTTGGGTGTTCTGAGAGAACCAATCACCTCTGTAGCAATTTATGAACTTGTATCATTGATCTTCTGGTAACAGAAACATCTACATTCATAGGCAGGAGGGGGAAAATACCTTATTAAAGTATAACCTCTGTAAATATACAGAGGTTATACTTCAGTCCAATTTTCTGCTTCCAAAAGAAATGAAACTATACAAACCCTGGCTGAAATTCTAGCCAGTGGGAAGCCAACATGGAGCTCACTGTTGATTTCAATGGGGGCCAAGACTTGACTTTAAGATTCTGTCTGTTTTCTAGTTTCTAATAGATAATGTGGCACATTTGGTATTCTTCTTTGCGGGATGTTGATATTTTTATATGTCATGAAGACATAGAAGTAGATGATGAGACTGGTGGCCCTGAGTCCACAGCAGGAGCCACGTACACCTCTGAGCAACTGCAGAAGTTGTGATGGCTGAAGAGCAAATGTGCGGCTAGAGTTCCTCATTTCCAAATCAGCTTTGGATAGGTGAGATGGCAGCAAGCAGAGTTACCATTAGGGATTTGTCCTCATATGTGGGCCAGATAATAAATTCAGAGCCATGGTGAATGCATAGGTGCGCATCTACACACATCCATCTGTATACACACACAGAGGCAATACCTCAGTGTCATGACATAGCTTTGAGGAAGAAAGCTAATATATATCACTTGACCTATAAAATTGCCAAACAAAATTTAATAATTTCTTTCATGTGAAATCTTATAACTGTAAACACACTTAGTGCTGCCATTATGACTAAAAAGCACATTAGTTTAGCTGTTCCCACTCGAGGCAAGACTGTATCTGAAAGAAGAGCATTTTTTGTTGTTTTGCTTGAAAAATATAACAAATGATTTCTTTGTTGAAGAAGCTTAATTAAAAGCAGATAAAAATCAAGAAAATATTTCTTGCATTCTTTCAAAATAGAACAAAATGTGCCTGCAATTGTGAGCTGAAAAGGAGCTGTCTTTCTGTTTGTTAAAGAGAGACTGAAGATGCATTGTGCAGCCTTATCTATATCTACCCCATCTGTCACATAATCCTGTTAAAAACAGGGTTGCTTATTCAATTCAAGCCCTTTCCAACAAAACTGCACTATCTTGCACATAAATGAGCCAGTACTTTTGCACAGTCCATTTTTATAGTTTGGGTAATCGCAGCACACACTCATAAATAGTTGTGAAGATAAAACAATTTTAGCACGAGAGGATAATCATATCACCCCAAAGGAATAAGAAATACAAGAAAAACTTGCCCCCTGCGACATTCATCTGCTCAAGAGATGTAGCCAGAAGATACTCAAGGAAAACAACAAAAAAACCCTGTGATATAAATTATGCACCAGAGAGAACATTTCCAAGGTGTTCCAAATGTACGAAGTTAAACAGGAAGCTGCATCACTGAATTTCTCTCTCTATATCTGTTCCCACAGTGCCACGGCACAAATCTTGTAGACGAGCTTAGAAAGAAGTGGTTATAATGCCTAAAACTGCTATTATGAATTCTGAAGGTACTTGTTTTACACTTTTCTACACAATGATTGCAGAGCATCTGATACAATGAGACATTGCTCCCAGTTGTAATACACACAGCCCTGCGTTCCACGGCATCACACGTAAATGCTGAGCGAGAGTAACAGGTTAACAAAGCATTGGCAAATGGCTTCTTTGTTCACACCGGTGCAAAAATAAGCAGACAGGGAAACTGGGGCAGAGGGCTGGTTTAAATTCTATAACACATAAAACAATTTCTCTGTAATTAATTCAGTCATTAGTAGCAGTTTCCCTGAGGGTAGTGTAACCTGAACAGGATATCACAATTACAGCTCTCTTTCTTTTTTTAAGCTTGTTGGCATTTGACATGAAGAATTTATCAAAAAAGACATCTCTGTTCAGCAAACTCTTAAGCAGCTCTTCCTGACTTCCTTTATACATTAATTCTCATTTATGCTCCTGGTAGGCAAGATCTGTAAGAACATCAAGAGTCACTGCACCTCTTTTTTTCAGTACATATAAGACTTCCATTACCGTAGAATTTGCATGTCTACCAAATTGTCATGTACCTACCCTCCCAACGCCTCTTGGATTAAGGAGTCTCGATTTAATGGCTAAATTTTCAAAATGTAGTTAAGCATCTCAAATGGGAGATATTGAAATACTTTAAGAAATCTGATTGCATGGCTGAGTGATCCAAGAAGGCAATAAGAAAGCAGGGCCTGGAGCCACAAGGTAGGATTCGTCTGCCACTACACTTGGTCTTCATGGGTGTGTTGTGTGCATGGGTGGTTGGAGCATATTTAGGCAATACCAGGCTATATTCTTGAAGGGTAAGAAGTGGCTCCAGATAGAAACTGCTGGGAGCCTGCCCCCATGCTCAGTCCTGTCCTGGAGGTTTTCAGCCCTTCAAAGACCAAAAATGAGAAGGAAGAAAAGCAGTATCAGGTTGCAGAGATCAACAGAAAAGGAGACCCATATTCTTAGTGAAGCATCTTTGAATTTCTCTGAAGGCTTGGTGATGCATTCTGCCCTCCCTTGCATGATTCATATGAAAATATTACTCTTGTAAAGAGAAAAGACATACAGAACATGTTACCTCCGTTACCGAATGGTTGCTGAAAGCTGTAAGTTTTACTTTAGGGTAATGCATTTAATGGCATCTCGGGCATCTTTTGGCATTTCTGTGCAAAAGAATAAATCACTGCCTTGTGAGATGTGTCTTGGGTCCTATAGGACACTACTCTGTGCCCAAAGGGTACCACATACTTCCACTCTGTTGTAACATTAGGTATGCAGCGAAATACTCACAGGAAAAATACTGTTTAGGAAACAGGTTATTGCACTTGCACGGAGTCCAGTTAGGGCCAAATTCTTTCCCACAGCTCTGGACTTTGATTTCTTTTCTGCTTCAGCAATGAAGAAAACGATTTGAAAACCTCAGACAGTCTGAGAATATCGAACTGAGAGAAAGCTTTAGACGTGACCCAGTCTGTCCTTGAAACAGGATGAGTGAAACACAAACTGTGTGTCAGATTCTTTATGGTTGGTAGCAGATGGTGATACATAAAAGGCAAAGGTGTTCAACCCAATATTTTAGGGTCACTTTAGAGCAACCATTATAAATTGTAATGTTCTGACTCAAAATAGCATAAGAAAATTTGTTCCTGCACAGTATCTGCTGGTTATGGAGAAAACGGAAAAGGTTTTTTGCATCCACATTCTTCAGCTTCTCTTTAATTTTCTCATCTCCTATGAACAGTTATTCAAGTCATCCATACATGACCTTTAAACCTCTAAAAATATGTCTTCCTTCATATAACTCTTTCAAGAAAAAGTCAGGGCCACGCATAGGCAGAACAAACCTCGTCAGTCTTAACTAGCCATTTCCTCCTGAACAAAGCAGCAAACCGCCAGGACTGAAGCTCTCCTCTTATAGGTCAAACCCTTTATGCACATGTAAGAGGATTTTGGCTGAACTCTGTGAAACTACTCATGTGAATGTTCACTGGGTCACGCATTTAATTTGCAAATGCAGTAAATTCTCACAGTACATAAGGCAAAGAACTAGTAGTTCTAAGATAAAATATTTTATCTGAGGGTCAGGGAGGAGGCTCTTTTATAGGAATGCCACAATCACATTTCTCATATTGTGAAAGAGAGGGAAGCCTCGGGATGACCGGGGAAATGTTAAGGTTCCCAGGCTGTGGTTATACCCCTTAGTTGAACAGATGTATGAAGAGAGAGCTTTCAAATAAGATTCGCTGCACAACAAGTCAGACTTAGCTAGCTGGAAAGCGAGTGTGGTCGTGTGATGTGGCAAAAAATCATTTCTGGTCAAGTCTTGCTAGGGCAAGATTAACTCCTTGTCAATGAAACATCGAGGAAAGCCACTGACTGAAAGCCACAAACATATACAAGTTTGGTTCACACTGACCTTTGTTAGGAATTTGGTAGCTGCTACCAGTCCCTAAAATGGCCTCTCAGTGCTCTGAAAATCCCTTATAGTTCATGTACCCTGCCCATCATAAAGGTATCCTAAACTGTCAAGGTTTGGAATTTTCTCAGTGAGCAATCGCTAAGGTACCCTTTAGAGTCTTTCTACTGAAAGTCGTGGTAACGGTGGCATCCAGAGGCCCAATAAGTTTTGAAAAGTTAGGCCATTAGTTTTGTTGTGAATACATGTATTATGATTCACAGAATTTGTACGCTCTTTTAAAGAGCCTGTAACTCATTCCATTAATCAATAACATCATCACCTTCACAAGAGCAGTGACTATTGCACTTGCAGATTGCATCTGACTCTCCCTGATGTTGTTAAGGGGTCTTTCTGAAATATGTGGTCAGAGCTTCAATGAAAAACTTTCTGACCACATTTTATAACAATAATGACCAACAGAGCCAGTCTGGATTATAGCTGCAAATAACAATTTAACCAGAGAATGTTATCCAATGGAAAAATCAATGTAGTTTACAATGAGTGCAAGTCTTAATAGCCACAAGGCAGCCGCTAATATTGTCATTAAAGACATTCTGGCCTTTATTAATTTATGTTTTTCCTCTTAAAGAAAACTCTGTGTGAGCAATAATCATAAGGGAACACCTCTACATTCATTTGCTTTTCAAATGTGCCTGAATTATTTAGTTTGTCTAATGAATTTGTCTTGTAGTAAGATCTTAGCTATTGGTCCTTGCCCTGCAGCCCTACCTGGCACTGCTGTCGGTGGTAGTGTTGACTGAGAACCGAGCATTTGGGGATAACGCCAATGGGAAAATTTGAGAAGTGAACAACCCTTTTAAATCTGTGTGTTGACTAAAAACACACTAAAGTGACAGAAAGCCACCTATGTATTTAATCATGAAGAGTTATTTTTAATGTCTCAAAATGTTTGCATATCAGAGAACTTTAATGTCTGAGGCTTCTGCCCTGGTTAGGGCTTTACACATGCAGCTCCTATGAAAACGGGAGGAAGCAGAACCGCTCAGTCCCCCCGGGACTCTCTGACCACAGTGTGAATGATACACCCCATTGAAACAACCATCAGTGGCACCCCAAAAGTTCAGAGTGAATCTACTTAGTCATCTATAGTTCTCATTAGACGATGCTATAACTTAAATATCTATGCATTTTCTCAAGTGCAGCATCAGGACAGCAGAACAACTGAAAAGCCTAGGGCTGACCATTACTGCAGGAAAGGGATGGTCAATTTGGAGCATCACAGTATGTGTATCCATCCATCTTACTCTACAATCTTATCCTGCTTCAGCTCAGGTCTTCCACCATGGTCTCAGAAAGGCTCTCGGGGTAGCATTGGTTTCAAAGCACAGAACCAATGAAGTGCCACTTCACAGAGCCAGCTGAGGGAATAAAGGCTAATGCCTTCCTTGTTATAATTTAATATATTTCTTATGAGAAAACCCTGTAATATTTGTAAGATACTTCTTCCGCTTGGTAATATTTTAACTCATTAATGACTCAGAAGGACCTTGACCTAAGGTTTTGAGCTAGCAGCTAGGAATCATAGAATCATTTAGGTTGGAAGAGACCTTTAAGATCATCAAGTCCAACCATTAACCTAATACTACCAAGTCCACCACTAAACCATGTCCCTAAGCGCCACATCTACACATCTTTTAAATACCTCCAGGGATGGTGCCTCAACCACTTCCCTGGGCAGCCTGTTCCAGTGCTTGACAACCCTTCTGGTGAAGAAATTTTTCCAAATATCCATGAGACTGATTTCTGAGCCCATTTTTGCTGGTGACCTCCTGTGTGATTCTGGGTGAATCATATCCGTGTTCCTGTTTTTTCCCCTCACCTCTTTAACATGGGGCACTGCCTGTCTCCCCTCTGTATGTAGCTTAACAGGGCTTTATCCTGGGGACACATAGCGGCTATTGTCATAAGCATGTCTAATCATGTAGGGATGAGAAGACAGCATTTTTCCAAGACTGGTTTTATTTCTCACTCCTTTAAAAGGAAGTCACATAAAGAGGAATTTAGGGAACATACAATTCTCCAAACACTATGTAAAAATTGAGAATAAACATTGTCATCAAAATTCCCTGAAACTTTTTCCTGTGTAAGTATAAATTGGTAAGTCCATCTGATTTCAGAGGAGCTAAAATTATGTGTGTCTTCGGAAGATCTGTATCCTAAACTAAGACTGAGTTTGCTTGATGCATCAGACAGGCAAACTTAATCTCTAGAGTCTGCTGAAATTATACAGAACCATGTACCACAGAAATGTTAAGGTGTATTAGCTATATTATGTTTCAATTGACTCACACATCAAATGTTTTTGAACTATAGAATCACTCCAATTATACTTAATAGAAATCATAGTCTCAAGACGTACTAAATTATTCTGCACTTGAAAATCACATTTCTAAAAATGGAATGTGAAACAATTTCATTAACAAAGCAATCAATATTAATGGTCTGATATTTAATAACTGGTGTAAATTTGCCACATCTTCAGTGCATCTACTACAGAAAGATGCTCTGGCACAGCCACTCAAAATAGTTTGGTGCAGGTAGCGGGGCACTCCTTATTCAGAAATGGTTATATACACTGCAGAGTCCCAGGCCTCCCACAACAGAAATTGTCCTCTTCTGATTAGTAACAAGAAATATTAAACCCAAGAAGAGGACTGCAAATCAGGGCCAGGTGATGAGGTGTCAGGACACTGGTCACTTAAGAAGGAAGTAGTGATTCTCGTGCTCACCACTCCGGGAGCTCCACTGGGTTTGCTTCTCGGAGTTATCAGGGAACAAATAAGAATGAAGGATGGGGAAGGATGTTCTCAGGTGAGGTTTCTCCTCCTGCCTCATGTCATGTTCTTTACAAATTTGTTCTAAAATTTGGTATTTCTCCTGTGTTTTTTCCCCAATAAAGCTCAAAACAGGCCCATGAGGGTTTCAAGGTTGTCCAAGCTTTGGACCATCTTGAAAATTCTGCTCATGCTATCCCTCATTTCACTGGCCTCAACGTGAGCAGAACCACGTCCACATTTTCCATGGGAATGAAGGGTTTGGAAAAAGAACTGAGGTCAAAACAATTCCCAAGAAAAATCATTCAGATCACTTCTTACTTGCATAGCTGACAGATTTACCATGTGTCCAACAGGAGAGGGATGGATTGTGCTTTTTCCTTATCCACAGCCGAGCTGCACACGGCCCTGGTACCATGTATGTTCTGGAGGTGATTTATCTGAACAGGAGGCTGGCAAAGCCAAAAATACATCAGACAGACAAACAGAGCCAGGGAAATTATTGTACCTCAGAAAAACTATTTGGCATATATTCCTCAGTTGTGCAGAAACAGTCTCTTTTCCTTCTAGATTTAAAAATAATGGCCAGTTTGCCAGCCCAAGTGTTTATGACATTTTTAATCAGAGCTGAATGAAAACTTACGTGTGGAAAGAACGGTACCTCTCCATAAAATGGTATCTACAAAACCAGCACAGGGTACTGATTATGACAAAAAACTATCAACCTCTGCGAGCATGATAGGCAGTGGTAGAAGACAGAGGGTATTCCTAGATGCAAAAACCACCTTATGCTTCGTACGCTCTACAGAGCATCCCAGCACAAGTAGGACATTGAATAATTTAAACCAGATATATGTTCTCTGATTGAAAGAAATGTGTTTCTGTTGGCCTATGTTGTTGGAATGAAATGAATATGAAAATTTTCATGGAAGATCATGGGCTTTAAGACACATTTAATTTATTTGAAAAACCACATAATGCCACCCTATGAACCGCATTTGTATTGATTCCCTGTCTTGGCAGAGGGCTGGAAGAACAGGAAGGACATTCTGGTGGTCACTATTCACTTTATCAGCTCTAAACAACTCCGCTTTATTAGGAGACAGAGACAGCTTAGTCTAAAGAACTCAGAGAAGAGCAGCTCCTCCCTCCGCACGAACTTCCTGCTCAAATTCATTCAGGCCAATTTGCAGCTTCGAAAGGCACCTGCTGAAAGGAAGGCTTAGTGGGGCCGGAATGAATGAGCCCAGGCTGATACCTGCCAGGTGGCAACCAGATTGGTTGAAATCAAACTCTTAAATAAGCAGAACTGAAGCTTAAACAGCTATCCTTGTGTAGTTGTTTTTTCTGAGACACTGACAGGGCAAGGGTGGTTTTTCTTAGCTGTTTCCTTTGCCGCACACAACACCTTGGGAACTACTATTGTGAACTCCAGGTATCAACAGACCGACTGCTGAAACTCCTGACCAGGTATTTTGGGGATCAGAGAGAAAGCTTGATTTTTGTGCCTTTAACCTGTGCTCAGCATCGGGTGTAGATTTATGTCATGCATTCTGTGCCTTTTCCTTCCCCTTTTCCTTCCCCACACCATGAAATAGGATTGTTCTGTTGTGTGGCCATGGGAAGGGCAGCAGTCCCTCCCAAGCATGTGCGGGTTGCAATGTGGATTATGCATCTCAACTTTCCAGGAAGGATGTTGGAAATATTCACAGGATTTTGGCCAAAATCTGCCTCTGACCATAAAACTGACTTCCTCAGTCTTCTCCTATATCTCGCAGTGGAACAACCCATGGTCCTGAATTTTTAGCATGCTTAGGTAAAAGGTCCATTAACAGAACTGGGATTTTTGCCAGGGAAAATCGTGACGCTAATACTGTGGTTATCCAGACTCTCTTGTGAATATGTCCCCAAAACCCAGCGTTGTAGGTACACAAACAACATGCCACTTGCAGCATATACCTACCAAGTATAACCCACCCCATGAAATGACTTGTTGAATTTCATCATGCTATAGAAAAAATGCTGGAGATGGCAGATAAGAAACTCGGCCACTTCAACTCTGCTGTCAATGCTCTAAAACTCCTGAGTGAGCACTGGGAGAAAACAAGTTGTCATAATGTTGAAGCAGAAGGTCCTAGTCATTTAAATTCTATTTACCCCACGGTTGTGTGTCTCCTGGAAGAGCAGGAGGCTGTGTACAAGTGTGTAGCCATGGATAAAACGCAGAAGGCAGACGTGCTGATACCTATTTGCTGGAAACTGGAAGTCTGCTTGATTGCTAGTCAGAGCTGCTAATTTTTATTTTTCTTTAACACGAGGAGCTGGTTAAGCACCATTTTGCCAGAAATAATGCTGTTATTTTTAAATAAAGAATTAGAGCAAGCATAGTTCCCATTGAGGCACAGAAGACATTTATTTTGGTCTCAAAGGCTCCGCTACTTAATTATTTTTTTGAATACATTCACAAAAAAAAAAAAAAGAGAGAGAGAATTTGCCTCACTAGAAAGGCGAGGAAGTACAATACTTATGGATAAAGTTATGGGAGAGAAATGAAGAGTAGCATTTTCAAAAGGCTCATTATTTATAATTTTTTAATTGATGGAAGATGGAGTTGTTCTAAGAAAATTCAATTGTTTTGCACCATAAGAAGCAGAAGGACTTTTAAAGGACCTCATTATGCTCAGTGATGATTAGAGGGGAGCTTTTCTTGTGAATAAAGTATTTCCATTTTTAACTTTCCTCCTCTAAATTGTATTGAAAACTCTAAAGAGTTTTTCTAGGTCACCGAGTGAGCTCAGAGAGGCTGTAAGCCACAGAGCTGGCTGGTCAGGGAGCTTCTCAAGAGCCGGCCAGGGGTGAAAGAGGTGCTGCCATTTCCTACGATGTATGACACCCACCAGCCAGCCCACACATTTCCAGGTGTTTTGGGGAAACGGGTAACTAACCAAGGCAACGAATGAAAAAACCCGCCGTCTCTAAAAGTCTTTGCTTCTCCAGAGCACTCGAGCTGCTGGCCTGGAGCGTTTTTGTTCTCAGATGGCCTTGTGAGCTGAAGTGGAAGAGTAAGATCTCAGGCAGGTTCCCACCACAAAATAGCCCATTTTCCATCAAAAGACATAGTAGAATTGACCCATCCACCCAGAACATTTCGATTTCCAACAGAACACTGTCATGCCACAGACACACCATGTGCGTTTTCAGATGCCCCAGACTCCCAAAACAAGGTGCCGGTGCCAAGCCCAGGGGAGCTGCCAGGGAGAGCTCTGAAGGCAAAGCCAGCCATCATGTCCAGAACCCAACCGTGTTATTTGACTCGCAGCTGTCATTAGGCTTGAGACAGCCATTGACTTTCCCAACTCAAATAAACCTGATAGGAGTTGTAACTCTTATATGCCCAAATGCTGGCTGCCAGTGAGATTTAGACAACATATTTCTGACATCATTATTTTAAAAGTCACCCTACGTGCCTTAAGTGATCCTATCCTGTTAATTGCCACATAACCAGAAATTGAACCCACGTCTCCTAAGGCACAAATACCCTACTTCCTAAAGTTGCATTTGTAGTTTTTGGCATAATATCTTTATAACTGGATTTTCTCCATGAATACAATAGTTTTCCTTGAATCCCCAACCCCACCCCCCAAATAAAGCAAATTAAAAACTTGAAGGTCATTATAAATATACTGGGCAAACCCAAAGTTATGAAGCTATCCGCTGGCCTACAAACAAGACAAACATGTTTTCAAAGCTGCTGTATTTGTTTTCAGAACTCTTTGAAAAAATACTGCTGAGTGAATAATTTATAATAATGAAAATAAGTGACAAATATTTCTTCTTTTACTGCTTGGATAATTTTGTTGAATATGTAGGGGTTTTTTTTCCATGTGTTCATCTGGTCCTTGGACTTAGTTCACACAGCTTTTTTTCAATTTTCATTTACCTCATACCTGAAATTTCAGCTATGTTGTTGAATTGTTGGCAAGAGTTATTTTTTATGTTTCCCGATAGACTGAATTTTGGTCATTTTTCTTTGGTATGATACCACAGAAGAGAAATTTGTTCCTGATTTCCATCTTCATTCTTTAGTTGCGTTATCATATGAGTTTAGCATTCATTTTAACAAAACACAGAAAATGTATGGGGTAAAGCAAATTCACTTAAAAGTTTATTTACAGACTTTTTTTTTTCCTTGCTCTTTAATCAACTTCTTAAAAAGCAAATGATATTAGATTACTGTTTAATGAAGGATTATATTTTACCATGGGCTAACTTTTTCCACAGTGACGTAAAGAAAGCTAAGGAAAATGACACAGCCTGTGAACGATTGCCGTATTTTAAGCCGGAGGCAGCTTCGTTGCAGCAGCAGACCAAGGCTTAGGAACCAGTACAAAATTCAAAGCTCCAAGTGAAACATGAACTAGAGTGTAAGTTATTCTCAGTACACGTCTCCGTATGCCTTGATGATGAAATTTGAAGTATATTCTCAGTGACTGCTCTTACTGATTTAAAAATTCAAAAGCCTCACTGCATTGTGCATGTCACTTTTTACCACACGAGTCACATTATAGTTACTATAATTGCTCTCTGGAAGCCAGATATAAGCCTGTGTTTAAAGGAACACATTTTTATGAAACTTTAATAATGGCATTGTTACAGATTGTTCTACCAAACTAAGTAACTCAGCCTGATGTCTTTTTCTTAAAGGAAACTGTTGGAATTACTTTTTCTAGCTGCTCTTCAAGGTGAATCAAATTTTCAGCACAACCCTCTGGAAGGTTTCCACAAAAAAGGGGAAACTTTTCCATGTACAACCACTACCATGTGCAAAAGCGGTAGGTGCAAGTTGGGAGTCTGGCACCTACCTGATGCTCACGTGGAGGTGGTTGGATCTTCAGCTGGTGGGAACGAGCACAGCATTAATATCTTATGCTGGGAGTTCCTTTCACTTTTGCTGATTGAGGGACTTGACCCATTAATTGAAGGATAATTGGAATTCAATTGGAGTTCAATGCTGTTTCCCAATGGAGACTGGACACCACTCAAAAGCATTTCTGTTCTCTTGCCAGGGAGCCATTCCCAGCATTTCCCCTCAGCGTGGTTTGCTGATGTGTTGGATCTGGCTGGCTGGCTGCCAGGTGAAGACTTTTGGAGTACAGTTTATAGGGCCAAGAAGGTTGATCAAAATTACTTTAGTCCCTAAAAACAACAATTTTTGACAGGAATCTAAGCCAGTTTGTTGGAAGAAGGCTGTTTATTAGGTTTACCTGCATTTTCTTCATCATTCATACCCAAAGAGTCCACAGCATTGGGCTGTGTTTTATCCAGTCACCTCCGCCCAGACAATGGAAACTCTGTGTTAGCAAAAAAACTATTTCATGGAAATAGTAGTAGCTGCAATCAACTGAGGATTTTCACAGTGGCCCAAGCTTTGAAATTAATTCTCTTTGACTAATAAAACTGAAAAGTGTTACTACTCTGAAATGTACTTATGAACTGTATGAAGACTTCTATTATGTCAAATGGTACGATTTTGTAGCGGCAGGTAGATATATAAAACTTACCTAATCCCAAGAGCGTATTTTTTCCTAGGGCTTAATACCCACCAACAAGGGAAGCAGGAAAAGTAGGAATTGCAAATAGAATGTGAAATATGAACTAAATGTCTTTGGTGCAGAGTCAATTACATCATTAATTACAATCAATGACTATGACACTTTTTTACCCCTCCCTACTCTCTAATGATTTCTTTACTGTGCTCATGAAGTACTTCCCAGAAATATTTATTCACCTGTAAGCTATAGAGCAAAGCTACAGAGCTCTAGAGCCACGCTCTGTGCCTCGACGAGGCACCCCAATTAGCGCAATCCCTTCTCGCTGTCAACTGCTGGCTGTCGAGGAGATGCATTGGCTTCGGTGGTGTGTCTCGTAGTCCTCCTCCCAACTGAAACAGCAGTAAGCTGATGAGATGAAATTAAATAAGGGGTTAAAGAGTGCCCTTTCATGGACTTCAGCCAGTCTCATTAGCTACACAGGGAAATGGACATTTGGAAACAGGCACAGGAACCTGAATAGAAACAGCAGATATATCTAATAGATATCTAATGTCTCTATTAGATATATATCTAATAGATATAGCTAGATATCTAATAGATAGAGCTATATATATAAAATAAATGGCAGACACATATAATGTATATTTTTATATATATATATATGAAATATAGCTCTGTGCTCTGATTACTTTCTCAGTTGCCTAAGTATTTTAAGAATGAGAAAGAGAGAAAAAGATAGGGCTTTGATGCATCAGGAAACAAAATCAAAGCTCTCCCATAACTTTGACACCAAAAAATAGCTTCTTTACCCTATACATAGTATTTCCAAAATTTTAAGAGGAAAGAAATTATTTCCAAAACTCTACTGATCTATTTAAATCTGAAAAATTAAGTGGTGAAGGCATACTCCTGCATGTCCATTGCTCTTGAGAAGGGCTGTGGCTCCTGGGCTACACAAAGAGTGTTCCCCAGAGAGGCTCCCAGCACGTGCTGTAGGAATATTTCCAAGAAGGTAATAGAGTCTTCCTAAAGAATAAGACAGAAGCATATGTAAAAAAAGGGTAGTTTCATTTATTTACACAGAACATCACCCACCCAAGGATGTAATCTGTTCTTTTTCCTTTGCTGTTATTTGTACCTAGGTTAATTGTTTCTACTTTTCAGTCTTACTCAGATGCCCTCTCTGTTCCTCTCCAAACTGCCCACCACTTTTGCCTTCAACCAGTTTAATTTTGCCTATCCTGTTAAATAGTCATATCTATTCTTCCCATTTGCCACCTTTCTATGGGACATGCAATGTAAATAGTGGATATAAAACGCAGAGTAAAAAAACTTCCCCCTTTAATCACAAGTGTAGCACTGCTGCGACGGATGCAGACCATCGCTCTTGTATGTAACTGTTCTTGCTCAGCTTTTGTATGTCTTTTGTAGTTATGCAGAAAATACTTTGGAAATTAAGATGTTTCATTTGTTTTATTTGTGCAGTGCCAAAAAAAATGAGTCTTGAATACCGGTAATTAAAAATACAAAACCAACCAAATAAAAAAAAAAAACAAACTCCTAAATAATAATGACAGAACTGATCTATTCTGACCTAAGACGTGTACCAGGAAAGCTGTAGGGCAATGGCCACTGCTCTCTGCTCTCTCTGGGATCTCTGTGGCCAGGACCACCCACCGCCTTCACAGTCAGGGGTGGGAAGAAGCAGTAAAAGAAAATAAGAAAGTGATGATCCCTGTGGGATTCATTTTGAAGCTGGGTTGTAGTGGTGCAAGCCCAAACGTTGTTTTCATTAAGAAGACCTCAGGATCATATCTAGAAAAATATCATTACTATTGGCACTACTGGTGTGCTCTCAACACAACGTGCCACAAGAGTGGAATTAGAAAATACACAGAGAAACTACTGAAGTAGTATTGATGGTCCCAGCAGCTCTGGGAAAGTGGAAGAAATATCTCAAGGAACTAGGTATTCCCGTGTGCAGTCAGGATCACAAGGCAGCTGCTGCTGTGAAGTTCCCTTTAGCAAAAGAAGAAATATTCTTTTTTGCAGCAGTGCCTTGTTTTGTAGGGATGTTCTGTATAAACCAAAGGAGTGAGAGCACCAAGCCAGGACGTGGGAGAGCTGGGTTTGATTGCTTCTTCAGTCTGAAAAGCTTTCCATTTTCAGTCAAAGGCCTTGGCTATTGTAGCTAATCGTGAGTTTCCCTGTAACTGGGAGACGTAGGTTTGATCTGATTTAGGATTAGGTCCTCAAATACCTTTAAATGTGGCTCCCAGATGCCATGCCAAGTAGGACCACATAAATATAAATATCTTTGATACACACAGAGTCAGGTAGAACAGATTCAGCTCATATAGCATTTCTGAATGATCAAAACTCAGATCTCTCAGTTTCCTCACTCCTCCTCCCCATTTCATCACATCATAAGAAATTCTGGGCATAAGAGCCCATTTTCCTGCTATGTCTGGTCAAGTCACAGTGCAGTCAGGCTTCTAGTTCTGGATGAAGTCTTTGGTGGACATGTGCAATGCAAATAACAAATAATAATATTAGAAAGAAAACATCATGCTTAAAAATGAAAATGTCTATGTTGAGTATGATTTTAATTTGATCTTGTTTTTCTGTGATCTTAAATGTTATGTTTTTCTAATTACACCTCAGATGCACTGCATATTCTTAGTATAGAATTATTTGTAAAGAAATAAATTTTCTTTTTATTATGCATTGAAAGAGAGTATAAAGATAATGGAAGCCCTTAGCAAAGCAGTGCAATCTGATATACTGACTCAGCTGAGCAGAATTTACCATTACCTTTCTTATCCACATTTTATAGTTTTCACTTCCTGTCATTTCTTGATAAAACTACCTACATTCAGCCTTTATTATGGTATGTACTTTCAGAGATGTGGACATGACATATAATTAATATAGCCTTTCTTCCCTCTTTCTGTTTCAGATTATAGACCTAGATTTTGGACAAGTGCATAAATTTTGTATTATAGCATGAGAAGCAATTAATCCCATTAATAAGCAATAATTCATATAATTCAGATCGTGGGCTGTCACTATGAATGACTTCATTAGCCAGCTTTTTACCCTAGGCTAAAAAGCCAGCTTCATTAATTCTGTAGAAGGCTTATTTTCTTCCCTTGAAAAAACACAGTCGAACCCATTTAAAGAAATACTCCTCTTAACGACAGATGCCATCCAAGAAAAAAATTATTCAGCAGCAAGTCCCCATTAATGCTAAAATTATTTAAAAGATCAAACATTTAGATCACATTTATGTATGGAATGAATGTTACCAGAAAGGTAGTTGTTATGAATAATTATTTTCTTCATTGTGAAGTATCCCAGTTACAGTCTGGACTTAATAATGAGCATATCATGCTCACATCGAGTTGAATATACTTATTACAAATCATGTTAATGATGTATTAACTTTTAATTAGATCTGCACTTCACGTTAAATATATAGTGAGGTGAATATAACTGGATTGAGAAGGGAGACTTGGGCAGAAGTTCCCTGCATTCATTTTATTTCTTCTGAGCTGTGACATTAGGACACGTTTTACTGAACACCTTCCTTACTATGTTACGTCCTAGGAGTTGCAGTGAAAAGTATCAGGGAAGAATATGGCTCTCAAATGCTTCCAGGGTGATGGTTTTCAACAGTTTCCCAGCACAGATCTCCAGGCAAGTAAAGGGAGTCTGCAAACGCCGTAAAACACAACTTGAAGAATTCATTGCCGTAACATTTAAGATATGGGCACTACATCTTCTCCCTAATTCATAATGCTAAAGCAAGGTATTTATTATTAGTAAAAAGGGAAGAAGAAAAGAGTCTTAATCTGCTTCATCGAATTAAGGGAGATGGGTCTGGGAGTGAAATATTACTCTCCATGAGTAAGGATGGTCAGCTTATGAGGTTTGTAAAAACTATTATCCTCCAATGAAAAAGCTGATGAATAAAATACCACATTCTACTACAAAGCCTGAAAATGTGATTGCCCTTAAAACTGTTTTTTTGTAAGAAAGACGTGTGAAACATTGTGCTTTCCTCTCGTTTGTGCATGTTCTGATGTCTGCAAATTGTCCACAAACTATGAACAACAAAATAAATAATATGTCAATAAGCCAGAATTATTTTTAAGATTGAATGATAATAAAGAACTCTCTATACTTATTTTCTTCACTATTTATAATGGCCCTGCCAGGCATGACACTGAAAGCTTTCCATTATATGTCCTTAATACTCAACTCTTTCATTATTCAATATGTCTGAATATTCTAATCTGCTCTTGAAGAAAAAAAAAAAAGTACAACAATATCACAGCCCAGGACAATTATGTCACATTTTCATTAAATTAACTACGGGTTGTAAGTTTACCTTAAAGACCACAAACATTTCCAAATAAAACCAAGATTACTCCTTGCTTGATTTTTTCCAGATGAAAGGTTTGTGGATTTTATTTTCAAAGGAAATTATTATTTTCATGCTGCTATATACTAACGAAGCGGTGAGAAACGCTTCCTCTTATTGAGATGGCAATGGTGTAGCAGCTGTGATACAAACACCACGCTGGATGAGCAGCAAATCTTGCAGTGTAGAATTGTTCCAGTAAACGTTAAGTGATTTGAAAAGACCTGACAGGCGAGAACAGCAAGCCCTGGAGTCATGTAAAATGCAAGAGAAATACCACTTTATGGATGCTTTATGATGGCTTCAGAAACAGAAACAACAAACTAGCTATTAAAGTATAATTTAGCAATAATATTCCTCCCAGTTTGAAAACTATCTGTGAGAAATAAATTCTTTTACATTCAAGAACAATCTAAAGTCTTAAGAGATGCTCTTATTTCTTATAGATGGCTACATTTGGCTGGAATGTATGGAAATAACATTCAATTATATGCTACATTGGTACCAGTCAGAATAGCTTATAGCTGGGGAGGATCTTTTCCCTCCCTCTCTCCTTGGTGGCGTATTCTTGAGTGTATTTTAATAAATCCCTTGAAAATGAACAAGGAAAATTACTCAACATCCTCCAGAAAGTGTGAAGAGTGAAGAATATGAATATACAGTAATAAGCCAATTAATCAATTAATTCAGCGATGTCTTCTAGTCATACAGTGCTGTTAATCCAGAAGGCTCTGCAAATGCTGGAGTCAGAGAGGAGACATTTCTGGTGTAGCCATTTTGTAGCAGCAATCCTAAATCTAGCATTCTGAGGCTACGAAGCAAGGAACAGTGTCTAACTGAACTGCTAAGGGAATTTAAGGTAGACTAGGTAGAATTTATATCCTTCCTTGGACTTTGGCCAGGGTACTAAAGTTGTCACTCTGCTAGCAAAGAGCGCCTGGGGATTCTTAATGACCAGACATGGTCACGACCTCTGCTTTGCAAGTAATCTAAAAAACAACACAACGTACGTAACAGTGATCCTTACCGCCGAGCAGAAGCATGATGGAGGAGGGACCGCCATGAGGAAAGCATTGCTAGCATGCAGCACTCCACAGCTTAAGGCTGGAAAAAATGTCTTGTGCCTCAACCTTTATGCATCACTGCCACAAGGTCCAGTGTTGCAAATTGTCGGTGCCACTGACCCCACTTCTGTGAAGCGCTTAAGCGTGTGCTTAACTTGGAATTAATAAAGCAGTCAGGAAATGTCATAGGACTTTGCAAGCCTTCCGCTCCTGCCATTGTATTATTTGCCTAAGCAACCACCAATTCATGTTGTAACTTCTGTTTTAAGGGGCTGGGAAAAAATAGGTTCTGTGGTTGTGCTATGTCTTGATGAAAAGCAGCTTAATGTAATTTTCCCATCCAGTCAGGTCCACTCAGTAGAATAACTCACACATCACCAAGTAGGATACGAATGGATACTGTCTACCAGTGCTGGTCAACACTGACATTTTCCAAAGGGTTAACTCAGACGTTCTGAGCACCTGCACAGCTCTAGGCACCTGCATCTGCTCCTCGACTGCAAAGTGTCCCTCTCCCATTTGTTCCAACGTGAGGCTCTTGTAGGAAATGCAGCTGCACCTGGTGTCCAGCGAACAAAGGCTCGAGGAGCCTCTTTTCCCCAGCTACTTGGACATAAGAAGTTGCTGTGTTCTCCTGTGACAGACTGCTTGGTGACAGCTCTGTGTGTCTCTTACTTCAAGTCTGGATTTAGCGCATTTTCCTCCAAGGCGCACTGTACTCGGAGAGTAAACTTCAAAGAGCAAATGAGGCAGTTGTACATTTGCTTCCTAGCACCTAATTCAAAGATCACCTGACAGCTTTATGATCTGCTCCAGCTTATATTCTTAAGGGGCTGATCACCTGAAAATTCGTAGTAATTGGATCACAGAAATATGTTTTCATTCTTGTCTAGAAGACTTAACAATTTCCGAGTTAAAATGAATGGGGCTGTAGCAGTGGCAAGAAGAGCATTTAACTAAAGGATTTGCTTCTCTTCTCCCTGTAGCAGAGCCTACTCTGTTGCCTGTCAAGGCTGGGTGATCACTGACAGCCATGATGGATGAACTGAGAAAGAAATATTTATAGATATTCATATTGTTTTTATTTCCATCCCTCCATTCACTGCTATCCTTCCTTCATCCATCCCACATAACATGCCTGTCATCTTTTATACATTAATTCTGAATTCAAATTCTTCCCTCTTCTTTTTTCCTATAATTTTATGGTCTTTGAAGATAATGACCACATCTGTTCTTTAGTTATCAAATATGTTTCTTATTTTAATGATTTCCTTTGTCTTTTTAAGTATCACCTACAGCAGATCTAAAGTTTGGTTGCACTCATATTTTTCTCCTCTCCAGTTTACAAACTGTGGCTTTGTCCTGGAGAGCGTTTTGCTCTTTCTGCTCTCAGGGACTTCCGTCTCTTTCTGTCAGCTGCTGTTATACAGTTGCGATTTGGGCAAAGCAAATAAAACCCCATCGTGTCTTTAAGCTTATCTATTTCTGCTACCTTTGTCCTTTTGATTATCTGAGAAGACGAATGGAATAAAAGACAGTTCACTTTACTTACTGTGACTCCACTGTCTGGATTTCGGTTTGGGGGTTTTGTTTGGTTTTTAAGCAACTGAGAAGTTGAATATACTGAGACTGTTTCTGTCTTTAATAAAAAATATTGATTACATAAGAAATCTCAGGTAGTCTCATACCACCTTGGGAACTCCTCAGAACAGAGTGGAGCAGAGTGAATTCAGATTCTGAAGTTTCTCCCTATTTCTTTCATTCGCTGTGGTGATTCAGCCTGAAACCCTGGCTGGTGGTGAGGGGATGTCCCAAGCCCTTGTGCCCTGACTTTCCATTCCCAGATCACACTGCTGTTCCCATCTGGGCTGGTCTCCTTCCCGTGGTAGTGAGATCGCCAAGAACAGCCGACATAAGGTCGAGTCTCACCTTGGTGAGGAGCTGGTGATGGAACCAACACCTGGATCTGAGGATTCCAAAGCAATGTGAGATACAGGTTTTTCTTCTACGTCACCTGCCCACCTCTCTGGGTTCTGATTGAAGCAAAGCTGTGAAATGTCCCACAATTTAGTGTAACTGCTTCTCTTACCCTCCTCACCCATGGCTACTCTCCTGTGTGATGCTGGGGTAAGTTACAACAAAAAACACGTATCTTCTGCTTATACTGAGCTAGTACCTGCCATGTCAGCCCAGCCTTTGACAAGGTCCCGGGACAGGCTCTGCTCTGCAAGGGGCCTACGTACCTCATACTCTTACTAGAGCTGGGCACCTACTTGCAGGCATTGAAATCCCAAAGCTGGTCCCTCAGATCTCATTTTTCACGTCTGTATAATTAGCCTGATCTAAAGTTCCTTGTACAGAAAGAAAGGGCACGCAATGAGTTTTGTGAGATGCAGATCACACCCTGCATTAAGCTGCTGCGGGTTTTTTTGTAGTTTGTAAAATGGAAACAGCCAAATTTCCCTGTATGATGCAATCGTTGCTCTCCTGCATTTCCAGGATGTTATATAAACTCATCTTGCTGCCTGGGCTGTTCTGCATGCAGCTGTCATTTCTGAGCAGAAACTAAGAAAATCCCTCAGCTTGTTTCTGAAACTCAAACCTAAGTGTGTATACTGCAGAGCCCTGCTCGGAGGACAATCCCTTGTCATCTGTTTTTCAAGGATTCTTTTAGCAGTTTCAACCAGCAAACACATTCTTCTGCCATGCAGAAGCTGATCTCCAGAAAAAATATTTGTGCATGTAAAAAAATTAGAATAAAGGCTTATATGTCCCGTCATTATGGTTTCATTTTGTATTCTCTGTAATAGCCCATATCATAATAAATTCATGATGTAGTCCTGTGAATGTCATTGTTATTTAGCATTAGTTAAGCACTGGTTAATAGACCCTCACCGTGTTGCTGCTCCACACATAATGTACACAGTCATTGAATGGAGAGTTGCTCTGGAAATTTTACTGACCTCTGAAAGGCTAGTTTGTTGCTGTGGTTAGCACTGGTAGTCATATCAGTCAAATTTGACTACTTCCAAGCATTTTTTTCCTAAGGTGAGTGACAATGGAATTTAGCTCTGATTTTTTAAGCTAATAAAAGTATTTGTTGTTATCTTTTTTTTTCTTCAGAGATTGGTATTGCCCACGTACCACCTTGCAACACTTCACCACATCAAACAACAAACCGTCGATCATAAGCCGCAGGAATATGGTCCTCCTGGGACTGCCAGATTAAATGTCAGTTGTGTAATGCCACAGTTATGCCACCTTGTAGGAATTCTGCTTGGCCCCTTTCGACTACAGTATCAGTCATTCCCCCCATCTTTCTTTTCTACATCACTGGCACTGGTAAGATATTTTCCGGCAGTTTGTTCCCTGGTCTCTCCCATCTGCCACTCTCCCCCAGGCAGAAGTGGGAGACGGACACAATCAGGAGTGACTGAGGCTTTCAGATGAGCTTTTAATATTCCAAGGTTTCTGCCTCAGACACTGAAGTTCAGGAACCTCTGTCTCTCTCTACACAGCAGAAAGCCATATTTCTTTCCAAAGAAAGCCAAGATGTTTCATCATCAAGAGGTATAAGCAATTATCGAACTAATGGTTGCAGTCCAGCATATTACTTGCCAGGAAAATAGCTCACTTGACATTACTTGTAGACAGTGCTCAGTACAACATAGTGAAAAATTCCTAAAAAAATATATTTGGCATTCTTTTAGGCTGTTTCTGCTTAGTTCAGGAAATCCCTCATTCTTTTTCCTCATGACTCCATTTAATTTCATGACAGTATTTGGTATATGGAAGTTATTAGCTCACAGAAAAGTAAAAATACAAGAAACAAGTACATTCATGGCTTCATTGAAATAACATTTTTGTCTAAAATTTGAGCTTTTTCTGATCATGGTTACTCCCATGATGTTCTTAAAATTCAGAGTATGTGTCTTTCTGAAAAATTCCCCAGCCAGGCTCAGCTGAAGTCAAGAGGTCTGGGTCAACATCATGGCTGCTGGGTGGGACTTTGGGGCCAACGCTCTCTAGGTAGTCAGATTTTGATCACTGCAAACCTTTCCAGCTCTCACAGCTGTGAAAGGGCCTTTTGGAGACGTGCCTAAGACGTGCCACGTGCCCAAGACGTGCCACGTGCCCCTAATACATACTTTTTGTCTGCATTTGCAGCCTGTGTTTGAACTGTCATACAATGTTCTGCTCCATGTCCTCCTCTGACTCACATCTGAGTAGGTTTTCCAATGTTTTCTTCACCATCCAGCTAGGCATTCAGGTGGGAATCTGTTTTACTGAGGAGCATAGAAATTTGCACTTCCCAGGATGGCTATTACCTTGGGGATGGTGGGGCACATTTCTGCTGGACATTTACAAGCCTCCCTAAAACAGGTCTTTGATGGTCTGTCTTGATGGTGACCGCCAGTGGCAGCATGCAATGCAGCAAAGGTATCCAGTGACAATCAAGACAACGTATAACAAGTTTCCTTGTGAGTTGTTTGCTTGGGTTCTGGAGGGGGTTTTTGCTAGCACATAAAGCATATTTTGGAGTTATGTTGCATTCATCTGTCTTTCCTGCAGACCTCAGTGGGTCCATTGGGCCAAGCTGGCAGAAGCTGGCAGGTGACAGCTCAGGCTGAATGCAAAAGGGAACACGCAGGAGAAAACTACGATGTTCTTTACAAAGTAATGGCCTTTTTTTCTCCTTTCCAATATGCAAACTAAATATCCTTCTCATCTTCTTCACATTATCTTGAAAATGAATGACCTATACTGCTCTTATTTTGTACAGTATTATTCTCTTAAATCTCTGTTGTGTTCTACGGATGCCCACGCACATTTGTACACAAGTGTATTATTACATTTTCTTTTCAGGTCCACACCATCTTAGAAAGTATTTGACTTGCTACTGATCCTTCCTATCCAGGAAGGCTTTATTTTGTACAGAAGGGAAATACGAGTCTTCTGCTCAGTACTTCTGTTGGTTTTCTTCTGTGCCTTCTACTAGACTAGCATAAAAATGGTTCAATTTTCAATTTTCAAAATCTTTCCCTGTGAACATTTCAAGTAAGAGATACTCAAACTCACTGTGTTCCGCCAGTGCTACTCACAAAAGACCCATTGTTGTAGACATCAGTATCCTAACATGTGTCTGATCGTTCCCTAGAAAAATTTCTGAAGTCTAATCTAATCTAACTACCTTAGAAAAGATATTTCTCCCTGTGACACAGAAGTGGATTCTTTTGGTTACTGGAGCCAGGAAAAAGTTCAATCCTTCTGAGCCCACAGCCTAAAGAAACGTTGTGCCTATCTGCACTGAGAAATTATTAAAAAACCAATATATAATTAAACTTTAGTTAATAAAAACCTTGATAGGCTATCAATTTTTAATTATATGAATACTAAGCAACACAATAAAAAGTTAATATAGTCATAATGTGTTATTAATGAACAATTAATTACTATAATTAGGAGGTGAAGCTGATGAGCTGAGGAAGTGGTTTAGTGCAGATTATTAAAAGGCAGAGTTTTGATCCTCCACTTATTACGTCCAGTGGTTTTAAAAATGAATATGGACCAAACTCTGTTTTCAAAGTTACACAGATATAAATCCACAGGAGACAAACAATTATATACTTTCTTGCAGCTGATGTTGTACATTACCTCTCATCTCCCTCATTTCCCACTTTCCATGTCTCCTCTCTGCTCAGCCTTGTCCTTAAATCTCAAGCAACCTTTAGACACCCCCAGGGCAACTCTCACAACAAGGATGGCTACGTTAATTTTCTGTCATGGTTAGTAAGTTAAGAAATAAGAAGCTCATCTCAAAAAGCTACATTTTCATCACTTTATACAGCTTCCCAAGTAAAAAAAAAAAGTCTTTTTAGAAGTCACTTAAGAGGAAAGATGTTTCTTCTCTTACGTAGTTTACGTGTTTCATTCTACTAAACCTGGTAAACAGCTGCTAAAAGTTTTTAGTACTTTTTGAAACATACCATTCACCTCTTCAGACCTATTTTTATTGAGCCTGCCTAGCTGCTTGTGTTAACATTACACTATAATCTAACAGGTTATGGACACATTATTTATTTTATATTCAGCACCATTTAGTGCTCTTGAAGCCCATGGGCCATTCTCCATCTCTAAATGTGTAAATAACACAACCATTTCCTTCACCCATGGCTACACAGAGAATTGAATTCAAATCACAAGCTGAGTGTTCTAGTACCAGAGGTATGAGTGTGGCATAAATATTCAGATCAACCACAGTTTTGGGTCCCTGAATTTCACAAAATAAAAGCCTCCTCTCAGGCATTTTCAAGAAATCGAATGTTAATCTCAGTTTTCAATCCTTCCATTGAAACCTTCTCCAGAGCATGTTGCCCTTGTATTTCTTATGAATTTAGCCTTTAAATCATTACAAATTCTGGTTTTATAATTACTAAAATAACAGCCGTGTGCTATTGCTTTCATCTGTCCACTGTGGACATAAACATGGTATAATCATAGCCACATTTCTTTTTCTTTCTCCAACACTTCATTTTTATTCATGATCTGTGCCATGTAGAGGGAGAAATTTGTTCTCGGTGTGAAAGCATATGGCCCTTGGAAAAGAAAGAAAACAGTGCAATGTGGGTCCAATTCAGCCAGAAAAATTATTCCATTATGATCAAGACCTTATAAAAAAGTCCAACACTTGAACATCTTAGGCAATGGTAGTACAACATCATATAAAACTTGCGGGATGCTTCTATCTAGTTCCAATTTAAAACCTGTAGTAATAGCATAGTTAGCCCTTTAAAAGCACAACAGTTTCCACAAACCTCCAAATCCTAGATAATTAGGGTTTTCAATCATGACAGTGTTCTTATTCTAATGGCAATTTTGGCAAATAGCAGGTAATTATAGCTCATTGAGGAACTACATTCTCGCTTGAGACCTGCCATCACCAGCCTAATTGCTTCCCAGTGAAACAATAGCATTTTTGTTCAGCTATCATCTTTTGTTATTCTGCAATTGGGACTGAATACTGAGAAATTTAACTTCTCTACTCTAACCTACAAAACAGCTTTTCATGGCATGATTATAAAATACTAGCATGTGCATTTTTCTCTTGTGCTTACACAGAGAATAAGCATTTATTTATCACAAGACTACAAGACGGGGTTTCCTTAAGTTGAAACCCTGTGAAAGTTTAAAAATGCCACCCATAAAGGTTGCTGGAAGCCTTACAGAGTACACGAAAGGACTAATGAAAGAGCTACAGGACCTATTGCTGCGTCACTTACCATCCAAGAGCCTTTATACTCACAACTGGTTCCACCAGATCTTCTGCACTTGCAGGCAGCCATGTGCATTTTTTTAAAGAATCAGGACTCTATTATTCAGTTGTAAGTTTTTGTGTATTATTAGTATTTAGAAATCCCAGGTAAGGTCGGCAACTCCAGGGTAGAAACGTAAAGCAAGTCTGAGATTTCCCGTTCTGCACAGAAAAGATGGGGCAGACTGGAGAAGAGCAGTAGCCCTGCGAGAGGCCATTGGTAGTCACCCCGGTGTGGAGACTCGATCTGCTGAGTCCTCAGTCTGGTGGCATTTACCAGCTGGCTTCCAGATTTATCACCAGTTCAAATCATGAAACACGTCATTTACCTGTCATTTTTCAGTGCCTCCACAGTGGCCATCACAGTGATACAGATACTACATGAGATAAACCAACTTGGAACTTGCACTTCTTGGCGCTGAACGGTCCGTGAGCACATTTCTGTGAAGTCAGTGCATTTTCTTTAGTTTTCCTCATTTGTTCTTTTTGTCTCTTTCCAAAAGCACCTATTTAGGAAGATTTATACTAGTGTTTTTAATTCTGGGAAGACTCTTTTAAAATACCTTTGGCCTGAATATGCAAGTATTTTTGGTTTCCAGGCTGATTGGCTTCCATTACTTTAGGCAGGAGAGGAAGAAACTCTTCCATAAGTGCATAATGTGCCTGTACATACTGCGATAGAGACGGTATTTTGGTCTGGATGGAGTCTTGAGGTCATGAGTTCTTATGAGTTGGCTATCTAGCAAGGGAACTTCTTAATCTGGCTGAGCAGTACTTTTCCCAAAGCTCTTGCTTGTGCTACAGTAGCCAAGTGTGAGATCAAAAAAGCATAAATTACTGGGTTCAGGTCTGCAGTTTGCAGAAGACACCGTAACGTCTCCTGGACAGCTGCAGACGGACAAAGGCTTTTCCAGCAGCTGTTACAATGTGAATTCTTGGTGACACAGAGCGGGCTAGCTGGGTTTGATCTGCCTGCTAATTTAGCTACTTTCCTCCTTTACTCTGTGTTATCAGCTAACACAAGCACGCTCTACCTAAATGAACCTAACACTGGGAATTGTTATGACTCTCTGTAGAGCTCAGAGAAGAGCCAAAAAGATTCATTTACACTAATTGTTAAATTGCTTATTTCATCCTTTCTGAAGGGCATAAAGATTATCATTTTCTCTTAAATTGAATTCTTTAAGGAAGTAGCCAACCTCTTCTATTGTCTAAGTTGATACGTACTTAACATATACTAACTTACAAATGATCTGCATTAGAGACAGCTTTGCAGGATGGATTCAGGGCAAACCAAATCTCAGGATAAAAAATCTCCATTGGTTGTGTCTGCCCAGTGCCGAGGAAACGCCAGGGCACTCGCTGGCAGGGGGAGCCCTCTCCTTAGTCTCTGCCAAGGAGAAAGACCTCCGGAGCTGGTTCGAGACGGGGTCTCAGAGCCCTCTGAGGAAGTTTTGCCCATCTTGAGAGGGGAGCAGGTTTGAAGGAGAAATTTCTGCCCATGGGAAGGACGAGAGGTGGATGCCAGGAGCTGTCTGAGGGGACTTGCTCTGCCTGAGCAGAGCAGCAGTGGCACAAACAACACGTTCCTGGAGCCAGCTGGGGTCCAGAGCTCCTCTGGTTCCCTCCACATGGGCCCCTGGAGTAGATATGCTCGGTCAATGCAGTTGACCACTGCGCAGTCGCTACCTGCATGCCAGGATCAGGCCAAGTGAGAAGATCAGGCTGCCCAACAGTCACCTTGTATAAACCCAGCATGTTTCTCCAGCAAGAACAGATCCCAGGGAAGCTGAGGGCCCTGGCAGGCAGTCCAGCAGAGGTCCATGTGCCAGGGAACATGCCAACCCTTCAGGATACAGGAGATCCCAGGGGACTCGGGACAGCTTCACCAGAACAAGTGGAGAGAGTGCCTAGATGGGGAACAAGCAAACAGCATAGGGACAGGAGGGATGATCCTCCGTCAGGTGAGGAAGACCTTCTAGGAAGGGGAACAGAAGCAACAGGACATCTGCCATGGCTCTTCCTCTCCAGGGTACTTTCTTTTCCCAGGATCTCTTCGGGATCCCCACAGAAACTTTCTGAGTCCACCACAGGGCAGGAGAATTCCCCCACCTAAACTTGGAGCAGCATTATTTAACTGATTTAAATCACTGAAAAGAATCATTTTTTATTACACCAATATCTGAAGAATTAATTATTTGCCAACAATCCCATTTGCAATGATGAGGAGTGAAAAGGAAATAAGTTTGAAATGTCTTCTGCATTGTAAATTCTGTAGTGCTGCTCTTCTCTGGCATCACTGGCCTGATACACTCTTTTTTTAACTGATATTGCTCTTGACTTCCAGAGGAATGAAACCTGGCCCCTGCGTTTTATGGAGTTGTTCATAACTTATACCTTGCTCAGCTCATTTGGATGAAATGGCCTAGGACTCCGGCTCCTAACGGCATCATACTCTCTGGATTTAATTTAACTTCAAAAAGTAAATAGCCTGTTTTGTTTTGACGTCAAAATAGTTCTGATGCTAGAGTGGTTGATATCTGAGGGACTTGGCCAGCAAAGCCCAGTTGCTGTCAGCATGCCCATTATTAAAGCCAAGTTTTTAAACTACTTTCCAGAAATATATGACAAACTACCCTCCTTCACATATGCATAATTCTTAACATTCACATTGCTGGTACAGAGCCAGAGCTGCTGTGCTAGATATACTCATTAGGACCCCAACGGGCTCTGTTAAAATCAATGGGAGCTGGTTTATTCTGCCTGTTGTAGAAACAGAAAGCTGGGATGCAGTGGCTGTGCTATGCGGGGCGGTGCACGTATCTTACCTGGAGGTATGTCCCAAGGATTGCTCTGGGGACCCATACGAAACAGGAGTATGTGACTGCGGCGACAGTTTTCCTCGGAGCTCTGGCAAGCTGTCTTGTGTTCTCCTGTTAGAGCTGCTCCACATTCAGAATAAAAATCTACCCTTCCAACTAGCTAGCAATGATAATTCCTTAATTGAAGCCATAAGGGAGGACAGTTTAGTGTTGAACCACCCTGGTCCTGTGTTGATGACAGTGCCGCATTGCATATCACTCAGAGAAAAGGCTCGTGGCTGTTAAAGTCTCACTCCCACAGCATGGTCCCCTGGTGTCTAGTTTCTTCCTTCCATGAAGATGTTTCTCTTGCACACAGTTTCCTTCAGATCTGCCTCCTTCCAGTGAGGCAGACTGGCATGGACATGCTCTCTTTGGCAGAGCTGGTTCTAAAACACTGTTTTCAGTGAAAACTCTAATAAAACAGGAATTTTGGGGGCCATGAATGTGATGTGGAGCATTTCTGTTTATTGATTAGATTGGATCAGATTGATTCTGATTTTTATTGGATTGGAAATTGTCTGCAACAGGTTTTTTAAGTAAAAAAAAAAAAAGAGTTTTGCTTAAAAATATTGGATGAAAAGGACAAAACTGACTGAACATATTCCCTTTTCTTCTTCATTCTACTGCCAGTGGCTGACAATCCAGTTTTACTGCAAAGCTTTATTTCTGGTCGTATTTCCTAATCTCCTCTCCCCTTCTTCTTATGTAACCATAAGCAGGAGAAAGTGAGATTTCTTCTTACTTCTTAGCCATATTTATCTGAGCTGTCCTTTGCAAAGAAGAGTTTGATGCTCCACAGACAGATGGAAACAGCTCAGAGCTCGGTGAGGTTGCCCAAACATCTTATGCCCCTAAATGCCCCAAGAGTATCTGGGACATGCAATGTGCTGGCAGATGGGATGCAGACCTATGGAGTCCTGGTGTTGGACTGGCAGCTGGAGGGGATGAAGAACACCTGAAGGCACTTCAGCGGTAGCAGATGCCTTTGCTTCAGCAACTGAAGGGAGCTCCAGAGTCCTGCGACCAGCCTTTGCCTTATGCTGTTTGCCTTACCTTTCACCATCACTACAGCAGAGCACTTAAACAGTCTTGGCCTTTATATAGTTGCACAAATTTGAATTTGCTCCTGGCCAATGGTTCAGTGCATAGCAAAGAGTAAGTCAAAATATTTTGAATATCTTGATATATCTTTGCTGTAAAGAGGAAACAGAAAACGACATGCCAGCTACTTTACTGGGTCATTGCAAAATCTGGCAATATCTCCCCCATGCAGCAATCATTAATGCAATGGAAGCCATAAGGTAACATTTAGTTCAAGATCTTTAGTATGATATCATATGCTGTGAGATTTATTTTGTTGGGGAGGAGGAGACTTGCAAAATCCAATCAGCTGAAAACACAAGCAGGGCAGAGAGAGGGAAACTGAGCTGAGTATCAACAAAACCGTTCCTTTCAAGCACCTTTACCTCCTGGAGCATAAAGGTAGACGAGAGAAAGGAGATGCATGAATTGTCCCACAGAGCCCATTTAAGTGCTTTTTGTCTTGATCATCGGAGGAACAAGGAAGCAGTGGGACTTGGGTCAGGACCAAGAGTGTATTTTAAGTGCTTTTTTCCCCTCAGGAATCATTCTGGAAAAGGCAGATGAGAGAGAGGAGAAAAACTAGACTGAGCCTCAACAGGGCATTTGTAAGTGCTCCTTTTCCTTTTAAATTTCTTATTTAACTTGTTACACATGGAGGGAGAAGAGACTTTGAGGCCATGGAAGTCACATAAAACCTCTTCCTGGAGAACTGTTTGACATTTCTGTCTTTTTGCTTGTCATTGTAAGAGACCCAAAAAATCGGTGTGAGACTGTGTCGTGGTTTAACCCCAGCTGGTAACCCAGTACCATGGAGCTGCTCGCTCACTCCCCCCTCCCCAGTGGGTGGGGAGGAGAATCGGAAAGAAAGGAAAACTTGTGGGTTGAGACAAATCCAGTTCACCAGGACAGAAAAGAAAAAGATAATAATAATTGTATTATATATTAATCATGATGATAATAATAATAAAATATAATTATAATATAATATATAACATGAACAATGCCCAATTTCTCACCACCCGATGACCCAACAACTGATACAGCCCGTCCTGAGCGGTGATCTCGGAGCAGGAAGCTCCAGTGAGAGTGAGTGAGGGAAACGAACAGCTGAACGAATGAACTAAAGTATGAATGAATGAAAAGGCCCAAATGAACAAAAAAAGGAAAGTGGCCCACCAGTCAACCTCCACTTATACTGTGCATGACATCTATGGTATGGAATACTTTATTTGGCCAGTTTGGGTCAACTATACTGGCTATACCCCTCCCAGGTTTTTGCACCTGCACAGTAGCAAAACCTGGGAAGCTGGAAGACATCCTTGATCTTGTAGCAACAACTAATAACATCAGTGTATTACCACCATTCTTCACATACCAAATCCCATACTAAATCCAAAACACAGTAGCTACTGGGAAGAAAATTAGCTCCATTTTGGCTGAAACCAGGACAGACTGAAAGAAAAAGCCCACACACTTAAGAAGATATTTGTATGTGTAGTCCCTGAGCAGATTCCAGGCCAAATGCTGATATCATTACCAAAATGAATTGTTATTCCACGCCAGCAGCTCCCAGGAGTTTAAATAGGGCGGAGCTGTCTCCATAAGAATAACAAAATCAAGCCACCTGGCAAGTGCACAATATTTTTACGTGTCTGCAGACCCTCTCAGCATTGGTCTGCCTGGCAAAGTGGTAGAAATGCCACTTACTGAAAGGCAGCGTGAGAGAAAAGACATTGGAGCACTTAGATTTGAAGACTCTAGACAATACTTAGACTTCTTTTACTGTTGCCTGAACGGAAGCTTGAGTAGGCAATAACAGTTTTTAAAAGCCCTAGGAAAAAATTTAATTTCCTTTTAAATGAGATGGAATTTTATCCTCGGGGAAGTTTCTCTGATAAAATCAAACTTTCATTTGTGATTTTTCTGCAGACCTCACCAAGCTACAACACAGAACAGGAGCCAGACAGAAGACAAAAAAAACCCTCATGCACTTTCTGTTCTGAAGTATACTTTCAAACAAATAGGTCATATACTTTGGTACCAATGGTGATATAAAGTTCACCGTGATCACCTCTGCAAATTATTTCTTAAATTAAAATGTACTTTCATTTTCATCGGAGTAGCGGCCACGTATGCGACTAGTTAGACTTAGTTCTTAAAAATCCACATTTTGGTTAAAAAGTCATATGAAGGATTTTGGTAAGGTAGGTCTGTAGGGAGACTTGTTTTTTCTTTCACTAAACACAGATGGAAAAAAACAGACAAGTTACAAAACATACTGTCCCTCCTTCAGATCCCAAAGGTTTGTCTTCCGTTTCAACAGGCATCCTTTTCCCAACAACAGCAATTGGACTAATGAAAGTGTGATCTTTCCTTAAGTAACTTCTCTTATTTATATCCTTAGACCATCATGGCTAAAACACATTAACATGACGTAAACCCTAACAGGGACACCACTGAAATAACGTGATCATGTTTAATTTTGCGACCACTAAGCAGGTACTTGGAGGAGAATCCCTCTGTCCACTTCACGCTGCTTAGTCAGGTCTCAAAGCTAGTCAGCCTGAGTAAATTTGAAATTTCTTCCCACAGAAATTTGTTTTAGAGAGTCTTTCTTTGTTATTTGAACATCTGATGTTTTCAATACTCATAAAATTTACTTTCTTTTCCAGTGAGGGTGAAACAGTTTTAATTGTTTCCTAAAGCTTTCATTTTTTCAACGAGTAATCTTTAAAAGTGAGTACAAGAAACACTGAAAGTGTAGTCCATGCTTGTGTAAGGTGAGCAGGTGGAGCATAAGGAGCACACAACATATCCAAAGTATCCCAAGCATGTTAAAGATAAATAAAATTTAAAACAAATAACCACATGATTTGTTTGGGTGTCTTCAAAAATCTATGACTCATAACTGTAACTGGGCTTTTGGGAAGGATCTTTTAATGTGTTTGAGTTGTCTGTTCATTGACAAGAACTGGAAACCAAAGTGGTGACCTACCCACAGGTCTCAAAGTAGCATGAATAGTGCTATAAATTGCATCCTTACATACTTGCCCATGGAGCACTGCTAAAGTTCCTCAAAGGTGATTTGCAGTCTGGAAAATATTGATAAAGGCATTTTCTAACAAGAGAATCCTACTCGGTTAAGTCAAAACACCCCCTGAAGTTGCATTAACTTCAGCAGAGGTTTATTTGAAGGCAGGAAGAGGGAGGAAGTTCATTTTTCAATATCCTCAGAACGAAATAGTTCTGGTTTTCATCGTAGGGATGAAACATGTGAATGATACCGTATCCCAATACTTTTCCTGTATAACCGAAAAGGAGTGAAAAAGAATTTGAATGTTTAGATTTTGTCAAAATGAAACATTTCAATTGAGAGCAAATGATTTATTTTGTTTACACTGAAAATGTTGACGTTTTCAAGTTCTGTTTGTAATCCACATGAAGACAAATGTCAAAATTGCCCAACGTCCTGTGAAATGGAACTTCTGCCCTCTTTCTCATTTGCTTGGAGAAATGAGATATTAAGCGTGAGAGGATGAATTAGTGTTCATGTCCGTTCAGTCCCAGCTATCTACATTCAAGAAAAGTTTCAGTTACTTCCAGTCATGATGACAACTTATGATTAGTTCCAGCTGCAGTGTTGACATCTGTCTACTGCAAACTGAAGAGACTGTCATTTCACCCATTAGCAGCAATTCAGCTGGGTTTGAGTTCAGCATGGCAACGTATAAACCAAAACTAGTATTTCAAAACCAGTTACAAAAGCGCATACACTTTATTCTCCTTAAGATGCCAATGCAATGAAGGACTGTCCTTGATATTTTGGAAAGAAGCTTGGCCTTCTGCTCTTTCCTGAAATGAGGCAATTTCAAAGAGTTTCTTTCCTTTATTTCTTTTCAAATGGAAAATGTCTGCTCTGAACTCTCATTAGCTTTCAAGATTTTTACCCTACTATTGAGCTATTACAGAATTTGAAATTAGAAAGGAATGCAAACTACTTACCTTGGATTCACTTTGATTTTTCTCCACTTTTGCACCTTTTAAAAATAACTTGGGACTTAGGATATTTTTGGCAAGGCTTCTGAGGACCTGTCTGCCAGAAAAGAAAACAAAATTACTGATTTGGTGAGAAGCAGATGGATTATAAAAGGTACCTGGCATGGAATAGATGTGAAAATGAAGAGCAGGAGAATGGATCTCTGGTTGCAGTCTTTCAAGAAAGTATTCCACTGAACATGAGGATTACCAGAAAAAGGGTCCTCCATTACTTATACATGCGGTAAATGTTAAGGGTTTCAGGAAATTAGGCATGAGTTTTGCCTGTGGATGTGCACATATGATTTCGTACTACTCCACAGTGAAGTTTCTGCCCTCTCCTGGTTAGAGAAAATTATTTTCCATTTCTTCCACGCCTCCTGGTTCTGTGAGTTCCAAGGCTGGGCTCACACCATGATCACACTCCCTGATCCCTCACATTACCTTCATGTTGGCCAGCCCCTGGATCAGGGCAGGAGTCAGTCTGTTACACAAAGAAACTCAGGAGCAGGGAAGGGAACCCAAATACCACCAATAGAGTGGATGGATACAGTTGGACCAAGCCACATAGTGCTGCAAACTTAAGCTCATGCCCACATGTGACTTATGGGAACACTATAGACAGAGACCGTTAGAGACAGAACCTTTATTTTCTTTCTTCTCATGTGGACTCCTCTTTGGAAAAGTGATGAGATAATATCATAGAATCATAGAATCACAGAATCATAGAATAGTTTCGGTTGGAAGGGACCTTTAAAGATCATCTAGTCCAACCCCCCTGCAATGAGCAGGGACATCCTCAACTAGATCAGGTTGCCCAGACCCCCATCCAGCCTGACCTTGAATGTTTCCAGGGATGGGGTGTCTACCACCTCTCTGGGCAACGTGTGCCAGTGTTTCACCACCCTCGTAGTGAAAAATGTCTTCCTTATATCTAGTCTAAATCTACCCTCCTTTAGTTTAAAACCATTACCCCTTGTCCTATCACAACTGGCCCTGCTAAAAAGTTTTTCCCCATCTTTCTTATAAGCCCCCTTTAAGTATTGAAAGGCTGCTAGAAGGTCTCCCTGGAGCCTTCTCTTCTCCAGGCTGAACAAGCCCAACTCTCTCAGCCTGTCTTTGTAGGAGAGGTGCTCCAGCCCTCTCATTATCTTTGTGGCCTCCTCTGGACCCGCTCCAGCAGGTCCATGTCCTTCTTGTGTTGGGGGCCCCAGAGCTGGACACAGCACTCCAGGTGGGGTCTCACCAGAGCAGAGTAGAGGGGGATAATCCCGTCCCTCAACCTGATGGCCACGCTCCTTTTGATGTAGCTCAGGATACAGTTGGCCTTCTGGGCTGCAAGCGCACATTGCTGGCTCATGTCCAGCTTTTCATTCACCAGTACCCCCAAGTCCTTCTCGGCAGGGCTGCTCTCAACCCCTACATCCCCCAGCCTGTATTGATACCGGGGGTTGCTCTGACCCAGGTGCGGGACCTTGCATTTGTCCTTGTTGAACCTCATGAGGTTAACGTGGGCCCACCTCTCAAGCTTGTCCAGGTCCCTCTGGATGGCATCCCATCCCTCAGGCGTGTCCACCTAATATCCTAATGAGCAACTTCCTTTCATAGAAATAAGCACAGCATTATATACATGACAAACAATTTAAGGAAAGTTCGTCAACCTACAAAAAAGTGGTAATGCAGTGTTCAGTTTGAAGAACTGTTTCTGCATATCCCTACTGAAATTCATCATTCTCTTGGATTTTTCTAGAAGAAATCATTTATTTTTCAATAAGTTTGATGGTGTATGTAGCTAAAAATCTGTAAAAAAATTAAAAACTGCTTTCTGTTCCTTATTTTCTAGCCAATGCCATGCTTTGGCTCTGTCTATGTCAACATGCCGTACCATTCTTGTGATAACTTGCATTTTCCAAGCATGCTCGGTTTGTATGTACACAGCTGTGCCACACCCATGCCACTAGTGCCATACATTGCTAACGTATGTTTGGTTCCCAGGAATGGCTTTCATGTGGACATCATCGGAGACTTTGCTGCAGATTTCAAACCTGTTGCTTTTTATATTCACACAGCATCCAACAGGGCTCTGGTCCTGAGTGCAGGTCTAGAACTCCTGGAGGGCTGGGACCCAATCTGTAATACTGAAGCCTTAAATGAAGCGACTTTGATGGGTGGACACAAGGTATTTTAAGGCACCCCTCTGAATCTGAGCTGTCCTTACGGACTTAGCTTTGTGTTGCAAAGTAACCTGAAGGTAGGTGTGCACGTTTTGGCTGAGGTATAGAGCTAATTTTCTTCTCAGCAGCTGGTATGGGGCTATGTTTTGGATTTGTGCTGGAAACAGTGCTGATAACACAGGGATGTTTTCGTTACTGCTGAGCAGGTATTACACAGTGTCAAGGCCTTTTCTGCTTCTCACCCCACCCCACCAGCGAGGAGGCTGGGGGTGCACAAGAAGTTGGGAGGGGACACAGCTGGGACAGCTGACCCCAACTGACCCAAGGGATATTCCATACCATATGGCATCATGCTCAGCATATAAAGCTGGGGGCAGAAGAAGGAAGGGGGGAAGATTTGGAGTGATGGTGTTTGTCTTCCCAAGTGACCGTTATGTGTGATGGAGCCCTGCTTTCCTGGAGATGGCTGAGCACCTGCCTGCGATGGGAAGTAGTGAATGAATTCCTTGTTTGGCTTTGCTTGTGCACATGGCTTTTGCTTTACCCGTTAAACTGTCTTTATCTCAACCCATGAGTTTTCTCACTTATGCTCTTCGGAGCCTCTCCCGCATCCCCCAAAGGGGGAGTGAGCAAGTGGCTGTGTGGTGCTTAGTTGTTGTCTGGGGTTAAACCACGACAGTAGGTACTAAAAATTTGCTGCTTACACTCTGCTTGGGAAAGATGGGCTGATCTTAAATATAGTGGTCATAAATCAGATCTAGCCTCACTCTGTCTGTGGCTATTGTGATGGATGAGTACTGGAAAGAAATAAAACCTCCTTCACCACTAAGATATCTATGATAAGTGTAATTCTAATGCTCTATTTTTGACAGTTAAGATCCCAATTCTGGTCTTACATGCACTAATACATCAAACTTTTCTATCAATGTGGTTTCATTTACATCAATGGACTTCGTCACAGGTTTCCTGATGTCCATGGGCACCGTATACACTTCAATGAAACAAGGCATAGAGTAGCAGGAATAATTGAAAAGGTCCTTAGGCATTGGGATATCAGTGTCACCAAAGTCAGATTTTCCCTTTGTAAGTTGAATGTGGGTGTTTTACATGAGTCAGAGCCGAGGCATGAAGGAGCAGCACTGAGTGGAGGGGAGAGGCCGAAACATTAAGGGCAGAAGCATGCAGTTTGTACAAGGCCATGAACAGAGCTGCTTTGCCTTACAGGAGAATCGGGAGAGCAGAGCATTTCCCTTGACTACTCAGCACACACCTGTGACATAAAGGATAAACCAATGCTCAGTACTGGGCTGACCCTCCGGGAACATATGACCCACCTCTGAGGGTTATTTTCTCCATGAACAAGAGTCTGTTCTGGGAAATTACTTAAGCTGTATCAGGTTTGGGTGGCAAGGTTTTGGTAGCGGGGAGGCTACAGGGGTGGCTTCTGTGAGAAGCTGCTAGAAGCTTCCCCTGTGTCCAATAGACCCATTGCCAGCCAGCTCCAAGACGGACCCGTCACTGGCCAAGGCCAAGCCCATCAGCGATGGCAGTAGCATCTCTGGGGTAACATAGTTAAGAAGGGAAGAAAAACTGCACAATGGCAACTTCAGCTGGAGAGAGGAGTGAGAATATGTGAGCACAACAACTCTGCAGACACCCAGGTCAGTGAAGAAGGAGGGGGAGGAGGTGCTCCAGGAGCCAGAGCAGAGATTCCCCTGCAGCCCATGGTGAAGACCATGGTGAGGCAGGCTGTCCCCCTGCAGCCCATGGAGGTCCACGGTGGAGCAGATATCCACCTGCAGCCTGTGGAGGACCCCACGCTGGAGCAGGTGGATGCTCGAAGGAAGCTGTGACCCCGTGGGAAGCCCACGCTGGAGCAGGCTCCTGGCAGGACCTGTGGACCCATGGAGAGAGGAGCCCACGCTGGAGCAGGTTTGCTGGCAGGACTTGTGACCCCACGGGGGACCCACGCTGGAGCAGTCTGTTCCTGAAGGACTGCAGCCCGTGGGAGAGACCCACGCTGGAGCAGTGTGTGAAGAACTGCAGTGCGTGGGAAGGACTCACATTGGAGAAGTCCATGGAGGACTGTCTCCCGTGGGAGGGACCCCACGCTGGAGCAGGGGAAGAGTGTGAGGAGTCCTCCCGCTGAGAAGGAAGGAGCGGCAGAGACAACGTGTGATGAACTGACCGCAACCCCCATTCCCCATCCCCCTGCACGGCTGGGGGCAAGGAGGTCAAGCAAATTGGGAGTGAAGTTGAGCCCGGGAAGAAGGGAGGGGTGGGGGGAAGGTATTTTAAGATTTAGTTTTTATTTCTCATTATCCTACTCTGATTTGATTGGTAATACATTAAACTAATTTCCCCAAGTCGAGTCTGTTTTGCCTGTGACAGTAATTAGTGAGTGATCCCTCCCTGTCCTTATCTCGACCCACGAGCCTTTCGTTATATTTTCTCTCCCCTGTCCAGCTGAGGAGGGGAGTGATAGAGCAGCTTTGGTGGGCACCTGGCATCCAGCCAGGGTCAACCCACCACATAAGCACAGAGAGATTTTTGCTTTTCTCTCTTTCCCTGGATTTTGTCTAACAAACACTAGGAACTGTGAAAATACAATGCCATTATACTGGCTAGAGGCTGCCTGGGGATACGGGTGAGGAAAAGGCAATACCTGCCTCCTACCAGCCCCACTCCACTGTAACACAGTCAATGGCCAGAAAGGCAGAGCCTGAAAGCCAGGCATTACCCTGTACTTCTGACTTTAGTCATTTAGCTATCTATCCTTCACAACAGGGCTCCTCTTTGGTTTTTTAAAAAGCAAACCATAGAAGGCCATGAATTGGATGTGAGATGGAGTGAAAATAGTTATGCCGAAACCAACAAGTTGTTCTTTCTTGATGGGTGTCACCAGACCATCATGTGCTGTGCTAATTTCTCAGCTTGTGAATAAACATATTTGGACTGACAGTTGAAAGTGGGCTGCAGATTCCACTTAAAACATGTTTTTCATGCTGAGTAATGAGGGCAAAACACAAACCAATTCTGGCAGTTAAACTACGCACTTAAACCTTTCATAGAGTTGTCAAACACTATAATCCTTCAAAAATCTGAGTTTGAATAGCCTCAATATTTTATTTAATGAATTTTAAATCCTATAATTACCATAATTAAGACACTCCTTTTGGATCATGTTAGTGCGCTGCTCAAAGAGAGAGAAAGCTGTAGGCGATTTTCAGTAAAGATTTTCCTGAATGCAAATGATACATACAGCTCATTTTGAATTCTTCATGATGTCATTTGGGGGAGTACTTTTTTAGAATGCATTAGGCAACTTTGGTGTGGAAAGTCTATAACGACATCCAAGGAAAGACTTAGACGGAAAGGACCTCATTATCTCCATACCTGACTCTTCCTGTGCTGGCGGTGCACCTAATATAGATGTTTCTGCCCCACATTAGGTGAAACAGGATAACTGGAAAGACGTAAAAGATTTGTGGGTGTTGTGAGACATACCCTGAGGACTGAAAACAAATGTTAGAGTGAGGTATGCATTGGCCACTGAGAAATATGGTGCAACTTATTGTATTCATACTGTTAATTACTGATCTAAAAAGCTTCTAAACTCAGTTTCAAGGTCAGGAAACAAATCTGTGAGAGAAGAAAGGAGAAGAAACTTTAGGATGCTTTTGCACTTACTCCCTTAGTCCCCATCATCTACTGTGCTGGTGCTGCACTGAAGCTACACAGGTTCCCACCAAGCCAGAAGTGCCCAGTGCCACGGTGGCAGCACAGGGACAGGAGCTCACTGGGCAGCTCGGAGCAGCCTTGAGATCTCCAGGTCTTCCTCTCATGGCCTGCTCCATGGTCCTGGGCTGGAAACACCAGCCCATTCCTCCTCTGTAGGAGTGTATTGGTACCCTTTGGTCAGAACAGCCCAAATGAAAGCAGAGGCTCTGAACTTGGGGTCAGTTCAGAGCCAGAATTTGCGAATATCAACAACCAGCCTGTTGTTTTTCAGGGTGGGTGCTTAAAAGCAACCCTTCACACACACATATCTTGGCCATGAACTATCCCCAAAGAAGGATAAGGTGTTGAAAATGCATCAAAGAAAGGTTGCACTCTGCTGTACGGGGGAGTTTAAGTGAAAGGGATGCTGCAAGGCTGACTGAGGTGGCTTGTGCAATATGATCTTCATAGGAACAGGTATTGCCATATCAACGGGGAGAAAATTAGGGCCACTTGTGGCTCTGTGGCTATGAGCACTTGCCATTTAGCAATTTAAAAGGTTTCACAGCAAATAAATCAATATCTGCGAGAGAATTCTGCTTCACGCCCAGATCTGCAATTCCCAGCACTGTCGAAGGCATCTCCAAGGACAGCACGTGTGGCACGATGCTCATTTGTCTTAATAGCTCCATAGCTGTAACTAGCTACTCCCCACGTAAATTAACACCAACGAAAGTATAATAAAGTTATTGGCAGCTTTAATTTAAATGGCTACAATGTTTGAAACAAGAATTTGATACAGGAAAAAAAGTATTTTTCTTTAGAAGACCCTAGGGAAATAAAGGATGTTCATATTTTATGAAGAAGGTTATAGTCAAAATTAGTAGCTGAAGGCAGCAGGTCAGGACAGTAGAAAAAAGGGTTTTTAGCAACAAGTGCCATTGAAAGCTTTAATTGGTATTCCTTCAGCATCTTGAAGAACTACAGGTGAGATGAGTGGTGATTTCAGCCCATTCTCCAGCTGGTGGTTTCCTAATTAAACATAACATTATTTAACACTTTTTTCCTGGGGTGAAGATTTTCAGTGAAGCCTAGATAAGTAAGGTGCCAAAACTCATGGAAGTCTTCAGGACGTAGGTGCCCATCTAAGTCCTAAATTATAGTTAAAACTTTGTGCACTCAATATTTATTCTCACCCCGTGACTGTTGAACTACACATTTTTATTTTGATTTTAGAATGGTAATAGAAACAAAAAAAATTAAGAAGTGGGTATTTAAATCCTTTTGAGAAATATACTTGGGACAACATTTTTCAAAGGCATTCAGGAAAATTAAGATACGGACACCCAGCAAGTAGGATAGAGAAGATTGTTAAGGCAAGGTAGGTGTCTCAGTCCCGTGGAGAAGAGTTTGTTAAGGTTCTCTCAAAATTCACAGGTTTTGGTCATCTTGAGCAATCAACCTTGGGCAATCTGGCCCTTAGACTGAGACATGCAGAGCTACATTCTTGAGTTCAGATTTAAATCTAATTGAAGATTTTTGATCTTCATGTAAATTAATTTAAAACTTGGGACCAAAAAGAGATGAATTTTCCGTTACCAGTTTGGCTCCTTTCATACGTGAAACCGAATTCAGTCAAGGAAAAGGCAATCAAGGTTATCATCTGATGAAAACTGGCACAGTCTTACTGATTTAAGTGAAGTTAAGCTGATTCTCAACCAAATGAGCCTCTGACCTGAAAAGGATGAAAGATGTTTTCATTTATCCCAAAGTAGGATTTTAAAAACATTGAACCATTTCATTCACCTTTGATTTTGTCCAGAAAATTTATCTTTTGTCTGTGATTAAAATCCTACACTTCAGGGCATGTTTCCTACAATATATCCTATTTCTCAGGTGCTGGAGGCATGCCCTGGAGAGTATTATTCCTTACTTAGTGTGTGTCAGACTACATTTGACACAGTCCATTACACTGACACAAGATTTATCCTTCTGATAAAAAAGGAAAATCTTCAGCTGGGCAAATAGACCTCAGACTAAAGTTAGATAGCCGTTCAGAATGAAAAATATCTGGTTGTTAAAACACCGCTAGTATTCACAAGCCCAGAGGTTGTGTTTGTGGTGCCTGCGCTCGCATTAAGATATCATTTAAAAGACCAAAGAAAGGCAAATGATTGTATTAGCTCTATCTCCAGGCCAGTTATAGAGGTACTGATTACTTGCCATATCTTCTACAGACAACAGGAACTTCACCCTGCAAATCAGACGCTCTAATTTAAGAGGAGTCTGTCTCCTCGGTTAGGAGATTACACTGTTGAAAGGAAGCTGCTGTTAGAAAAAATATGTCATCTTAAAGCAATATAGCCCAAAAGAATTTGGACAAATAGCCTTAGGTTCCCAACTATACGTGAAATAATGTCAATATCACTAACATTATCAGTATCAACTAATAGAAGAGATTAGGAATTTGATGTTAAGAATAAACACTGAAATAGGACACTTCACAATATTCCCAAAATGTTTTAAATTTCACTGAAAATAAAAATAAATATCTTTCTAAATTATCTTCTAAATTTACTATCTTCCTAAATGTAAATACAGATCTAGTGTCATATTCAAACAAAAGAGTACCATTGCACTGGCACTCATGGCAAAGGTCAAAGCCAATAAAAGGACGCATTTTGGACCATATATTGCATACCACTTGATTCCACGCAATTGTTTGCATTTGGTTACCCAATTTGCAATTAGTTACCCAATTATTTGCATTTGGTTTAAGAACTGAGTATTTTAAGATAGATCTCAACTTGAATGCTTAGAGCTGTGGACTCCATCTTTTTGCCATGGTCATTGCTTTCTGTGATCAGTTTACTTCATGGTTTATTTTTCTTTACTGTTAAAAAACATTTGTTAGTTCTTTAGATTTGTCTACTTCTGATCTTGTTACTAAATAAGGAAATCACTTAGCAAGCAACAATATTGATTCAGGTAGTTTATTAGAAATTGCAGTCAGATCACTTCTAAATTTTATTTTTTACAATATCTTCTAAGCCTTTCATTGCAAGAAAATCTTTTCAGCCCTAGAATCATTTTTATGGTCCTTTTTTTAAAAAAAAAAAAAAAAGAAAAGGAAAATGCCCCAATTTTTCAATATCGTCTTTAATGTGAGGACCCTGGAACAAGATGCGGTATTCCACCAGAACTAGTCTCATTGAAATCACACAGAGACATCGTCTCCCAACCCCTGCTCACCATCTTTGGATATTACCTCTTGATTCAGACTAACTTTGCCCTCTGATCTCAATAGTCATGCTTTTCCAGGACAGAGTCTCCTGTCCTGTATCTTGCGTTCCAGTTCCTAGTTTCGCTTTTGGTTTTATTTAAAGGTCTTTTGTATGAGTCATTTTACCAAGTGATGCAGGGCAAACTACCAGGCTACATTGCTCTGCCCTAATTCATTTCTTTTCCATTTTGTCAATCTTCACATGATCCACAAATGTTTTCAACAATCATTCTATATCTATATTTACCCCAACAAAATGTTAAACCAAAATGAAGTTTCTTCTAGCTTTAGAAACTCAATCTAGTCATTCCTCCTTTTCAATTGACATCTACTTTTTGTGGCCTGTTAGTTCACAGTCCATTTAGTTCACACTTTATCATTTCTATAGACTATTAATCAGACCACCATGCTTTACTAAATCAAATGCCTTTAAAAATCAGAGTATACTCATCTTAACAGAGGTTGATCACACATATATATTTAAACTTGACAAAACGGCACATCTCTCAGGACCTGTTTCCACAAAACAGTGTTGACCAGCATTGATTATACTCCTTTCCTTTATTCGTTCATTGATTGCATTTTACATCAACATTTTCACTGTTTTCTCTGAGACAGATGCTGGGTTAAATATCCATCAGTGATCAAGATTCCCCACTTTCTTTTTTTAAATATTGGCTTAACAATAACATTTTTGCCATTTTCTGAAATTTCAACATTATTCTAAGAGTCATTAAAAATGAATGCCTACAACTAGAGTTTTTTCAGCCAAACCTTCAAAACCCTTTCAGTCAAAATTACTAAGAGAACTCATTCCTGTCTCTGCTGTCCACTTGCAGTTGTGCAAAGTAACATATTTATTTGTGTGTTGAGTTTATATTTTTATGCTGCTGTCCTTTCTCCCATGCTTTTTTTTGTGTGCAATCACCCGAAAACAATGAATCTGCATCGAGATGTGTTTGTGTATCACTCAGAAACATGGATGCTGGTGTTAGCTAACACTTCCATACGCTCCTGAAATATTAAGAAGTATTGTCGCCTAGGCAGAGGATGGGAGTGTACAATTAAACTGCTTATTCTGTTTGAATAGACTTTAGAGTCAAGGGGCAATGACCTTACATAAGGATGATATTAAAAGAAATGCCTGGGAAGATAGCAAGATGTCACTAGCTTATGAAAAAATGTAGTAGCTCTTTGGGTTTGGGTTATAAAATAAGGGGGAAGTGGGACATGGACAAGAGATTTCCTGTGAAGTTTTACTCCTTTTGGTTAATATCCTCTATTTATTCTGGTTTAACAGGCCTAGCATCTAGATTATCAGCTTTGCGCACTGTTTCATTTATCTAAAGGCTCAAGGCAATCACAGCAAAAGCTTATTCTGTGTAGTTCTTAACAACACCGTATATGCAGCCCATAGCTAATTCAGCTGTGTGAGGGACAATCCATTTTAGATTGCAATAGTGATGAATATTCTGATATTCTGTATTGGGTTTGGATGGTCTGAGTTTAGCTTCTTGAAATTGCTAATATCCCTTTGCGGTACATGCCACTGAAGTCGTGCAGCTGAGCAGAAGTGCATAGGACCGGTAGAGATTACAGTATGCATGGTTCCTCACTGAATGTATAGAGGCCTGGTTTACCTCCTTCAGGTATAGGAGGCCCACTATAGGGCCCCCAAAATATGTGCGAGTTATGAAATTACACCTATGGTGGGCTTTTTGCCCCAACCCTCCCATTATCAGGTTTTTCAGCTGTTATACTGGAAACAGGTAAATTCTCCAACACCAGGTGCTTAAGGCAAGCCTGGCGGAGCCCGTTGCAGCCCTGTGGCAGCTCTCAGATAAGGTGAGCCTTAAAACCAGATGATTCCCTTCCAAAATATGCCGTTTCCTTTCTATTGCTCTTGCACATAGAGGACTTGCAGGACTTGCATGTCACTGCTATATAATCCCCCTGCAACGAGACCTGCCAAGGTGTACTAGCAGAGTCAGGCTGTAGGTGACTGTTCATGACTCCATCTCCCTCCTCACTTTCTCCCTGACCTCCTGTCACTCCTCGTTGTATATTTTCATAATTTTCTCCTTTCTGTCTCTGTACTTCTTTTTGCCAGCCCAATTCAGCACCCACCAACGAGGCTGTGCTGGCCAGTGAGCATTTGCTTTGTACAGAGGATTTTGCCTATTGTGTCCCACCGCTAGCAGAAAGAAGAAACTGTCCTTTTAAAAAGTAGCATTAAAGCACTGACCAAACACAGCACTTAGGCACAACCTGAACCATAAGCAAATCAATAGGACTTCTCATTTGTTCACGTGCTTACAATTAAGCATATTCCTTAATGCTTCCCTGGATGGGAGCCAAAAGACAGCAGTAAATTGAGTTGAGATCCCAGAAATTACATCCCTTTTACTGAGGCAAATTCACCCTTTATATTAGCAGAGGACACATTCTCTAGTGCAGAGAAAGACATGTATCAAACTACTTACAATCGGGGGTCTTTTATTTCCATTTCTGCAAATATGGTACTTTGCCCTACAATTAAATAAAGAAAAAGAAGAGAGAAATCCAAAAGAAGCAATGGCTTGGCACCTTTGCTGCAAAAAATTCCTTACCACTGAACATGGTGGATGAGCTCTCAGGTTACGTTACATCAAACAAAGGTTTTAAAGAAAGATCTCAGCAGCATAAAGGTCTTAGCAATTGGAACAGAAGGGATAAGAGATTACGGGCAAAAAACAGGAGACAAACTGAGCTCTGATAAAGAGTTAAAATAAGAATAAATAAGTAAATGCATGTGATACAAACCTAAGAAATAACAATTCTACTTTCTTCTTTACTGCAGTATATAAGCATCTTCCAGGAGTGTATTAGATAATGAAAACAAAACCTTTCATGAGTCCTTCAGCCTCCTCCTCATTCTCTCCTTGAGGAAGAAATGCGTACACTTTAATGTTCAGTTTTGGCAAACTTTATAGATATGCTGCTTCATACTTGCAGCAGAAAGAAAGGAACAACCAGGCGGTGGTGCCTGGTCGTCCCACGCAGTGACAAAACTCTGCTGAGGTGCTGCAGGTCTCAGTCTCTGGTTTTGCCACGGTAACACCAGGCCTTTCCAACCCAGGCTGCCTCCATGGAGGCGAAGCAGCAGGGTGGCTCTTGACAGGGATTTCCACCACCCCAGCCTGAGCTAAACTTATAAAATACCTTTCCAGCTGGGACTGTAAAAGGCAGAAAAGGAGCACGTCCCTGGGCAGACCTAAGTGGTTCTGTATTTGTATTAGAGAAAGTCATTTAAAGAAGGTGGCCTGGGGACCGATCTGAAGGTGATGTAGTATGTAACAGTCTTTGATGTCAAGGGCAATGTCGGCGCTGCGTCAGTCAAGAGAAAAAGTCCTATGGGGAAAAGCCATAACCTTCAGCTAAAAATTTTCTTATGATGTAATTTAAGATTTTATTTCAATTAATTTGTTTCCAGAATTGGAGCCTAGACGAAGAACACTGCAAGAAAAGAAACTTAAGGGTTCAGATAGAAGTGTGCTCATAGATCTACGCGGAAAGTCTCAGAAATTACTGTGCTTCAGCTTTGTTGTTCCTCCCACAGTGGAGATGTTTTTCTTAGGGATGTCTCTCCTGATGTCCCATATCTTTTATCTCATAAGCATCATGTTAATGCACTCATTCTCTCACTAAATTCACTACCTTTCCCTCACAAGGAAATGAGCTGCATTTGTTTTCTTGAAGCCATTTTTCAGTCTCTGATTCTTTTTTTCCTTTAGACCAGCCTTCCAATTCTCTGCAATATTGACATTTCCTTCCTGAAATCATTTTTCTCTTCTTGCTGTTATTTTATGCTCCTTTACTACGGCTTGCAATCTTTGTCATTTCATGGTTTCTCCCTTCTCAGTAACCTTTTAGCCGTTTCTCCCAAATCTAGACACGTATCTCTGATTGCCTTATCAAAATATTGACAAAATGCATTCCAAGAACCTGGCAGACATTCAGTGTGTCCTGACACATTACTCTCCTGGCAGACGCCTACACAGTTAAAATCCCTTCTTACTACCAACTCCGGTATTTGGGATGACTCTGATAGATGCTCTCCAAAGAGCCCCATCCACCTGACCTTCTTGTTTGTTATCTTATTGTAAATCCTAACAGAGAGAGGTCACGCCTTCCTCCCTGCTCCCTTTATCTCTGCCTGTACACTGGCCCCAAATTATTTTATGTGCATATATGTTGAGAGAAAGAGAAGTACAAGGCAACACCTTCTTCCATATTTCCCTGCCTTATATCTCAGGACAAGCTAAATCCCCTTACATGAGTATTCCACATATATGAATTATCTCAACACATCTGTTATTCCAATACTGCAGGACTTCATGTTTGAATTCCTTGACTTCTTGAAGCCATAAATATTTTTTGTGCTTTTAATCTCACTTTTCAGTGGATGTGAAATAATATGTAGAGAGACATTCTTCAAGAAGAAATCTATTTTGAGGTTTTTTCCTATTCCATTAAATCAAAATTATTTGAATTCTAGAATTTTATTTTATATTTTATATTCATATTAAGTGAAAAGTACTACTGAATAATAGCACTTTTCTGTGCATTGTGGAGAAATATACAGCAAACATTTACGTGGTTACCCACACAACCAAGAGTGTGGTCTACGCATTTTGCCCGTATACAGCAACACTTGAATGCCTCTATCCTTCTCGGGGGCTAGCAAGTAAATCCATGTATTTCAGTACATTACATGTGTAATGGCTGACAGCAGTGTCTGACCAGAGGCATTCAAGAACTGGAGACTCACTCACTGCTTTTTCTACCATCTCCCACAGATGCCAAATGCTGGGCCAGATCCTCAGCTGGACTCAGCACATGAGCCTCGGGTTCAGCATTTCAAAGCATGACAGAAACGCTTTAAGTCAGATGAGCTTCCTAAACAAAACTTTTTTTTCTTTGCTTTTTTTTTTGCTTACAGCAGCCCATGTCACGTGTACAAACACGTCGTATGATGGAGTCCTCTGTGGCTCAAGTATACGAATAGACTCAGCTTTGAACAAATCAATAAGAATGGGTTTAGCCCTGTTTCCAAATTCTGTAAATAACTTACATGCGACTTATTATCTTTTGTAGGGTAATAACATCAAACCCTTTAAAGAAGTGGTGCATTTTGTAACCAAACCTAGAAGAAACAATCAAAGACCAACTGAAAGTAAAGCTCAGCACTGTAGGTGAGCATAGCAATCAGTTACAGAACTGGAGATTAATATAAAATCATAAAAAAGGGGGTTACAATAGAAAACTTTTCTTCTGACTGGAGAACTAAAAGTCCTCTTGACAATTATCGTAAAGAATGGAGAAAGCTTTTCTATTTAGCAAAAGGAAGAGCATGTCTGAAGAGTAACAACCTGGCAGGGCAGAATAGAGAATATGCCCAGACAGAGTTTGGGAGAGGAGCCCTATTAGCCTGTCCCAGGGTCAGAGAGTGGTCCCTGGACCACCCCACCCCTTACAATGGACATGGTGACCAGCACCCAGTGCAGCTTGTCCCAAGTAAAATAACCCCTTGGCAGGAAACACAGAACAAGAGGGAAGCAGAGCTCAACCCATCTACTTTATAACTACAGAAAACGCCAGCTGAGTCTGCACGGCGAAGCAGAGCCCTGAGGTGCTCCCATGGTGCCAACGCTCTTTGCCTGGCCCCGGCATCAAACCAAACCCATTTGCTCCCTTAGATCATTGCCCAGAAATAAAAAATAACCAAAAAAAAGAAAAAAAGCCAATGGCTATATGGAGTATCTTCTTCCCTTGTAAGTCTTTATCTCTCCTCTGTACATCTCTCTGGTATTTCTCTTTCACGCCACTGCTGTGGGTGATCTCTTTCCCCTGCAACAGCAGTTGCTGGCTGGGCTGAGACCTGCCCAGGTTCATCCCTCATCTGAACGCTCAGGGTGGGACCTCCTGTTGCCGTCCAGTGCAATGGTGGGTGGGCACATGTGGCATCTTTCACTTTGGCCTGTGACTCAGTGCAGATTGCAAAACGGCCTTGAAGAAGTCTTGCAAATGCTTTAGGCCCACTGAGCCTCTTGGCCAACCCAAAACAGTTGTGGTCTTCATGCAATGCCGGTTTTCCACTAGTGAATCCCACTAGCTAGCCTTAGATATCTCCTGTCTCAGTGACGGGCGCAAAAGGCTGATCAAAAATATACTGATTTCATTTGAGTTCTTCATCACTTCAATATTCAGTCTGGATATTTTAATGTTCAAGCACATTCAGATTCTTCAAATACATTTAGAATTAAGTTATTTAAGTTAAGTAAGCTGAAGGAAAATCATTTAGATAAGTCTGTTTTTAATTTGTAGTGGAGAAACTCTGGACTGTTAGACACAGCTGGTATCCCTGTACAGTGAATCACCAGAAGGGCTGTAGGAAATGTGTATGTTTCTGCATACAGGCTGATGACGTTAAAGTAAAAATTAACAAGAATTCCTACATTGTTAGAAGTACCATTCAGGTTCTTGTGGAGCTATGTCTTTTTAAACTGACTAGCTCAAAAGGATGCTTTTCTCCATCTGGAGCTCTTAAAACCTAAAAATACAATACAAACGCTTTTGTGGTTAGCCTACCATCATTACAACTCTAAAGAAGGACTTTCATGTATACAATATATGCAAAAAGGACTTGAATTTTCCTGTCTCATTGCACCATCATGTCTTGCCCAAATAACCTGATGACACTGTTTTAATCTTAGAAGGTACACGTATAATACAAAATTCTTCATAAAAATCATTTAAATCCCAATCCAACAAAAAATTGAATAGTTCCAGCAATAGAGCTAAGCGTGTGCTTCATTGATAGATCAGTGTCCTGGTTTCAGCCAGGACGGAGTTAGTTTTGTCTCCAGCAGCTACCGTGTTTTGGATGTAATGTGTGAAGAATGGTGATAGCACACTGATGTTGTTGGTTGCTGCTAAACAGTCAAGGACATTTTGCAGTTTCCCAGGTTTTGCGGATGTGCAGATGCAAAAACCTGGGAGGGGTAGAGCCAGAACAGTTGATCCAAACTGGCCAAAGAGAGTATTCCATACCATAGACGTCATGCCCAGTATAAGCAAGGGTTGGCTGGTGGGCCGCTTCCCTTAAGCTTCCCTTCTGGTTGCTTTTTGTTCCCTGCTTTTTCCTTTTCTCATTCGTTCAGGCCTTTTCGTTCGTTCATTTGGCTGTTTGTTCCCTCGCCTGCTCTCTCTGGAACTCGCTGTTCTGGGATAGCTGGGGGGGATACCCCTGCTCCCTGCCTGCTGCTCGGGACAGGCTGTATCGGTCGTCGGGTGGTGAGAAATTGTGTATCGTTTGTTTTATATATTCTATTCTATTCTATTCTATTCTATATATTCTATTATCCTTATTATTACTACTAATAATAATATATTATTATCTTTTTCTTTGCTGTCCTGGTGAACTGTTTCTATCTCAACCCGCGAGTTTTCCTTTCTCTCCTATTCTTCTCCCCACCCCACTGGGGAGGTGGGGAGGGGGGTAAGTGAGCGGCCGGGTGGTATTCCGTTGCCGGCTAGGGTTAAACCACAACAATCAGGTTTCTAATGAGGAACGGTTGTTTATAATATCTTATCATAAATGCCAGTTTCTGTTGGTAATAAATAAGTATCCCCTGAAAAGCTTCCAAACTGCACCTGGATAAGAGAGTTATTTCACACATGCACCCAACTCTCAATTTAGGAAATTCACACATTTATGTTTTCACTTGACAGCAAAAAATACTTAAATACCTTGTCACGATACGTTCCTACAAACATCCTTGATTACTAGTCAAATCTGCAGGTAAAAAACTTCGTTAAAGTGGTTGGTCTGGCAACATAATTTGGCACTCTATATATATTAACTTCTGCTTCTGCTTTTGCACAAACAAGATTTGTCACAGATCACTGGTTCAAACAAGAAGTCTAAATGAAGTATCTCAAATTAAGTTTGAATTGATTTACATCGTGAACCAATGAACCAGCAAATTTTCTTGTGCGCGTTTGCGTGTGCAGAACTAAAATACTTACAGGAGATACTGTCATCCTGGCAATTAAGGCCATCAGATGAGGAAGACCAATTTCCTCATTTGTTTTCCCTTCCCGTTTTGTAGGAGAACGAGACAGCTGACATCCCTCCCTCTTTACTTCCTGCCAAACTCATCCAGGCAAAAAGCACTCAATCTCACAAAATCTCCAAATAAAATAGCTACGTAAGGAAAAACAAAATCTATATCAAGGAAAGAACAATTTACTAACATCTAGTTTCAGAATAGTAAATGCACCAGTATAATGCTTTTGGGGAGAGGCATGTTTCTGCATACTCTTTTTAATGGTGTAATGAGTCTATTTTCAGTTCTGTCACTGAAAGGAGCCAAGTGAATTTAGCAGATGGAAATATGGTGGGACACAGACAGAACAATATAAACTGAAAATGCTGATGTGGTGCTTTGAAGCCTTCTTCTGTGTTATTTTGAGAGTATCTGTACATGCTGCATAACAGTCCAAATATTCCACCAATGTTTCATAGAAATGTTTGAACTCCTTGCTGCGTAATAAAGAAAAACAGAGAGAGGCGGCTGTTGAGGTTTTATGCTGAGGAGAGTATGTACTTGCATGTAAGCACGCGTATGCTTGCATGCGTGCTTCTTTCTTCGGTAGAGATTATGAGCCATGTAGGAATAGAGTGCTTAATTGAAAAGATAACAAATGATGAAGCAGCTGTTAAGTATGGCACAAAAATTGCTCCAAGCAGTTAAGGCTGATCATCACGATGGAAATAGCTTTTTGACAAGCTTAGCATTCCTGTGACAATAATTAAGAATCAGGTTTCCACCAAAAGGCTTTATAGCCAGAAGGGGTTGTAAATCGATGGGCAACATTTTTATCTTGGAATGAAAATTAATTATTCAGTGTCGAACATGCTTTCTCACACTTAACTGCCTGTAATGTCTCCTTTATTCTCCATCTTAATTCATTTAATATACCATTGTTAAAAGGATGTTTGTCGGTAGTGATTTACTTTTGTTAAAAATTACCATAAGGAAATATGACAAAATTGAATGTTTCTTAAATTAAGCCATATTTCACATTTTTTTGGCAGAGGGTTGTTAGCTGTTAAGTACTCTTTGACAAGGGTGTGCATACGAACATTTTGTATTGCACCCTTTGAGCTCGCATAAGCACATAAAGGGATTGAATAATGCATGAAAAAGAAGTGTAGGACTCTCCAAAGTGCTCTATGTATCCCTAACTTCTTTCTTCCATTTAAGCTAGTCAGAAAACATCTTGAATTTAACTGGAGCAGTTTCAAGACACTGTAGACTTTTGAAAATCTCATGCTTATTGAGAAGAAACAAAAAATGTTCTTGCTTTTTTGACTATTATATGAAAATGAAGACATCTATCACAAAGCTGTCATGACACTTACAGGAAAATGATGCATCTTTGGGGAATTATTCAGACTGTTTTGACAAGCTCTACCATCTGAAAATGGGGCTGGAAACGTCCTTCTGGCAAGAAACATTAGACAACATAAGCCTCCAGAAGGGCAGCTCATGTCTCACTATTGCCATTGGTATTTTCATCTTCACCAGTAACAGAGCTGATAGAAAAAAAAATAAGTACTGGAATTGGTGTTTCCTTTAATTCAGTACTCCAATATTCTTCCATTATTGCCCATATCTTCTGTGGCCCTGAGTGGTGTATCTTGATTTTCTGCTAAATCTTTCTTTATTTAAGCTAATACTTCAAAAAATACCAGAAGCTAGGACTGAAAGTTGCTTTCTTGGAGGAGTCCCATAGTGTTTTCTCACTCAATGTAAGTTCATTATGGTACTCTTCCTCTGAAGCAGAGAATATGATCACTCAGCAGCTTAAGAACAAGTTATTAGAGGACAAGAGGTGCAATTTTTTCAATCCTTTTTTATTATCTCATGTGTGTTCCTGCTATAGCCAAGCACTACTTAAAGAAGCACTGGTGAGTCACAAAAGAATGACCTCTTTACATATGAGGGAATAAATTGCTTTGTAAAACCTCTCAACGTTATGCAGCTTGAGCTAATGTTGACTCTACTGACAGCATATGAAGCTACGGTGGACAAGCAGAGCCCTGGATTCTTGTTCTTGCCCCAAAAAGATGCTCCTGCCTTGCTGCCTCCTAAAACATCTCTTCCAGGAGGAGATTTCTCACTAGCCCAGCACAGGAGGGAAGAGGTCCACATCCCTTCTTGTTTCTGGAAGCTTTTAAAAGTCGAGAGAGTACATCCATGGCAAACCATGGAAGCAGAGTAAGGCTACCATGCCATGCTCTGAGAATGCTACTGGTGAAATAAACTCCAATTTTTTTTTTTTTTCCCATATTTCAACTAGTGAGTAGCTTCAACCACCTTAGGAAACCTCAAGTATTTCCTCCTGTTAAGCTGACCTACCTTATTTGCATGTCAATTTATATGTCCTCGCTAAGCAGAGCTATTACTTGTAATTCAAGAGATCCCAGGTTCAGGTAGTCAAAGACAAATATACCCACAGTTCACATTTTGTCTATGAACACCTTATGGGGTAGGGGTCACAGTGATGTCAGAAGAGGTTTCTGTGTTACATTTCATTTTTTATTTGAAGAAACTTATGGTACAATTGAAATAATAATGCCAGCTATCAATCCAGGGATGTATCTTTCTATACTGCCTAAATTTTGAATTTAAAATCCTTTTGCCCTTTCCTACCCTGTTTTCCACCTCACTGACCACCGACATTTCTTCTACATTGACTATTCTAAACAATTAGCTGAGAAGCATTCCTCGCAAATAGCTCACCAGCCCAGCACCTTAAGCAATTAGGATATTGCTTCCTCTTCAGTCAACATGACTTGTTTCTGTAGGACTACCCAAAAGGAAGACGCCCTCCAAGAGAAGTGGGGCTGCCAGAAGCTGGCCCTGAGATAATCCTCTTTTGTTAATCAGACACTTCCCCCATTTTGAAGAGACATAAGTTGGGAAGGCAGCAAGCAGAGCATGCATGCAGATCAACACATCTTTTAAAACATGGGCAGAAATGCCGGTATTTGACTTTACGCTTAAGTTGATAAAAATCTTCAACTTCCTTTGCCGCTTCATCTACTTGTCAATACTGCAGATTAATGGCCCCTGCACCCACTCGCTGGTTTTGTTCTCGGTGTCAGGCCAGAAAATGAAGGAGAAATAAACCACCCAAAAAACATCGGATAATTTCTGGTAGGAAAAAAGCCACAAACAAACATGCAAAATTCAAAAGAAATGCATCTATTGTTAGTCCAGGCTATTAGTGCCTGCTACCATTCAGTCCAGTTGGAGGGAGCAGAAGACTTGCACAAATCATATATTAGGACAATATGTTTAATACAGAGCCAGAGCAGAATGTTTCTGGCTTATTTTAATAGATATAATAATGTTGCATCACAAATCTGTCCTTGAGTTTTTCTTTCAAGGGAACTGCCCTGGAGTTAGTTGCAAAAAAATCAGTGGTCTGGAAATTATGTAATTTAAACATGTTTACCTCAGTGCATGCCAGTGTCTGCAGCTGTCGAAGTCAGCAGAGCCTTGTCCTACTGAGGCTAATTCTCCTAAATTAAAAACTACTTCTGTTCCATGCACCTCCACACATATTTAGCCTTTGGAGACCAAACTTGGGAATTTGGAACATTTTGTAAGTACTTCCAAGTAAAGAGAGGCAAAAATGTTCAGCGGAAGAGCTCTTTACCAAAAATAAGTGTTTTAATTTAACATCATTTTCAGGAATGTAGTGCAGTTTTCAGTGGGGAAAAGTGGAAGCATTTCATTGTCTTTCACTATTACAATGTATCGAAATTAATAACATACCTAAAATACATATTTTAAAGTAATTAAAACTAAATTCATAGGCTGTACTTTAAATGGAACATTTCAGTGACCTCACTTGTTTGTTGATGTTTAAAAGGTCATTATGGCTATTCAAATTTTCTTAGTTTGGCTTGTTTAAAAGCTGAACATTTTAAAAGAAAATCTCATCAGAAATTGCAGATTTCCAACTGTTTTTAGTGAATCTGCACACAAGTTGGCAGAGTTAAAATATAAGTTCCTACACTTCAGACTGATACTGTAAAAATATGGAAGATAGATTAATCTTAATTCAAATAATACAGACATTCAAAAGATTCCTGTCTGTTATTTAATCGTTATTGTTACCATTCTTTCACCAAAGGATTTTTCTCTTAGGCTACATTTGTGCAATATGTGAAACTAGGGACATCATGTCCTAACTATGGAAACTTACTGCGATATTTATATAAAACCACTATATATCAGCTGTTCCTGCTTACCTTTTACAACAGAAGTTCACCAGCAGAAATGAATCATTGGTCTTTTGTGTGTCACCAAGCACAAGGGTGCTAATGCATGAAAAATAACAGATTACAGTGTACAAAAGCACTGACTGCAGCCAAATAAGGTGGGGTGGGATGGCAGCAATGGAAAGTTCCCCTGGACGATGTTTGGAGCTACATTTTGTATTGCACAGACTCAGCTCCTCGCTGGGCTGACTTATGTGATGGTCCTGTGGAGGTGGTGTCATGATATGGGCCTCTTTAAAATGAGAAAAACCTCCCGATCTCTAAGACTAGAAAATATACTGAGATGTGTGCAGTAGGAGTTTATGAAAAGGCCACATCGATCTGAAAAAATAAAAAGGAGGAGATTCAAAAAAGATTTTTCACTCTCACTGATGAAACAGAAATCCATAAACGCAGCTTTTCCATATGACAAAGTGATATGCAATATTCACTGTGGTTTCACACAGTTGGGTCAATAAACTTCCATTAACCACGGACAAACTGTCAAAGTGACCCGCTGCCCTCATTTCTGCAGAATGACTTGGCCTTAGCTGTCCATATTAATATGAATTTTAACGTTTTGGTTTGGCATTTTAATTCTTCATCCATTAGTCTCACATTTCTGTATTATCAGCTAGTACTATTGATTTTAAAGAATATGTACAATCAATTTGCACACATGTATTTGCAAAGGTCAGCAGAGGACACTAACGTGATTTCTGCTAGAGGTCCAGACATGAGGCTTCCCGATGATTTTTATTATCTTTCCTTCTGGCCAAGATTATTTTGATGCAAGTGGAAGTAGTACTTAACATAACTGGAGGATCACTAGATGTCCGTGCAATCTGATTTTTTAAGGGTTCATTTGTGGGGTTTTTTTACAAGACAAGTCTAAACAGAGGCAGTGCAATCCCAGAAATAGCTTTCTCCAGGCTGAGCTTCTCCTGCTGTGACTGCCAGACATCTCAGCTGTCTGCGCGTTGGGGGAAGGCAGCGACTGCTCATTGGCACACAGAAACAAGTGGAAGCAAAGCAACAGTCTGAGTCTCAGCCCTCACAGACCTGCACATGCTTTACGTTTAAAGCATACAAATAGCTCCAACAACAAAAATGGAGGTTTTTATGTGGCTGAGATAACCCCTCCCCATCCTTTTTTTCTTTTTTTCTTTTTTTTTTTTTTTTAATTAAATGGAAGCCAGGCAGTAGAGCTGAATTTTACATTTGACTGAAATACCGAGGTCTATAGTTGCATGGTTCCCAGGAGGGAGGTTTCACAGCCAGAATCTCTGGCTGTTAAGAAACCTTCACCCTGATCTCCCTCCTTTTTTACCCTTTTGGTGGAAAAATCTAATGTTGCTGGTATACAAGTATACAACCTTTCTGTCTGAGATCTTACTAATGGGGAGAGAAGATATTTCTCCAATATTTAGTATCTCAGCTTCTAGAGACCTCTGCCACTCAGAGGGGGTATACGGTGTTACATCTTTTGTGGTGTTACCGGAGACAGACTTTGCTGTGTGGAAACTCCAGAGAAATGTCCTAAGGAGTGCCTACTACTGGTTTTTTCCTCCTACTAATTTTTTTCAGTGTTTATTTCCTCCTTGTTTTAGAGTTTCTGTTTGTGCTGCATCAGGACACATAATTCCTCGATCACTAGCAGTGGCACATGTTATTTACAGATGTGAGGGACTTACCTCGGGATCAGCCATCCAAGGACATGTGACTATTCACACTTCCTAGTCCTCTAATCTACCTAAGCACCTTCTTTCCATGGTCCAGCTTCATCTGTAGGTCAGTTAGAGAAATAACGTTTCCTTAAATTTCTTGCAGTTCCATCTCTACTCCCATTAAAAGTGGGACAGCAAGAAGCTGTCACTGAGGGCAAGATAAGAGACTTCTCTGGATCTGTCGATATTCCAGCCACTGCTGTATTTAAAGTGTTCTGATCATTATAGAATCATAGAATTGTTCTAGTTGGAAGAGACCTCCAAGATCATTGGGTCCAACCATTAACCTATCACTACCAAGTCCCCCACTAAATTGTATCCCTTAGGGCCTCATCTAAATGTCTTTTGAATACCTCCAGGGATGGGGACTCCACCACCTCCCTGGGCATTATGACAGTGGCAAAGTCAGGAGTGGCACTTAGCGGCACAATCCCACTAAGGTGATGAATTTCTGAAGTACCCCAGGAAGAAGACAGAGACTCTCACATGTGCCTTTGCTCCATTCATAAATAGTCTACACCAGACTTCAGGAGAAGCAAACCAGACAGAGCTGTCCTCCTGCTCTGTGTCTGGTTGCAGATCTAACAGTTTGTTGTCAGAAAAAAGAAGTAATAATTTTAATTTGGCCACTATGATTCAAAACCAAAGAGTAACACAGCACCACTCCAAATAGTGCTAGAATTTCATTTTTGATCAGGAATTGACAATGTTTCTGTCTCTCTGTTGGAGTTTGCACCACAAACATACCCCTCTTGTCTACGTTACAATCCTTGCAGTATGGACTTATCTATCTGGCATCTGCCACTTCTTGCAATAAAAACATTACACTTTAGAAAGTATAAAGGCCAGATATTCACTGCGGGGCGAGTGAGCAACCTCAGTGGAGTTAAATCAATTTATACTCAATAACAACTCATGCCAGAAGTTCAAAGTAAAAAGAAGCCAAATTTGCTTTTCCTTGAGCAGGCCTTTTCTGGGCTTTTGCAAGTAAGATAAAGGTTGGAGAGGAAGAAATAGAATAAATAGATAGCATCGTTATAGGACCCATCTTAAAAACACTTTTTCGTGTGCCTAGATTTTCACGCGTGAGTTTCACACCCTCTGAGGTCTCTTGAGCTATTGGTATGCGTAAGTTAAGCTCATACAGATGTATTTGCAAGAAGAGGCAGTTTCTCAAGAACAAATCATCTTTTCTGCATCAGCAGGAAAGCGACTGATAGCCCTCCAGTGTGCTTTAGATTTCATACTCCGTTTGTAACAAGAGCTCCGTAACACTCCCCATTACAACACAAACAACAACACAATCATTTAGTTCTGCAACCTGAGAGGGACAACGGCTATTTCAACATTCCCAAGGGGGCTTCAAATGACTTATTGATCAATTGATTAATAAATGTCAGTGGTCAGAGGAGAGAGCAGCTCTGCTGCAAAAATAGCTGTCAGAAGAGCCCATAAGTGCATGAGCTATTAGGAGCGAAAAAAATTAATCTGACAGAAGAATAGAGCAGTGATTGTTTTACATTAAATGTGAGAGAATGTATGATCTGTATTTCCAAAACTTGTCAGATATAATAATGAGAAATAGAAACTTCATTTCTGGAATAAAGATGTTTATGCACATATTTTGATAGGCCACATATGAAAGTTTGGAATTGATTAACTTTTCATAAAATGGCTGCTTTGAGTTATTTCTACTAAAAGTTAGCAACCGATGCTCTAATCATGCTTAAGAATCATTTTGGTTTTAATGAACAAAGCTGAATATTTTTCCTAGTTAGCTTTTAAATTGTTATTTTTGGCATAGGTAAGGGTAAATTTAGTCTGTATGTTTTTCTATGTTTGATTGTTGGTGCTTTCTCCTAAAGACTTCATTGAAATGAAGTTGTGATGTGGAACATGCGTTCCTGAAATACTTTCTGCTGTTTATTATTAGGTTTCATTTTCAGATAAGGGGCATCATTATCGTATTTAAGATTCATTTGACAGGAGGCATTCACATGTGTTGGAAAGGTTGCCTTTGTAGCACTACTGCAGTGAGGGTATAAACGAGGGACTGTGAGGCAGATGCTTATCTAGATGAAAAGTCTTTACTCACCTGAGCTGCTTAACTATAGACTACTGAGTCACAGAAGTAAGCAAATCTATACAATCCTTTTATTTGCAACAGAGTGTTTGTATGTATAATGATTGTTCAACCGAATTTGTGAGATTGTTCTTATGGATACCTTAAAGATTAATCTCCCACTGATCTCATGGATTGAGGCTTCATTTGGAGAATTCCCTTCATCCCCTTCCTACGCAGGAATGTACCTTCTCAGTAGATCTGACGGACAGACGTAATGTGATGAGAGATATTGCTGACTTCTAGCACAGGTGAGGATCATACCTGATTAAATGATTTATTCAGAGTCACACGGGAAAGCTGTGAATCGGGATTTGAGCTGATTCTCCCCAGTTGCCAGTCTCCTCATGTAACAAAATCATCCCGCTGCTGTCACATCAGCTGTGCTGGTAAAGCATCTATTTCACCCATAAAAAAGCTGTAACCATTGCCACATTTGAAGTAGCATCATAGCAGAAACAAGATCTCTCTAATAACTTCCTAGATGTCTTACAAGTGCATAACCAAGATTCTAATTACAGTCGTGACAAGAAAAAGAGATTTTTCATGTCGCAGACTGAATGAAGTACCATGGAGTTCCCCATTTTAACTTATTAGCCAATTTAGTTCTTCATCTGGCTTCATTGGTTAAAGAGCCCATGTACTTATACATGTAAAGGGATAAAAGAAATTGGTGCTAATCTTTGTTTAAATACCTTGGTATCTCTGAAATCTAGGCAGCATGTCCCAGACCCCAGCTAAGCAACTTGATGCTTCATTGGACGTACTCACATAATGTGAACAGTTTTCCTCTATGTTGTACAGTAGTTCATATATTTTAATAAAAATTGGCTCAGTTATTTCAAGACTTTCTCAGAGATGGCCCTTAAAATGTCCTTGGCTCCCAAATAGACAAAGTTTGGAGATAAGATGATCTTCATCTTGGCTGCAGACTGATTTGCTGTTGTCCAAACCAGAAATATGCTTTCATTGCCGGGTTTGTAAAAGTCATTCAGAAAAAAAACAGTCCTTTTAATTAGCCGGTGTAAGGTGAACAGATGTCCTGGTTTGATCACAGTACCTTTTATAACAAATTATCTCATTGATACTGTCTTAAGCAGAGCCTCCAGGAAGCTGAAATAAAGCACCTGATTTTTAAGAACTGCGGTCTGTGTTCATTTGCGTGCACATGATTATTTTGCACAGTAGTAGCACCACCATGCTCTGTCACGTTAACTTCCATCTCTCAACAGGAAGGAAAATGAGGAATTATTCCTACTCTAGACAAATTGCAAAATGGCCAGAGAGAGGCGAAAGTATGATAGCACAGAGAGGCGGCATTTTATGGCTAGATACACTACCTAAACTACAAAAAAAATAGTAAATTATAAAATTGGTGATGACCTTCAAAGTTTTCGGACTTGCACTTCTATTGTTTTGAATCAAAGTTTTTAATTAACCAATAATCTACACAAAAATTCAGAATAGTTCAGTTGAATTGTTTCCTGTACAATTTTAAAACGTTTAATTTTGATTTTACATTTTTCATATGAACTGAAATTTCAAAAGTTAAATTTATGGTGATTTTGATCTTAAAAAAAAAGAGACAGTGGTAACATTTTAGTTCTCTTCTACCTGACCTCCTCCTCCCACCACCCCAAAAGAAAGAAAATCTGAATCAGGAGAGTGACAAAGCTTGGCATAATTTCCCTTAGACCGACTCAGAATTTTTTAACAAATATGGTTTCTCAGAAGTTGTATGGGGCTAGCCTGGGCTTACAGCTGAGGACCTTGGGATGGTAGCTAGGCTCAGAAACCCCTGATTCCTCTCTTTCAACAACCTGAAAGTATTCCTTTGAAATATTATTTTACCTTGCTCATGCACTAGGCAAAACTTCTCCCCTAATCCTAGTCCTGGCCTGAGAGTTCCACGCCTCGAGAACCACAGACTGGCCACTGCTGGCCTGGCAGGATGAGAACCTGCTCCCAGCTCAAGCCTCTCTGCAGCTGAGAGACCACAGATCAAGAAGGTAAATATAGTACAAAGTCATTATTATTATTATTATTATTATTATTATTATTAGTTGTTGTTGTTGTTGTTGTTGTTGTTATTTAAAGATGAATAAAGAATAGAATAAATTCACTAATTTCTTTTTCTAAATTGAGCAAGAGTTTATGATAACCATTTTGCTTCTTGCATGACATCAAAATGGGCTGCACATTTCACTTCAAAAGCTGACAATTTTTGTATCATTGTTATTATTAATGAGGTCACCTAACAATCTGGGCATGTGTGTCTGTGAGAGGTTGTGCACAAAAACCTATTCCAAATCTACAAGTCAAAAAACAATAACTGAAGTTAAAACATGCCTAATGCTGTTCTCTTCAAAATATCTATAAAACAATGCCATATTATACATGGAAGCAACTTTCTGAGATGAAACGCTGTGTTCTAGATGCTCCAGTGGGGTAGATCAGCGTAGCACCAGGGAAAGAATCAGTGCACACAAATGAGTAGCCATATCCAAACAGGGGGTAGAATAGTGTTGGTGGGATTTCCGAAGTCAAACTGGTTATTTTAACGACAGAGTTGATCAAATAGTTCAGCATGGCTAATGTTCATGACAAGCACTGGAGCATTGTCCAAAATATCTTCTAAGGTATTTACTAAAGAATTTCAGTGCAAAATCTGAACCCTAAAAATGTTATGGTTAAAAGTAAAGGTCTTCTCCCGTTGCTCTACTTTTTCATCCTTTGGACCGCTAACCTGCCCCATATGTTCCAGTATTTATAGCTAGGATTGTCCGGGAGGCATATATTATTGTTGCTGCTTCATGAACGCATTTTAGAATAGGAAGATAATGAATAATAGAGCATTAAGAACTGCATATTCTCAAGTTAAGACTGCACTATTTATACACTTTAGAGAAAGAATGTTTTCCGTATTTCAGCTTTCCCAGTTCACTTTCCCGGTTTAGTTTCTGGGAAATTGATAGCCAGTTTTCTCACGTTCTTTGCTTGCTTACGAGGTCTCCAATGAACTCTGAAGTTCATAAAACAACACGATTTGCCAACATTTTCATAAATTCCTGGCCATGGAACACGCTGCCCAGGGAGGTGGTGGAGTCCCCATCCCTGGAGGTATTCAAAAGAAGTTTAGATGAGGCCCTAAGGGATACGATTTAGTGGGGGACTTGGTAGTGATAGGTTAATGGTTGGACCCAATGATCTTGGAGGTCTCTTCTAACCAGAGCAATTCTATGATTCTATGAATAAATTGATCTGGGGGAACAAAAAAAATCTGAGCGAGTCAAAATGCTCATTTTGTTCTTTTTTTTCAGTTGGTCTTTTAAAAGTGAATCCTAGTTATCTGTTTTATTATTTGACTATAGCTATTCCTAAAGAAAAATCCTTTAATTACCTATCATCCAATGAACTTTAAGTCCTTTGTAAAGTCTTCTCAGGAGCTTTAGTGTATAAAATGATAAGAAAACTTTTCAATTCTGAAATAAATCATGCTGCACGCATTCTTGTAGTCAGTGTGTTTCTCTTTATGTCAATGCTGTGTAAGGATTCTTGGTATTTTTATATAAAATACCTATCTCTAAAAATATTATATAAATAGTTATATCCATAGATGTAGATAAGTGCATTGAAGGAAGGAGCTGGGAATACCACTTATGATTAATGTCACCTATTCCAAGACTTTCTTTTTATTTGCATACAGCCTGAACAGGTTTCAATGCCTAAAGCCAAGATTTTCCATGTCAGATGTCATCAGAAGCCTGAAAAATTTAAGAAAATAAATTAACCAAAGCAGTTCAGATGTCTTCGAGAAGGAGACTAAGGGAAAATATGTATCAGCAAAATGAGCATTTGTCCTTCTTCAAGAAATTTGCATGAGCTTTTCTTTGAAGAGGTCTAACACCTGTTTTGGAGCACAGTAATGAGATTTGGAGGATGGCCATATACGTGCTAAAGTTCTTTTTTTCCAAATACCAGAATTTGATCGTGTTATTATCTTCCTGGGGAAGATTTAAAACAATTAAAATTAAAAAAAAAATATTACATTAAAATAATACTCTAATGAGAGTGGTTCATATACTCATAGTGTAAAGAAAATACTAAACAAAACCATCCTGCATCATGAAGTTTCATCCCTGCTGCTAAAGGAAATTGCATAATACGGATGATGGATGCAAGAAGTTCCACACTGAAATGAATCAGACTCTTGGCTGCAGCTCTTCTACCGGAGGGTGCCCCTAGGACATCACCCCTCCAGGCCTTAGAAAGCTTCTCCTATTTCCAGTTTGAACTTACTGGCAGTCACTTTATACCCATTTCTTCCTGTGCCAAGACTGTTCTTCAGCTGTTCCTCTGCTCTTTGGCTGTGTTTGCTCAGAACGAGCACGTCTTCTCAATCTTTGTTTCACGATGGGAAATAAGCCAAGGGTCTCTCATATGATCACCTTAGTAGCCCCTATGTGAACATGATGCAAAGGAACAGCGGTAACTGTGCATAATAAGACAGGTGAAGTATTCAAACAACTTTGTAGAAATGTTGTAAAATTTCCTTGTTTCTGCTAGAAACACCTTTGTTGAGGTCACATTTGTCTTTTCCTTAGCCCATCATGTTGCTCGTTCATAGGTGACTCTAACCAGCTAATGGAGGAAAATCTTCCTCCACATCTATCATTTTCAGCTAATAAGTACCTGTCTGACAGAGAAATCAACTTAATAAACCCTTAAGACTACGTAATCTGTACTATTATATTTAATCTCATTTTTATTTCTACAGTTCTTATTGCTGTTCCATTCATCCTGTTCTCCTTCAGTTTTGATAAGAACTCCCAACTTCTGGTTACAAGCAACTTTCGTTTAGTACCAGCAAAGTTAATTAAACTGTTTTAATGAATTGAAAATCAAGAAGACCATTTTAAGATCATTTTTTGAGGAAGACTATGGCCTAAACCGGGCTGTCTGTAATCAGCTTAGTTTTAGCAAAGTTTTCCCGACTTATTTTTTTTTTCCCTAGTGCCAGTTGCCTCCAATTTGCATAGTTTTGTGCATAAGCATTGTATTAGTCTAACTAAGGTCTACTGCATTAATCTTGTCTAAAAATGAAGTTGCCTGGTAATCTAGGCAACTAATCTCCTTGTAAACTCATGTTGTATTTAAATCACCTTCCATTTGGCTTCCCATTTCTGCAGTTCTTTAAAACGTCTTCCAAAATCTGTATGCTATTGAGATCACACAAAAAGTGCCCTTTTTAACGTTATGTTTGTGCATTTCCAGTTATCCCATTTCATAGGTTCAGTTACTGTCCTTCTTACTGGACCTATAATTTAATATTCCAGTCCCTTCTATATTCTGAAATGGAGATTGTTTCCTTCTATATGGGTATATTTACTGAGGGTTCTTTTTCATATCTCAAATAAAATAATTTCGACTTCTATTCCTCCATTCTAGTTATTCATTAACCTCTCCTTCATGCTCAGCATTATCTTTATCAAAATCTGAGAAAGAATATTAATCTAATTCTCAGAATCACTTTGACAAAAATGTTACTGATGTCCATAAGAAAATTTGGACAAGAATAAGTTCAATTCCAAAAGAAGTCAATCTGACCTATTATTGTACATTGAAGCCATGTAAAAATATTTAGGTTTTCAGAGAATCCAAGTGAAACTAGAGAGTTTCAACTGAGAAATATATTTGGGAGATTTATTCGAGTCCAAAAGTCCAAAACAGAGCTTGAGAAACAACGGAGGAAGTTGAAAAGAAAGAGAACTAGCATCAGGTTGGTCTGGATGTCATCAGTTTTGATTTTGGCATTAAGTTTACTACCCACATCCAAAAACGTCACCATTTGAAAGCATTATTCAACCCAGATTGGTGGAGCATCTGTTCCCTAGTAGGTGTAATTTCCATCACTTTCAGCCAAGATCCTCTTCATCTTAGATTGCCCAATCACCACTTCTGGTCTTGGACCAAAATGCTTAAGCCACAGTCCTGTTGGTTCTCCAGATAATAGTGAATTGACCATTCCTTTCACTTTGCTAATGGTACAGGTGCAGTGTCTTGTACCACCCTTAACACTACACTACAAGCTAACTGCTGGTATGACCTGTGACTCTTAAATTACCCTTCCTTTTGAGGTATCCAGGCTTTCTGTAACACTATACCAATTTAAGCAGAGCTAATAAGCGCAGGTCTCTATGGGAAGAAAACAATCCCTATCCACTACTCTGAATCACAGCTGAAGGACCTGGAGCTGGATCAGCAGGAGGACCCAGCAGTCTCAAATGAATATTAGAAATGCTGATGAGAGACTTGAGCCTCTCTCCTACACTTAGGTTTCTATCTGTAGTCAGGGTTGGAAGCCATAGGAATCAGATCATAAACTCATCCTGATTAAAAATAATATTGATTTATGTACAAACATGCTGGCACTGACAGCATGTACCTAAAGAGTGGAATGGACCATTTTAAGAACTTACTAACCTGAATTTATATTCTAGTGCCCAGATGCCCATCCCAGGGCATGCTTATATTTATTGGCATTTGCTAAATGCAGCAAAGGCACAGGACCACTAGCTTTTAATTAATAGATTTACTAATGTTAAGATCTACAGAATACTTCACAAGCATGATCATAGAATCATAGAATCATAGAATAGTTTGGGTTGGAAGGGACCTTTAAAGGTCATCTAGTCCAACCCCCCTGCAATGAGCAGGGACACCCTCAACTAGATCAGGTTGCTCAGAGCCCCATCCAGCCTGACCTTGAATGTTTCCAGGGATGGGGCATGTACCACTTCACTGGGCAACCTGTTCCAGTGTGTCACCACCCTCATTGTAAAAAATGTCTTCCTTATATCTAGTCTAAATCTACCCTCTTTTAGTTTAAAACCATTCCCTCTTGTCCTATCTCAACAGGCCCTGCTAAAAAGTTTTTCCCCGTCTTTCTTATAAGCCCCCTTTAAGTACTAAAAGGCTGCAATATGATCTACTGTTGCAGGTTGTCTGAGGGAAGATTTTCCCCTTATTTAGCTTGTTATAACAGAGACTTTAACTCCTCAGTTTCTAAATTCCCTAGGAAAAAACGGTCAAATTTCTTGACCATATCAAAACTATTCATATATGTTTGAGGGCCATGAAACACACGCCCTGTACACCTCAGAGAGCCAGGAGCAGACACCCATTGCCACCACAGGATGCAGCTGGCCTGAGGCACTGCTGTGTCCCACGGCAGCCTCATCTGGGATACCAGTTATCTGGCAACACCACGCTAGCACGACCCACTGGTCATGCTGGGGCTGTGTGTACACCCACAGGGATGAAATTTCTACCTCCCCAGCACTTGTGGAGAAAAGTTTCCACAAAGATGTGAACACCTGGAAGGCAGAAGAAAACCCAGTGGCCTCCCAAGCTGATTTTGTCTCAGTCACATTATACATTCTGGCACACGAGTTGTTGCAAACTGTTTGCATGCTACATGCAGTTTGAGCCACAACCTGCTTGCCCTGATGTCATTTATCAGCAAAATTGTCAGTTACTACTTGTGTGAGCAATAACAACATAAGATAGATAAGTCTTCAATAATACATAGCAATCATCCATAATTTAAGCGCGACCACCTACAAAACAATACTGCTAAGTCCCGTATACAGCTGAATTGACAAAGGAAGAGACCATAGTAATTCATTACAAATCTGCCAGGAATCCTCGGGTAAGTAACCAGCGTGAACATCCGCTAACGTATGCAAAAAGCATGGCTGGCTGTAACCCATCCTTTTGTTTGAGGGGAGGAGAGGGGCTCGTGCTCTAGAACAGCCTTCACACCTTGGGAAAGCTATAAAGTTTCTCAGATTCTAGGTCATATATATATATAAAAGCAGAATTTGGCTTGCTGAGATTGCCTTTAAGTCTCAGCCTGTAAGAACAGACACATTTAAATCATTGGAGAGCTAAACTGCAAGCTAAGATCACACTGGCTTTATATTTACGACTGAAGTACACAAATATCTTCAGAGTACAAGTCAAGACACAACTGACTAAAGGGACCACTGAGACCATTATGAAAGATCATGGGAAGAAACGGTCCCAGCATAGCAGCCACCTAATCAAGGGCAGTGTTTTAGCTGTACGCATCTCTGAAAATAAGTGTTTTAAGGAAGGTCGATATGGAGGACAGTAACTGGGCACATATCTTACAGAAGGACCCTGGAATCCAAAAGACGTTCAATTTCACTGGTGTTTGCGATCACGTCCTTTGCCATCAGAGTTGCAAAACGCTTTCAGGAAATTTGAAATATATGCCACAGAAGAAAGGAAACTGGGACTGGGGAAAGAGTTTGGAGATGAGAACATGTATTACAAATAGCCAGCTCAGACTAAAGGGCTTGGAGACCATAACAGTGGGAATCCTGAAAGAATTATGTTTCCATAAAAATAATATACAGCAGATTTAAGCTCTAACAAAACATTTAGAAATGTGGCGTACTTATTCTGAGGAAAGGTAGAAACAGGATCTTCCTAGGTAACTTCCCACTTACTCAGTTCCCTGCAGAGTATTCATTTGGTAAATACAATCTTTCAAGTATTCACTTCTGATTAAAGTCTCCCACACATTTTGCATATGGAAGAAAAGAAGTGATTTCTAATTCTGAAGGTATTTGAAGTATCTGAAGTTTTTTGCAAAGGTACAATAACAACAGTCCATAAGCAGCACATCATCATTTGTGACTAATCAGCAAATTCAGCTGGCGCATAAATTGACAAGAAATGTCATCAATGTAAATGAACGTTTTCAGCCCGTTAGAAAAGAGCACCAGCTTCGTGTTACAACTGAAAGAATGGCTCCGTTTTGGAAAGTCATTCACTATCATGCTATAGACAATGACCCCTGTCAAAAGATTTAACAAAGTTCACAGGTCAATGCAGTGGGAGGATCTCTGCTGTCCTGACTCTTAGTAATAGTCTAATCATGCAGAAAAAGTTTTAAGTGTTGATAATTTAGTGAATGAAATTCATGCCTTTTGACCCTGAATGAAGAGACAAGGGAGATTCATCTTGTCTTCAATTAAGTTTAAAGCTATTTTTAAACACCTTATCTGAGCCAAGCGTCACAGGATCCTAGTATTTTTAATGCAGTTTTCAAGCTGTATCATAAATTAAATCTGCAGATACCGGGTGCTGGGAAAAATTTTTCACACAACAGCCGTGAAATTCTAATCCTGCTGAAGTCAATGGGAGTGCTGCCATTTCTTCAACAGGGTCTGGATTTCAGCCATATTGTTTAAAGTCTCTGAGCACTGTCTTGGCTACGCTACCCACATGCTGTTCCCAATGGGTTCACTGGCAGAAAAAAAAAATACTACGTAAATGCTGAATATTGCAGCTGAAGAAGGGACAATATCGCAATCTGAAGAATATGTCTGACTTCAGTTATGAAATTTCTAAGATGCAGGAACCATTTCATTAGGTTAAATTAATCGATAAATGGCAAATAATCCATCAGCACTGAAACCGTTGTCAGTTTGTGTTAAGATGCTACACGAGGGTTCGATAGCACCCTAAATGTGAGGAGCCACATGGGTTAGTAGTTAGCACAGCAGAAAACTATAAAGCTAATTTGCCCTGTGAACTGCACAGATCAGTCTCAGACCCAGAAACTGCTGCCCTAAAAATCTAGGGTAAAGATGCCCTAAAAATCTAGGGTAAAGATACCCTAAAACCAGAGCGTGCCTACCTGCGATTTCAGTAAACAATATAGTCAGTTGTCCACACACCTTCTTTTCTTCGCGCAGTGAGATGAAGGGGCTAATGCTGTATGTATGCAAAGCCATAACCAAGACTTTTGCAGACTTCAGACCACTTTGCTCTACGGGTCAGAGCTGTGAGGAGCAGTGCTGTGTCCCAGAAATGCCATAGCCAGGGCCACAACAAGGGGGCAAGAGAGGAAGGGAATCATGTCCCAGCTCTGCTGCCTCTGAGCCTGCCGGTGAAAGGAGACAACCAGAAGGCAACAGGGACCAGAATACCTCTGTAAGTCTCTCCCCATAGCTTAGACAAATTTGGCCCAGCAAAAATTGCCTTTGCGATTGAGCTTTTTGGGTCTTAGGGGTGTTTTTACTCTACCAGCATTTCTGTGCTAACTGGTTTACTCCACCACAGCTGCATCTGCAGAAAAGGAGCTCTGCCCGCCCGGTGATTTTGTGTTTCTGTACAGCAAAACATTCCTAGTGTAGTCAAAAATCTTACTCACATGCTCATTTTAAACGTCTCCCCAAATTCAGTGGAACTATATATCTATGCAAAATTAAATACCTATGTCAAGTGTTTGCAGAACAGAGCCTAAAGGTAGAAGAAAAGCTTATACTGGGAATAGCTGTGACATAAATTGTTTATATTTTGCCTTTAGCTAGAGTAGGTCATCTCTATTATCATTACTTTTTCATCTTAACATTATACCACTGAAGACTTAGGGTAGCATACCTATTAGTTATTCTACCTGGACTTGTCCAAAGCATTTGACACTGTCCCGCATGGCATCCTGGTCTCTAAATTGGAGAGACATGGATTCAATGGATGGACCACTCAGTAGATAAGGAATTGGTTGGATGGTCACACTCAAAGAGTTGTGGTCAACAGCTCAATGTTCAAGTGGAGGCCAGTGACGAGTGGTGTTCCTCAGGGGTCGGTATTGGGACCGGCGCTGTTCAACATCTTTGTTGGTGACATGGACAGTGGCATTGAGTGCACGCTCAGCAAGTTTGCCAACGACACCAAGCTGTGTGGTGCAGTCGACACACTGGAGGGAAGAGATGCCATCCAGAGGGACCTTGACAGGCCTGAGAGGTGGGCCTGTGCGAACCTCACAAAGTTCAACAAGGCCAAGTGCAAGGTCCTGCACATGGGTCAAGGCAATCCCAAGCACAAATACAGACTGGGCGGAGAATGGATTGAGAGCAGCCCTGAGGAGAAGGGCTTGGGGCTGTTGGTTGATGAGAAGCTCAACATGACCTGGCAATGTGCACTTGCAGTCCAGAAAGCCAGACATATCCTGGGCTGCATCCAAAGAAGCGTAACCAGCAAGTTAAGGGAGGTGGTTCTGCCCCTCTGCTCCGCTCTCGCAAGACCCCACCTGGAGTACTGCATTCAGTTCTGGAGCCCCCAACACAAAAAGGACACAGACCTGTTGGAGCGAGTCCAGACAAGGGCCACAAAGATGATCAGAGGGCTGGAGCACCTCTCCTATGAAGACAGGCTGAGAGTGTTGGGCTTGTTCAGCCTGGAGAAGAGGAGGCTCCAGGGATACCTTCTAGCAGCCTTCCAGTACCTAAAGGGGCCCTCCAAGAAAGCTGGAGAGGGACTTTTGACAAGGGCCTGTAGTGACAGGACAAGGGGGAATGGCTTTCAACTGAAAGAGGGTAGATTTAGATTAAATCTAAGGAAGAAATTTTTCACTATAAGGGTGGTGAGGCACTGGACCAGATTGCCCAGAGAAGTTGTGGATGCCCCCTCCCTGGAAGTGTTCAAGGCCAGGCTGGATGGGGCTTTGAGCAACCTGGTGTAGTGGAAAGTGTCTCCGCCCATGGCAGGGGGGTTGGAACTAGATGATCTTGAAGGTCCCTTCCAACCCAACCCATTCTAGGATTCTATGCATTATGTTATTACACTACTTTGTGGCTCTGAGTATGGCCCAGGTTTGCCCTGCTAGAAGTCACAGCCCTCCAGCTACCATCGACCTTCCAGCCGTCACATACAGCACACCAGCAGCCTGCCTGTCCTGCTCATCGTCACCTGCTGCGTCACTGGGTGCAGCGAGCCTCGTGCCTCCAGACTTTGGGGAACGATGAGGTCTAGCTCATACTATTCCTTCCCTGAGACCAGCTAGCAACCCTGGGCCAAAGCCCAGCCACATGTTAGCTGTTAGCTCAGGCTGCTTATAAATAACATGTTAATAGCTGTAAAGTTTTTCCTAGGCGAGGCATTCTGCTTTCTGCTTTGATAGGAGCATGTTTTTGTTTGGGGAGGGATCCTCAAATACATGTCGGGATGTACCAGCTGAGCCAAACTAAATCAAGCTCACAACATGTGCGTGTGTGCGCGTGTGTGTGTGTGCAACAGGCAGCAGCAGCAGTTTAAAGCCCCAATCTGACACACCCCGTTCAGATCATTTTCCCCTTGAAGTCTGCCTCCTCTTTGTACCCTGTCCTCTTTATTTCTCACACAGAAAAAAATCTCTTCCTGACTCAATTTCCTACAGGATAAATTAATTAGAAGTGGCTGTTGGTTCCCGCCGGAGTGTGTGTAACACGAAGGAAACTCTGAATGTGACGTTAAAGACCAAAAAGGCCAGAATTTCAAAGGCTTTTTGATACCCCAGTTTTTAAGAGTACTAGCACAGACACATCCGATCTTGACCCATAAAAACTGAGGGGGGCTGCACTGGAAGGGTCCATACTCTCAGCTCCGCAAAGCACATCTGTAGAGGGTACGGTACGCTCTGCAGTGGTGTCCTGAGTGCTGCTGGGGGAGCACAGCTGGGGTCTACATCCTTTGCCCCTTCCCCAAGCCATGTCTCCAGCACAGCGAGGCGAGGAGCTTCAAGCAGCATCCCTGGCTGTGAGGAAGTCATTGCTTTCAGGCAGCACGGGGCTGAGCTGGGTGGCTGTACACAGCAAATCAAAGGCCTCCATGGGATCATTTCCAAAACCATTTCCAGCACGGGCCTTTCTGAGAGCATGGGCTGGGCTGCAGCAAACGCCGCATGCAAGCATTACACCCTGAAAACTTACAGATGTGTAACTTCTTCACCAAGGTTTCCCGGTGGGCTGCACCATCCTGGGGCAGTACACTGCCTGTCAGAACAGTTACCCCTCCGAGGGTTACCCCTCTGCTTTGGGAGGAGAGAATTTAGGTATGGCCATTCCTTGGGGGCTTAAACAACCTGAGTGCCAAGAGCTGCTTGCAGGAAGCCATGACCAGAGGAGCTCCACTCAATGTTGCCTGCTGCACGGCCAGGAGCCAGTGCTGCCATGGGGACGCAGCTTTGGGAGGGACTTTTTGGGTTATACAAGCGGAGTAGAGCACTATGGCACATGGAGCAGTGAGTGTTCCTGGCTACTTAGGATTAAAATGCTTAACGAGACAGCGCCTGCCTCCTAACCCCCGTGGGAAGCGCCCTGCCTATCCCACAGTCCCACGGGTAGACCGACCTGCCCCATGCCCCGGGCTGCTCCACGTTAGCACCAGCACCGCTGCCCTCGTAGCCGTGCCACAGCAGGGGCAGAAAAGCTGGCATCCCCCAGGTCCAAAGACACGGGGAGAGCAGCCAGGCTCGTCTGGTGCTGGTGCCGCTCAGAAATGAGTCATCAGTCACCCGTCCCTTGCACTGGGGTGAACAGGAGCAGCATCCCTACACCACCTCTTCATCAAGAATAACCTCTGTTGCTGGCGAGATGCTCCTCTTCCTGAATGTATCAGGCTTCTAGCAAAGAGCTCCTCAGCAAAAGTTAAGAAATATACCCTGGCCTTCAGGCTCCTCCTTGGGCTTTGTCATTAGCCAGTGACAAGCAGCTCATTAAGAAATATTCTGTATTTTTTCTGTAGGTTCCTGTCTTGGCACTTATAAGATTACAGCATGTGACAGAGCGGATGGGCGTTAGCCTTTTCAGCCTGACAGCTACGCGTACGGATTGCTGCTTGAGCCACAGGGCATCTTCCAAAAGAAATCATCCTCACAGAGTGTGATAGATGGACAGAAACTTGAAACATCTGCGAAGGCTAAAAAAATCCCATGTTAGGAGCCCGCTCAGAGTGACGAAACCCAGTGTCCGTGAGACAGTGATCTGTAGGGGCTGCCCTCTACATGCTGCTCTGCCGTGGTGAGCCAGGGTTCAGCTGTCCCTCTCCACACTTACTTGTTTCTTTTCATTAGTATGACTGAGACAAACCAGAAACTACAAGTGGAAGTTTATTCTGTCTTTTGCTGCAGCCCAGGCAAATTCAGAATGCCAACTGATTTCAAAGGAGACTTTCCTTCTAGGGACTGGGCTTCCATATATTTATTATTAAAAAAAAAAAAAATTGGTCACAGCTGTGGGAGCTTAATAGATGTCTGCCATGTAGATTCCTACTGCCCTTCCATATTTTTAGTGCTTTAAAATATGTTTGCCATCTGTTCCTGCCACAGCATTAAAAACAATCACAGTGACTCTTTACACAGAGGCCTTAGGATGGAAGTTGAATGGAGACCACTAGATCACAAGTGACATGATGCCAAGTACAGTGAATATAATGAGTGTGTGGCCAGATTTTTAAAGAGCGCTGTTTGGAACCCCCTTCCCTCCAGTGCTAAGGGTCATTTATATACATGTGTCAGTACAAAAACGTGCCTCTAAGAACCGGGCTCAGAATGCAAATAGTTGAAGCAACTGGTGAAAAGGCCTGAAGTTCAATGCTGTGTTTTACCCTGTTACACACATCTCAATTTCTAACCAGTCAATAGGCAAAAAGATGGAAAACAGATCAGAAACAGAGGACATGTATTAAGGCAACGTAGAAATGAACTTGTATCCTGAGAGGAATTTTTCCTTCCCCCCAACTCCGCGGAGGATAACAGCTGATAACTCATTAGGTCGTTGCCGAAAGCGCTGAGCTGAGCTAATATTGATGAAGTGGCTTTCTGTCTCCTCCAAGTTAAATACCATGCTCCTGGCCAAAATATTTGTTATTACTCAAAGACGAGGTTCTCAATTTCCTTTTGATTTTTAACATACAGGCAATCATCTGCTTCCATTTTTTAATTGCTCTCATTTCTCATTTTGTTGGAAAACTGGCTTTCAGCCGGATCCTTAAAGATCCCTCAATGATGACAAACAAGTAACAGCGAAGTGAAAGCAGATGACCTCTTTCCATTATCTAAACAGTATTAGATGGCAGATGAATGCTATTTTCTTTGGGGTTTTTGGGTTTTTTCTACTGCTAGGTGCAACTACATTTTCAGGTAGGTCAACAACATTGAACCAACTTGCTTAACACAGAGGGTACCCTGTGTCTTCACCCCTGTTGTCTTCCCAGAGTTACATATTAGCATTTCCATCCATTTTAACTGCCCATATTTTAAACATCCACCACTCCCTCTTGTAGGCTGGATGATGAAGCATGCAATCATGCTGTTCAGTTCTGGGCACACTGCAAAGAATTCCTCCCTAATTTGACATTAATGTGAATGTAGAGTGATTATAAGCACGGCACTGAAGCTTCATTGTGGAAACTAGACAAAGATGAGAATCAGATTCAGAATCAAAGTATTTCAAGCCAAAAACTACCCTCCCCAGTTGGTTTTGCTGTTCCAAGAGGTGATAAACTCTTAAAGGTTCAGGGCCTGTGCTGCATTGTTCCTCATGCTGTGCACAAATGTTTTATACAAACATACAGGAGCCATGGGAGACAGAGACTTGCTATTTGCGTGGCACTTTAAAAACTACTCACACTCTTCTCACACCACAGAAACACAGAGATATCACATCTTACCATAACAATGTGTCTACCATAATAAATGAAGCACTGGTGGCCCAATTCCACCTCTCTTAAGACCAATGTAAAATCCATTGTAAACAAGGCCATTAGGTTTTACCACTGAGGACCAGGAGACTTGGGTATGACTCCAAGGCCAAGATCCTCAGCTGATACCGACAGAATTATAGAATATTAACTAGCTCTCCAGATTTTAATAGAACTATATAATTTCCAGCAATTTTTTTCTCCAGTCCTAATTCTCTCAGATACCTTTTTGGACCACACCTATTATAATCCCATAATATACAGCATATTACTTCATTCATGATTTACTTGACATTTTGTCAATCGCTTTGTATACACTGTGGAAAACAGTCCCAAGGCCAGTTCCCTGTGTTTGAAGCCTTGCAAACACCCATCCCATGTTTGGAGATGTCTTGACCATGACTCTACATTTCAACCATCCCTTCCTGGACATTGAAACTACTCTGACACTGCACTGGAAGCATACAGACCATAGATACAATTTTAAAAGGCCTCTGGAAAGTTTCTTGGTGAGGAACTCTTGATCTCAATCATCTCTTTACATATGAGGTTTGAGGAATGTAAAGTGCTGAGAAAATCTGCTGCTTAAACCCGCAGACCAAGAAATACATTCCTCCTCCAAAATCCACTGGCATGGTGCAACGTTGCATCACTCCTGACCACAGACTGCACTCTGTGCTATCACGGAGTCCTAACTACCCAGCGGGGCACACAACTCATTCCACAGATAACTTTCCCATGGAATGCCTGTATTTTTTTTTTAATTGTTCACAAACTGTTTCTTAATTTGCATCTTCATAGTTCCATGTTCAAAAAAAAAAGTTTGTTAATGTTATCTTTCGTGTCTGCCAGAAGTCACAAAGCCCTTTAACACACAGCCTGAGATTGTGGAAGTTGGCAGATGAGCTTACACGCTTTGTTTCCCATCTCGCAGAACTGAGGTATCAGTTCATACTCTTGCCCCATGTCATTGCCCAGATCTCACTCATCATAGATGAGCCAAACGGCATACCCTCGTTACAATAAAACTGAGCAATTCTGCTGCAAGAAGTCGAAGACTTACGTTCAGCAAAGCAGTGCTGTTTGTGAGATGGCTTAGAGCCTATTCTTTTTAGAAGATAACTTTCCTAACATATTCAATTCCTCCATTTTGCTGAATGAACCAGCCCTAGAAATGGGGCAGCCATTTCTCTTCAATGCTTTTTTAAGTGATCTTTTCCTGATGGTCAACAGAGGGGAAGTATGAGTCCAAGTAATGTGCAATCATATCATAATTCCAGTACTCTCCTGCATATGGGAATTGTAGTTGTGCCAGACTTTGTATGGACAGAAAACAAAATTCTTGCAGCTGTATGTTAGGCATGACATGTTTTGAACTGAATGTTGGGCCTTCGGTGCAAATACCTACACTGATGGACAAGTTCTTTTCTCTGCGTGCTTTATTTGTCAACATGGACTCCCATTTGCAAGGCCATCCTTGTGTAAGGGGTTTTTCTCCCAGGCATTTACTATCAGCTTCTCCAGATGTTTTGCTAGAAGTTTTGGCCTTTTGCAAAACATCCCTTCATAGAAATGTAGACTTCTTTATTCAGGAAAAAAGAGGGAAAAAAAACTGAAAATGGAAAAAAAGGCTAGTTTCACAACTGTCTATGGTTTGTACAAATCCAAAAGACGTTTGCCTGCAAAATATCACTACTGAATTCCCCCAGTAAATTATATGTAGCCTGATTTACTCTTTCAGTGTCAGGCAACTTGTTGAGTGCTATTTTTAATTGAAGCTCAATTCTGGAGTCCCATCTGTCCAGGAAGACCTTTAAATTTCTGCAATGACTTAAGCCTTATTGAAATCAATGGTATCAAAATAGATGTTTAGTTGTTGTTGGGCATTCCTTGATCAATTTTGTCTTTTCGCAGAGATTAGCCTCATGCAAAACTTTCCTGTGCATTTTTGTTCTTTACAGAATGATGCAGCACACCTACAGCAAAAATTAATCTTTTCACTGGTATCTGAAGATCTGTTTCTTGTTTTTGTCATTACTGTGTTAAAGGTTATTAAAATGCATACTGGTAGCAATTACTTATTTCTGCGAAGTCACCCTCCTATCATCCATTCCCCTTTGAAGAGCAGCAGTGAGAACAAAATCTGCTCTCTGTTACGCAGATACAGCTTTTACCCAAACAGCTCACCCAGTTGAAGCATCTGGTTGCTGCCTGCACTAAATTTCATTTTACAGGCCAGGTGCCTTACAATTAATAAATTAAGTCTTCACTAAATCTTTCAGTTGGTTTTTCATCTTTTTCTGAAATTAAGCTGTTTAAGCCTGAAGTTCATTCAAGCCATTAAAATGGAGAACTTGCCATTTCTACTTCATACTCCAGTGGGTTTTGAATCAGCCATGAATGGCAGCGAGGTGCCAGTGCTAAAAGCAGACTTTCTGCACAACGTCTGCTGTTCATTTTTGGTTGGGGTCTTCTACAGGGTGCTCCAGAAGTGACTGCCTAGAGTTGCATCAGAGGCAGCAGATTACAGGCATGGCTGTCCTCTCGCTCCTGCCGAAGACACTGAGACAACAGATACCTTCCACTTCTGCTGTCACCACAGGACAAGTTTTCATTTACTCCAACTGCTTCAAAAAACCCAACCTATTGCATGTATTGGTGTGCGAGTTCACCATTATCAAAGAGTTTTCTGAACTGTTCTCTCTTCCCTGCCTTATTCCCTGCCTCCACACCCCAGATACAGAGTACCGCACCTTGCGATGTGCATGCAGGTACATGAGCATGACAAGAGGAAGATGAATGAAACAGCTGCTACCCCAAAGCAAGGCTAGAGAGAGGGAAACATGTATTCCTTTCCCTGGGTTGGAAGGGGAGGGTTGTTAATGTTCTGAAGTGCATTGAGGACATCCACTTGTTCCTATTACTATTGGGAATTGTTTATGTTTCCCCGGGTTTTGAAAAGCACCTCTCACGGTGGCAACTTCCAAGTCTTTGCTGGTTCAGGTACTGTCTCGCTCCCGATGTCAATGATAGAAATCCTATCTGAGATTACATGGACGCTGCCATTCCCAGCCTTCCTGCTAGATTCTTACCTTGATGTTTTGAAACTTTATTAGGTCCTTACAGGCCTAACAACTGTTTTCTCCTTGTGTGAGTGATGGCCTTTTTTGGAACAGAAATAAATCTATCCACAGGTCTAAACCTGAGTTCATGATTAAATACTTTTCTGGGCCAGATTCTGATTAACCCTTGCAGAAAATTCTGCTAAAAGGTAACAGGCAGCAACAATAAAATCCATTAATAACTGTTTGATTAATTTTATAACTTTTTCTTTTGAACAATTTCTACCAAAACCGGTTGGTTTCATCTTTGTAGGCTTAACCAGGAAAACAGTTTACATTTTAGCTGATATGCACAAGTGCAAAATACATGTCTGCTGAAAATACCCCATGTATCAGGTCTGCTCACTCTGTAAAGTGTGGAGTTATTATCTTTTCCTTTACCTCTGACATATATTTCCATGGCCAGAACACATCTAAATACTAGTCAGTTAGGCTTGCTTTGAGCACCTACTTACACCAAGATGTAAGTAGACAGGTCTGTGACCATGCTGCCAACTCTGAAGTAGGAGCTGAACAAGAGCAGAACAAAAACACAGTGCTTCACTAATAGAGATCTGCTCCATAACAACACTCTACCGTGATGCAGAATATACAGCTATATCACTAATAATAGTAACCTAGTGCAAACAGACTCATCTGGGAGATGTGAATAAAATTACAGATTTGAACACCTTTCCTCCACTGGCGGGTGGGACACTTAACAATACAACAATATATGGAAGCTGTGAGAAGAAAAACTGCAGTGTATAACATGCAACACTATTTCAGTCATTTTAAAGAAGCTTGCTCAACGGAGCCTTTGAAAGCTACTGTGGAAGCAGGGGGGTGGGAAGAGAGCGCCTGGAGATTGCAGATGGGAAATCTGACGCTCAGGTTAAAGTGAACAGTGTCCGGTGTCTATAATAGCTACAAATGAAGGCAATCAATACTATGTACGAAATACCACTGTAATGCTCTATAGTCTTAGATATCGCTAAATGAATACAGATGGCATGTCTTCATCTGAAGTACTTTGATCAGATGGAATATAACACAGATTTTTGTCCCTAACAAAGCTTGACTCAAAACAAGACACAAAATGGAATGGGCCAGAAGGTCGCGTTAACCTTGTGGTTTATAGCAAAGTGCAGTGGGAGACAAAAATGGCCCAATGTTTAGAAGTTTTGCACGTGGGTAGAGCCAGAAAGTCTGGCTGCTATCTGTTACCTAGCATTAGCAGGCAAAGGAAGAAGCGTTAATGGGGGGTTAAGGCAAAGATTGGTAATCTACTATTAGTGAACCAATATGTCTGTCACTTTTGTGTTCATTAGTTGATCAAGCTGTCAAAACTTTAGGAGACTGAATGATGGAAATAATCTAGCAATTCCCATTTAATAGCCAGCACTATTCTATCTGTGTACAGTCTGCTTCGGCATTCTCCACCGGTGTGGGACTGCAGCAGTGTGTCAGATGCTGCAGCATTGCATACACAGGACGGTGACGGGCTGTTGAATGCTTCGAAGACAGCAGAAAAGACTGATCGGTCAGATATATGTCATGTAGAGAAAATATTGAGAATTCAGATACTCTTCTGAAAACTTCAGTAGGTTTAACAGAAGCATTTCTGTTCAATGCAAACTACAGCAATTAACATAGCTGCTTTTAATTTCGTATTATTTTACAAACATCTGTGGATGCACTTTCCCAGCAGCCTTTCGGGATAAATCAGAGACATTTCTGACTCTTTGGCAAACAGAAGCAGACGGATTCGTATTGGCAAGACAGCAGCCTGCATTTGAGCTTATGGCACCCCCCGGTTTTGTACCGATCAAACAGTGAAGCGCCTGCAGAGCCAGCTGTCTGCGTGCAGGCACAAGGCTGGGGCTCTGGACACTCCTCAGATCCTACATGTTCATTTCCGAATCAGGATACTTTCAAATGGAAATTATTTTCCAAATGAGAGGCCAACCTTCACCAGAGGATATCTGTACCATCACCTACAGCCTTGATGCTCAGGTCTGCCATGTGTATCAGACCCTATTCCTGTCCCTAAGTGGGATCGAGTAAGGGATTTCTGTAGAAATACCATCATTACTCTCCTGTGAAAATCAATCCCCTGCCCTCCACACCTGATGACCTTCGAAAATACTTTTTCCCTATTTTTTGTGGAAACCCATAGATGTCAACAAGCATTGCTGCTTCCACAGAGTGTCATTATCACTGCTGTAATAAACAAACTTTATGGCCTCGAGCTAAATGTAATATTTCAAAGTTAAAGAGCCCCAATCAATACTTTCATTATCTGCACTATAAATTATCCATTAATGGAAGCTCATTAGGAAAGGCACCATCTTTTTCTCCCCGTACCTCCGAGTGTTGCTCTGGGCTCCCGCTGGCATTGCAGGCTGTACGGCTTTATGGAGAGCGTTTTCCTTAGCAACGGCCGGGAAGCCTGCAGGGTCAGGGCTTCGGAAAGCGAGAGGGGAAGGAAGCAAGGGAGCAGGCAGAGCTCGTTTCCTCTTTCCTTTAAGCACAGCAGGAAGGCAAGAAATAGGTCATGGCAGACTACTCACCTGCTTCGCAAGCTTCGAGCAGGGATGAAGCTGGTTTGGACATTTCTCTTTGAAAAGGCGAGAGTGCACCGGGAGCACATTCTTCCTCCTCCTTCAGACAAGTCCTTAACTCGGTTGCCCCCAAGAAGCAGAATTTGGAGCTTGAAATCCACAAAGTGGTCACCACAGCTAGATTAAAATACCAGAGGATATTTAATTCTGCTGATTTTACTGAATCCGTTCTCAGATCTCCGAGGCACCCACTAATTCCGCTAGAAAGCAAACAATAGCTGAAGTTGCTAGATTTGAGTATCAGATGACTTTCTAGGCATGTTGAGCTAATTAAGGTAAAAGAGGAAGTAGATTACTTAATCAGGTGTTTTCCTAACATGAAGACCCCCAATATTTCATCCACATCATAATTTAGCTGAATTTAAAAAAAAAAAAAAAAAAAAAAAAAAAGAGAGAAAAGAAAAGAAAAAAAAAAGAAAAAAAAAGAAAAAAAACTTATATTAAATTTTATTGGAATTAACTAGTTATTTAGAAAGGAAGATAAATCCAGAATATAATGATGTTAGTTCAAACCACAGTATTGTAGGGAGCCTTTGCTTTCTGAAGTTCTCTTTGCTGGTACCTATAGACACATTACTTTGAGAGTTCAAATCCGTCATAGCTCTGACACATTCAAGAAAACTGGAAACTAGATATATCATGTAGCCATATAATAGGTATTTTGCATTACCTTCATCTGTGCTCGAACTCATTCTGCCTGATCATATACCAGCTAAACAGAAAAAAAAACATGTACAAGGAAAAAGTAGCAGATAACACAAAGCTGGGGAAGTGACAGGAAAACTCACTTCAGCAAGTTATGTTGCCCAGTTAAGACACAATGAGAAACTGTGGGAACAGTCTGCATTTTCGCCATCCATGTGCTGCCCAGACAGCACACAAATGTGCAAGTTTATGGTCCGTAAAAATGTCCCTAACAAGCATTTGTATTTGGTTTGGGTTTTTTCTAACTTGCTGTCCACGTATATGCCTTTTAACACATTCCTGATGAAGAACTGGAGAAAAGAGCTGTAATACAGTACGAAAGGCCTCTCTCACCCCCAGAGCATCCCAAAGGATGGGTTTCTAGCACTGCTGAAGGCGCAGCACGGCAACGGACGCTCCTCCAGGGCAGAGGCCCCTGGCTCCTTCAGCGCAGGCTCCAGGGACGGGGTCGCCTGAGCTTCCAGAAAACCACGATCTCCAAAAGACTCAGAGAAGCACATCAAGATCTTATAACTGTTCAACATACTTGACTGCAAGTTGGAGATGCAGCACGTTTGTTTCAGCTGCTCTCCTCAGAGCGAGGGGTGTGCGAGGCTCCCGCTGCCGCCTCGCGCTGAGACCTGCCCCGGGGACAGCCAAAACTGCAGCCGCACGAGTCCCCGGACTCTGTCCTCCCTTATGCAAAAATGATGGATGAGGTGGGGGGATCAACTTCTTCTTGCAAAGCTGAGTTTTCTTTTACATAGCTAAAGTCCTGGGTTGTATTTTTTTTCTTATGATATAATAAAACCTTTTGCTTTCTTAAACCGCTGCATCATCCAAAGCAACTCGGCCTTTGAAAAGTCTCCTGATTCTCAGCAAACCCTTCAGCCTAGACCTGGTGCCAAATGGCCTGAGTATATCTGGAAGCAAATTTCCTAACTATGACATGACAAATCCACAATTTGCTTTATTTATATTGTCATAACACTTACAGTTATGTCCTTTGTGCCAAGCAAAGAAAGAAACAAAGGTGCCACAGAAGATTTTAATTTGGCTGTGGAAAATCAGCTGAGTCACCTTCTGAATGGAAGTTTCTAAGATAACAATTTCTTGGTTATGTCAGTGACATACCAAACTTTCAATCTCTGTTTTCTTGACTGAAGCAAGTGTTTCTCAGGAAAAAAAATGTTAAAATATTTTTTTTTCCTTCTGCAGAAATCCAGGTTGAATGGAAAAATACTTTTTCTTGAAGTCATTCACCCCAAACTTCCTCATTTTACTTTTACCAAAAATAAAAAGGAATTACAGATCTCTCTCTTCTTAGTTATAGTGGCAGAAAACTCACTTATTTGAGGGACAGTGCAGGGAATAATAATTCCATTTCAAACTGTTTAACATTTTCACCTAGAAATCACTGTGTCATTGAATAGAATCTGGTTTGGTCTTTTTTTTTTTAACATTTTGACCTCACTTTCTAACTTCCAGGTTGCCCACGTGTGCTCCTGCCTTTTCTTCCCCCATGCGGCTCCACAACCTGCACACCAGTGTCCTGAATCCACTGTTTGCGTAGGAGGCCATGGAGACACACAGCCGAGCACTGGGGTGAGCTGTTACTGCATCCTATACGTGCGGGAGTGCTAATTCCTGCCAAAATACTCAAAACAACATTGTGTGCGTTTTTCATGCAAAATTCCACACCTCAGGTTTCAAAAATCAGGCCAAACCTAAGCAAACTCTTGAAGGGAAAGGTAACACGACTGTTCTGCTGTGCGTGGCCTCTCGATTTCTGGTTTACCAATTCGCTTTGATAAACCTGTCAATATCAATGTATTTCAGACAGAAAATTAATCCGCATATAATTGTCAACTGGAAATTGCTTTGTTACCCCAAAACGGTGAGTCCTATACTCAATACCTTAGCCAAGGTAAATACTTACTTCTTGACCAATATTAACCCAATCCAAGAATGAAAGCTATTAAAATTATGCTTAGAAACCAAGGGGCATGTCAGACAGCTGATGTCATTAATTCAGGGACAAACAATCTGCAGTTGCTGAAGCAACCAAAATATGCAGCATTTGCTCTATTCTAGCTGCGCAAACTTGCCTATTTGGTTCCTCTCTCTGCCCTGTTTATCATCATAGCCTTCAACTTAAGTTAGATCAAAGGCAATTTGAAGTAAACGCGGTCGGTTTGTGGTACGTTTGTGCAATTATAGTCCAGTCCTAATGCATATAAGGGATACTTACCAACAGAGTATTCAGACTGAAGTCACGAAGGTAGGATGTGCAGAGGTACAAGCTCTCTGGAAAGCTTGTCCCCAGTGACTGAGGGGCACTTTGGAGGACTGCCATGGGGTGCATATTCACCCATGGGCAGGCAGGAGAGGAGCGTATCAATTTGTCCTCTTCCCCCACAGCAGTCAGGAGCAAAGCCAGACCCTGCCTCCGCCTCTCACCTCCGGAGCTCTCTGCCAGCTGCCAAGGTCACCCCTTTCCTCCTGGTGACACAGAAAGCCTTCAAAGTATTCATTGTTCACATTTACCATGGGTAAAGAAAATGATTGGGAGGAAAACACCTCAGATTTGTTTCTTACATCCAAAATTGCTCTTTCCTCCTCTATCTACACCTCTGCTACACACTTGGTGACAAGTTGAATAGGGACTTTATGGGAACCTGAGGCAAATGAGGCCATAAATCCCCTGGGGCGGTTTGAGCAAGTCCAGTTAAGAGCTAAGGGTGCTCAGCACCTTTGCAGGGGTCTCAGCATGCTGACAGATTTAGCCTTCTCATTTTTAATTTCCACTTTCAGCTATTTCAAAACTATTCTTAGCAGCATCCATGCTTCACACCACAGCTTTACTGTTATTCTGCCGCCTCAGAATGTTCATATTCTGGGTATCTGTGTGCTGATCTGTTAGCTGCCTTTCTGCTTGGTTTTATATTTTCTTTCCTTGGTGGTGGTATTTCATCATTTTCTCGTATCACTTCCTTTGCTTCTGATGGGCTTAAAGTTCATAGGGGTTGCAGTATGATCAAATGATTTGGGTCTAGCTACCATCTCTGCAGCAGCAATGTTTCCTCTGCAGCTGACCACCCAAGCTGGATCTTCGTTGCTCTCCTACTGCACTCCAGTCACTGCACTGATTCACTCGCACTGTAGGAAAATTCATACATGCTTACACCCAGCTATTTCAGAATCGATCTAGACCTTCAGGTTCATGAGCAGAGACGCTCTGGGGAAACGAATGCTGAGACTCGTCACAAGTGCTTGTGGGAGCCAAGTTTTCTATTTGTATTCATAAATCTTCACTGGCACACACAACCGTGGGCTCAATATTACCTCACTCACCTGAGCAATTACCGCTGATCAGCACAGCTGCCATGGAGAATCATTGTGCACATGTGGGCTGAACACAATGCATGAACTAAAAGCCTCCAAACACTGTTTATTTAGAGGGAATAGCAGATTTCTTACAAAGAATATTGAGGAAATCATGGTCTCTTTCTAGACATTCCTCTTAAAGGAAAAGATGGTAAACTCTCTGGAGTTATTTGTGAGTTGCTCTCTGTTACAATTGGAAGTACATCAAGAGGACATTGCGGTAAAAGCACGTTACATCTTCATTCCATAATTCAAACCTGCAGAAGTAGATCCAGATGGGAAAATTTTTCTATCATGCACTGCTAAGTTGTATAAACTCAGTATTTATCACAGTAAAAGGGAACACTATAAAAGGGAAAGTAGTAATGGCAGCTACAAGATGCATCAACCCACAGCCTTGTCTATTTTATTACTTCCTTAGCAAACACAGTAAGAAATACATATTTCATTCACTGCTGCTATTGCTATTATGGTCAGCATTACAGATGGGAGGTCTGTCATTGAGAGAGGTTGATGAAGGTGGTAAAATATCAGTCTTGACTGACAAATGTGAGAAAAAATTGACCTCTTATTGAACAACTCTGCTAATAGCTTGACTCATCTATCCCCAGTAAAAAACTAGCACCAGGAAAAGCTGCTAGGTGGATAAGAACACGGTAATTGAGATATAGATGATAACTTTGCTGTTATGAATAAACGATATCATGTTCCTTCATGCTCTGATCTTCCCCTTGACTCAAAGTGTGACATAGTGAGGGGCCAGAACACAGGTCAGCTGAAACGTGCGTTACGCAGACCATCACAGCCTCTCAGCTTTCTGGCAAATAATAAATCCCAGCAAAAGGTAGATGAGAGAAGGGAGGGGGAATTCAAATGAAGAGTATTCTCCTGCATTCGTGAAAAGCAAAAAGCCACCTACAAATGGCAAACATAAGGATGAGGGTGGGCTGGGAATTAAGGCACAGTTTGGTATTCACTGGGTTTGTTTCAACTCTTAGTTTTGCCAGAAATTTACTTTGTCCCCACCCCTTACAGATTAAGAAAACACACTATTTGTCTCACTTATTTAGATTGACAGTGATGAGCAGTAAAATCTGTTTATACTGTGAGCACAAAGCCACACAATGGATCCCTTGGGCTTGCTAGTGCCTTTAGATATGCTATAATACAAATACATTGTTGTGTTTAAAAAAAAAAAAAAAAAAATGGAATCTCTTACTTTCAACTGTGGGGAAAGAAAACCCCAAAACTCAGCAACAGTAGTTGTTGTTTGAAACAGTCTTCCGGGAGCAATAGCAGGCCTGCAACCATTTTGGCTGTTATTTTTTGAGTTACTTGTAAGTGTTACTTTCATTGAACAAAGAACAAAATATTAAGAGAAAGATAGACAGAAGTGGTGCCTGCCACCAAGCTATCACTGTCACTGACATCGCCACAGAAAGACAAATTAACCAAACAAAACACACTTTATTGTGTAGGTTGAGTTTTGAGTCAATTTTCCAGTTGAAACACGCGTATGGAAGCAACGACTGGCCCGTCTCAGAGGGCACGGCCGAGAGCACACGGGAGGAGGGTGAGCTCAGACAGGACTAACAGGGCTGCACCGACTAGGCGGAGAGCAAAACCAGGGAATCCTGTAAACTGCACTCTGCTTCCAGCATCGGGAATGTGAAAGAACTTTTTCTTGGAAGCTTGACTGGGAGTCAACAAGGAGAGCATCTGACGGCTTTAAGACACAGGAAGAGCAGAGCAACACAAAAAAGAATATTTAGTCGGTGGATAATGCGTAAATCAGATCAGATGATAGAAAGAGAAGGAGAAACGAGCATCTAAGTCATAGCAAGATCTCTAGAGAGTCTGTGCAACCTCTGGAGCATCGCAGATTTCCAGATCCCACGTGAACTGAGATTTTCAGGATTTGTCTTGTTAGCTACCACTGAGTTGTGACCATGAAAATAAGGCCACAAATGGTTCCAAGACTGATCATGCTATGCAACGGAATATGACAAAATCGCACAAAAGGATCTCAATACCATGCAAAAATAAAGGGACTTCTAAAAGTTATCTGAATGGAAGCTGCTTAGGACTTGATCCATCCTTTAACGCGTTAAGATGGAAAGAAAAAATATGCATACACTTTCTCTGATGTCTTTAAATGAAACATTAGGGCTTTAACTGGTGAATGGACAACACTGATGTGGCACCACGTTTCTCATTCAGCTTTAACATAAGACACATGCAAGTTATTTTTGTTCGTGTTCGGCTGGCAGATGCATCCATTTGAAAAAATGTGCGATGGGAAGCTTGCTAGACAGTGACGCAACACGATGTGCAGCGCCAAAGCAAACTTTGTGTCTGTTCTTTTCACAACAACATTAAATGAATTGGAAATAAATCCACTGAAGTGACTGGATTACACTCATCTAGAAACCAAGATCGGGTTGTGACTCCACACAGTTGTCTTTGCACCAGCAGGGAAGGTAAGAGGTCCTTGTTCTGCAGGTCTCCTTTTTCCCTGCCCCATTAGGGGGTTTGGGCAGTGCTATGCCACTAAGCATGGGACTGAATCTCCTCTCCTGCCTTTGAACACCCTGAATTTTCATAGGAAGGAGATTGATAGGATTCATCACTCTCTTAGAATGGTTTTTACTGAAAGCCATGTACAGTAAAACAACATAGACATAGCCCACAAATTTATGAGTCTTATGCAAGAACCTAAAGAAGTAAAGCACCTTTAAACTCCTTGCTTTGTCACAACTTTCTCCCTTTAGCTATTCAAAGTAGGAACTACCAACATCATGTGTGCATGAAGGACCCTCCAGACAAGAGACGGAAAGACCTCACTCTATACTCACCCTCAACAAGGGCAACCATCAGCAAACTTGCCATCATCCAGGACCTGGCTTTGCTCGCCTCTCAAAAATAACAAGGCTATATAGTCCTATGCTTCCTACCTATGAACTTCCTACAGAGGCCCTTGTCAGAAAAGGACTTTGTACTTCACTAAAAAGCACACAACAGTCTTCTCCCATCCCTAAATCTTGGAACAAGTGTTTTTATTAGATGGCTACTACAAATGCTACTCATCCCTGGAGAGGTAGTTTAAGATTATTTAGATGTATAATGAATGTGTAAGGGCTTTGACTTTCTTGCAGACATTTAGCAATTACGGTTGCTTCCTCTTTTGGAAGCATGCATAAAGGATCCATATGAAGCTTTATCTTGCGCAGTTTGGGGCTTTTTTTCTGCAATTGCCAGTCAGAACACTGAGCCAGAGCTAAAGAAACATGAACAGAGCTGAGTACTTTGTAGGATAAAGGGTTGGATCAGTTCATGCACGCTTTGAATCTCCTGGATAAATCTTCTTCTTCAAGATGAAGTTCATTTATAAATCTGTAAAAATCTTACTGTAGACTTTTCCAAGCCAATTTCAGGCTGCAAATCTAAAATACTTATTCATATATTTAACTTGATACACATGAGCAGTTCTATTGATTTTTCTTTATATTGAGTTCAGCGGAGCTACTCACATGTGTCAGAGTAAGCAAAAAGCATAAGTGTTTGTGGGACAGTGATTTAATTGCTCTGATCTCTTTTTTTTTTTTTAGCTATTCTTCGTGAAGGATTGACTGCTAGAGGAAACCACCAAAGGAGATGGTAAATTTTCCAGCTCTGGTATTTTCAATTAAGTTTGCAAGCGTCTCCTGGAAATATGCTTTAACTAGCCCCGGACAACTTAGCTGAGAGGTACTGGGTGAAATATAACAGGCTGAAACAGGCAGAAAAGCAGACTAACAGAGTACTCTTTTCATCTTAAACATAGTGATCCACCGGAAGAAGTCTTCATCACTAGATATCTCTCTCTAGCATCCTTTCATCTATCTAATATCTTTATGTTTAATACTTATATGTTCCCATATATGGAGTATATAGTAAAACATATGATGTGATAACACACATATTTCTACGTAGTTATGTACCTTCTATGTATATTTGCCTTGGACCGAAGGTAAAAGACAGAATATTGCACATATTAGAGAATAATCTGGTAAATATTTATGCCTTGATTTTTCTTTCCTCGTTCAAGGCAATTACATATTTGCTGTCCCAAAATATTGATAATCCAGCACAAAGTTTTGGCCTTGCTCTCATTCCTTTTAACATTCAAGACTGCTGTTGGCTTTTCCTCTCCCTCAGTAGTTTGAACATTAAGAGGAAAGACTGAACACTGAATCTATTTCTCAGAGTGCACCAGCCTACCCTCGTGCTGACCATGTTCAAGAAACTGCACTAGGAATTTTCTTTTTTCTGCTGAGAAGGAGAGGATGAAGGAGGAAAGAATGACCAATTATAAACTCTGTTGTCTTTAGATGAAAGAACCTTTTGTGGTGTTCTTCAATCTCTTGTTTGGGCTGTCAACAGCAATTTGATAAAGAATGTTCCTATGTCTGACCTGTTTTTTCAAGAGAGTAACCTATAGTGTGTATTATCTAAAGCCAGGGGATAATCATCCATTATACTCTGTACTGCTGTTCCTGCAAGCTGAGCATAGCCTTAAAACCCAGATAAGTTGATTGATAGTTGTGTTGAGAAAGCTGCTACTAACGATATTTTAGTTAAAGGGGGAAAAAAATTAAAGTTTCTTAATCTGATTCTCCCCCACCCCCAACACCACACTTCAGAGGCCAAAGCTCATGATAACTGTTTTGTGTGAATGGTCAATTGTTACAAATTCTAATTGGTGTCTGGGTCAGTCCCTTTGAAATGGCTGCTGTGCTCTAGTAATTTTTTCAATTATTCTTAACACTGACAAAACTTTGGATCTTGTCAAAAAATCGTTCAGATTTTTATAGTAGGTAAGAACATGGAACAAGATTAGCCTGGATTAGAAAGATTCCTACATACATTATCACCAAGGTTATAATTATAGTTTAACTCTCTTTTTCTTTGCTCTCAAAATAATGATTAACTAGCTCAGCAGGGTTTTCTTCCTGTAAGTACTTACTGAATGCTTTATAAGAATCATTGTAGAAATGCATATGTGTATTCCTTGGCTGATTTATTAATAAATTGGGAAAATGTGAAGTTCAGCTAGGAATCTTATCAGACATATTTTATAGAACTAGATTTTGGACTTAGATAAGTCCTATGCAGAACAGGATCTGTGTTAGTCAATCGTGTGCCCTCACTGACAGAAGTCAAGAAGTGACCGAGGACCAGTTCTCCATCAGGGTTACTTAGGGAAGCCTCAAGACCGACTGTTTTTCTACTGAGCTCAGACTTCAAAAGAGGTGGAGTATGTTCGAACAAAGTCAGAACCACATCTTCTTCTTTCACCAGCAAGTCCTCAGACCGAACAATGAAATTACCTTTAAGGTCACTTTTCTACAGCAAAAATTACCTCTGAATCTAGGTGACAATTATATCAATTGTTTCCCTGTGAGACAAGCAGACAAATATGAACAACTGTCTGAATTTTTGTATTGGTCCTTCCTTCAGCAGAAATCTTTAAAATACAGAGACAGACATATCAAATCACAAGAGACCTTAAATCAAGAGTTCATTAGTAAATCAGATTAGATTATAGACACCAAATTATCTATAACTATTGTCACAAATTTCCTAAATTATCAGTAAACCTTAATCACTTACCCAGCAACTAGTTCATAGCTCTGTCATTGGTTCATGAACCTGAGAAATGAAGTTTGAGTCCTCTGCAACTCGGGATTCTGGTGCGAATCCTTCTGCCACAACTCAGGACCAACACATTGCTTAACTAAAGTTATCACAGCTTTTAAGCTTTGCACCTGGTCCGAAGTGTCATCCACTACACGGAGAAGAGATCGTCTTTAATCCACTTCAAGCATTTTCAGCCAGCTTGAACTGCTCCACACTTTCTGTACAAAGATCTATTCTGATAGTGGTTTAATGAACTCATTCTGATCACATGCATTTAAAACCAGAATGTCACCATTGGTAATATCCAATACATAGGTTATAATGTAAATTAAACATGTTTTAATCTAACAAGAAACAAAAGTCACTGATAATTCTGTAGACTGGTAACATTCACTGAATCCTTATTCTCCAATGCCATAACTATACTGTTCCCTTCCCCTACTTTGGGTTCTCTTTCCATTCTTACAGAGCCAATCAAAAATGTGAATTTCTGACTTCTTTTCAGGGCTCAGTTATTTCCTTGGTTCCTGGTGTAATCACTGCTTTACTGTTTTACAGTACTTTTCGTGTCGTTGGTACATCTTATTTGCTTTAATAGGCAAGTGGGGGTTCCGATTCTGGAAAATTTTTCTCAGAATGACTCCAACAGGAGTTTTCCATCTGGAGAGCCTGCAGAGCTCTTAATTAGTGAAAGGAATCTGGTTTCCAACGGCCAGGTGTTGTCTTCTCAAGATCTACAAATTGAACTTAGACAGTACTCAATCTGATATTTATAGATGTCAAAACACTTGAAACAGGCGTCAGTCTCCTCCCAGGTGTGACAACTTCTGCTCGGTTCAGTTTCTGTATTCCAAGTTCTCAAGAGTTGCGTTACCTCAACAATTTATAAAAAATGCGAGTGTGCGTTACCTCTTCCACAGGTTGCATAAGTCAGGTGAAAGGGCATGATTTCTCACTCTGTTCAGGGAATGATAAAGAAAGTATGGTGAAGCATGCACAGTGTTAGCAAAGTTGCAGTCAGCCTTTAGACTTTTATTTCATGCTCCAGAGAGCAGCCGTGGAAGTCTGTCAAAGTGCACAAAGCTGCGCTCTTCAGAGCTGATTTCTTGCTGGTCGTGTCAGGCTCCATTTGTTACACTTGCACACGTAACGTTGCACTCCGCCTCAACATTTTTGCTTGTGAACTAATCCATGGAGTACTTCCAAAATATAATTAAAATCAATATTGATTTCATCATATTGTCATTGGAAATACTGCTTGAACACTCTGCATGCACTGACTTGTGCAACAGAATGGGGATGGGGTGTCTGGATTTTGTGGGTATCAGGTGTCTTCAGAGCCCAAAGCATGACTTTGGTTGAGCTGGCCTCTATCACAACAAGAAGTCAGCCTTAAATTGAAGAACTGAGGCACAGTTTTGAATGGTGAAATAAGTGAAAAATACTGAAAAAGGTCTGAATTTTGCTCCTCTCTAATTCTCATGATTTTTTAATCTGTTAATGAAATAATTCTGAAGCCCCAAAAATATTGTGATTTAAAAAAATGTTCCTATTCCAAATAAAAGCTGCAAAAAATGGGAAAAAAAAAAATCCACAAATATATGAAAATAAGTTCTTTCATTTGTCAATATTTCATTTCTACTTCAGACATTTGAAAATTTATTCAGTTGATCTGTAATTCTTTTTCTCTTTTAGAGGAAAAACAAAAAAAAAGGCATTATTTGGAATCACAAAGTTAGCACTTGTCATTTTGAAAATGTTGCATCTAAAAATTCTGATGATTTTGCAGTGTTTCCAGAATGCCCAAGAGCCAAGTATTTCAGCCAAATACCCTTTCCCATGATGGGTTTCGGATGAATCAGCATTTACAATTAAATATCGCTGAAAAATTTCTTACCAGATCTACAGCCGGTGTTCCTGTCTGAGAGGGATTCATAAAATGACACCGAACTTTGAGATTCTAGTTATGATAGCCATTGACACTGTCTTTCACCTGTGGGGTATCAAATTTCTACGGGCCTGGGGTCTCATCCTCACCCTGTCACAGGTTACCCACATAACCCTGACCAGCTTGGCTAGTTCTTCCCCTCCTTAATTGTCCCCTTTTCAGTTTTTTCATCCCTAGGTCAATATTACCTACTAAATGCATAGCAAGGCAAGATATATTATTTAGGGTCAAATTAGACCATTGAGCTACTGAAGTGCCCTTGGGTTCCAGCAGGGACAACTAGATTTGCTGGTCAGAGCAACAGTGGTGGGAGGACACCAGCACCAGCTCTGGAAACCTGCTAGAGTAGTGAACAGGTTACACACTTTACATTTGATAGCCCATTTCTCCCACAGCAGTGATATAAAGAAATTGGCACAAATCTGAGTCCACACTACACCTGTCCTAGAGATTAGGACAGCCCTCATGGTATGTATGTTACCCTCACGTCTATCTTCCACCCTCTGCCCTAAGGGACTATGCTACTTTTCCAGTCATTCCCACCTGTTCACACATAACAAAGTTGCACAGGCAAAACGCTCATGCATGCGTTACAGGCAGATGTAACAGAGATTACATAACGTAACCATAGAAATCTTCACTGATAGAAGGTTTTTCTGTGTTCCTTATCCATGTTAGGTGGCATCCAGGCTCTCCCTAGCCAGACTTTGTTCTCCAGTACACACATATTGAGAAAGCTGAAGTGGATTTCAAGTTACTTCATGTTTACTCAGCAGAGGATCTCTAACCCACACATCAGCATCATCGCTGATATGTGACACACTTGTATTTGTCAGCCTTAAGATCATAGCCAAGATGGGTCCCATTTTGCTGTGCTAAATACATAATAAATTATATTCTTCTTTACCATTTTCCCTTGGACATAATACTTAGGGCAGTGGGGTCACTCGCAAATGCTCTTGAGAGAGGTGTTGCTTACTTGAAAATAAGGGTAGGAGCCATAGAGCTGCTTCTGTGAGCAAAATATGTTGTGTTATTGATATACTGTGGTTAGATTGCCTAGTGGAAGTGGAAGTGAGATAGATATATTGACAGACAAACAGACAGATAGGTTGATAGATGGTAGCTAAAAGGATTCATTCTATAAATGAAACTAAACAACATATTTTAACACTGACCCTGAACAAAATAATACAGAAATTGTCATTGTATTGGCCGTGTATTGTTTCACTGAAATATGAAGAAAAGGGGACATAGCGAACTTTTTTAAACTTTGATTGTACATCACCAGCTTAGGTACTGCTTCACTGTGCTATGAGTTTTCTGGGCCTACGCATTCGGGAAGGAAACAAAGCAGAACACACGCAATAAAGACTTCAGGAAAGGGTAAAGAAAAGCCACATCAATGGTAGAAGGATTGGACAGCATCCCGGTTCATACGGCTGAGGATGGAAGAGATTACACAAGTCCTGATGATACTGTAAACCTCTTCAAAGTGGAGGTTTCAAACAACGTGAAAGTGATCAAACCAAGGAATGGAGCCTAAAACTACATGTGGTACGATCCAAGCCATTCTTTCGGGGTGGGAGGGGATCGTATCAGACAGAGCAGTTAAGCATTGGGAGAGAGGTAATGGAGGTAATTGAGGCACCATCGCCAGAACTATTCAATAATAGATTAGATAAGTAGTAGAAATAACGTAGGGGAATATCCTGCATGACGTAGGGAGTTGAACTAAATCACCCAGGAGGAGAATAATTGCAATTATAGATCTGTTCCACCGCCACTAGAAAACAGTGGTGCCAGGTGCAAGTATTAATTTTAGTAAAAACTGAACTGGAATGTACGTACTCTCAAACATAGCCAAAAGCCATATATGTTCTGTTTAGGAATGAGCTCAACCCCATTTCACAGACATATATTATTGCATTAATTTTAGTTTTTGCAAAGTTGATGCTGTCTGACACTGGAAAAGGACTTCACCTACAAAGTCTGCTGAAGATAAGTCCCTGCTGCTTCATTTCATTCATATTGGGAGAGTGTTATGTTCGATTTGTGAACCCGACATTTCATTGTAGTTTTTTGCATGTTCATAAAAAGGACCTTGGAATAATCTGAGTATATAAAACAATCTGAGAATACAAATGGTATATTCCTCTGGGCCTTGTAGCAGAAAGCAAAAACAGCAGTGGAAAATTAGCACACATAGCCTTCAGAAGATGCAAACACTTCTCATTTTCTTTAGCCATTTCTAAGAGCCTGATGTATGACACATCTCAGGTCTTGCCTCCAGTAAATTCAGCCATGGTTTTCTTACCATTTTTATTGAGAGGAGCACCCAGATACTCTTCAGAAAAGGCCTGATGGAAAGAGACTCTTTCCAAGCCACTTGACTTACTTTGGTATGATGCCCCCATGGTTTGCTAGGTGTGCTCCTCAGCTTCCAAGCAGATCTGCGAGGGTTAGAGTGATGAATCAAGTCTGACAATAGCGCTTTGCCAAAACATAACTATGGAGTGAAAAGCCATATGTTTACAAATGCATGCCTTTCAGAAGTTCCCAGAGCCTCTCCCCAATTGCTTTACTTACAATGTTTCGTGGTGTTTGCTTACAGTAATCCCTGGGCAGACTTACGGGGAAGGCGCTCTCAGTTCATCACGTGCAGTCCCCTGCTATTCCTGTCACCGTCCTAAGTAGCCCCTTTCGTAATATGAAGTCAGTGAATTCAAAGAAAACAGGAGAATCCATTGACCCTGGCATCTGACCCAGGGCAAAAGATGACACTAAAGGGACAAGCAGACATATTAGGGACATTTCCCCATTGATTTGGATCAGAGTCCAATGACATGGCACAGGGGACTCATGTCCTAACTGTACCAGCCATCTGCCGTTTCTGATAGTGACGCTTATAGATTCTCTGTCTCTTGACACATGCAAATGACTGAGAGATCGAGTTTCTGTTATTGGGAGACTTCATTAAAGGTGAGATTTGTCTTAATAACTGAGTTGCTAGTCTTAATAACTGAGTTGCTAGTCTTAATACTTATTTCAAACTATTTGCATTTCTAAATCAGAAATCTTCTTTTCAAGAAAAAATTATTCTTTCAGGATAAAATTCATCTAGCGAAATAACACCATGGAAACATTAAGAAACAATGTTGCTTGATATCTTTTTTAGTTCTGTGAGCTCCTTAATATGAAGATATAACTTTATTTTCCAGGTACAATTTCACAGATTTCATGATGCAATCTGTAAGTTCATGATGCTAAGCATACTCCTTTTTGAATGTAGCTGCTATCTTTTCATCTGTTTTGCCTGGATCCCAATTTTACAACTTTTACCACATGGTAATTAAAGCTTGTTGACACAAGGATATAAACTATGCCGTTCTCCTTATCCATTAAAAAGTCAGGTTTAGCAGTCTGGGGAAGCAGACACATATGTGAAGTAATTATCTAATAATGGAAATTGAATACAGATATTTAGTTACAAATCCACAAATTACAGGCTCTTTTAAAAACACATGCACATCCTACCACATAACATTTCCTACAGAGTAATTAGAGTTCTTTGCATCTATAATTTCACATTAATGACTGTCTAAGCAAACATTGAAATTACACAGTAATATGCTATAACAGCTCTAGATTACTTCACTTGTGTTGTACAAAAAGACAGAGTATGTATCAGAGAAGTTGTCAAACAATCCTACATGTACAAAATGTTAGAGACAGCTATAAATAAAACTTTTTTAACCATTTAGCATTTTTCAGTGTCCTATTATCTGCTAAAACATACAGATGTATCTGAAAATACGTGCACATAGTTATTTACTCAGCTGATGACTAGGAATCAGTGTACAGATATTATAAATCTCAGTCTCAGAAGAACATGGGGATGTTCAGATCTTTATGTGTTCGCACAGAGGATTCACTCCAACTCAGTGACAGACAGCGAAAGATTCAGTAGACATTGCAACCCTAAGGAAAGAATAAAAGACATTGGTCATTTGCAAAACAGATCTAAAATTGTCACTTATTTACAAAAATGAGAAATAGGGAATGTTTATGTTGTCAGGAGCAACTTAAGGAAGTATGTAACGAAGTGAGTATAGTCTCTACATGTGTATGTTGATGTACATTCCCTAGAGCTTCGGAACTCAGAGAACATTAAGGTTAGCTGGTAGCCAAATCTCCTTTCTGATTTGAATAGTGGCGTTACTTTAAAAAGACATAATAATTGTATATAGGGATTGTTTTTCAGTCATGATGCCTACAAAGAACTAAAGTTCACACCAATCTTTCAAGTTGTGTGGCTGTGTGGGTAGCTTTGCTTTTCTCACTGGTGGTCACAAATAAAACTTTGAAATGTTCCTAGAGAAAATCTTCAAGCTGAACTGAGGTTCTTGTAGCTGCCCTGTAACTGACTGTTGAAAGAAATGGAGAACTGGATCTGGCAGATTTGAGGAGGAGAGCCAAGATGAAAGCTAATCTAGATTCAGCCAAGTGCTGATCTTCATCAGTTGCTAGGATGCCATCCCTACTTGAGAAAAGCCATGCTGGTTCAATAATTTAAATTCAAGATAGAAGACAACCATGAAGAAGAACTTCCCCAGTTGTTCTCTCATATGGGTGCACCCTTTATAAAGGTCATACTTCTGACCTCTGTAAATCTGAGTATGAAGTAATGAAAAAAATCAAAACTGTGGTAAAGTATCTGTTGCTTAATAAGGTGTCGTTTCGTCCTGTATAACGATTCACAAACACCTGATGAAAAAGGTTTGAGCAAACTAAGGTGCCTTCTGCTCCAACCAGACCAACTCAGACATTGCTGACCCAAAGGACACGTGTGACCAAAGCAGACTGTGGAGAACTGAAATCCAGATGTGGATCTGTACAATGCGGTCTTTACTCAAAGCTCTGCCACTGCCTTTGTCCTCAAACCCACCCATTGATTCTGGTCTGACACAACACCCAATTGTCCTGGTAGACTCATGATTTGTGTCTCATGTATTGGGTTGCTGACTCCAGACAAGGCTCCTGACCCTCTGACCACATACCTGCTTGTAAAAGCAGCCTCCGTTGTCCGCTAGGTCCTAAAAGGCTCACAGCTGGGCACACAATTTTACTTGAAAATCTGTTACTCGCTGCTGTGCTTCAGCCCTCTTTAGAGACCCTTCAGGCATGTCTGTGTCTTCCTCTCCTGCTTCGTACCTTCTAGCTCACAGCATGTTTTCCAATCTTGTAGACTTTCTCTGCTTGTGTAGTCTCAATTGCTTTTTTGTGCAAATAAATAACTTGATTTTGATGATACAGCTGGGAATGTTGTGCTGTTTCACACTGGACTTTCCTTTGTGCTTCATTTTTCTTATATGGTTACTATTTTGCATCATAACTATGAGGATATTGCTACTTCACATCCTATAAAAAGGAAAAGATCTCAATCTGCCAAATTCAGCTCTAAGTCAGACACAGTCTAGAGGTTACATCCTTGCCTTCTAATCAGTGTTTGTAAGGAAAGCAGAATCAGGCCCAGCCCAATTTAACCTGCAAAATGAGCCCCCTACATCCATTCACATGACAAGGCAGAGAAGAGAGACTAATGGCCTTTCAACAAAAAAGTGCAGTTGGACCTCTGCTGTACGGAACATGCACACAAAACATTTTTACTGTGTCTCCCTCCAAACTGATTTTTTCTTGTTCATGATGATTTTGGATGGTCAATGGTGTGCCTTTTCTGTGATGTTGTGATGAACTCTTATCTTCCTTAAATTTGATTAATCTTGCTTAGATTCAAACGAGTCTCCCCTGGGGGTGAGGCTATGACTCTTCTTTCTCTACCTAATTCCAGTAATGTAAAGTAATGTAAATCTGTGGTGGCTGACTTGCAGAACATGAAAGAATACTGCACTTTGGGGTAATGTCAACAGAGCAGACAAGCGACAAGGTTTCCTCACTCTCCAGCACAAGTACCTGGATCTTCTGGTTCTTGACATGCTCTTGAACAAGAAAAGCTGCCACATGCAACAGTGTGATAGAGCCTGATCATCCTAATCTCAGGGAATTTTACAATATCACAGGTGAGATGAAAATCATGTTTCCTGGAGCTGCTGTGCTTACGATCAGCCATCTGGGGCTTTCATGAAGAGACGGAGTGGCTTTTTTAAGCCCTTGTATTGCACTGTTTCATGAGCAGTGCATTTATGTGTGTATCCAGTGCACTTATGTATCCAACTGCTTTTCAAATATATTCCTGTTGAGAAAGGTTGTGTTTGATTACGACCCTTCTTTTGGAAGGTTCAGGGGCGAGGTCTTAGCCATATCTTTCTTTTCTGTTCAGTTTACAGAGTACTCTGGGGCAGGCTGTCATTACATATGTGCCATGCCTAACACAAGGGATCTCCCAGCACAGGTAGAGCCTCTAGTTATTCTTCTAATGCAAAAAAAATTTGAAAAAAAAAATAAAAAAACTAATATATATAAAAATTGCAGCACTGTGTATGAGCTTTTAATAGAGAATCCCTTCAATACAGAACACATCATGTCTTCCACTCGCTTCTCACCCAGCTGCACTATCTCTTTTCATCGTGTCAAACCTTAACAGCACTTTTTTAAATCTCAGTTCCAGCAACTAATCAGTTCTAGCACTTTGGTGCTGTTTTTTTTCTTCTCAAACTGTTTTGCAAGCTCTTACAGAGGGTTTTTTGTTTAGTTTTGTCGAGGTTTGTTTCGGTTTTAAAGTATCCCATCAAGAGGTTAGCCAGCACTAATCTCCTGCTATATGGTAGCTAATAGCAATCTCTTGAAGCAGTAAGGAACGATTTGTAATTGCAAATGCAATTGTTTTAAGCCCTAAAAGAAACGTCAGTAGTGTTCAGTGTGATCAGCCCTGACTGCTCAGCCGGGAATCCTGACACACCGTGAACTTGGGTTTCTTCAGAGAAAGCCACCTTGCCGCTCGCCGTGTTACCCCACGTAGCAACAGTTTGGTTAGCATTTTTTGCCAATGATCTCGATACCGACAGTTATACTTTGATGGGGGACGAGTACTGCGGGATGTTATGTGCTTTCTCCGGCTACCCGGGTGTTTCAGGCGTTCACCGATGGCCACATTAACTCCTAACGATCGTAGCTTTGGAGCTGGTCGGCAGCAAGTTGTGACATCGGACTGTGCGCTGGAACTACGGCTCGCAGAAGATCTCTTTCTGATGGTTTTATTCTGAAAAACTCACTTCGGGGTTTGGATCCGTATTTTCCTTCAGTTGCCTCTGTAACTCCAGAAACAAATCGGACGGCAAATTGATAAAACAGAGAGAAGAATAAGACTGAAAATGGGTTTGGATGAATGCGGTGAAAAGTAGATTAATTGCCGAATAGCGGCTTCTTATATAATTCTCTTTCACCACGGAGACATCTGAGGCTGCAGTTATGCGGAGCGGCAGTTTCCTTAAAGGAATTTTAGTTCCATGTTAAAGAACTAAGAAAGAGACCTCAGCGTACAGCGGCCGCATCTGATCAACTTCCATTGCTAGGGATTCTGAAAAAACGGATTTGCCTCTGTCGGTAGTGATGAATCTCGTGCGTAATCCAGTAAGGGTGTATCGGCATTGGCAAACACTAGAAGTAACAATCAAAAGGGGGGTTCCGATATAGAACATCAGTTATGAAAAAAATAGGCAAACACGAACCATGTCACATCACCCTTGGAATAAGGACATCATCGCTTTCTGCATGTCTCCAAAATGTTTTTAGCCACGGGGGTACCCGCGGACTCAGAGGATCTTATTTCTTTAACTACGATTATAAAGTCAGATCAGAAAAGAGGGGTCGTTCGTGTAACCCCAACCGTTAATTCGTCGCCTGCACCTTCCCGGGAGCTGCGGTTTGGGGGAACCTGAGCTGTGAAGTGCACCCGGCAGGTCCCCTTCAGCGTGTCCACTCATTGTACTGTCCTTCCAACAGCCTCCAGAGTATTTACTCTTTGCAGAGCAAGGGCACCCTGCGAGACTCCTCCTTCTGCTTGACACTAATTCGAGACCGATTAAAAGCGAGAGGTCAAACAACGCTCCCAGACCACCGCAACCGTGAGAAAACTGCGCGCAGCCGCCGAAGCCGCTTCCCGGAGCTCGGCCGGCGCAAGGACCGCCTCGGCCCCGGCCCGCCGGCTGCCGTACCCCCGCCTGCGGTAACCCCCGGCTGCGGTACCACCCCGGCTGCGGTACCCCCGGCGACAGCCCTGCGGCCGCACGTCCCGCCGCGGAGTGAATCACGGCGGCGGCTTTGGGCCGCGGGGCTCCCGCTGGCGCCGGGGCCCCCTCGCCGGCTGGCCCACGCATCTGCACACGAGGGGCGTCGCGCATCTCTATTAATGGCCCACGGAAAGACAAGGGGAAGAAGAGTGAGGAAAGGGAAGAAAAACAGTGCTTATCTAGCTGAAACACCTATCGCCTTTTTTCCCACTGGGAACTCGACAGTTGCCCGTTTTCGCACGCACCGGGTGAATTTCGTAATGCCGCAGTTGTATTTTAAACCTTATTTTTAAATAAAAACCATCGATGCACTCTAGGAAATATCTTTCGTTTGATACTGCCTAGTAGTAACTGTATTGAAAAGGCATGCATTTCAGATTTCTGAAAAGGTTTATTTCCAACCTATTTCCAAAGCGTGGGAACTTGGAAACCAAAGGACGAAAAAACGTTTGGAAATCGGGGGGGAGGGGGGGGGGGGGGGGGGGGAAGGGGGGGGGGCGACAACAAAAAACCCCCCCACTTCTTTACCCTAGGATAGCAGATAAAATTGTCCCACGAGATTTCGGGGGCGGGGTTAGCACGAGAAGTATGGGAGACAGCTTGTCTTGTTCTGCAAACACATCAGACGAGCCACAGTTTGAGAACCATTAGCACAAAAAGTTGAGAGAGAGCTGGATTTTTCGGGAGGGGAAAAAAAAAAATCAGCGAAGCCACAGTTTAAGAACCAGATCTGAGGGAAGGTGTCTGCATTTGATAATGGCAAAGATGGGAGGAAGTTAATCTGAGGATGTTAGAGGTGGAGGGTTGAGATACAGAGGAGCACATCGTGGCCTTCGCTTTTAGCGTGCTGTATTAAAATTGGCTCGGTCACGGTACAGCGACGGCCCACGGCGCTGGGGCAGACGCGGGACACAGTCCCCGTGGCTGAGGCAGAGTATCGGGTCCCTGAAATACGGGCACGGGATAATTTGGGAGGGAAGGAGGGAGGGAGGCAGAACACATCCCGGTTTCTTTGGTGACTCCGTGTTATCTTCTCCGTCCTGACCAAAGAAAAAGCGCTGCAAGAGCGAGGGCGGGCTTGCAGCGCCCTTTGAAGCTTTAATAACGGGTCGGGCGGCCCACGGACACGCATGAGAGGGGAGCCCAAGCGGGCCCTCCTTGGGCCGGGGGCGCTGCCGCCGGCTGTGGCGAAGGCGGACACCCCACCGACACGGCGGGGCATAAATACATCGGGGCGGCCCCCGGCAGGAGGAAGGTCGGGGGCCAGGGGGAGAGGCTATACGTCCCCGTCCACCAGGCTGAAGTGTTTGCCCGGCCCGGGGAGGCAGAGGTAGGGGATGGCGCTGCCCGGGTAGAGCAGGGGAAGGGCAGCGGCAGCAAGCAGCGGCTGAGCAGGGCGCTGTCCTTGTAAAGGGGCCGGGAAGGAGAGAGCCGCGGCGGCGGCGGGGGGCGGCGGCTCCCCGGGGGGATCCGCCGGCCCCGGCCCCGGGCCCTCGGGCTCGGCCGACATCTGTCTCTTGAGCTTGTTGCGGCGGTTCTGGAACCAGATCTTCACCTGGGTCTCGGTGAGGTGCAGCGAGGCGGCCAGCCCGGCCCGCTCCGAGCTGCTCAGGTACCGCTTCACGTCGAAGGTGGACTCCAGCTGGAAGACCTGGCTCTTGGAGAAGATGGTCCGCGTCTTCTTCCTGCCGCCCGCCGCCGGCAACCTGCCGCTCTCCCCGCCGCAGCCCCCGGCCTCCCGCGGCGGCGGCTGCCGGGGGCCACGCACTCCCTCCGTGGGGAGTGGGGAGCCCACACCGCCGCCCTCGGCCTCCGGGCGGAGACCACGGCTCGTCCCCTCCGCCCGGAACCGGTGGGGCTCGCTGCCTGCAACTGCAAAGCACAGCATCAGCCCCCCGCCGCCGCCCGCGCCCCCGCCCCGCATGCACGCACGGCCCGGCTGAGCGGTAGGGAGTGGGGCCGAGGCCGGAGGGTGGCGGGAGGATGGGAAGGGGGTTGCCGAGAGCTGGCCACGGCCCCCCCCCCCCCCCACGAGTGGAGAAGGGTGAGAAGCTTCCAGTAAGGCTCTAAGGAAATCTCTCTGCCAGCTGTATGACAGAGAAGTCAGGGGCTCCTGGACACGGGACAAACAGCCAAGGAGGCCGGGAGGGGGGTAAAACACCCTGAAAAGCCTCTGGAAGCAGGTTGGTGCGGGTGGGTGTGCGTGTGCCGGTGGGATCTCCTCCCGTCCGTTCGCGGAGCCTCGATTCCTCCTCTGCTGCGTGTGTGTAAGCGTGTGTGTCTGCGTGTGCGTGTGCGCGGTCCCGGGCGGGCGGCGCTGGGGAGGCCCGGCGCAGACCCCCGCGGGCGCCGGGCCTGCGGGCCGGGCCGGCGGCGCCGCCTGGGGGGGGGGCCGGGCTGTGACCCGGCGTGCGAGACAGCCTGAGGCGGGCTGCCGGCTCTGTACCCGAGTTGCTGGAGCCTTTACTGGGGTCTTGCTCCGCAGGCCCCTCTTCCTCCTCCTCCTCCTCCTCCTCCTCCTCCTCCTCCGGCAGCGCGCAGCGGGCTCTGCCCTGCTCCCGGCCGGGCGGCGGGGGCCGGGCTGCAGGATGCTGTCTATGCTGAAGGCCGGCGGCGCGGCCGGGGCCGGGGCCGGGGCCGGCGGTGGGGCTCGGCGGCCGCCCCCGAGCTGCCCCATGGCGCGCCGAGCCGAGCCGAGCCGTGCTGCGCCGCAGGACTGGCTGCGGCGGGAGGGCGGCAGCGGCAGCCGGGGCGGAGGGAAGGATGGGTCGGGGGGGGGGGGGGAGGAGGGGTCGGGGCGGCGGAGGGAGGGGCTGGAGCTGGAGGGAGCTAAGGGACTGAGGACGAGGGGAGCGGTGCAGCGGAGGGAGACAGGGAGGGGAGGCGGCAGGGAAGCGATGGAAGGAGAGAGGGAGCGAAGAAGGAAAAGGAGCAAGAGCTGGAGGGAAGCGGGGAGGAAGGGATGGGGGGGGCACGCCAAGGCGCCTCTTTCCCTCGCTGCCGGTGAGGTGCCCTGGGCAGCCGGGGCAGGGCAGGGCTGGCTGTCCTCCTGCCCAGGCCCTTCAGTGGTAGGGGCGGGGGGGAAGGCAGAGCCAGGCCCAAGAGAGCCCACGGGAAAGGGGAAGAGGAGGTGGGATGGCAGGAGGGAGATCTCTGGAGTGAAGGAGAAGGAGAAGGATGGAGGGAGAGGATTGGAAATGAGAGCAGGGGAATGGGGTGGAGTGCGACCAGGCAAGGCAGTGACGGCAGTGAGAGAGGGCAGGAGGGAAAGGGAAGCTGGGAGCCGGCAAAACCGTTCCGTGTGTTTGTACAGCGCCTGGCACGACCCCAGACAGTCTGCTCAGGGCATTTGCTGCAGATTATCGATGCCGTTGTAAGGGGACGGGGAGCCCTGGGGAAGAGTAATTCGTGTAGCCGGAGCCCCTTCCCTGTGGTCCTTCCACCTGCAGACCCTCAGGCCGAATATGCAGAGTTCCCCTGGGCAGAAAGGGAGCCCCTTTCCTCCCGAGGAGCCCCGTGGTGTCAGGCCACCCCGAAATCCACCCCACCCCCACACCCCACACCCCCTCCCGTGGTTCTACAGAGCTCTTCTGTGGTTTTCAAGAGGTAAAAGTTGTATGAGATCCTGCACTTGGTTAAAGAGTGGTGAGAATGTGCTGGCTGGTGTGCGTGTGTGTGAGTACGTCCGAGGTGTGCCTGTTGGGGGATGGAGAAGCCCCCGCTGGTGCTGTGGGAGATGCTGGGGCACTTGGGGAAGGATCGGTGTGTTTCTGTATTATCTGGAGAACTTTTGCTCCCCACCACCTACCAGCACTGCGACGTTTTAAAAACCATTTGCACCACTCAAGGCAGGGCGTCCAGCTGCGTTAGTTGTGGATCGCAGGGAAGCCTCTCCTTCCCTGCGCCGCTGCGGAAAGCCAGGGAAATATTTCCAACTAGTTTTTAAGAGGCCTTTTAGTCCAAATCTCGAGGTTTCCACCACGAAAACTGCGGAGGCAAAGCGAGAAGCCCTTGAAAAGAGTTGGTAATAGAACTGCTGACAGGCTCTTAAATATTGTGATCCCAGAGATTCCGTGAGCTAAAATCAGGGCATCTTAAGGCTTTGGACTGCGTTAATCTTTAACACACTAGTACTTGAGAGAACGGGTTTCAGCTCTTTTTCATGAAAATTTCTTTCACTTTATAAATGCGCTCAGATTTAATGCAGCCGTCTGCTGGAGAGCTGTACATTTTCCACCAGAAGAAAAATATATATATATGTATAAATAAATATCCATCTTCCATCAACACGATTATTGGCCAAATGCCCAATTCGTTGCATTTGTCTTGCAATCTCCTGTGCAAGCTGGTGGTTCTGGTGGAGCGAAATGTCCCATTAAAAGAGAGCGACAGGGTGAGAGAAGGGACAGGGGGCAGCGGTACAAAATGTGAAGAAGCAGCTGAAAAGATAATTTAAGAAATTCCGTGTGAGCTGGTAAAACTTGGAGTATGGGGGACTTGGATGCCAGGACGGGTCGGCCTTTGCCCCTGCGCTCCTGTCCCGGCCTCCCTTCCCGCTGTCTGCGAGTCAGGCACGTCCCAGGTGCTCACATCTGTTCTTGCTGCAAACCATTTCCCTTTTAGTCCCGAAAAAAATCCATCTTAGAAAGCAAATGCATTGACTCAGTGTGTTTTCCTAGAAGACATTTTCTTGGAAGAAAAAGGAAAACTTGAAGAAGGCAGAAAATAAGAAGGAAATTGAGGAACGAGACATAGGTTTTATCTCCTAATCTTTTTCACCGCGGCCCCCTCCGCTCCCCGAGCAGTCCAGCACCAGCCCTGGGAACCCGGCCCGGTAACACCCCGCCGGGAAAGGTCTGTCCTCCTTTCCCAGCCCCATTTGGCTGCTTTACAGAAACGATTTTTTTCCCCTGACAAACTCTGTGCACTGAGGGAGCACACTACAGTGCCGCATCTCCCCAGTCGCTGAGGCAGGTTGGAATCAATTCACCCGGCAACAAGAGAATGGGGGGCCTCCGGGTCCCCCCAGATCCGTACTGGGCCCCTCATGCCCTCTGCTAGGGTCTCCCTTATCTTTAGGGAAGGGTAAGGGCTTAGCTCCGTATGCCACCAGGTCGAGCCGTATCCTGCAAAACCCAGACGCCTCCTGCAAAGTGCTTCCCCACGGAGGGAAGCGGGGCTGCCGCGGGGGAGGGCGGCGGAGCCCCCCCCGGACCCGCTCCAGGCCCCAGCAAACCCCTCCGAGCGCCGGCCCGCCCGCATTTGGCCCCGAGCTGATGGGGGGCGACGGTGTCCGACGGGGCGGCGGGGCGAGAGCCAAAAGTCAGAGGCTTTTCCGAGTGACTGGATCCCGGGGCGTGGGGAGCGCAGCCCCGGGAAGAGGCTCGGCCGAGAGCGGCCGCGGGGAGGGGTGCGGCTTGGCCCCAGCCTCCGCTTTCTGCGAGGATCAGCTGCCCGGGGCTGAGCCGGCAAAGGGGGTCTCGCTGCCCAAGGGGGGGTCCAGCGCGGCTCTTCCCCCGCAGCACTGCTCCGCACCATCGCAATTCACTCCCCGGGCTCCGAAAGGCCGTGGGACAAGGTGCATAATCACTCCGTTTAAAAGCAACGATTTTCCAACGATAGGTAGAGATTGTCTGACATTGGTACTATAATCCCGCACTTCATTTGTATTTTATCTGGGAGGGATCCTGTCGTCTGGGACGTGTCGTGACACGGAGGCCGGTACCGCACAGCGGCAGCACAGAAAGAGCGAACTTTTTTTTTGAATAATATATTCCTGTATTAGAAGCTAACATCACGCTGAGTGGAAACCTTTTACCTGGGAAAGCTTTTTACCAGAAATCACCCGGCACACGTATCTTTATTTCCATTTTAGCTCAGAGTACAGAAAGTCTCCTGCTCTAAACGTAAATCTGATGGAAATGAAATCTGATTAGATTCTACAGGAACGCCAAAGAGCCCAGTTTTGCTTGGCTAACGGAATCGTGGTTGTTTTATCCCCCGATGTGCTCGACGGTAAAACAGGCCCTCTCTGGAGTTCCCGTCCCCCTGCAAATGAGAGCCCGGCCGTTGCGGGCACAGCAGCTCCTTGCCCGGCCCTGCCCCGAAGCCCCCCCGCTGCGCCCCGGGACACAGCCCGGGCGAGCGGGTCCGAGCCCCGGCTGAAACGGTTCGTCACAAGGACCCGGCGGCTTCGGCTGCCGTAGCGCTGCAGGTCCCTGGCATGAACGCGGCTTTGCGGTTCAGCAGCAGCTGGGGGCGAACGGGCCGGTGGGCGCTGCGGTCTCCCCCTCCCCGGCGGGGCCCCGCTTCGGGGCGGCGGGGACATCCCTCGCCTCCGCCGGGCACCTCGGGCAGGAGGGAGCGGGGAGAAAACGGTTTCACTGGCTGGAAAGCATCTCTCCCGGAGTCCCGCGGGAAGGCAGCTACAAGTGCCGCACATGAACAGGCTTTTCGGGGGAGCTGGGCGCGCTAAGCCGACTCCTTCAACCCGGAGGTGCGGGATGCAGGCGGATCGGGCCATGGCGTGACCCCGCGACCGAGCATCCCTTTTCGAAACCTTTTGTTTCCCTCTGAGGTCAGTTTAAAGCCCTCAGCTAAATCGCCTTCCTGCAACCTCTGCACTTGATACAAGAGGCGTGCGGTAAAATCCTAGAGGGGATTTCGAATAAAGCTAGTAATTCTCGGCTGTTCAGTGGACTGGAATTGCTAAAGAGGAAAGGAGAGAGAAGAGAGAGAAGAGAAGAGAAGAGAAGAGAAGAGAAGAGAAGAGAAGAGAAGAGAAGAGAAGAGAAGAGAAGAGAAGAGAAGAGAGAGAAGAGAAGAGAAGAGAAGAGAAGAGAGAAGAGAAGAGAAGAGAAGAGGAGAGGAAAAGAAAAGAAAAGAAAAGAAAAGAAAAGAAAAGAAAAGAAAAGAAAAGAGAAGAGAAATTTACATTTTAGGCGCACATCTAGATTTTCATGAATACCTTCTTTAATAGACATTCATGTATCTCACCACACAGAAATGAAAACGTAGGCTCCGTAAGAAAAGTTGAGAAACTCAGGATAGTTAAATGAAGCGTTAAGAAATCCGACGCAAAGTTACTGTCATTGGGGATGGGACGGGAAATGTAATAAACTGCCGGGAGGTGGTTTGCGGCTGAGCCCGGAACGCTGCGGGCCCGGAGCCGCGAGGAGCGGGGCCCGCTCCGGCCGGGGCGGGCGCGGTGGCGGGGCAGGGGCGGCCGCGCCAGGACGGTGCGGTGCGAGAGGAAAAAAACCAAATCGATCCAAATGTATTGTTCAACAGTGGAGCCAGCGCGCACCTATGAGATTTATCAAGTATTGATTTGCATGAATATTTTAGACCCATGCCTACGAGAAAAGTTATAGGCCATCCAAAGCCGGTGAGCAATATACCATTTGCAAAGTGGCCATTTAACAGGGTGCTTTTCAGCATATCGATCGTTTTCATTTAAAGTGTAATTAATGATAACATCTTACTGCAGCTACACCAGGAATTTATTTCAGAAGGTCAGTTCAGATACTATTGTGATTTTCGTTTGGTTTGCTTAAAAAAAAAAAAATCTTTTCACTAATTATTTTTTATTAGCGTCCAATAAACACAAGTTATCTTTGTGAGTAGTCTGGCAAGGTTTTCCCTTGCCTCGCCTCTGGAGTGCCATCTAGCTAAGCTGTTGTAGCAACATTCATTAAATAAATGTCAACAGACAAGGATTTATGCTGCATAATAATATTACAGCTGTAGTATAACTGGATTTATTTTAAAGCTATTCCGAGGTTGCTTTGATCTATAAAGCAGCAACGTATGTCTCTATATGTCACAAACAGCCTTTGCGAAACTACTTTGAGCTTTACAGTCCGCCAACATTTCTCTTATAGCACAAGAAGCGCAAAGCGTGACTCTTACCTCTTTGATTTGTTTCATAAAAAATATACACAGGGGAGAAAACTGCGAGGAATCTGCTGCCCTGATTTGAGGGGTGGGCTGGGGGTGGTGTTTGCCTGGGTTGAAACCGTCAGTGCACATACATCAGGGACTACGTCTTCTGCTAGCTGTTTCTCTGCATCCTCCAGGCATGTCTTACCATCAGGTACAATGAAAAGCGTCATTAAAAAAGCTCCGAGGTAAAGAAACCTGAGGTGTGTATGTTCCTACTTTCAGCACATACTTTTAATAAGCCACTATAAAGCACTTTCTGCGTGTACAGAATAAGGCATAAGTAAGCACTTTTTCTTAGATGAATTCACGTCTTGCACCTTTTAATATTTTACTATGATCATAAGTTACAAATACAGTGTATGAAAAAAAATCTGTTTATTGATATAGTCAGCACGTCTTTAAAAAACAAACAAACTAATGTCAAAACACATTTTAAAAATCCGATTGATCATTTAGCCCTGCCAGTTCCTTAACTTCAAGAAAAGAATATTTAGTAGAATCAGAAGTATAATAATCTCATATGTTACTCCAAAGAAAAGGCATGTGGAGAGTGGCAGGCGTGTTAAGTTTCGCGTTGGATTACAATCTACTCTGATATGACTGTAGTGAGTCAGGATTTTACTCCGGTAGGTAACACTGGGAGATCTGGGGATCTGGATACGACGAGGGAAGCGGTCTGGCCGCTTTCTTCCAGGGGTAGCCAGGCTCTGAACGGTATCGAATCGAGTGGTTGCGCCCCGAGGAAGAAGCATCGCCCCAAGTCACCTCCTCTGCGCATGGAAAGGCTGAAGCCCACCCCAGCCGCTGCCCCCCGGTCCTTCTTACACTGCTCGGGGACCAGGCTTTAGAAGTTTTCGCCCCAAACTCGGGTGTTTGACGGATATGCAAAGAAAACAGCTGGCGAAGATCTCCCGGAGTGAGACGAGGGATTTCAGAGCAGTTAAAAAAAAAAAAAAAAAAAAAAAAATAGAAAAAAACAGATCCCAGAAACGGGGCTCAAGTCGAAACGAGCATCCCGGGAAGTTAGCACTTTTCTCAGGAACCCAGAATACATATATATATATTTATTTCATTCTCGAGTGGTTTTGAGGCTTTCGGCGTCCTGACTTCGACTGTGCAGGCTGATGCCCAGAGCCGTGTTTCAGGCCAAAGCGGGGAAAAAAAATTTAAAAAAAAAAAAAAAAAAAGCGGTGGCGAGGTTATAATCCGCCCCTGGCCCTTCTGCTCAGGTTTCGTATCAAAGCTGAAGCTCCGCCGCATCTCGCCGATCGATTTCATAGCAAGAAACAGTGCGATTGCTCCAAATATGATGTAAAGCGTAGGAGATAGTAAGAACTCGCTCGCTGTTCCCTCTCTGGCGGCAGGTCCGCATGCACACACCCCGGTAGAGCCAGGACCCGACTCGCCCTGCGGGGACACCGAGTGCTCCGAGCTGGTCGGTTCATTTACATCTGATTGTGCCCTAAAACGTACGATCAAAGCTTGACCTTCCACCAAAGCTGAGTTTTATAAGGTCATTTCCCCCTTAATATTCGGAAAAAGAAAGTCAAACCTTCGGAAACAATGAGGGACCCGATATCCCTTTTAGCAGTGGGTAGAGAGGGGGAGACAAAACAGTTATTAAAGGAAAAAAAATAGCTTGGCATGCATAATACTTCATATAATATCACATTACAGGTTAGCTTGCATAACTAGCCGTACAACTCCCCAGTCTGTCCCCATCTGATTATTTTTCTTTCCTTCCTTTTTAATTGCCAGTGCGAACTATTAATCGATTACACAAACCGAGCCCGTAAGAGACCGACGAGCCGAGATGTATTTTCCTCAGCCTCCTCAGGAGACCGAAATAAGTGGCAAACCCACTGGTAAAATACAGTGCGTTGAATTATATATATATATTTAACCGTGTATTTTAGCCGTTAGTTTGTCAGGGAAATAAAACGAAAACAAAGAAACCGAATCCTCACAGCTCGGACTTCAGCGGGGCGAATTCATTCGAACAATTTGCCTTCAAGTTGTTTCAAAACAAAAAGCCTGCATCGAGAAGGACCAGGGGGCATCGGCACATGCTTGGGTATCGATCGTATGAAAATGAGAGTAAAAAGGCGGGGGGGGGGGGGGGGGAATCTGTACGAATTAAGTGGCTAAAACAAAGGGCCCTGGAGAAGCTGCTGGAGGCAGGGATCCGCAGGGCCCCCCGCTCTGCACGAAAAGCAGCCGGGGCAGCGGGGAAAATGAAGGTTTCCCCAGCAGGAGCGCGGGCCCGGGGCAGCGGAGGACCCGGGGAAGGTTCCCCCGGGCTTCGCCGTCCGTGGGGCGGGGGCGGCGGGGCCGGGAAGCGCCCCCGGCCCCGGCGGTTCCGTACATTCGTCTCACGCTCCGCAGCTCTGCGGGGGGAAAAGGGTCTGGGGGGCAGCTGCCCCCCCGGAAAACGCCGGTCTGTGTCACCCCGGGGCCGAGGCGGCGGTGGGGGCTCTGCCGCTGCCACGGGGCTGCATTTTCTTTGGATGCGCGGCGGGGGGAGCCCCGCCGACCCGCTCCCGGCTCATTGCTGGGGTCCTCGTAGTCCTTTCGGGTCCCTCCGGCTGCTGCGCGTCGCTCCGAGTTAACCCCAAAAGTAAGTTTATTGCACGTTTAAAAAAAGAAAAAAAAAAGTCAAAAAGCAGAAAATCGAGAAACGTGTAAGTTGGAAATAAAGAGTCCGGGGAGGACGGGGGGTGGAGCTGGAAGCCGGAGGAGGGGGCGAGGGGGCCGCGGTCCCGGCACAGGTGGGCGTTCAGACGAGTCCTGTCATCTGCGACCGTAGGAAAGGGAGGGAGGCGGCGGGGAAGGTGCCCAGGGGGTAGCTGACGCCGCTGGAGAAGCCCACCAAGGGGGGCGACATGTGGGGCAGGGTGAAGCCCAAGGCGCTCGCCGGCGAGTTCTCGTGGTACAAAATGGGGACCCGCACTATCCTTTGGGCGGCGTGGGAGAGGTTGGCCGCCTCCAGGTCGGCGGCAAGCTGCCGCTTCCACTTGTTGCGGCGGTTCTGGAACCAGATCTTCACCTGGGTCTCGGTGAGGTGCAGCGAGGCGGCCAGCCCGGCCCGCTCCGAGCTGCTCAGGTACCGCTTCACGTCGAAGGTGGACTCCAGCTGGAAGACCTGGCTGCGGCTGAACACCGTGCGCGTCTTCTTCTTCCGGCCGGCGGCGCGTTGCTCCGGCTCTCCCGGCTCCTCGCCGCGCTCCTCCTCCTCCTCGCGGCCGCCCGGCCCCGGCCGCCCGCCCGCCGGGCCCCGCGCCGCCGCCCGCCCGCCGCCGCCCGCCCGCTCCGCCGGCTCCTCGGGCAGCTCGGGCGAGTCCCGGTCGCTGGCTGCGGAGAGAGGCAGAGGGCTGGGAGCTGGGGGACCTGCTCCGGGGAGCCGGGGGGAGAAGGGCATCGCCCAGCCGCCCGCTGGCCCGGAGGGGGGAGGAAATAACGCGGGAGAGGACATCAGGCGGCCGCGGAGAGAGCGAGGGGAGGGTGCCGGGGCCGCCCGGGGGGCGAGGAGCCCGCGCAAAGGCTCCTGCCGCTGCTCGGTCTCTTGCGGTGAGCTCCCCAGTATTTGTGGGTATATACGCCCACGCCCACGCATACTTATACAGAAACACAGAAATTATACCTCAGGTATATATACATATACAAGTACATACTCATCTCCGTGCATGTGTGTGTACACATCTACGTGTACATACCTATATGCACACATATATATGTACATAACATACATATTCTTTTAGATACATGTTTTGTACACATAAATACAAGTCTACATGTATATGTATACATACACGTATATACGTATAGAAGTATATATATACTTTTTATGTATGTGTGAACACATATGACTACATGCGTACTCTTATTTATACACACATATGTAGACATTTACACGCACATATATACACAAATATATTTACACACATATGTACACGTATATACTTACAAGTACATATGTAAGTATATTGGTGTGTGCACGGGGGGTAAGTATAGCAGTGCGTGTGTGTATATAAAGGGAGCTAAGAAAGAAATATTTTCGCTTCGCGTTGTTCTGAACTTGATAAACCAAATGAACCGGGTCAGCTACTCTGATATCGGGACATTGCCTCTCAGCATGTCTCCGTGGAGTTTCCAACATTATGCTTTCCATTTCCAATCTTAAAAAGGGAAAAAATATTGCCTAGTTTTTATAGAACAGAGGGGAAAAAAAAAAAAAGGAAAAGGAAAAAACCGAGAAAAACAAGGCAGTTGTTTCTGGAGTCGTTTTCTGTTTCTGGATGTACTTTTTTGGAGAAATTAAAAGTATTAATAAACCTATCAGTGCAAAAACCCCCTCTTTGGATTACAAATCACGCCTCTTTTCCTTATTGAGCAATCGTGCGAACTCTACAGGCTCGTATAGAATCAAAGAGATGCGCCGAGGGACAATATTTTTTCTATCAGCATAAAAATAACCACTGATCGCAGCCCATAAACTTTTTCAGATGTTAATTTCTGCCCCTGAACCCAGGCTTTTCCTCCAGCGCCCGTTCCAGCGCGGTGCCCGCAGGGACAGGCCGCTGCCGGCCCCGGCCGCGCCGCGATCGGCGGGAGGGCAGCGGGGCCGGCTCTGGGGAAGGGCCGGCCGGGCCGCCGGGCACCGAGCCCCGCTGCTCCCCCGGGTTTCCAAACTCTCCGCTGCGCTGCTAGGGACGGTGCTCCCAGCTTTCCGGCTTGCTGGGGCGTCAAAAAAAGCCAGACCTCCCTCTTAAACAAAAAAAAAAAAAAAAAAAAAAAAGAGAGAGAGAGAGAGGAAAGAAAAAGAGGTAGGGGGAAAAAAAAGGAAAGGAAAAAATCCCCGAGCAAGCCAACAACCCCTGTTTACACTTCGGGTGGCGGGGCGGAGGCTCCAGGTGCCTGACACACCGGCAGCGTTTCCGCAGATTTACCCTGGGCGGCCGAAAACGGGGAGGCAGCGCGAGGGCTGCGGGGGGCACCCCGCGCATCCCCCTCCGCGTCTGCCCCCAGGGGCCGCGGCGGGACCGGACCCCCCCCGGGAGGAGCAGAGACACCCCCCCTCTCCCCAGCCCCAGCCGGGCCCGGCGATTAGGGATAGGGAAAGGCCACTTACTGTCGGGGCTGGCGCAGCCCAGGAAAGCGGCGTGCGCTCGGCGGTACCAGCCGACGGCGGCGTCGCGGAGGGGGCAGCCCGGGGCGCCGAGGCGCAGCGGGGAGCGCGGCCCGCAGCGCGGCCCTCCGCGGCCGCCGCCGCCCGCCGCCGCCCGCCGCGCCCCGCCGCCCGCCGTGCCCTCGGTGCCCAGCAGGTCCTCGATGAAGAAGGACGAGACGCGGGCGGAGGTGGAGCCGGCGTTTTCCGTGGCTTCGTCCGGCATCGTCGGAGAGAGCTGCGGGAGGGGGGTCCCGGCTCCGCCGGCGGCTGGCTCCGCGGCTCCCCGCTGCCCCGCGGCCGCCTCCTGCCTCTGCCTAGCCCCGTGGATGCTCTCCTGGTATAAAAGGGTTTTTTTCCGGAGTAATCATTTCAGATCGCGGTTTGCCATCATTTCCTGCAAGCTAGGAGGGGAGGGGGGAGGGGGAGGAGGGGAAGGGAACGGGGAAGGAAAAAAAAAAAAAAGCAACCCGACAACCCATCGGAGGCGCCAGATTCTGCGCGAAAACGATAATAACGAAATAAAAATGTCATGCGAGTTAAACGCTGGACACGAGAGGGGGAATCCTGCGATTGGAGGAGCGCCGCGGCAAATGGGATTTCCGCGGGGGAAGCGCGGAGCGCGGCGGGGCCGGGCGCTGCCGGTGCCTGGGCGGGCGGGTGCGTGTGTGTGCGTGTGCGTGTGCGTGTGTGCAGTGCGGGGTGCGTGTGCGTGCGCCGCCGCGGGGCTGCCACTCACGAGCTCCTTATTTAGGTCAATTAGGGAGCAAATCCCGGCGCGGGGGGAGCGGCAGTGCCGGCCCCGGCGCACGGGCCGCAGCCGGGGGGGCCTGCCCGCTCCACGTCCCGGCCCTCCCATTGGCTGCAGCGGGCTCAGCGGGCAGCCCAGCCAGCCAATCCGCGCCGCCGCCATCGCAGCTACACTAATATCATTAATAATAATCACCCCCCTCCCGCCCCCCCGCCGGGCGCTTTCATGTCTGCGGCGGCGGCGATGGACGGAGGAGACGCGCCCTCCGCCGCCCGCGGAGCCTGCACCGGCCCCGCGGGCCCCGCAGCCGCCGCCGCGGGCTGCCGGCGGAGCGGTGAGCTCGCCCCCCGCCTGGAGCCCCCGGGCTGGGGCACCTGAACCGGGGGGGGGCGGCGGAGGGACATCTGCCCCCGTGAGCAGGCGGTGTCCGCGGCCGCGGGCTGTCCCGCCGGTGGAGGGGAGGCTGCCCGCTACGGGAGGGCGGGGACCCTCGACTACGGGGTCTCCCGAGGCCCGGTTGGTGACATTTAACCTTTTCCTTTATATGTATATGTATATACATAGATACGCATATTGTTATATCTATGCGTATTACGTCTATATAGTTTATTCAGAAAGACAGCCGGCCCCCGCTCGTCGTGCGCCCGCCCGGGCGGGGAGGCAGCGGCGATGCGCTGCCCGCTCCAGCGCCCGGCCGTGGCTCCTGGCGTGACCGCTCCGCAGCCCGGCTGTTTTATTGTTGTTCCTATCGAACGTCCACTTCATGGAAAGCCGTGAAGCCACCCTCCGCCTGCCCCTGTTTCCCGAGCCTTCTGGATCCGCCCGCCTCGGGACAGGCACCCCCAGCAATCCCACAGAATCCCCCCTCGCTGCAGGGCGCCGGGGCAGGAGAGTTATCCTCTGCCTTTTTCCTTGGGACCAAGCGGGTCTGTAGAGGGACGAGTCGATCCAGAGCGCACGTCGGAGACCCGCGGAGGTTTGGGTGAGTACACAGATGCGCTTGCGATGTTCACTTGCAGGTCGGCTCTCCCCTCCTGCTCTGCTCTGCTCTGCCTCCTCTGCCGGGATATTCCTACTCGTTCCCCTTCACGGTACTTCTGGACAAGCACCCCTTTCCCAAGCCCCGCCTCCCCCTCCCGCTTTTGGACGGGGGCACCGGTTGCTGCCCGGCGGGAGTGTCCGGCGGGTCCGGGGCGCAGCCGGGTGCGGAGCCGGCCTCCCCGGCACCGAGCGGTCCCGCTCCCTTTCCCGGGTGGCGGTGGGGACCTCTGAGGTCAGGGCCTATTTAGGGAAGGAAAAAAAAAAAAAAAAAAGAGAGAAAGAAAAGAAGGGAATAATTCCACTCCAGAAAAAAAGCAAACAGCCAGAGCTCTGAAACGGGCTCTGGGGAAGCAGGAATATACAGGGACACGTTCGGCTTTCGGCCCCACCTGGGCAGGGAGCGAGGAGCAATCGGGTGAATCGGTAACCGGGCGAAAGAGCATCCGCCACTTGTTGCACAGGAGTGATGTTACCGAACATTGCTTTTATGCTCTGCGCACCTTGGTGCGTGCTGCTGGATAGGAAATATGAGTTTGACCGGTATGTCTTAAGCATCCCTAAACCGTCAGCTCTGTTTGAGTGGCAGACTTAGAAAATAGATGCATGAGTTCCGGAATAAAAAGAAAAATGAGGACCTGGTTAATTCTATATATTTTATAAACAATGTGCAAACGATATGCACGTGTCCCGTACCCATATTTCATAAAGTATTCCTATAGTGTGATCATGCAACTTATGTAATATTATTTGGTTTCCACTTAGAAATAGTGTAATAAAATCAATAAGAGTAAATTTGCTTTTGCATTTTTTTTCTCTCTGTATTTCTTTAACATAATGTATAACTGTTTGGTGTGCAATAATCCTGAACTGGGTTTGTGAAAAGTCGTGTATACTCAGACATATTCCTGAAACACAAAATCGGGATGAGTACGATTCTCTGCCTGCAAATACAACACTTGTACATACATGTCCGTGTGTATGGGGTGTTTTTTAAGCTTGTAGTTATGTTTACCTACCTTTTACATTGCTATAGTGACATGATTACTAACGCTTTGTGCTTAATACCTCTTTGTGCTTATTATGAGGAGGAGGAGAAAAGGGTGTGTGTTTAGGGGATGCCTCCCGCAGCCACCCAGCAGGGCTCCGTGTGGAGCGCAACAAAAGCAGCCGGTGAAGGCATTTTCGTAATTTACTTTCAGAAAGACACCCTGGATCGTGCCGGCCTCGCCCCTGCCCTGACTCCTCTCGGTATCACCTGCCCGGGGGTAACGCGGGGCGGGGGGTCCCTTGTGCCGAGGGCATTGCCATCACCCCTGGGCTAAGCCCCGGCGGGGCTCAGGGGGGCCGCGGCGAGGCAGGACCGCTCCTTCCCCCACCGCCTTCTCTCCCACAGCCATCTCTGCGGCACGGTAAAGCTTTATTTTTTTGCAGGCAGCTGAGTGGAGAGGCTTTCGCAGGGCAGCGAGCTCCTGCCTGTCTCCGGCGGGTCAGAAGGGATTTCCCCGTGTTTTCGGCAGAGGTGGCTTTGAGACCAGATTTAGACTATAGGTGGTGGGCCCCTTATTTTTTTCCTTCTCTAGTTCTTTTTCTTTCCCAGGTACATGTTTTTCTCGGGGGCTTTGGGCACCTCCAGGTCCGGGGAGCTCCGGGGAGCGCGGGACGGCTGCGGCCTGGGGCTCCGGTGCCGCTGCCGGCGGGGTCTCTCCTGCTGAGCGCTCCCGGTCCTGCCCATCACTGGCGTGGGATGCCCGCCGGCCACATGGCGTGGGATGTCCGTGGGATATCCCCCCCCCCTCCGTCACCATCTCCGACGGCTCCTGACCCTTTGGCAGGGTTTGCTCGGCGTGGGTGCAAAGCACGGCCGTCTGCCACGCAGGGGGCAGGGAGGAGCGGGGATTTGGGGCCGGGCTTCGGAGGGAACCAGCAGACAGAGGGCTACTTTTGGGGCCAAAAACGTGTACGCGAGTGTGACAAGTGCCTGCAGTGAGCGGCGGTGATGCCGGGCCGGCCGCTGCCCCCCCGTCCTGACGCCTCCCGCGCGAAGTGGAGCGGGCCTGCCTGCAATGTGAATGCAATTACCCTGCTGGTGTTTGATGTCTCCCCTTGCTCTCCCCCCACCAGCACTGCCTCGATGTGTCGTAAAATAGAAATGAAATGAAAGACAGGCTTTAGCGCTCTCTACCTAACCTCTGCTCCTCTCCGCTTTTAAGGGCCCGCGGTACGTTTGGAGCCCGGCTCTGCAGGAGGCGATTAACCCCCAGCGCTGCGGGCAGAGACGGCTTTCTGGGAAAGGGAATCATCTCTCCCTTCTCCGTGCCAAAAAAGCGGCGCTGAACAGATCACTCAGTTCCTATCATCCTCCTAACACATCAGACGGCAGCGCTGCGGGTAAGGAAATTCTTGGCCAACATCTGCCTCTGGTTGATATATTGATATATACATATATATGTATGTGGATACTTATAAATAAAAATAGTTTTCCAGACAGGTTCGGTTTAACTATAAAAATAAAACAAATAAAGACCCTATTCGCATATTCAGTAAACTGTTGGGAGCAGCCAAAACGCAAAAGCAGATACTGGGAAGGAGCGTTTTTCGTGCCCAACGCTCCCTCGGAGCAGCAGAGGCGGTGATGGGATGGCTCGGATACCGGTTTTAAAAAACCAAACCAAAACAGAACAAAAACAACACCAAGAAAAGATCAACCAGAAGATGGTCGCACCGCCTCTAAAGCTCTGTGTAACATCTTCCTCTTCCTCCTCCTCCTCCCGGTGAGTGCTGGGGGACGGGGGTCCGCTCAGCTCCCGGGGGAGCGCCCAAAGCTCTCCCGCGGGCGCACGCCCCGTCCCTGTGTGGAGTTCGCCAGGTCTCTGCTCCGGCTCCGCCGCCCCCAAAAAGGGGTAGATACAGCGCAGGACCCGGGGAGGGGGTCACGTCCCGCTGGGCCTCGCCGGGGCGAGTGGAGGGGGCGTTTCAGAGGGGTGTCCGCCCCCCCGTCCCCCTCCCCGCCTGGGTGAGGGTCCTGTGCGCTTCTCACGGGGATATCCCACTTCGGGTGGCCTTTCCAGCAGGGAATCCGCAAAGGACAAGGACGACACGGCGGTGGGAACCCCTCTTTTCCTGCAGGACAAACCCCTGCCAGTGTGGGTTAAATAGCACTTAAGTGCAGCAACACTTTGCGGAATTCCTTTCGGAATTTGCAGTAAATGTTAAGGGGTGCCCGAAGGTGGGGAAACAGAGGAACTGGTAATTCTGGGGCGGTTTTGTCAGTAAATTCTCCCTGTAAACCCAGTCCGACTGAACCGTTCACCGTCAGTGATACTGGCAGAGAACTTTTCCCTTTCAAGGACGCTGCACAACCCATGGCGATTCCCGTGAATAAATTCGTTATTCACAGAGAGGCACTAAGCGCTTCGCGTGGAAACTTCCAGCCCGTAGCGTGTCCTGAGTGTCCGTGACGCTGCTTATCGCTCCTTACAGATGTCATACAATCGGGAGCACGAATGGCACCACTTCAGTGCCGTTGCCTTGCTGAGAGAGGGGTGTTTTACCCCACGATAAATTATCAAACTGGGGAATATCCTCGGGTATGTGAATATATCAACGCAGAAAACACTTCGACAATGATTTTGGGGAACATCTACTCCCATGTGTTAAAATTCCAGAGCCCTTTCAGAAATATTTATTAATTGTCTGACTGGAGACGGGGAGAGAGGGAGAAAATGGATCATCAGCAAACTATATGATATCTTTAAAAAAAGGTAGTCCCTACTGAAATGAGGTAACAATTATGATACAGTCCTGTTTCAAAGTGGCCTTTCCAGAAAGGTCTTTGGCATTGATTTCCTTACACAGTTTTAACATGACATTTTTTTTTTTTTTTTTTTTTGTATGTACAGTGAGAGAATGCATGGTTTTATTGGTACTGGTTAGGGTCAGCCACAGGAGAATTATGGAGGTCATGTGAAATAGGTGCCAATAAAGCTTTTATTATTGTTATACAGACAAAAGAGCATTATGGAAAGAGATCCTTACCAGACCTAACCATGGATATTTTGTTCTGTTAACAATCAAGTTGGAAAATAGAGACACAGTAAAAAAAAAAAAAAAAAGTGACTTTTCAGAGCTATTGAACATTAATCTATGATCCATAAGACTTTTCGAATTATTTTCACTCAGAAAATGAAGGTCTCCTGAAATGAAACACTGCACACAACTCTTGATTTTGCCTAAAACAAAAGATCGGGGGGGGAGGATTGCACTGTCACAACAGAATCTAACTGTTTAAATTTTGAAATAATATTTAACATTTGATCTTTGTGTTATGCAACATAAGAAAATCAAATTATTTTTTAATTAACAAGGCAGCCTTTGTCTCTGCTTTGTATGTACCTACAGTTTGAATGTGAAGATTTTCTGCCAGAGTTTGAAGTTGAGGTTTCTGAAGTAAAATGTCATTAAAAAGCTGTTCTCCTTCCCTCATCCAACCTTGAATGATTTTAGTGGAGTATTAAACCATTGTCAAGGACTGTAATGAACTTCCCCATGTGTTGATACATTGGATTCTTAGGCCAAACTTCAAAAACAGTTGGAGCTTAGTGAATTGAGTAAAAACTCATACTTTCTTAAATCTGATTGACTCAGGAGTTTTAGATTAATTCCAGGACAGAGTGAAACTCAATCAAAGAAAGTATTAAGAACTTACAGTACAAAACATCCTTTGTATTTTTACAGTTGTGTAAAAGGAAGATTGACGCATAGATCAAAGTTAGCCCCCAAAGAACATTAACATTGGGGTAAAAATTATACTAGCTTTTGCACTTTAATAGTCAAATGATTCAAACTGTGTGTAGTCTAAAGGAAAGTTTTAAGATAACTTGTGAAAATTACATGCAGCTTTATTATATAAAAAAATCACCTATATTTGTGAATTATATTAATAAGAAGCAAGTGAGCTCTGCATAGGTAGAAAACAGAAAGCATCTCCTTTCCACTGACTTGTAATTCATTTATCATAAAAGAGGACAACATACCAAGCTTTAAAACTGCCATTAGAGCAAGGAAACTATTTTTTCATTGTTATGTGAAAATTATACTCTTGCAAATCATATTTGAGTGAGGCATATAGATTTCCCCCCAAAAAACCTCTCTCACCGATGATACATGTACAAATGTAAAACCATGAATTTTTGAGTCAGTTCAGAAATAATCTTTATGGAAATCAATGAGTAGTTAGAGTTTATGTGAGTCATTAGAATCTGGGGATGAATGTAATTTTCAAATGGTTCTGTAATGTATTATAAATGGTTTTGCAATGCTCCAGCATATGGGGAGATATGTATCTGGAGATATATACAGTTACATACATACGAATATGTTTACTATAGTTTACAAAAATTACATTTTCACATAGCATGAAAGTAGTGTTGAAATGCCTTTAGAAAGGACTGCACCTAGTCAAAATTAATGCTGTAATGAACTCAGATCCTAATGTAAATCCATGGAAACCCCAAATGCATTCACTTTCTTGTTCTGAATTATTTTGTTATCAAGTCTGATTAGTCCTAGAAAACCCTGAAGCAGTAGGAAGGCTGGGTCAAACACTGAGTGAACTCCGTGGTAAAGCTCTGTTTGCCTTCTCTCGGCAAGCGGCACCGAGATGTGCTATCTTCCCCGGGATCTCAGTGGGGCTCAGCAGGAAACCCAGCCGTATCAGCTCCTTCTCATAAGATTCCCCTTTGACTTCACAGACTCCTCGAGCTGTGTTAGGACGGCGTGAGCCAGTTCCCACAGTAATTCCTCATGAAACCTGAACACCGCGGCCCACATTCTGCCCTTGCGAGGACGTGAGAAATCAACCTAGAAATTTACACAGGCCTCTGGCTATGAATAATAAAATCTGCACTGCAGTTATCTGAAATTGGAGTGATAAGTGGATTTACTGCAGGAAAATTTCCATATCACACTTCGTAAATCCGTGTCTTACCCAGAGGAAGCTAAAGTCTTGATTTAAATGGAGATAGTACTGGAGACATGGGCAAGGAGAGCTGAAGGTGCACCTTCGCTGTGCATCACAGGGGTATGTCCTACCGACTAATTAGGAAGAGGTACCCATGCCCCTTCATCTCCTTTGTTCATGCAAAATTCTCCTCCCACATCTACTGGGGGGGATTAATCAAACTAAGTGGAGACCGCTATGTCTAACCTTTTAATCCTATGCTCCTCTTAAAGACAAAGCATATCTAGCCAACTTTGTCCGTGCATTCAGAGGGTAACTGTCAGATAAAAAAAGCCAGATGAATCACTTCCTATGTCTCCGTCCAACTGTCTGGTCTTGGGGAGGCTTTCTTGCCGCTTCATGACAATACACACCGTGGTGCAGACGGGTGAAGGGCAGCCCTGCAGAGAAGGTGCAGTTAACTGAATTTTGTAAGGGGAAGGCACCCAGTGGGACATGGGGCTGCTCTCTTCGATGAGCATGCTGTAATAGTGTGGCCTCTCCACGCCAGATCACAGATGACTTGGTCTTCCCTTGTCCTGCTGTGCTGGTTTTGGCTGGGGTAGAGTTAATTTTCTTCGTAGTAGCTGGTATGGGGCTGTGTTTTGGATTTGTGCTGGAAACAGCGCTGATACAGGGATGTTTTTGTTACTGCTGAGCAGGGATTACACACAGTCAAGGCCTTTTCTGCTTCTCACCCCACCCCACCAGCGAGGAGGCTGGGGGTGCACAAGAAGTTGGGAGGGGACACGGCTGGGACAGCTGACCCCAACTGACCAAAGGGATATTCCATACCATATGACATCATGCTCAGCATAGAAAGCTGGGGGCAGAAGAAGGAAGGGGGGGACATTTGGAGTGATGGCGTTTGTCTTCCCAAGTGACCATTATGTGTGATGGAGCCCTGCTTTCCTGGAGATGGCTGAGCACCTGCCTGCGATGGGAAGTAGTGAATGAATTCCTTGTTTTGCTTTGCTTGTAGGTGCAGCTTTTGCTTTACCCATTAATCTGCCTTTACCTCAACCCATGGGTTTTCTCACTCTTACTCTTCCGATTCTCTCCCCCACCCCACTGCAGAGGGAGTGAGCGAGCAGCTGTGTGGTGCTTAGTTGCCGGCTGGGGTTAAACCACACCACCTACTCAAATGTTTCATATGACTTGGTTTTCTTGGCTGAGTATGTATGGGCAAGCTAAAAAGGATCATGCCACAGGCTTAGGCAAATGCCTGTCCATAGTCTTCACTGTAAACTTACTCCCTGGCAGATTTTGGCCTGTCAGTCCCCTTGCAGACCTTGACAGTGCATTTTTTGTGTAATAAAGTCCATAGACTGCTCCTGGTAGGTGTCAGACCATCCTGTTTTGGAGTGGGAGAGCATGTAGTCTGCAGAGCCAAGTTGTGTCATGCCACTTGGTCTTAGGACTAGAGCAAGGTGCCAGCTTCAGGCCAATCTGAAGCACCCAAAATCCCATCATTCGTCTGGCAAGGGACAGCGATTTCCTCAGATATTAGGAAAAAGGTTGCCCTGTCATTATGGTGTGCAGTTAATCGTAGTTTGGGTAGGTGATGTGTGTTTTGCGAAGGAGACTACCTCTTGCCTACACGTCCTCCTCTCCCCAGCCAGCATCCCTGCAAGAGCCTGGCAAACACCAGCCCTTTAGCAGTATTTATAGCTGTATCTCTATCTGATGAGCCACTCTCCAAAAGTAGGCTAACTCAAAACATACCACATCTCTGCTTGGAAATGCAGATGTGAAGGGATATCTGGTTCTAATATACAGATCACCTTATGGTGTGGCAGGTTTCAGTTTCCACAATAGAGAGTGCATTTGTGCTAGGAGTGATTTAAGCCATTTGGGACCTTCAAAAGCAGAAACCTTTCATGAACCTTATTGGAAATGACTATACTTGGTGAAAAAAAAAAAGGAAGAGAAACTAGAGGGGTGATCCAAGATCACACACATCTAAAGAGTGGAAAGGAAGCCTTTTCCAAAATGTTGCTCTTTCTCACAGAAAACACATAAGTTGAGTGTGAGACGAGTATCTCCATTCCTTGGTTGAGCTATGAAGTCCTGCTAATGCTGATGGAACTGACATCTTATTGTGAAAAGCCACAAGGTTTAGTTAAAAACAATCTGTATATTAAATATTAGCAGTATTTGCTATAATCTTTTCTATTGCATTTTCCTTTTGGTGTTTCTCCTTTTGCTGAGGGAGGCAATGAGGAGGACAACAAAGCAGGCTTTTCCTTTCAGATACACCTGGTGGATATGAGCTCTGATATTTCTCTTTCCCTCACTGCACGGAAATCCCTTAGGAAGAGCAAAATATCAGCACACAGATCGGCTGTGCAGATTGGAAAGAAGGATTTTGCCCTTGGGTCCAAAAGCTGGAATGTTTTCTGCAGATCATAGACTCCATAAAACATATGTACTTAATAAATAAGCAAACAAGGCTTGTGCTTGAATGGGGCTGCTGTGCAGTAAGGGAGAACAACATTTGGCAAGTTGGGGTCGGGGGGTTGACACTTACGTCCCTTTTATCCCAGAGCCACTTTTTTGCAAATATGTGTTTTATTCTTCGCACCAACTGTGCTGTTGAGGTGCACGAGAGGAGCATTTCAGGAGTTTATTCCAGGTGATCCGAAACGATGCTTCCTTACCGAGCTGACTGTCCCCATGCAGAAAATGGAGGGAGTATGTCTACCTTGTCAAAGAGGTAAACCAGGTAAGCTAAGACGGCTTTCCCTCATTCGCATCTACTGTCTCACTGTCTGCACGGGTCAGCGGGGAAAACAACGGAGGGGAAGTAGCTGGAACCACGCCAGCACTCCGGGCTTTTGGCACCCCTCTGCAGCAGGAGCTCCGGGTCTTTTTGCATCCCTCCGCTCCAGAGCTGTCAGCAGGTAACACATTCTGTCGTGTATCTCAGAGCTGCTGAAACGTTATGTGCTCTGTCTCTACCTTTTGCAGAGCTCGCCTGACCCTGCCTTGCTCCTGGCTTAAGGTGAGGCGGTTTCAATCCCCTCGGCAGCCCCAATGGGTCATCCAGGCTTGGTCAGGCCTAAGAAGCTGTCCTTTTATATTTAGCAAGAGAGAAACATGTCCAGCATCTGCTTGCAATTGCTCTCTAAGATGCTGAACATAGCCTTTGCTTTCACGTGTCTCCTGGACGTTTTACAATCAGGATATTCACACTGAGCGAGATCTTCGGTACTTTTTGGTTGTCAGACCAAGGGCCCAAACACCACCAGGTCTTCACAGGGTTGAGCTGGGATGGAGGACACGTGCACTAAACAAGGTGGCCGTCCACAGCAGCAAGCACATGTTTCCAGCATGCCATGATCCCCACTTGGGGCAGGGGCCAGCCAGACGTCACATGTCTAGTCTGATAGATGCATCTTGGCTTTTTCTGTGTGGAGGGGCAAGGGGGGCATCTGCAGAGGGTGACACATCTACCCCTCTGTGCACCCCTACTTGGCAGGGGTGAACGCCGCTGCAAGTGCCGTCAAAGGTCATCGAAGAAGAGGACAACAACATTAAACCAAGCACCTAACTTCTAGCTGGTTGACACTGGTTGAAATGAAGCCTACCTCTATTTCTTTGTTTTCTGGCTGCTTATAGCTTGTCTAGATGCAATAATCCTTTCCCCTTCCTCCATTTGTGCCTTTTAGCGTGAAGAACAGTAGAAGCAGACTAAGGACCTGACTCATCACTCCATCTGTTCCTTATCCTTAAAAAATGTATGCCTATAGCCTCAAAACTATGCCATACAAAGGTGCACGGCAGCCATTTCCTTACATAAAATGGTGAGTTTTGTGTGATTGTCACCAAATTATTACATGGTACAGTGGAGTCAAAGTCAAGTTCAGTTGAGGATAAAAAACACAGTGTTTGCTTAGATTTGTTGTTATTTTAGTACACAGGGATAAAAAACAATTGATTCATCTGGAACTCTTCATTTTCAGCATAATTTTAATTGTTTTATTAAGTGCAACAATTATATTACTCTGAATTAACTGTTTGGTTATGTGTATCTGAACCTCATGTTCAATTCAGAAAAAAAAAAATAAATGAAGTGTCAAAGAAATGTTTCCTTGGACTTTGTAATTGTCAGTGAAGTCTTGTGGGCACCTCTGGGATCAACAGTGGATTAAAAAGAGACTTTGATTCTGAGTCAGAAACAGAAAGTATCTTTTGTCTGATGTCGGATTGTTGCTTTCTGTCCTGTGCTGATATTCCAAGTGTTCCCATACAGGTTTGCCCTTTTGATATACCTATTAAGGCCAGTTTAAAAAAAAAAAAAATCTTAAATCCACTGAGATTTGGCTCAAAAAAAGCTACCTTAGCCTTACGAGGTACAAATTTAAGTGTGGATTATCCTTGAGAAATCTGAGTCTGGGGAAACTGAACTTCTTTCCATAAGGACCAAATCTACAGCTTGTATGAGGCATGGGAAGGATTAATGGGGATTTGAGCAGTATTTGCATCTTGCTGATCCTAAAAATAAACCTCAGTGTTATTTAGAGAGCTTTGGGAGTCTTTTTGACACCTAATGAGGACCTATAGATTCTTTAGATTCAATTTAAATTCAGATTAATATTCCAGATTAGATTACTACTACCAAACAAACACCAATAAATCCTACAGGTATTATCTGTACATAATCAGAAATTAAGCAGGATATGTAGACACAGACTATTTATGATATTATTCTATGATAATCAGCAAGTTTAGGAAAAGAAGTATAAAAATCTTAAGGTTGTCTTTCACAGAGTCTGAATCTGGGGAAATTATTAGCTGGTAGCTGAGTTTATATGGCTTCCATTTAGCAAGAGTAGTTTGGATCTGGACGAGATCTGAGGAAAGTAATCCAAAATCTGTGCCTTTCCCCAAATTAGGAATATTCTGAGTAAGTGTCTGGATCTGACCTATTTGAAGACAGTGATCTTTGACCATAGGCCACACGCTCTTTGTTCTGGACTTGACTTATTTCTATTCTGCAGTCTTATCTGAAGTTTCTCCCAGGAGCACACTTAGACGGACTTCCTTGGTATGAAACAGCACACCTGCGAAGCAATACGCGGGAAAATATTTTTGCTAGCAGGAATCAGCATTTTGCATCTTTTCTTGTGTAAATAAAGTCAACAAAAAAGTCTCTGATGACTCTGGATTTATTTTTAAAGAGGTTAAAATCTTTCCCTTTCTTTCTTCTCCCCTTCAGTTTCCTCTTCTTGTGCTGCGTTGCTCTATCAGGGTGTTTTAACCTGCTTTCAAAATGTGTGCCTGTATTTACTTGCATGGAAGAAAATGCAAATATTAATGTAGGCGAAACGTAAGTGAAAATACGATGACACAGAAGAACACCTTTGCTAGCCCTCGCCCCAGGACACATAGCAGTGCCGTACTTGCTGCCTCCAGGGCAGACCGGTACCGCGCCGGGGCAGCGGGACCGGAGACCAAGCCGGCCTTACCACGGTGCCACCTCCAGGGCGAACCCCTCCGAGCAAGCGCAGACCTCTGCCAAGTGCTTCAGCCCGCACCGAGCCTTGCGTTTGTCTCGTTTCCCTTACCAAAAATTTAGGCAAAGTGAAACACAGGTGAGGTCCGTGGTGTTAAGAGGCTCCAAAACAGTCCTGGTACTTCAGAACCCGTCGGGATGCTCCCAGATGTTGTGAGAGCGTAGTGCGTGTAACCGATCGCAAACAAAAATGATCGCTGTGGTTTAGATGGATTAAGATTTTTCTTAGCGGTTCTGTATTGCACAATCCAAATGCATAATAAACTTAGATCTGTACTTTTGCCAAGTTGCAATTTATAAATAAAAGGGTTCAAAGCAAGCCAATTTTCCTATTTAATTTTAATAGCTAATACTCTGAAAACCTCAAGGCTAATTAAACTCTTCATTGTCCCGCTGCACTTAATTATTCAGATATTGATCTAACATCTTAACACACAAGACAAAACAGTGACATGTTTTATATTTGGAAATGGAAAAAATAGGAAGCAGACCTGGTTTAAAAATGATTTAGCAGTTAATAACTGAACTCAAAGAACACTGTTTCCAAGTGTTGATTTTTTTCATGAGCCACACAGTCTTTCTGTCTATTAAAAAAAAAGAAGAAAAAAGAAAAATGACAAAAAGAAAAAAAAAACCCTACAGAATTTTGCTATAAAGCCTGCCTCAAATTTCGCATCTAGCTGAAAAAACCCTACATGGTACATTGCCAAACCCATGTGTCCCTACAAAGATGAAGACAAGTCATTTAGCTAGGAAAATCGGGCCAGCACAGAGGAATCTCATGTTCAAGTTCTGACCTTACCTGAGACAACCTCTGACCTTGGACTAATAAATATTTAGCTTGCCTCGTTCCACCACTGCCTGAAAACTGAGCCTCATATGTTTCCCTCTTTTACTGTTGTCTTAATTTAAATCGCTATCTTTCTGATATGAGATTTTGTCTTACTGGGTGCTTAGCTTTGGGACTAAAATAGAAATCACAACACAGAGCAAACTGCTCCAAATGGACAACCCACCAATAAGGTTCTTCTTCTGAAAGAACGAGTTTGTGTTCCTCCTTAGGTTTTTCTTTTTCCCCCCTTTTAACGCCTTGGATGCATCGTCACATTCTTGGGAAGCATTCTCATGACTTCTTTGGAAAAGCTATTTTCTCTCTCCCAACCAGAATCTGTGAGGACTTTGGAGAATGAGAATCACAGATGTTTTGGGTTTGCCAACATCACTTCCATTTTTATTACTACAAAAAGAAGAAAAACAGAACCTGGGTTATTTGGAGTGGAAATCATCTATAATTTAGCCATTTACTGCTAGCCTAGACACCCTAAACTGCACAGAAACATCCGAACCTGACACACAGTCTGTCTCATCCACAGGACACATTTATCAGATGCACTGTGCCTTAAAAGTGCCTAATAGCCTCCACTGACTGGGAGGACAGCCCATGGTGACACATGTCCAGAACACAGTTAGGTTGCTTAAACGTGGCTACGTAGTGCCCTTTGATATTCCCAAAGACATCCAAGATATTTGCATAGGACTTCAAGTATGACATGGGACCTCTGCAAGACTCGCGTGGTGCCAGAACAGGACTTTTTAATGCTATATGGTTCAAATGACACTAGATGCATTGCTTTGGCAACTGATTCCCACAATGAGGCAAATGCCATCATTAATGCCTGTATTTTTTTCAGAGGACCTCAGCACAGGAAAGACATGGACCTGTTGGAGCGGGTCCAGAGGAGGGCCACAAAAATGATCAGAGGGCTGGAGCACCTCTCCTATGAAGAAAGGCTGAGAATGTTGGGGTTGTTCAGCCTGGAGAAGAGATGGCTGTGGGGAGACCTTATTTCAGCCTTTCAATACTTAAAGGGGGTCTCCAAGAAAGATGGGAAAAAACTCTTTAGCAGGGCCTGCTATGATAGGACAAGGGGGAATGGTTTTAAACTAAAGGAGGGGAGATATAGACTAGACATAAAGAAGAAGTTTTTCACAATGAGGGTGGTGAAACACTGGCACAGGTTGCCCAGAGAGGTGATAGAAGCCCCATCCCTGGAAACATTCCAGGTCAGGTTGGACGGGGCTCTGGACAACGTGATCTAGTTGAAAATGTCCCTGCTTATTGCAGGGGGGTTGGACTAGATGACTTTTAAAGGTCCCTTCCAACCCAAACTGTTCTATGATTCTATGATAAAAAGCAAAGTGATTCATCAAATCATACGCAGCTATTCACTCTGGATTTCACTCTGCCTGCTGGGGGTAAGCCCTGTGGCCAGAAGCTCCCTGGGATGATGGCTCATGCTCCTGCTACAGATCAAGAAAGCAAGCAACCATCACAGAGCAATTCAGTTGCACTAGCTGTCTATTTACAGTCCCTCTAGTGACTCTTAGAAGGCCACCTTGAAGTTGGTTCTAGGGCAAAAGTAAGAAAGATAATGAAATTACCAGAAGACAATGAGCTGCACAGGCAAGCTCCTATGCAAACCTCTCTGGTGCTCTTGACTGCTCTGAAGTGGAGACTTCACCTCAAGACTAATGTAGGCTGCTGACCCAGCTCTGAGGACTTCTTCACACAGGGCAGCACAGACCAGGGACTTTGATGGGAGAGGCAAAGCCAAAGCTGTTACAGTGAGATAGCACAGGAGATAGCAACAGGCTGCATGAAGGGCTTCCTACGCCTTAACCTGTGCCAAAGTTGCACTTCCGTTCAAGACTGTGACCCTACAAGCTGTTAAGGTCCTGTGCTGGTCATTAGATAGTGCTGGGACAATATTTTTCTCAGGAGGAAGTAAATTCAAAGTTCTAAAAAGCAACATGTATTTCAGTACAATGGCTCAGCAGGGGGTTGTCTTAAAGGCTGCCATTTGGGAGACATCCGCTTTATGCAAGACGCAGCGTGCTTTGCTTTGTATCAGGAGCAAATATGGCTTTCCCCTTAATCGGATCTAGCAGAAGGTATAGGTAGAATATATATATATAGGAAAGACACAGAATGGCATACGGCATATGGTCATTATTGCACAATTCACTGGCTGGTAACTCGGTATGCCGCGTCTCCGACTTAACAGTAACTGACACCAGATAATACAGTTGGGATTAATCCAGGCTTTATGAACTGTTCCAAAAACTCAAAGCTAATTACTAAGCTTGAGATTCCCAGATTGCATATGGTGTTAAAAAGCATTGTGCAATTTAGGAGAAAACATAAATTCTGCAAGAACTGTATTTTGCCAGAAAGCTATCTTTTCCTTCGGATTATTTACTGCTAATTGCAGGGAAGTGTCTTACACATGTCAGTGCATTTCTTTTTTAATCTACTAGTCCAGTTCCTTGTGCCCTTTTAAAAATTACCTTATTAAAACCATCAGAAGAAGATCAGGTTCCCAGTCTGGCCGAAAGAGCAGAATTGACTGTCACGAACTATAGCAGATCACTTTGCGTTCACATTAAAATCAAGCTTAATAACATTAAAGCTTGTACGTAGCGGGAAATTCCACTTCAAATTCCTTTGCCATCTGTTGAATAAAAGATCAGCCGTGAGTATTTCCCTTCGACTTCTCTTCTCCGCGGGCGCTGGGTGCAGAGCTGCGCGGTGAGAAAGGCCGGCACCCGGTGGGGCGTGGGGCGGGCGAGCAGCGGGCCGCGGCCGGGCCGGGCCGGGAGGCGGAGGCCTGCGGGCAGCCCTGGGGCGCGGGAACCTCGCCGTACCGGGAACCGCTTTATCGCAGTGAAATTATTCTAAAACTAAGCTGCTTGCTAAGCCTTTTCTCAGCGCATCTCCACCGTTTAGATTTCGGAATCGCTGCTGGAGCGATCTGATGTTACACAATCTTGGGTGAACAATTTTTTTCGTAAGATAGCACTTCGCCGCGGCTCTCCGAGACCTTCCTCCTGCCATCTAAACAGCACCATCTTCAGGCACTTTTAAAAAGCTATCAGTTACCTAGCGGGGACCTAGCTCTTCCTCACGTTGGGAATGCTCTTTTTCTCATGCTGAAATTACAGTTCTCCTCCTGTTTTTTCCTTTTTGGGGTGGTTGGGGTTTTTTTTGGTGGTTGTTGTTGTTGTTGTTGTTGTTTTCCCACTGGGCATTCTTTTTAAGTCTTGACACTTGTCAAAATTCAGCTACAACTTAAAATGCGACAACCAACCTCCTCCCAGCTGCACCCTATGTGTCTATATGATCGACTCTTTTCTCAGATGAACTCTTAAATTTTCTTTAAACTGTTTCACCATTATACTTGTTTCATACTGTTTATTTCAATTATTTCTTGTGGGTGTTTTTCATTCTCCTCGATAGAAAGACCTACTTTATTTTCATTAGTAGGTTCGAACAGTATATTTCAAGTCCCTGGTTTTTAACCTTGAAAGAGACAAAGAGATTTCTAGATCAATTATATTTCGTTATCTACTTGACTTTAACATATGTTTTTAGCACAAGCAAAATCTAGCTAAGTAAAAACAAATAAATAAGTTATTAGGCTCTAGCAGTCTTTGTTTCACATGTATACCAAACAAATCTGGGCTTGGTGAGTGTTAAAATCACAAGAAAATGCAACGAGAAATACTCATTACAGTTTATAATGTCGTCGTAACCACCTACTGTTATTTCCCCTAACGAAATGTCATTCGGATTGTTTGTTTATTCTTCAATTTATTTTTTTTTCTATAGTCCATGGGCAAAGCAACAGCCAAGCCCTGCACATCAGATCTGTGTTCAGTTATTGTGCAGTTCTCTGGCGCTATTGGGAGGTGAAGTGGGGACAGGCAGAGCTCCATCCCTGTGGCACCCATGGTCTCTGTGCAAGGCGGGTTGAAAAGCGACTTTAAGTTCTTTATGGGGATGTTTACCCTCTAAGAAACACAAAACCTGTTTCTGCCCTTTGTTTGCCAGGTAATAAATAGAGAAAAGATGCAATTACTTTTCCCTGCCCTCTCGTTGCAAAGAGAAGGATGATGCTTAACCTCAGGGAGGGTCTTCACATCCAGCGTTGCCTCCTCCACCAACTTTCCCCCGAATCCATGGGATCCCTTTAGCTGTGGAGACCGCATCTTGCGGCACTGATGGGAAAGCACACGTTCTCCTGCCTTTGCATCATTAGCTAGACCAACAACGTGGTAACACTTGGAGTTTTCGTTAGTCTTTATTTGGGAAAGAAAAATTCTTCAGTACTAAAACTGCCGGATTTGCCAATTTTCAATACACACGGTTTTACAGCAAGAAGATAATTTCATCGAAGAGTTCTCGTCAAAATTATGGTTAACCTCTGCGCGGCGTCTGTAGGAAGTATTGCAGCAGGCAGCACGCTGCAGGTTTTAACGCATTTATTTGTTGGACACAGCCACAGGGTGAAACGATTACCGAGAGAAAGAGAGAGCAAATGCTATCGGGGCAGGCCTCTCCTGGGGTCCCGGCGTCCGAGGGGGATGGAGGGGGGCGGACGGGACTCTCGGGTCGCGTTAGGCGGAGAAAAAAAATCCAGAGTTGTAGCTCTTCAGACATTTTATTTCTCTTGAGGAGAAGGAGTTATTCCTCCCCCCTGCTTTGCCCCCTTCTCGCTCCTTCCCCTGCGTCTCCGGGCTCGCCCCGCCCGCAGAGCCGCCCCCGGGGGACGGGGCGCACGGGGCCCGGGCGGGGGGCGCTGCTTTTCCCCGGGGGGGACGGGGAAGCGTCTCGGCCCCGGAGCGCCCCGTGCCGTGGGGAGGGCCGAGATCGGGCGAGCCGCCCCCGAGAAGGCGGCGCAGGGCCGGGCCGGGCCGGGCGGTACCGCCGTGTCTCGCCCCCTTGGCCAACGGGGACGAGACAGGGGGGAAAGGGGTGCGCACAGGGATGAAGCCTGGCGTCAAAGCGGGGCAGCAAGACGGTCCCCCGCCCTGGATAGGAACTGGGCTGTTCATAATGAAGGCGCTTTTTGATGTCTTGCAGTCAACGACTAAAATCTTCCAGCTCCTCCGCCCCAAACTTTCCTGTGCCCCACTTCTGGGCGAGAGATCGCCTTTGTGGGTTAATGTAAGGAGACGGAAGAGGCTGCGGTACCGGCCGGGAAGGGAGGGGAGGGGTGGGAAAGCACCGAGGCACGCAGGAGGGGCCGGCCGGGGGGAGAGGGGCAGCGCAGAGCCCCCCACGACCCCACTCCGTGTGCAGGCTGATGCTCAGCCCAGTCCCAATCCCGCCCCGGCCGCTTCTGGGGAAGAGGAATGCCACCCGTGTCTGTGTCCGCCCCGTCGATCAGGCCCGGCTCTCACGGGAGCCGCAGGTCCCGCGGTTCCTGCAATATGGCCTCCAGGGCCGGGGCCAGCTCCCGGCCATGCCCGCGGTCAGAGAGGGGGTCCCCACGGCTGCGTGTCCGGGTGTCGTGTCCTCCCCCCGCGCGGAGGTGCCGTCGGGCGGGAGCGCAGGAGAGATCCCGAAGCCCTCCCCGACAGTCCGGACCCGTAACCGGCCCCGAAGCGCCTGCAGCTCCCCCTCGCCCCTCCGGCGGCACCGGGGACCCGGGGTGCTTCGCCCGGCGCCCATTTCCACTCCTGAGAATAATCAAGGGCAGAGGAAAGCATTTTATTTTATTTTATTTTATTTTATTTTATTTTATTTTATTTTATTTTATTTTAATTTTATTTTATATTTTATTTTATTTTTATTTTTTGAGGGAAACCCATTGTTCAAGTTCATTTCGTTTTGTCAGACCCTCTCGACCCTGGAGCCCCGGATTTCACGGCCTCCCTTAGGAAGATGTAACGAGGCGACCGCACCCCCCGACGCCTTTGGGGTTCGCACCACCCTCCCGGCGCGGAGCCGGGGCAAGCAGCGCCCGGGCAGTCCCGGCGGCAAAGCGGGACCAGCGCAGCCCTGCGCAGCCCTGCGCAGCCAGGGCTCTCAGCAGAAAGGCAGGGAGGGCTGGGACACAGGGCAGTAAATTTCTGCCCCCCAAAAGCAGCTTCTCTGCCCAGCTGGGCGGTGAATTCGTTCACCGCCCAGCGCCCCCCGGCCGGCCGGGCCCCCCTCCGCGGGACTCCCGCCCCACGGACGCCCTTCCCGGCGGGGCCCCGCGTCCCAGCCCCGGTGCAGTACCCGAGCCGCGGCCTCTGGGTGAAGAGTAACCGAGTCCCGACCAGCCGGGGGTTGTTTATTCGATCGCTTCCCCTCGCCCCCGAATGAAATGACGATAATCCCGTGAATTTTGAAGGAGAACGCAGAGCAGAGCACGATGCAGGGCGAGGGGATCCTCACAGAGCCTTCCCGAAGGAGGAACTTCCCAATAATTTTACTTCAGGAATCTGTCACTTCCCTCCTTTGGCTTTATCCCAAAGCAGGGAGATTTTTTGTTCTTTTTGTTCGCGGTTTCTTTTTCTTCTTCTTCTTTTTTTTTTTTTTTTTTTTTTTTTTTTTTTTTTTTAATTTATTTTTAGAGGTGTTGCTGTCTTTATTGGCTGTTTGGAAAATGGAAAAAGAAAAAGAGAACATTTCCAGAGTATTTAGTTTCGTTCAAATAAAGATCTTATGCTATTTTATTGGCTAGTACTCCCTGGGACTGGATCAAACAGGGTCTAGTCTTAAATTAATACACAAAAAAAAGGTGACTATCAAGATGAAAGATGCATTCCCTGCTACACAGGTGTCATGTAGGAAGCCCCTGAGTCCTGGCATTCCCTAATATTTTCCAGGTTTGACTTTACAGAGGCCAAGGTCTTTCAAAATAAGTTTCCATGTTTCTGTAGTGTGCGCCTCCTCAGTCATTTCTTGGCTTTGGAGCCCTGCTCAGGTCCACCACATAGGTAACTTCTACCTTCATTTTTTTTAGTGAAAATCAATAGCGGAACAAATATTTTTCTCTGGGAAAAATCCCACAGTGGTGTGTCCTGCTCCCTGTGAGCCGTGATAACAGCCTCCAAGCGTGGACACAGAACTCCCCATGAAATGCCAAAGACGGCTGACTTTCTGCACACACAGTTTGCAGCAGATTTTCTCCTCTCACTTCTGCACCTGCACCTTCATCCTCTTTTCCTCACCACTGGGGCTCTGCAGAGCCCTTCTCCAGCCAAACCTGTTTGTTGCTACCCCATGTTTTGTTTCTATGCTGATTTACCCTACTCTCACTGCCTTTCACATCACTCCTCCGGGTTTTTGTTTTTTTCTTGCCCAGAAAATGCTGGCAGCTGTTTCTGAACTCTGTTCTGTCCCATAATATTGTCACATCGACAATATTTTTTAAAAGGCAGATTTAAATAAAATGTATAAAGGATAATGAGAATACAACATATACGAGATCCTTCCATTCTTGAAGGTGAGCTCTGTCTTTTGCCCTTCTTGAAGAGCCTTCTGGAGTCTGTAAGATATTATTCTGAGTTGGTATTTAAGTTACCAGGGGTCTCAGAAGTCGTATCAGTATACTGCCAACGGAATTTCCCATCCTGTAGAAAACAAGCACCTAACTACAACTTCTGTAGCAACAGAGATGCTAACCTGATTCTTCTGTGCCAAATCTAGAATATCACTATTGACAAAGATCAACATTGTCTGTGCTTGCGCAGCTTTGTGAGATACAAACCAAAGGTCCCTTTTTGGGTAGGCTGTAACCTCTGGCTGTCTCCTGGCAATGGGATATGTTGTTAATGGACTTTGGTATTAGGGAGGTGCAAATCATAGAATTGTAGAATCGTTGAATGGTTTGGGTTGGAAGGGACCTCCAAGATCATCTAGTTCCAACCCCCCTGCCATGGGCAGGGACACCTTCCACTACACCAGGTTGCTCAAAGCCCCATCCAGCCTGGCCTTGAACACTTCCAGGGAGGGGGCATCCACAGCCTCTCTGGGCAACCTGTCCCAGTACCTCACCACCCTCATAGGGAAGAATTTCTTCCTTAGAGCTCATCTAAATCTACCCACTCTCAGTTGAAAGCCATTCCCCCTTGTCCTGTCACTCCAGGCCCTTGTCAAAAGTCCCTCTCCAGCTTTCTTGTAGGGCCCCTTTAGGTACTGGAAGGCTTCTAGAAGGTCTCCCCAGAGCCTTCTCTTCTCCAGGCTGAACAAGCCCAACTCTCTCAGCCTATCTTCAGAGAAGAGGTGCTCCAGCTCTCTGATCATCTTTGTGGCCCTTGTCTGGACTCGCTCCAACAGGTCCATGTCCTTCTTGTGTTGGGGCCCCAGAGCTGGATGCAGTACTCCAGGTGGGGTCTCATGAGAATGGAGTAGAGGGGCAGAATCACCTCCCTCGACCTGCTGGTCACACTTCTTTGGATGCAGCCCAGGATATGTCTGGCTTTCTGGACTGCAAGTGCACATTGCCAGGTCATGTTGAGCTTCTCGTCAACTAACACCCCCAAGCCCTTCTCCTCAGGGCTGCTCTCAACCCATTCTCCACCCAGCCTGTACTTGTGCTTGGGATTGCTTTGACGCATGTGCAGGACCTTGCACTTGACCTTGTTGAACTTCGTGAGGTTCACATAGGCCCACCCCTCAGGCCTGTCAAGGTCCCTCTGGATGGCATCCTTTCCCTCCGGTGTGTCGACTGCACCACACAGCTCGGTGTCTTCGGCAGACTTGCTGAGGGTGCACTCCATCCCGCTGTCCATGTCGCCGACGAAGATGTTAAACAGCGCCGATCCCAATACCGACCCCTGAGGAACATTGGACATTGAGCTGTTGACCGCAACTCTTTGAGTGTGACCATCCAATTCCTTATCTACTGAGTGGTCCACCTGTCAAATCCATGTCTCTCCATTTTAGAGACAAGGATGCTGTGTGTGCCAGTATCAAATGCTTTGCACAAGTCCAGCTAGATGACATCAGTCACTCTTCCCTTATCCACCAATGCTGTAACCCCGTCATAGAAGGCCGCCAAATTTGTCAGGCACAATTAGCCCTTAGTGAAGCCATGCTGGCTGTCACCAGTGACCTCCCTGTTTTCCATGTGCCTTAACATAGTTTCCAGGAGGATCTGCTCCATGATCTTCCCAGGCACAGAGGTCAGACTGACTGGCCTGTAGTTCCCTGGGTCTTCCTTTTTTGTCTTTTTAAAAATGGGGGGTATTTTTCTCCTTTTCCAGTCAGTGGGAACTTCTCCAGACTGCTATGCCTTTGCAAATGTGATGAAGAGTGGCTTAGCAACTTCATCTGCTAGTTCCCTCAGGACCCTCAGATGCATCTCATCAGGTCCCATGGACTTGTGAACCTTCAAGTTCTTTAGATAGTCTCGAACCTGATCTTATCCTACAGTGGGCAGTTCTTCATTCTCCCAGTCCCTGCCCTTCCCTTCTGCGACTTGGGCGGTGTGGCTAGAGCACCTCCCGGTGAAGACTGAGGCACAAAAGTCGTTGAGTACCTCAGCCTTCTCCATATACCGGGTAGCCAGGTCTCCTGTTTCCTTCTGGAGGGGGCCCACATTTTCCCTAGTCTTCCTTTTATCACCAATGTACCTATAGAAGCTTTTCTTGTTGCCCTTGATGTCGCTGGCCAGATTTAATTCTACCAGGGCTTTAGCTGATAAAATCTGTTCATAGTCTAAACATGTCTGAGGTTTTGCATTTTGGAGCTTTTCCAGTTCTCTAAGACATTTAAACCCAAATTTTATTACTTTCTGAAATCAATTTTGGTTGCTTGGGAACTCATTAGTATCAGTGTGAAATCTTACCTACAAAGTTCATCAGAGTGAGGAAATGCTGGAATTAACTTTGCAAATTTGCTCTTTATCATCACGGTTTTGGAAAGTCAGACCTACAAGCAATTAGTGTTGAGAACACATGAAAAAATTAGAGAAGACTGAACTTATTGCCCAGACTTTGGTATTCCAAAACACAAACCACATGTTTGTCAGGGTCTAGATTTGAACATCAAGCTGAGTTAATTCAGATCTGATCCTATATGTAATTACGGATAACATACAGGACTGATTCCATGCTCCACTAGTAGAACTGCATGTTTGCGGTATCTGCATCTTTTTGAGGACGAAGAGAAAATTAAGCCTAATGCAAAAACATTTGTATGACTCGTCTGGATGAAAATGTCTATATGATGTGTGTGGCAACATTATTTCTGGCAAAGAAATAACTTGTCTTTCTTTTAAGAGATTTTTCTCTTTCTTTTAAGAGATTTGATATGCAGATGCTTTAAACAGGAATGGCCAAACTCTTGCTCTTAAACAATCCAAGTGCATCTCTCCTATCTGGGCCATATCACATAAGTTTTTACTTGCCTGGAGGCTGCTGAATAATCCAAATTCCCGACTATACAGAAAACAAGATGTCTTGAGCCGTGGTGTGATCACGAGTTGCTCTGGGGAATAGCTGTCCCAGATTTTCAGATTTTTGTAGGAATTCCAGATTTTCATAGAAACCACTTTTCACAGGAACCACATCCTTTTGCACTGCAACTCGTTTCCAGAGCACTAGTTCCCCCCCTGCTCATCTTTCCAAGGTACGTGCCTTGCAGATCCCAGCCCAATGGCATTTTCGCATGCTGCTTGCAGAGTGGGGAAGCTTGGCTGCCCTCATACTGATCAACAGGAAAGAGTCTACAGGATAACGGAAATCTGGAAAACATGAGGGGTGAAAGACGTGGCTTTGTTTAAACCAGAAAAAAAAGTGTAGGGGGACAACAGTTTTCTATATGTAAAATGTTGCTACAAAGTTGCTGGTGATCACTTGTGACCAGCTGAAGAAGAATGAGAAATCAAATTTGCAGCAAAGAAAACCAGGGTAAATATTAGAACCACAGCCTGTCTCTTGAGGTGGTATCCAAGAAAAGGGTTTGGTAGAAATACAAGCCTTGTGCTACAGAAATGCAGGTTAGAAGAAATATCCATAAGAGATTATCTAAAGTGATTTACTTAACTTCCACGCAGGGAGTGGGATGGTGGGAAAGTGGCCTGGGTGATTTCTTGAATTCTCTTTCAGTGCTTCATTGCCGCAAAGCTATCATCATCCCCGCAGGCAAGGAACTATTCAGCTGGCTGACAGCTGATGCAGGATGGAGATTAAATTCAGCTGAAGACTGACTATGGTGGTAGAAATATGTTGATTCATCTGGAATTGAGGCTCTTAATTCACACCCAAATAGCTGGCAGAGCCGCTGCTGACTTCAGTAGCTCAGTACCAGTTCCTTCGCGGGCAGTCGCTACCCTGTCCATTTTGTTATGTTTTGAAGAAGCATTGCAAAATTGGCCTCTTTTACCAAATCCACTCCAGCTTTGTGAAATACGATAGCTGTTTCAGCATGAGCTGTACGCCAGTCAGAGATCAGAGGGGTGCAGAAGGTGGTTAGGCTACTAAGTTCACATCTATGTTACTAAATGGAAGTATTAACCTTTTCATTCTCCTCTTCATTGTCTTATTTGAATAATCTTAATCCAGATCTTGGATACTGAAGTTATTGCCTGAGAAATGGCCTCAGTAGTGCGGAAAGGATACAAAATTGACCTGCTTAGAGGAAGACGACCTACATTTTTATTTCAATCAAGAAGATTACTTGGAGAAGAACTCAAAGTAGGAAGCACTGTACTGTCTTTCTAAATTTTGGTCATGGAAGACACTTATTGCACAGGCAAACGAAAATGATGTGATGGATGACATAGGGGCAAAAGCTGTTTCAGGCAAAGTTTGATTGAAGTTAAGGAAGTTCCTTGTGAACAAATCCCCTGAAGCTGTTCTCCAGTTATTAACCTGCCTGCTGATTCCTGGTGATTTTCAGAAAAGTAGGAAGATCTAGAAAGCCCTGATTCAGAGGGGAAAGAACAGCCACTGCTGCCTGGCAGCACAGTCAGGGGACTCTCACTGACACCTGTCTTATGCACTCATGCACTTAAAGATCCAGCTGGAACAACTGAGGAGTGATGGTCCTCGGCTGGTCCTATTGCTGGAACCCTATAACAGACAGTCCCTTTCATGGCAACGGGGGGAAATCAGTTTTATTTTTTGGCTGAATTGATTTGTTTTATTTTGCACTGGAACAGATGAGGAGTGCTCATACAAGCAATTATTGTGTCTCTGATGGGGCACGGCAATAAACAGGAGGGAGGTGAGATTTTTTTTATTTTGTATTTGTCTGCAACGTAAGGGGGAGAGTGTACACGAAGCAGAAGGTGGTGGAATGGGTGGACTGTGAGGTGCAGAGAGGAAAAGGACATTAGGAGGGCAGATGTAGTAAGGAGAGGAGGATGAAACAGTGGCAGGTTGGAGAGCAGGTACCAAATAGGTTTGGGGTCACTGTGGAAAATCACTACCAAAGTAGCTTGTGGTGAGAAGAAAGCAGCTGAAGAGGATAAGGTGAGGGATGTAAGGATCTAAAGGAGGAAAAGGGCAGAAACGTGGTCCTGGCATGGCTGGAATTGGCACAGGGAGATGGCAGGATTTGCCCATAACAACTCCTGGGCTTTCCTGCAAACATCGTGGCTGGAAGGAAAGCCCATGTCTGTGTGTGAATGTTGGGCAATTCATAGCTAAGGCTTGGGGGTGGAGGGTGGGGAAGGAGGATGCTTAATGGGGATGAGCAGGAAGGAGATGAGGGCCCAAATTAACAAATTACTCAGCTGCGAAGGGCAGGGGAGCTCTGAGGGCAGCGAGAGCAGTGTCTGTGACCCTTGCTGCCCAGCTCGCCTCTCACCACACATCCTCTCACCCCTTCCATGCACCACTTTGGGCCAATGAGCCTCACTGCCATCTCCTGCGTCTCCACCGCCCATTCAGTCCACAGTGGGAGGAATGATGCCAGCCTTGACTGCTGCGTGGAGCCAGTATTGTTTATTAAGCTGCCTTGTGAATATCACGGCAGGAGAAACCATCCCTGCTCTAGGGCATCTCCAAGAAGGTGCAGTATCCAGTAGCTGGTCACACCTTAAAATGGGGCAGGAGAAGCTGAACTAAAAGCTGCCTGTCTATGGGGATTAACCCACGAGGGTTCCTCTCCCAGCAGAGCACCAGACCTGCAGCCATGGTGGAGGGAAGGTGGAGGCTGCTATGAGAAGCCTCCTCCAAGCCCCTGCTGAAGACTGAGGTGCTTTTCATTTTTGTCTGGGAACTTTCCCCTCATTACCCTCCTGACAGGATGGGTGCAGACAGCATTAGGGATGCTGGGCTACACACCAGCCCCAGAGGAATGTTCTCCTCCTCCTCCTCCTCCTCCGTGGCAGCACCTCGGCACAGGGGGAGGCACATCAGCACTTCCAACCAAACACTTTTGCTTGCAGGATTTTTTTTTTCCAGCCAAAGGCAGCCTCAGGAGGGCAGGGAGCCTCCCCCCCACCCTCACCCCGGCTCCCCGCAGCCACGTAAGTTGAGTCTGGCCGATGCCTTTTCCCAGGGCTAAAGGGGATTGGTGATTAAAGGGGCCTTCTGACCAGCTTTCCCCTAAAAGGAGCTTACAAAGTCCGTTTGTTTAACCTTTTCACAGCAGCTTGACCCTGTCATGAAGAACAAATCACTCCGAAACAATGTCGAAGTGTGGGACTGGCGGAGTGGCTCCCAGCCTCTTCCTCCTCCGCCGTTGCACACCCTGGGATGGGTCCAGCCCTGGCGAGGAAGAAGGACCCTTTTCTGCATCCCGCTGGCCCCACAGCTTCGTGCAGCAGCTGTGAGTTCTGACCCCCAGGAAAGGAGGACGGGGTGCGGTGGCTGTGCTGGTGGCACAGAGGTGACACATTGCTGTGGCAGCCCACCATTTGCCTCCCTGCTAAAAGCAAGGGCTCTCGCCTCCACTATTTCCCAAATATTAGATGCACTTATGAGGTGGTTAATTTTTTTCCCCTGATGCTAAATCCTTCAGCCAACTTTTGGGTTTCTGTTGCCTGTTTTAAACCTTTTGTGGACTGCTTAGCAGTGAAACCAGAGGACAAACAGACTCAGTAGTGAAGTTTAGAAGTAAACGGTACTAGATTGTTTAAATCGTGTTACATTCTTTATTTTATGGATAGAGAAGGAACTATTCAGTTAGAAGTAACCATTAAACTCTTATCGAGATACTCAGATTTTAAATGATAGTTCTCTTTTCACTTAATCCAAATGATCAAAACAAAAATGCATAAAGAATTGGACAAAAGTTATTATATTGCAGTGTTTTTGTGAAGTGATTTTCTACATGAACAGGAAAATGAATCTTAATTGCTTACCACAAAAATATCCTCAGGCGATGGTAGTACAATTAAGGCTTTTCATTTAAATAGCGTACAAGCTAATGCAGTACATATGGTGCCATTAGCAACTTCAAACCAGTATTTGGATATTCATTTAATTTAAAACAGCATGTGCTAACACAAAACTTAGCAGTAATAATAAATGTAAACTTGGGTAAGAAAGTAAACAATGCCGTATCTGTTGAGAGCGTAAGCCATTAGTCAAAATCAACGGAACCAGATTTTGATAGCAAGTATAAGCACTACATATTTTCTTTTATAATAGCTATTTTTTAAATCTTGTTTTGTTTGGCTTTGTTTTTAAACAAATAATTCTTGTAAAGAATAGTCATATTTCTACTGTATTTTATTGTGCTCAGTGATTGTCCTTATGATGAACTTCTCCTTTGTTTGCAAATACTGAAAAAATCGACAGCAGCAGCAGAAACTCTGTGTAAAATGAGGAAATAGATGAGCGCGTGTCACCAGTACAACTGCATGTGTAAATGTAAACACCATACTGATATCTTTGATTTTTTTCACACCGTGCTACCTAATGACATTCGCTACAGACCAGGAATGGAAACAGCCTGGTGAGCTGAAGGTGGCACGGTCAATTTAAATGCCCTGTGGAAAACCGGCTGTGTTAGTAGCCTGGTGCTTAAATATCCTTTCTATAAAGCAGGGTAAATTATTTAATCGCTGTTTTAATCCAGACACTTTTAAAGTTTGTGGGAGGCTACTGAAATTAAGATTGTTCATGTGCTGAGGATAACATGGCCCATTGCATTTTGAGGATAACAAGGCCCATTCCCACCAGCCCTTGCCAGGGAAAACGTTGGTTCTCCATCTCAATTAATTTTAGATAATGGTGTCAGCTGGCAGAAAAAATAACAGGAGCAACATTGACCTTAGGCTAGTAAAATTAATAATCCACATACAAGCACTTAGGGAGAAACCAACAGGATGACAGAATTTTACAGGCTTCCTTATTACAGGGGAAGTTCCTTATTTTCCCTGCTGCTCTGTTCACAGCAGCCCCTGCCAGCCCTGGAAATCCCCGTGGAAATCCGGGTTCCCTGCTGCCTCGCAGCGCCTGGCCCTCGCTGCAGCTGCCGGGGCTTCCTCCGCTGCCTAGAGGATGAAGAGAGCTGAGATGCCAAGGAGCGAGGTGGGTACGTGGCTTAGTAAAAGACTAATCCTTGGCGCTCGTGAGAAATGAGTCACTGGTGGGCAAGGGGCTGTGCCTCGCTCGGCGAGGAGCCTCGACTGCGAATCCTGCAGGAGAGCACAGTGCCCTGGCTCAGGGAGCAAGAAGGAGAAGTTAACAAATCACAGTGCAAACAGGAAACATTCGCTTGGCGAGGAGAACACCTGCATCAAGTCACCCCCTGGTGAAAAGGGAAGAGGTTTTGTGCAGTGCAGGAGAGGGCCAGCAGGCTTGCTGGCACGTACATCCTTCTTGCTGGAGCTGTTCCACTCTGTATAAATAATTAAATCATCTTTGGAGCAAGGACTTGACCCTGCATCTCTCGCATCCCAGGTGAGCACCTGAACAACTGGGCAATAGAATCAATCTCTTGCTTTTCTCTCTCTGGCCCAATGAATATTTAATCGCCTATACAAAGTGAAGCAGCTCCAATGGGAGGGAGTGAAAGCCAGGCACCTTGGAAAAGCTCTATAGCTCAGTGGTCCATCTGGTTTTCCATGAGCATTTGAGTCCCCATGGACAAAAGCCCTTGGCATGTGAGAGAGGGGGTTGTATTGGCTGGATGCTCCTCTTTAGTGGAGTCCTGAGACCGGAGGGAGGCAGCTGCTGTCTTTTCACCTTTCCCATCTCTAATGAGTAGTCACCTACACATTTTCTTTTGCAGCTGATGATGCTGATGTCTGCCCTTGATATATTTGCCTAATGATTAGAAATAGTCACCTAGGAAGGAGAAGACCCAGGCAGAACCTGCATTTCCCAAGAGACTGTGCCGCTGCTGGGGCACACTCTGCCCCTGCTGCTCAAGGTAGTGAGAAAGTCGAACAGATGAAGTCAGATGGGTGGGAAAGACCATGCGCCCACTGATGGGAGCTTATGTCTTGGAAAGGTCTTGTCTCCCACATGGCTCCTGCTTCCACACCCGGTTCCTTACTTTATCCGCTGACTGATGCAAAAGACAATCCAACACATCACAGCAGTAAAAAGCATAAAGAAGAGCTGCAGGGAACAAGATTGCAGAGAATAAGGTCATTCTGCCCAAGGCATATTTTGGGTTTTTTTTATAATTCTACTGGAAACTAGGCCATCTGGTAAGGTTTTTATAGCTAATGCAGGTTTTTAAAAGAAAGCACAACTGAGAGGTTTTTAAAAAAATGTGCTGAGCCAGAAAAGATACTACTCAGGTATTTCTGTAGCCTATCAAGGTCAAAGTGGAAAGAGAAGTGCCCTCTAGGAAGAATCACTCCTAGTCTCACATGGTTCTGAACTGTCTCAACAAACATTTTCTTAGCATTTTTTGGCTTATAACAGGCACAAAGAATTAAAGAACAACTGTTATTTGCAACTGCACGAGAAATCCAATAATGGGATTGCATAGGAGAAAGCGAGGAAGATATTTAACCTATTTAACACAGATAATTGGCTATAAATCCTCCATTCTGCCACCATGTTGCTGCATTTTTCCCAACAGACTTTCTTTTGGGAAACTTGTGTACCTATTATCACCTCAAAATAAGACAAGTCAAAACATTGTGTATTAATTAAAATGAGACATTTTGTCTAGAAATGGCAGCTTTTCTGTCACTTTAAAATGCCATTGCAGAGCTGTATATTTTGTTTTCAAAGTTTTTTTTTTAATTTTCCTATTAAAAATCATTAAAAAAAACCCCCAACACTTCTTAGATATCTTTTATTTTTGACAAAATCTAATGGAGATCAGGAGGGATAGTCATGCTAAGTCTGAGCTTTAAACTTAGGCCCCCTGCTTGGAAGTGAGTCTCATAGGTAAACAATGAAGAGATTTAAGAGCCTCCAGGCAGTGGTTCAGCGCAGGGGCTCCAAGTCATCCTCAGGAGGTGCCTGATTCTGCCACCTACAGACGTGTCCCCTTGACTTGATGCCCCAGGTGGGCTGTGAGCATATGGCTTTCACCTCTCTGAATTTCCCAACCCTGGCCACAGGCTGCAGACACGGTGCTGAGACACATCCCACTCTCTGCTCCTCCATTCCCACCTCAGCTACTAGAAACTCATCTCTGTTGTTTGCACTGTCTTGCCCAATTGTAAAATTAACTCCTACCTGCTGCATAATGAAGATTAAGTCTGGGGAGTCAGCCATGGGAAAGAGCTAGCGCACCAGGAATATCCCCTCTTCGGTCAGCTGTGCTGGCAGATGGAGGTGAAAGCACAGGCACAAGGTAGTCCTGACTTCAGCAAAGGGCAATTTGTTGAGCACAGTCTTTCATTGCTTGCAATGAATTAATTTATCGCTTGATTTTACCATTTTGGGCCAAACTTGCTAAGCCATGGTTTTTATTATTTTTTTCTGCAGTGAGACTCAGTCCTGTCTACCAGAGCTTGTTGGCAGAGAGGATAGCAGGCAACTGATGAGTCAAGAAGAATTAGATGAAGAGGGTCATTTCACAGAGACACCAAAACATCTGGGAGCATTTTCTAATCCTTTCCCCTCTTCTAGCTGCAGAATGAATTACCTTTGCTGAGTGTATTTAAACTAACCTTGGAGAAGGGCTGTGAAAGGGCCTGGAAATGCAAATGGTGTTGCAACTACTGCAGGGGATGGGAGACATGGCTAAAGCTTCGCTTAAGCCACCGCCTCTTGTCTGCAGCACCACGCGATGTATGTACTAGCCATCATGAGACCTGCCCGGCTGGTGAAGGACTTGGCCTTTCCCTGTCATCCCTTATTCGCATTGCACAGGCATCCTCAGCCATGCTCAGGGCATGGATCTGGCAGGCTGTAGCTGAGAAAACCATATTTATTTTATGCCTCTACCTGTGTGCTACTTGTGTACTAAATTAGCAAGGAGGCTTTTTGAACTCGGCTACTTTCAGTCACCCTCCAATCTCATCTTCTCTGTTTCTGAACTCCTGGTTGATGCCTGCAAGCTAAGGATTCCCTGCAAAGGATTTCCCATCCTCCCGTCACGCTGATCTATTGCTTGGGATGAGTTCCCAGAGCAAACCTTCCTAATGCTAATGTTGAGTCAAGGACAAGGGCTAGATTTAACCACACATTATGTAATTTGAAGTCCACGGCTTTGGCTTCAAAAGGCATTTTAAGCTCTTGCTTAAGCTGCCAGTGATGCCGTCTCAGTTCAATCAGGTCTGTGAGCAATGTAACTGTATTCTCCCAGTGTTCCGAAGTACTCTTCAGAAGTAGTCTTTATGATGGGTTGTCTCAAACAACATCACTTCCAAAATGTTACGTATCACAAGAAGATCAAAGAGAGGATAACTCTCTTGAAATATCAGCAGTCAAATTGTGCTTGAGCTCAGAGCGTGCTGAGCCTCACGGGTGAAGCCAATCACACCCCCATGCTTGGCTCACACAACACTCGCAGGGGTGTTGAGCACCAGGTAGACCACCAGAGCTGGACACCAAACTGAGAGGCACACACAGCAAGGAGGCAGAGATAATGTATATTTTCTCCTTATTCACTCATTTATATTTATATTTATATTTATATTTATATTTATATTTATATTTATATTTCTCTTCCCTCTAGGCCTGAGTCCTGCCTGGCTTTGGGTTTTTTCTTTGTCTTCACTTTCTCCTCCTGTCCTATATCCAGCTTTCCCGAGCGACAGTCAGAGCCTAAACCTCTCTCCTTGTGCTTCCTCTTCCCACAGATGATACAAACCCGTGTAAACAGATGGCGGCTCATGTGTTTGCACGTGTTTTCCCTATATCCACAAATTGATTCAAAGGGACATATTGTGCACCCTTTGCTCTTCCCGCCAGGGTAACGCAGGCTGAAAGCAAAGCTTCTGAGGAGCCCTTAGTCCTGCTGCGCTCCATAAAATCACACATAGCATTCTCCTTCCATAGCATCTCTCTCTTCCATAACTCACCAGATTGGGGCCATACACCTGGTGTTATGAAATGTATGAAGGAAATAGGTGCTTCTCGGTAATGTGAGGAAAAGCCACTCAGCAGTTCCCATGTTATATATATATATGTATATTACTTTGAGCAAAGTAGTTGTATGTCTTTGTTTAGAAAAGTCGTTCTTATTTCAGCAGTCGCTGCCAGGAGAGTACAGGACCTGGGGAAGGGGTGCCCATATAAACGTGGCTAGAAAGCAGTTTTAATTTGCAAGGCTGCTCTGGCACACAGGAATGGCATATTGGTGTGTAAATAAGTGGTGTCATTGCTGGGGGGGAAACACAAATAATGCAATTTGGGCTTGCTTTGTGCCATCTTTCAGCTAGAGAAGGGAAAGACTAAAATTCTCCCTTACAGAGATGTCAATACCACATATCTGGGAAGATCCTTTGTATGGTTTTGCCCTTACATAGCTCTTTTGTTCAGGAAAATCAAATGAAATTTGTGAATCTTTTTTTGTTGCTGTCAGGGACAAAAATCCAGCTGAGTCAGCACGGGAGGAGGGGTGCAGGGCATTGTGGCGATTCACATAGCGAGCGCATTCGGGTTGGTTAAGCCCCAGCTCCAACACGCCCTCCGTGTGCAAAAAATAACACTTCAAGTGAGCGGCGTTCTAGAAAATGAAAGAACTAATTGCTGGGGTTAGAAGAATTCAGCCAGTCTCAAGCCATTAGGATCACGGCCGAGCAGGGAATGTCATGGAGCCAATTGGAGCAAAGCTGCCAGGGCTTTACCACGCTTAAGACCTAACCTCAGGTTGCTCTGCGATCACACGACTGTGGCTCTAAGGTTCGCAGGCGAATATTCCCCCCGCGCCCCAGCAGCGCTTCCCTCCGCAGACGCAGCGATGAGCGCAAGGAATGCCAATTCCACAATACTCTTGATCGCCGGCAGGATAGGGACAGACAGGCCTGGCGGTTTAATTTGCCTTTTTTTTTTTTCCTAGAGGAATAAAAACAACAAAAAGACAACCTAGTCTGTCGTGAGATTTCTGACTGATTGTGGAGTAATTTGGGCAGAACGGAATAGAGCCTGCTCAGTGGTTCATGAACAGCACTTATCCGTACTCCATTATTTTCCTTTTAGTTTGCTTTACAAATTAGAAAAGGGCACCAGTGTCAAATTCTTGATGCAAGCCTCTGTGTGAAATGATAAGCTAAATCCTAAATTGAGGTCAAAGCTGTTCATGTGGTTCCTGCTGCTAATAAAAACGCTTTTCTTTGTTCCCGCCTGCTAAGAATTCCTGCCCCATTTATAAACAAGATCTTATCCCAAAAGAGACACCTCTATGCAGATGTTAGGGAAAAGCACTCTGCTTAAACTATAATCTCTCCTTAAAAATATATTATGTTTTGTAAGGAAAAAAAGTAGCATTGCTGCATTGAGAGCAATGTGTTTATACTAACTAAAATTCTGGTTTTGTCTGCATGTAGCATCTCAGGGTATTTTTCCGAGTGGTTCACAATGCGAACAAATAATTGGCAGCATCATAGAATTATGTTCCAGTGACTTGTCATTTGTGAAACCTCCTTTTAATTTCAGTTTAGAGAGTGGGTGAGGAGTTTTCCCCACAGTCTCCTTTTTTGGCACTCCTTTCTGAGTACAAAATGAAAAAGAAAACCAACCCTGTAGTGATTTAGAACCAGCTTTTGCTGCCTGCAGAGCTCTGACTGAGGTGACATCATGCCTTGCTGGGGGATGTCATCATGCCTTGCTGAGGGATGATGCAGCACCTGGAAGAGTGATGTCCTACCTGGGCATGAGCTTTCATGGGCCCAAAGCTGGCTGGAAATGACTCAGGAGAGGTTTGATGTCCCTCCCTAAGGAAAAACAGAGTCTGCCCGAGGGATGGGGTCAATTGTTCGGGCCAGTTACAATTTTACCCTGAAAATCATTACCTTAAAATGACTTAATTTTAACATTTCCATATATCTTTCGAAGCCTTGGTGCCTGAATCTGGCTTTTAAAGTGAGCTACCAACTTGGCTGTAGCTATGTGCAGCCATGTGTCAGGAGAGAGCTGATCCCCATCGCCGTGAAACTCGGACACCAGCAGTCACTGTGACTCTGCCTTCCTCGGTTCGGTCCCCTCTGCTGTCACTGTAAATGGTTTGGAACTTGGTTACTGGAATCAAATATATTCCCAAATACTGCAGAAGATGAATCTTTAGACTTACATTTTCTTTCTTTTCCTGTGAGAAAGGAAATCAATTTACCTGTAAATACAAGAAATGCCATTAACACTTGTTGGGGTTAGACAGCTCAAAGTGATCCCCTGTAGAGTAGTACCCATTCTTTTTCTTCCTTTTTTTTCTTTATCTCTCTGCTAAGCCCTTGGTAACTACAGTGAGATGAATTAAAAGTGTCAGTTTGAAATGGTTGGAAACGGGTATAAATTGGAACTGTCTTTACGGAGAAGCAGTATGAGCTGGGATCAAGGCTAGCGGCAAGGGAGGTTGGAAAAGGGCATCGCAATATGCGGCACACTGGCTGTGTGCTTGCGTGTGTGTGCTTAAAGCTGCTACCAGCAAAGCAGAACCACAAGCAGAGATGTGAAATCAAACCAAGGAAGATTGGTTCCTTTTGTTCGGTTTCTATAACATCATTTTCTAATTAGATTTACAGTAATAATAATCAGACAATGCAACATTTATATATATTTATAATAATTTATGCAAATGGGAAGATACAAAAGCAATGCTCTCCTGCATTGCTCAGCGAAGATAATGCTCATCAGCCTTACTTTGAAATAGCCTAAACGCTTGCCCAAATACACACACAGGGAGAGGCAGGGTGAGGATAAAGCCAAAGGATGCTTGTGTGTCTGCCCTGCCAGCAGCTGAAGGGCTTGAAAGATGAGAAAATAAGAGAGGTAAATTCTACCTAGAAGGAAAAAAGAGAGAAACATCACAGAACCAGGGACTGCAGTCCTCCACCCTTCTCCTCGGGGGTACACAATGTGCTCCAAAGACATTGTACTCCAAAGAAAATTACTGACTTTACTCAAACCAGGGTTGTGAAACATTTGCCTGGTAAAATAATCTAGCAGCACAAACAGCTCAAAGGCTAGGCATTTCTGCATGGTCTGCCCAAAGACAGCTAATGCTTGTCCCCAGCTCCGGCATGTCAGGAGCTCACAGGCCTAGGGGTGGCAGGCATCTCAAAAAGGTCTGTTTTACCCAATGTTTCTTCAAGGAAGTCCCAATATAATTCACGGCAGGGATTTTTTTCGCAGCCTTTGCAAGTGTTGCTGTCAAAACCAGCCACGAAGTGGTATTGTTGAGTAAACAGCCCATTTGCTCTCCTGTTGTACCCCGTCCCTCTGCAGAGCCCCCCATCTGAGCAGGCACGGGGAGGTGGGGAGAGGAGCGGTGGAAGGAAAAGCCCGGCAGAGCCCGCACAGCCAGTCCTCCCCAAACAGCTTGACTTTCTTCCCACGTCAAACTCCTCTCGCCTCCAGAGGCTGAAGATGCCCCGCGGCAGTATTGCCTACTGTGCTGAAATCCCCGCGGGGACGCAGAGTCAGCCGTGCTTTTAGCGACGTGTCCTGGGAACAGCCCTTACCATGTCCTGCCCTCCCCGCTCACCTCCGCTCTGCTGAGGCTTGGACTAGATGCAATCGGTTTCAAAGACTGGATTTAATGATTTTTAATACTAGTTAAGTGGCTGGGTTGAGATGCTAGTGTCCAAATGTCCTGAGGAGGGGAAGAATTCTGTATTTCCTGTTATTTGTCTTGCTTCACAGAATCCCATTTTTCAGTGAACAGATGGAATATTTTTGGTTTGTTGAACATTTTGTCATCACTATTCAGCACCAGCTAACCTGCCAAATGCTCTTGAAAAATACACAGTTATTGCAGTCTTTGGTCCTCAGTTTTTCAAGAGGAACTTTCCTCCATGGTTCCCATGAATCAAAAGAACTATTTCTTTTTCTTTGATTTTTTTTTTCCTGCCTTAAGATCCAAAGACTATTCTCTACCTTAACCAAGATATATTGGTCTAAGTGGCAAAAACTCATTCAGAGTAAGATAGATATTATTCTGCCAGAGCAGGAAAACTCTTGGATGAAACCAGTAGGGACTGGAATTTCTGTTCAGGGTAATCTACCCCCTGTTTGCCAACAGTGACTAACAGCCAAGGACAACTGTGATTTTATTTTTTTCCAGTTGGAGGTGGTGGTTTCTATTAGCTTTTAAATGCAGAAGTACAGGGAGGTTTAGGTCGGGGTCTCTGCTTGGTCTATCTGCACTCATTTGCTTTCCGTCCTGCTGAACCAATTAGCTCGTGCCTGGCCGAGGCACAGTTTCTACGGGGCAGACGTGCCTCTTGTAGAAAGGCAGGCTGTCTTCAATCAAGGACACAAAAGATGGACCTCACATGGCTGCCTTCAGTAGGACATTCCCCTGCTGAATCACCATGATAGTTAAAACCTGTTTTCTTTGCAATTTGAGTTTGTCTGGCTTCATTTTCAGTTGCCAGACACTTTTTTGTTTGTTATTCTTTTCATGCTCTTTTTCCCTTCCCCTGTTTTCTACCACCTCCTACTTTTCAGAAATCTTTCAACTGTAAAAACCAATTCTGGACACAGGATTTTTTTACTGATTTCAGCACCCTACATACAGATACAAAACACACCCCGATTTTTATTCATTGCTCCTTGGTCAAAAGGGATAGTACCTCTCTCACGCATTTGGGTAGGATTTATATTAGAGTATTACCACCCATGCTCTTTAGAAAATCCGACTACGGTTTGCTGCCAGCCTCTAGTTCATCTCTCAGACTGAAATGACAGCAACAGAAAAGACTACTTCATATTTTTTACTGCATTGTGCCTGAATTTGAGACTGTGAAACCAGCAGAGAGCTGCAGAGTGGCTGTCAGTTTGTTTTGCATCTGTCATCTCCAAAATGCTTAAAAAAGAAAAGAGCATGGGCATGGCTATAAAACAAAGCAAAGACAAATAATATTTTCATGAATTATGTGCATATTTCCACTCGAGAACGTTGGGTCTAGTGAACAGCAGAGGAAGCCAGTGAAAATTTTATTCCTACCATTGTCACTGTGTGGGGTCAGGAATACTTTGCACTTCTACAGCACTTTACTAGCAGAATTTCCTTATAAGGTGCCCCACTCCTTTTTCCTGATTTCTAGTTAGAAAACACTTTTACGGATCTTAGACTGTAAAAGGAAGAAAAACTTCAAGAGGCACACTGCAGTGAGTGAGACTGAGCTTCTGCCCTGTTTTGTTGGGACTACAAGGGGAAGCTGTCTCAGGAAGGAATATTAAATGTACCCTCCCCTATCACTGTGGTAGTGAGTCATGTCTCACTTTGGATATTACGAGCCCTGGAGAAGACTTCCCCATGCTTCAGGAAGGACAAAGGGAAGAATTTGCTTTGAGGGACTCTGATACGATGACAATAGAAAAAAATCATAGAATCATAGAATACCAGGTTGGAAGGGACCTCAAGGATCATCTGGTCCAACATCATGTTCATAAAGAACTTTTATACTTTTTCTGGTAAATTCCTTTCATTTTTTCCCTTAATTTTCTCAATGATTAGGATCCAAGACAAACACTCCTATCCACTGCTCCCCAAGGAAGAAAGGTGACAAGACAATTTCGGCAATCTGTGTCTGATTTGTGGATTCCGATTCAGTGAATTTCTGAATTTGCTTTATATGAGCATCCACAGCATTGCTGCGTAACTGAGATCCAGCATGTGATGGCAGACCCGTGCTGTAGAAGTCCCTGACCAGGAACAGCAGAAGATTGTTAAACCTTGACACACTCACGCAGGGAGGAGCGTTTAGGGACCGGGGTGTTCCTCACTAGCAAAAGGCAAGTTTGTCAGTGGGGACTGGGATTTCAAAGTTAGAGATCCCTATACAGCAACGGCAAGAAAAAAAACCCTAAATGCCAAGAGGAAGGACACACAGGGAAAGAAAATTTCAGGAAAGAAAATGAAAAAAGAGGATTTGCTTTTGTGGAAGAGACTATTTTTGACTGTTGGACCAGCCAAGGTGAATGAAAAATCACTTAGGTCTGTTGAAACTCCAAGACTTGGAAAAAAATGTTCAGGAGAGCCATGTTACATCCCCCAAAAGACTGACTTAACCTGGAAAAATCTGCAGATGGTGAGAAAACTGAGGAAGATAAATGCTCTTTCCCCTTTTGTTGCTGAACATTATGCATTTGTTCTGTCTACTGCTCAGACTCAGAGACTACAGTATTTAAAAGCTCTGTAGACCCAGGTGTGTCTGCCTCAACTAGCGCACTAAAGAGAAGAACACCAGCCTTGAAACGCTCAAAAAATCAGCAGCTTTGGGAAAGCGTAACAGAGAGAAAGCCCACGTCCAGAGAAAAACAACAAAATGACTCTGCAGGAATATGGTGAAAATTTATGCAGGAATTTTAAGAGGTGTTGGCTTCAGAGTGTGTAAGCGCGAAGCATGAGTGCACCAAACGTGTGCCTGGAAGCCACGCTGCCCTTGGGTGTGTTATCCTTGCGGGTAAACCAGTGATAATCTGCAGTATCGGATTTTTTCTAATGCACTTAGCTTCTTTCATCAACTTCCTGAACTTTCTTAGAAATCCTGATTGCCCAGTGCTCCCACTGAGAATAAATAAAAACCTTCGGAGCACTTTCAGGTATTTATTAAAGTATTTGATTTGGAGCTGGAGTCTTCTATCTTTTGCAATTCAGCATAGAAAGTACCAAATGATTTTATATGAAGTGATGCGGTCAATCGATTTTAAAGCCAGAAGGGCCATTATTGTAATCCTATCTACTGCAGACCCAAATAATTCATCCAGTAATTCAGAATTCAAGTATATCTGAACACATCTTAGTAAAAGTCTTCTGTCCCTAAAATCAAGAACTTTAATTTTTAGCACATGTCTAAATCTGACTATTGCCTGGTTGAAAGCTGACTGAGTTACTTAATGAAATATTTATTCAGTCAAAAACATGAATTCAACAAAATAAAGCTTTTATGCAGGAGAATTTCCAGTCTTCCTATTCATAAAATAGAAAAAGTTTGGATTTTTCATGCGATAGAATTTTTATTTTCATATTTCAGTTAATATTAGCTTTTCATTTTTAAATAGTAAAGGTAAATAATGATATTATTCTAAATTACTGAAACAAGATGTTTTCTTCAACCTAGGGTGTTTTGGGAAGATATCTGTTAAGAAAAAAAAAGTTATATATTTTGATTTTTCAGATCCTTTAAAATCCTCATGAGAAGGAATCCTACTAAACATTTTCAAATTAGCTCCAGATAGAAGAGATTTGTGCTTTTAAATTTTTATTTCTGCTTCTGAAATTCTCTTTTAAATAAGCATTTGTGCAGTATTTATAGTACAAAAGCACCGGGTGGTTGGTTTGTTTCTTATTATCGCCATTGCTTTAACATTGATTGCAGCTGCATTAGTGGAATATTTTCTGAGCCCAAATTTAATCTTACTTCTAGCACTGTAAGTGCATTGACAAGAGATAAGAATTAATGAATCAGTATGCTCATGGACAATACTGATGACGAGACACTCTTTTTCGCTTCAAACAAAAAGAATTAATGTGTGTTTTGTTATGAAGACCATATTCCACAGACAGACAAATGCCCCGCTGAAAATTCAGTCTGGCAATGCGAAACAATAGTCCCGAGGACCGAAGGGATTTTACTGCTTCTTTTGTAGAGCCGTGGAGCAGAGGCTTCCTGAAAGCAAGAAGCAAATCAGCAGAGACTGCCTGTGTGTCGTGATGCCGTTACCAGCCATTGATTTGGAAAAAACTGTCGGGAACTCCATATATCCCAGCTGCAACGCAGAAGAGAGGAAAGCTGCAAGCCCGCTTGAATTCACGCTTTGACTCACAGTCACAGAAGTTCAGAAAACTAAGGTGAATTATGGTTATTTCAAAGTTATTTTAATATAGTAATTTATTTTTATAATCACCAATGTAATTTATCTGGCAGGCTACATGAGGGGAAATTAACTCTATTTTCTCTTTTATTAAATTAATTATAAATGTCTTTGACCTGCATTGCTTTATATGTGTTCATTTGTATATCTGGGTAGAGGTTATAGTATAACTATAAATTATATCAACGTACAACAAGGTATTTACAAGCACGTTACAACAACTATTTAACTGCCACTTCTAAGCTATCGTTTTTGTGGAGCAAGAGGAAAGATAAAACTATAAATTTCACTGTGACAACTTTTAACACGTTAAATAAGGCAGATTGAGATGGGGCTTTTTCAGGAAGTACAAATCAAAAGGAAGCACAATAAATCACTTAAACTTTAAGTGACACTTATGTTAATCTTTTTGTCTTTGGTCCTGTTTGACAGGCTGCTGTTGTCCTATTAAATCAACATTAACTCTCATTTATGGGCAGGAAGAAGAAAACTCTGTCTGAGACCTTACGTTGCTACTGAAGCCATATTTTCTGTTTCTCGTAAGACAAGTAAATGCAAACACAAAGATGGAGAGAGGGGAATAAAATGTCAGCTTCTGCCTCTCATTGCATCTTTCACTCATCAGCCACCGCTGGAGAAATGACTCTGACCCATCATCTGACCGGTCACTCCAAACCTGCCACGCGCGTGCCAGTTCTAGCTCGTGTGGCTGGTCCACACCAGCAGTGCTGCCGACGGACGCAAACCAGCGGCAGTTGACTGAACAAGCAAATTGGAAGGTAACAAAACCAAAAAAACATCTAATGCAAGGGAGTAAAAAAATAAAGAGAGGAGAAAAGACCACGGCTGTTGTCAGGATGCAGCCAAAGCCAGGGAGGAAGGGACACCTTTTCTTTCATCTTCCCTCTCGCTGGCATTGCTGCCTTCAGCCTCGGGGGGGCTCGGAGCCAGCTGGCAGCCAGAAAGCAGAGGGGGGTCAGCAGGCATGATGCGAGGGCCTGCTTCTAGTCCTCCCCCTTCGTTTCACTTAATCATGTGCTTAAAGTTAAGTGATTAAGTGAGTCAGGCCCACAGTTGTGTCTGAAAGCAAATGTTATTCGGCTTTATGGAAAATTATTCATGCAGTTTTCTCTGCTCTACTTCTTTATAAAACTTGTGAAAATGTAAAGCCATCCAAATGATGGAAGAGCACCATTCCCTCTGACTTTCGGAAGGGCCTCTGCCCGTCCCTGTGACAATCATGAAAATAGCTTTTCAGCAGTTGACACAGGCTCTTTGTTGCCCTACGGTCTTTTTCCCAGAGCAAGACGCTTTAAGCGCACTCTTCTGCTCTTCTTCTGCTAAGCCTGTGTCTGTAACACTGCATGGTTTTCAAACCATGGTCTTAAATTAAGCTCGTAGCTGCCACGGGGACAATAACCTTTCAAAGGAAGCAAACAGCCAACAAAATATGGCTAAATAAACACAGTGTGATTACTAGCGATACCTTCTCTGGTTCCTGTGAGCTGATACCTGGTGAAGGGCTGGCAGGCAGGGAAGGTCTACAGACCAGCTATTTCTTGTTCTGCTTTTCGCCTTCCTATTTCAGGGAGGAAACACTTTTCTCCTGCCGCATGTTGTCTAAGGGCAGCATGCTGTGCCCAGGCAGCTGCCCCAGCACAGTCCACAAACGTCCCTCACTCTCCAAGGCCAACTGGAAACACAAGCCTGAGAACAGCCAACAGCACAGGGGGTTTTGTTTCGTTCTCCATGGGACCCCAGCGCCAGTCCTAAGAGCCAAGGTCCTGTACATCGCCACTGTAACGGCAACGAAGCTTCCTGGTGCCAACACCAAGAGCCTTTTGGGCTGATAGGGAGGGGCCTTTCCTGGGGTGAAATGGAGGGACTTCTGCTCCCATGCCCATTACTGAATTCTCCACAGAAATTGCAAGCAAGGATGCCAATTAACACTAATTGGGATTTTTTTTTAATATGTGGACACATGTCCATTAGGAACCTGACTGATAGACTGAGAAAAGTGACTCATTTTGCTGTTGCCATAAAGTAACCATTGTACCCTTTGGGGTTCTTTAAAAGGAAAATACAGCAGATCTCACCTGCTCCCATTAAAGCCAAAGAGTTTTGCTACCACTGGAGGAGAGAATTTTACCTTTGGATGCTGGACACTTGACCTAGGGGTAAGTATTGCATTGCCTTGCAGTGCTTTTATCCAGGAAGGACACCTTGCTGAACAAAAATACAGTCAGAGATAGTGCTACTGATTGCTACTGATCTTAGCAGCACTTTCTCTGTAAACAGTCTTCAAGTTTTTCTTCTTGCTGCTCGGTTTAAGAAGACCCAATTTGAGCTTTATGTCAGTACTGAAGCCAGCTTTCAATTTATTTAAATTCTTCCTAAACACTTTCCAAACAGCTAACTGTCATTGATTCACGGTGAGCTGAAGACCAAAGGAGTATATAAGCTTCTCTGATGGGAAATCGCTTGGTTTGGGCACAGGAGGAAGCTGACAGCTCCATTACGGACTTGTCAGAAATCAGCTGTGTTTAAGAGAGGACACCAGCCTCTGGGTCTCCTGTCCAGCATGAGGCAGTGAAGGAACAAACACAGACACCACACAACAAAGGTGAGGGACCCCAAACGCCATTTTCAGCTGCTCACCCAGAGAAGTAGGTAGCCAGCCTAAGGCATCATTCTTGAACAACTCTCTCGGCAGGGAAACTGGTTTTGAAAAATGCTGCTCATTTGTTTTTTCTTTCCCTGACTTGTGGTCCTAACGTGTGGATCATATGCAAAGGCAAGATCAGAGATGACAGATCAGTTTTGCTCTCACATACAGTCAGGTAGATGAATAAATTCAGCTCAGTGAGTTTCAGCATTTAGGTGCAACAGCTGGAAAATTTCTTTTAGCACTTCCTTGACATAAATCAGTTGAAAAACAAGAGGGTTTTCTTTCAGGGCAATTGGCTGCACTAGTGTCCCTGCTCAAGCCCCAGCTCTCCCTGGTGTGGAGCCCAGAGCCCAGCCTGCCTGGGAGAGTGTGGAGACAAATCTGTCCCTTGAGTTTTCTTATGCATTTTGAACAGCAGAAGTGAGGCAAGGCTTTGGAAAAAAACCAAAACAACAAACTTTGGCTTTTATAATTCTCTTTTTGTCAATCATTTGATTTTGACCGAAGTATAACATTATGTACAGAAATCTAAGAAGTATTGTTTGCGTCTTGCTTAATACCATCCCTGAACAGAGGCTGAAATCTGCTAAGAAAAGCAGCGGAGTTTGGTGGACTGCAGACAAAACCAAGAGTGCCCACAACAGCATCCAGTGGGATTGGGAAGGACCCCAGAATCTAGTGCTAGTTTTTCCTTCCTGGCTTGGTATCTCTCATCAACAGAAAGGTTGCTAGTAGAAAACAAACTATCTATCTGCTAAATTCCCACAGGCATCCAGGCACAAGAAGGTATAGCGGCATTTTTCCACCCTTTGTCTCACCTAACCCTGTCCCAGCCACTGAAGGGTTCTTCTTATAGACTTCTGCAGTGGTTCAGCTTCTAGAGAGTCCCCTCCACAGCAGAATAAAATATTTCCCTGCACCAGTCTGATCCTTTCAGATATATCAATCCTCTCTAAATTTGGGCTGGTTTCTTATTTACCAAGCCCCAGTGCCAATGGCTTTCCACAAGGGAAGATATAAACGTTATCTCAATGTTCCTCTTACGAGTCTGCTGATCATGAAATGACTCAATGGTTCAGAGACTGTGAGCCCAATGATTTGAAATGAGAAATGTCTGCAAAAAATACCCCTACAATTCATTAAGTTTGCATCCTTGTACAGTAGTGCCCCTCTAACAGATGGAGCACTGCTTTGCTACGTACGCTGAAGCGGAGGAAGAAACACGCTGAGTGTTCAGCGACTGAGAAAGGGATTGCTCACAGATGAGGTTACCAAAGTCGGCATTTTTCTTTCTCTCACACATTAAAAAATCCCACACATTTTTTTCTTGCATGTACTATCAGGTCAGTGACTCTGTAACATGTGTTATACCGTATTGCTGATGAACTTAAGAAACAATGCTGACTAGAAGATTCTTGGTAAATCATGTATTAGAATAGACATTTTCTTACCATTTACACTGGCACTAGCTCTTGATCTGTTGTTGGTAACACTGTATTGTTGTTCCTAATTACGCAGGATGTAATCTTGCCAAACCAGTCTTTTTTTTCTGTAGATGATTCATGCACACATTTAATGCACATATAAGGATGCAGCACTTTAAAGGTTGTTTGCTTCCTGAAATGGATGGTTTCTCATCCTGGCTGGCTCATGGTGCCTCCTAAAATAACATCTCCTTTAGGCCTGGGCAGAGCTCGCAGTTGCTGTGGGCAGGCTGATGGGGCAACCAACCCCAAATGCTCACCCTCGGCCCCACGAGGACAACAGTGCCAGCCGCCAGTGGGAAGAGAGTGTCACTGCTAGATGGTGCCTGGGGGAACATCAGTATAAAGTAGGTGAGATTATCCTCAGCTTTACCTAAACTGCTGAGAAATACTGAGCTGGTCCAGGATAGATGCACCAATGCCAATGCTTCATACTCGCAAATAAAGCCTGCTGTGCTGGGTGCGTGTTCAGTAATGGACTAGAACTAGTTGTATTTATACCACAAGAAATCAGAATTTTCCTCTGTTTTTTAATCAGTAAAGTGGGTAGATGAAAAGTACATTGTGTTTCTGTCTCGCTGCACTGAGCCGCTCTCCTGCTGGTAGAGTCGTGCGTGCCCACAGGACCAGCAGCTGCAGGGTGAGCAGGGCTCTGCTGGGTGCCCGTGGGGGTGGCTGCCCCACGAGGGGAGCGGGCAGCCTGTTGCACGCAGTGATGAAGAAACCCCACCCTCATGGTACAATTTTTCAGTATCTGGAAGGGGCTTAAGATAAATCAAGCCAAAGGTGTGAACCTTGCTGAGCTGAGCAAGACCCTCTAGTATTCAGGTTGCCAACAGCTCACGGCCTTTGGGAAATGCCTTGTGCAGCTCTTACCATGCACAAGGTACATCTGGCCGTCCTCGGTGTGATGCCAGGCAGCATCCCTTGGTGGAACCAGAAGAGTTTCAACCATCGGTATCTTTATCTCACCCATGACATCACTTGTGTGTGTGTGCTTTTCCCAGGTGGTGAGCAGCTGCAGGCAGGTGCTGTACCTGCTCCTAAAGCAACTGTCTTCTTGGAGGTACAGCCACACACGTGCTTGGGTGCCAGCCTGGGACATAAGAGCCCCTTACTCCTGTAAGCCAGGCTTGAGCCCAGGAATGGCAGGTACCCTCTGGAAGCCACAAACCCTAATTTTTACTTTAATATAAGAATTATTCGGTGTTCCCTCTTCCTGAGGTCCATTCACACTGCCTATAAAGTATTTCTGTCAACATGCCAAGGAAACCCTTCAGACCTCTCTCTGCAAACCACAGAGCAACCAGGTCAACCATTAGGCGATTGAGCTTCTTCAAGTGATGGACACACTTGAGGCAAAGGTTCAGGTGAGACCCAGCGGCCGGTGCAGACTGCTGGGCTATGGCGCTATGGATTGTGGAGTTTTGTGGAGTTTCTGTAATATTGCTTCTAAAAGCAATATTACAGCCTCACTTTAATGACCTTATTGATAAACTGAAGTGGCTCCCATTGCATCATGCGCTGGGAGCAGTGCTACATTACTGCTGAAATACCAACCATCCAGACAGTGAATTGAAGGGCTGCAGAGATTTCAGATTCTGCCGAGAAGTCTGGAATTATTTAAATTGTAAATTGTTGAGGGAATAAACTGTCTTTTTATTCTGTGTTTGAATAGATGTTAACATCTTTTTAAAATAGTGAATAAAAGAAGATCAGAGTATCTTTCAGTGAAAGCTATTGCATTAGCTCCATTTGCTTCATCCCACTAAACAAGACTGAGAGCTAGCAACGTATAAAGTATCCCCATTGAAAGGAAAAGCCATTTGCAACACATTTCAGTCTTTTCAACATAACACATCAATGGGCATTTTCTCTTCACAGAAAAAAACCACCAAATATTCCCCAAATCAATGTATAAATACCCAGTTACTAACAAACGAGCTGAATTTCAAAGACAAAAACCCCAACTTTTTAATTATTATGATTTAAATTTCAGATAAAAATAATTCCTACTAAAATTTCATACTCATGAAGGTGCAAACCTGCATAATTTTCCATGCAGTTTAAACACAAGTTTATCAGATCTCTTCTGCTGTCATTTCAATAATATGAAAAAGCACTGGTAATGCCACTGAGGTTTAGATGCAGAGACTCAACAGGATTCAGTTTCTGAATGGTGAAAGGTAAACTAAGATAACAGATAATGTAAAACAAGGCTGACAGGACAGAAAGAAAATGAAATAATTCCCAGTCTTTTTAAATGGCATGGAGGCCATTTACCTGCCGGCTATGAATTTACAGCCAGCCTCTTCATAAAATATTTTGTGCATGATTCCAGTGGGACTCTTCACGTGCATATGGTATGGAATATGCCTTTGGTCAGTGGGGGTCAGCTGTCCCAGCTGTGTCCCCTCCCAACTCCTTGTGCACCCCAGTGGGGTGGGGTGAGAAGCAGAAAAGGCCTTGACCGTGTGTCAGCCCTGCTCAGCAGTAATGAAAACATCTCTGCATTACCAACACTGTTTTCAGCACAAATCCAAAACATAGCCCCATAGTAGCTACTGAGAAGAAAATTAACTCTACCAGCAAAACCAACACGCTACTGTGATATACGACTGCCTGATGCTGAGGATTTGTCCTGAGTTCACCAGGGACCAGAAAACCTAGAAAAGCAGCAGCTCAGAAAGAGAGCGATGCTCTCTATAAACACAACAAGGCATTAAGTGTTGGAGACAAGTACTTAATCCAAGAAATTCTTTAAGTACAGGAACAAAAGCATTAGCTGGCCATGAATACGTAGAGAGTAGATGAGAGAAAGATTTCTAGGCATGATACTTCTATTGGGAGCGACTCTTACGTGCATCTCTGACTCACCGTGTCTAGACAAAAATGTGTTTAAATGAGTAGGTCAGGTCTTACCAAACTGGCCTATCTTGGACCATTCCGATATGAACCCTGTCACTGATATCCCATCCCAGCCAAATGCACCTGGAGGGATCCTGTGCCAGAAGCAGGCTGATTTCTTCTCCTCCTCCTCGAGCTCTGCTTCCCAGGTTCCCAATCAGCTAGAAGGTGTTACTGAAGTCAAGTCATAATTTTCTATCAGATATTATTACTCTCATCTGCCATCTAATTTTCCATAAAGAAACCATTCAGAGAAGTCACCATAACTTTTTCCTTACAAAATAAAAACTAACAACATCTGTGATGTTCAGGCCAGCTTTTCAATTTTTTTTTCCCCAAAAAACAATGTCAGGCCTTGCACTGGGGCTGAGGCAGAGTTAATTTTCTTCACAGCAGCCTGTGTGGTGCTGCGTTTTGTACTTGTGATCAAAACAACATTGATAACGCACCGGTGTTTTAGGTGTTGCTGAAAAGTGCTCACAGTGTCAAGGCCTCCTCTGCTTCTCACTCTGCCCCACCCAAGGAGCAGGCAGGGGGTGAGCAAGGGGTTGGGAGAGGACACAGCTGGACACCTGACTCACATTGACCAAAGAGATATTCCATACCTTATAACATCATGCTCAGCAATAAAACTGGGGGGTAGTTTTTCCCCAAAGAAGCTGTTGCTTGAGGACCAGCTGGGCATCAGTCTGCTGATAGCGAGGGACTACATTTACGTCACTTGATTTTTTTTGTTTGTTTTTCCTTCACTTATTAAGCTGCCTTTATCTCAACCCATAAGTTTTCTCACTTTTTGCCTTTCCCATTCTCTCCCCCATCCTGCTGAGGGGGGGTGAGCAAGAGGCTGGGTTGGGACTCACCTGCCAGCCAGGGTCAATCCACCACAGACCTTGATTCTTCAAATGTCTCCAGTCTTAGCCCAGGTACCCCAAGTTGAGTCCCTAACTGGAACACCCTCCATAATATGACAGCTCTCAAGCATGCCCCACAGTTCTTGAATACAATGCTTTATAGAAGGTACAGCGTTCATTTGAACTGGGTCTATTTTTTACCAAGAAAAACATAATAATTCCCATTTAGTAGTTCATTATGTGCTTAGGTAGTTGAAACTTAAAATATGCGTTTGAATAGAGACCATGTTTTTGCTCTATGGGTTTATTTAATAATTTATTCTTATAAAGTGCTCATGGTGGGGTTTAACTACTGCAATTGCTGGAAGGGCAACACAACAGGGTACAAGGAATCCTGGCTGTTTCCAAGGTGCATTAATCATGACTTCCTGACACCTTCTTGGTGAAGGAGCCGATGGGAGGGGACATCCTTCTGGACCTCATCCTTACAAATGAGGAAGGTCTGTTCAGGGGTGAGAGGGCTGGAGGCAGCCTTGACTGCAGTGACCATGAAATTGTGAAGTTGCAGATCCTGAGAGGAAGGAAAAGACCAAATGACAGGATGACAACCCGACATGCTTTGGCCATTCAGGGAAAATTCTTGGAAGAATCCTTTGTGATATGGCTGGAAATAAAAGTGTTCCAGGAGAGCTGGCTGATTTTCAACCTCCTCCAAGCTCGAGAACAGTCCATCCCAATGTGCAGGATATCAAGCAAAAGCTATAGGAGACCCGCATGGATGAACAAGGAGCTTCTGAAGAAATTAAAACATAAAGAAGCAAGACCAGATGACCCAGGAGGAATAGAGACATGGTCTGACCATGCAGGGATGGGACCAACTCTCACCTGAAGATGAATTTGCCAGCAGGTCAAGGGAGATGATCCTTCCCCTCTACTCGGCAATGGCAGGACACATGTGGAGTTCTGGGTCCAGTTCTGGGCTCCCCAGCATGAGAGACATGGTCTTACTGGCATAAGTCTGGTAAAGGCCCACAAAGATGATTAAAGGACTGAAGCACCTGTCATATGAGGAGAGGCTGAGAGAGCTGGGACCATGTAGCCTGGAGAAGGCGCAGGGGAACCTCATCTATATGTGTAACTGATGCTTCTGTGAGGAAAGGGAGGAAAGAAGATGGAGCTGCACTCAGTGGTGTCCAGTAAAAGGACAGGAGGCAATGGGGACAAACTGAAATACAGAAAAATCCATTTAACTACATATACATACACACTCTCCATGTATATATATTAAAATATATACAAGAATATATTTTAAAATATATACATATAAAAAAGTTTTTTCACTGTGAAGCAGGTTAAACACAGGGAACAAGTTGCCCAGAGAGGTTGTGGAGTCTCCATCCTCAGAGATATCAAAAACCCAGCTGGCCGCAGTGATGAGCAACTTATTCTAGCTGAACCTGCTCTGAGCAGGGAGGGTGGACCAGACAATCTCCAGATGTTCCTTCCAACCTCAATAATTCTGTGAGGTAATACACATGCACACATATAAATACATACAATGTATACAGAGTAATGTGATCCCAATTTACAACCAGAGATCCCCAAACTCATATTAATACTGGAATATTCAACCCAATAGGGAGTCTCATCAGCATGCATTAGAAATCAGTGTAAGAAATAAGGGGGTGTGTGTGTGTGTGAGAAAAACAGTCAAATTGAAAATGGAGAGAAAATCTCTACAACCCAACAACAGATTTCACACTCAGGAGATCTTGGCTTCAGTCTTGCCTCAGTTTTTGCCTTCAGTTATCTTCTTATAATGGAAGAGCGTTAACAAGAGCTCCTCACCCTAGACCACCCCATAGTTAACAGGGGATGCAAAAGCCTTCACTCCAGGCCTGAGCTTCAATTCAAGCAGGAGAACTGGTCTTCCAGGCCTTCAAAGCATGCTTTAATCGCTAAGCAAATGGGTAAAATACATCAGCTGTGTCAGAGATGACACACCAGGATAAAGGAGCCCCTAGAGATATCCCATATGGTACGGGCTGTCAGGTCTGGCCTTCTCCTGAAGTCTTGTAAATAGAAGATGGAAGCATCTCCCTGCTCAGTGTGTTGCTCTTCCTGAAAGTCCATTTTTTTCTGGGTGCTGGCTGGGGAACTTGAGACTCCAATTCCTCTGAAGATACCTAACCCCAAACCAGCTTGGCAGCACTGCAACCGGCAAATCCCGCTGAGGACTTATCAGGGTATCAGGGACAGACACTCCTTAAGGAGACAAAAGGTATTATGCTGCTTATCACCTCTGTCCTTGCACAAATTTATCGGAAACCTTTTAAATTTAGGCATTGGGATAATCCCATTATTATTCAGAAACGAGCTTAAAGTCCTCCTAGTACCATCTATTTCAGAAGTCAAATATAGCCACATATTTCCCTGGTTCTAGACCCAGCTGCCATTAAAAAATGTAGGAGTTTTAGGGGAACGTTCAACCTGGTTTTGATTCGTGGTCTTACCTGGTAGCACAGAATCGAACAGTGCACTCATCACTGCATTTGTTCCACCTCGCCCAACGTATGTTTTGCAACTGCCCATTTCAAGACAAAGTCGAGCTTTAAGGTCTAACTCTTCCTTTTATCGGTACAGTTGCTAATACCCAAAAGATGCTCTAACCGATCAGCTAGGTAGCCACAGTTGCAAGCACACAGTCCTGCCCACAGATATAGTCCAGAAGAGTATCTCTTCAGATTTTTTTTTACATGGCCACTTTAAAAAGGAGATTATTTCTATTAATTTACCTTTCCACATTTCTTGAGACTATTAAATCTGACAATTAACCCATCGCTTAGAGGGGTGCTTCTCCCTGCCTGGCTGAATTAGGCTGTTGCGTGAGAAAGTTCCAGCACAGAAACCCGCGTCCTCTGCAGAACGGGCAGCCCCGAGGTTTAAGAGATTATACTGGATGAGTCATTACACAAGATTTACTTCTGGCCGACTGCTCTGATAAATAATCATGCTTCCTCCAGACAAAACTATCCAGAAACGGGCACCTCGACTTTTCCTAGCCTCCTCCCAAGGACAGCCCCCAGCAAGCAATGCCACCAAGCATCGCCGCCAAGGGCTGCTAAACACCGGGATTTATAAACAGCACCGAGAGGGAGCTGTAATGAGATCAATGTCGAGGATTGCAGCAAACGGCCTATAAAGCAATTTTTAAATGGGATTTCCTGCAACAAAAGCCAGCTCCCAATAACCTTTTCCAATAATACGAGGTGAAAAGGGTTGGATTTGAATTGTAATACCCGATAGCGAGGCGCGGACAGACAGCTTTGTGCTCGCTTTACAGGCGACTGCTCAGGCAATTTGTTAATCTCTCATCAAGAAAGAAAAGGAAATCGCAACATAAATCTGTACAGGTACATCCAGGCCCAAATTACTGTGCCAGGAGAATCCAGCATTGTATAATCGAAAGGGACGAACGATTCCATCGTTATTTGCTGTTGTTATACGGGATATTAGATAGAAGGGAGGAATAAAGTCACAGATGAGAGCAAGCAGCGAGCACAGCCATGTTTGTTTCTATTTCCCAGTTCCATTCCAGATGTAGTTCTCAATGAAAAAAAAAAAATTACTAAACTTTATGAAATATATCTGAAATAGATGTTTTTCGTTCAAAAATTTCAAGGCACTATAACGTCCCTATTCAGGGCTAGGCAAAGGATTTCTTACCTGGAAAAAGCTCTTTCATTTCTAAGGGCTGGTCTCTTCCCTCCTCCTGCAAACCCACTCTTACAGGCAAGTCTTTGATACTTTGCCGACAGAGCAGCAAGCCGGGGCGCGGGGAGCCGGGGAGCCCTGCGCCGAGCGAACGCGTCCTGCCCGCAGCCGCTGCCCACCCGCCTCCGGGCCAAACCCGGCATAAAAAGGAGAGCAACAGCCCTGGCCCCCGGGCTGTGTATGTTCCCCCCCCCCGCCCCGCGTATAGCTCTGCCCTGGAGGAGCGCAGCTCCTTTGCGCTCTATTTTCAGAGGTGCCCCCTCGCAGCTGCGCGCTTCTGCACGGAGCACAGCCGCCGCTTTGCCCCGTCTTTTTGCCATTACATCCGTGCTAAAACAAAAAAAAACCCAAACTCTTCCAAAGACTTCTTTTTTTTCTTTTTCATATTTAAAAGAGGGCATTTTGACAGAGAAAGCGCCTCTTTAGGTACATCTGCTCGCGATTTTCCGGCGCTGTGTTCCCATAAGCCCGTAGTTAAAAATAAATCAAAGGCAGGGAACTCGGAGGAGGGCGTTTTAATATTTCGCTGCTGCCCAGGCTGCTTTCTGGTCGTTAAACTGAATTTGTAACACTTGGGGATTTCTTTCCACGTGGGGGCTATTAGCGCGGTATTTAAGGGCTATTAGCGCGGGGTTTGTTCTTGTTAACGGTAATGCCTACTCAAAACTACATGTGGCTTCACAATCTTTTAAATTACTAGCCTGCTTGTCCCAAAAAGGGGAAGGTGCCCTTAGGAAAAGTAACTGCTAGCACTCCCTGCTGCAGGTCTTCTCGATGCCGGGGTGCTGCCCGATGGGGGTGTGAAAGCGTAAATCCCGGTAGAGCCTTAATTCCACGCATTTGGGGATTTTTTTTTTTTTTCCTTTTAAGAAGAATGAGTGCCTGAATTGTACCGACCAGTAGGAAAAATTCAGGGAGGTTAGGGAGGAGGACTTACCACCGCTGTCGACAGTACACCTGAATTTAATTTGGAAAGTGAACTAAGAGCAAAGGCCAACAGAAGCGACAATTGTCCATCCGAGCTGGGTCCCTCTTTTCGTTTAGCCCTTATCCATCCTCTTTACTGGGATAGGCGGTGGCTGGTTGTTTGATTTTACGTTTCCCGCTGTTTGAACGTCCGAGCGGCGTTTCCCCGAGCGCCGTGGGGAGCCTCTCACGGCCGGCGGGGCCGCGGCGGCCCCGGGCTGCCCCCCCGGTCGGAACCGCTGCCAGCGCGCCCGGGGCCGGGGCGGCCCGAAAAATTCCCCGTTTTACCCGTCTACAAACAGCAGCCGCTGGTGCTCTCCCTGCCGTCCCCCGGGAGGCTTAGGGCTTCCTAGGGGTGACCCTGGTTCCCCCCAGGACTGTCCGGATTGTCATTGACCGTGACTGTCAGCGAGTGTCCCTTCGTCCTGTCCCCTGGGAGGGGGCCACAGGTCGGCCGGAATCTCTGCTAGCCGCTTCCCTGGCTGCTCTCGGTGGGCCCGCACGGCACTGACCGAGGGCTGGCCGCTTTGCGGTGCCCGAGAGAAGGGGAGAAAGAGAGAGACGACAAGCTCATCCCTGGAAAATAGCGGGGGAAGCTGGGTTTGCCAGGTTTGGAAAGGGGGAGCTTGCTGTGCGCCGGGGTCCTGCAAGGAGCAGGGCTGGGCAGCAGCTCCCCTTCCCCCCCAGCCTGCGAGAGAAGCCGCCCCTTTACCCCATCCCTCCCCCCGAGCCGACCCGCTTGAGGATGAACAGAGTAGATGGGGCAGAAAGGGGGGTCGGAGGGGAGCACATTTGCTCATTAAAAAGGCTTCAAAGGTGACATAAGTCTGTCCGAGCCCTCTGTTCCGCAGGGGGGGTGGTCTCCCCCACCCCCGGATTCATCCAGGGATGCCCGCAGGTGGCCCCGGTTGTGGCGGGGGTGGCCCCGGTTGTGGCGGGGGTGGCCCCGGCGGGGCTGCAGGGCCAGCCCCGGGCAAGGGCAGCCCGGGCGCTGCGGGGAGAGGCTCCGCGGCCTCCCGCTGCTGCCTGCCGGTACGTGGCTCCTGCTCTGCTGCCTTTTCCCTCTCCGGTGCAACGTGCGTTGGACGGGAGCGCAGGGCACTGCGGCACTTGCACGGTGCGGGGTGGGGAGAGGGCTGAGGGACAGGGACGCGGTAGGAAACAAACAAACAAACAGGCAAACACAAGGTCGGGGTGGCACGGATGCCTTGCACCCCGCTCGCCGCAGGCGGTCACGGCCGCCGAGGCAGCGTCTCCCGCTCCCGCCCCGCGGCGCTGGGAGCGGGTGCGGGGAGCGGTGCCGGCGGGAGGAGCCGCCGGGAAACCCGCCGGCGCAGGGGCCGGGAGGCGCAGACACAGGCACGGCCCTGCCTGACAACTAATCAATGAGCGCCCATTAACCAGGGCTTCCAGGAAACGGTGTGAATCCTCCTGCTCCTCCTTGTGCAACCAAGCAGCAGAGCGAACACGAGTAAAAGGTTGCAAGACAGCACGACGGTGTTCGTACAAACCCAACAAATCCAGCCTTTCTTCTGTTCGTTTCAAGGGAGAATGCTGAGAACTGCAATGCTGCTCCCCCTTCCCCACCCCCCTCTTCCCCCCCAACAAAAAACCCCAAACCAAAAGAAAACAAAACCCCAATCAGCCTTAGATTTCAAAGGTGCCCTGGGACGAGCGGGCTCTCACAGAGGCATGTTTGTGTGGCATGTCAATGCCACAATGGTTTCACACACACACAGATGTGAGAAGAAGCCGGCGAAGTCCCACTCGGACCCACGAAGGAGCTTCAGTCACCGGCCGCGGGGCCGCACCCGTCCCGCGGGTCGTGCTTGTGCTGCCCGCCCGGCTGCGCCCGGGAACCGGTAACAGCATCTCCGCTGCTGTCTCAGATGTCACCAGAAACCGTTTGATCACCTAAGAGAAAAGGAACTATTTAATTTCGTGTTTGTATTTATAGTCTTTCTCTCTCTGCCTCCATTCCTTCCTTTCTTTAATTTCTTTTCTTTCCTTCTTCCTGTCTTTCTTTCTCTCTCTTTTCCTTCCTTCCTTCCTTCCTTCCTTCCTTCCTTCCTTCTTTCTCTTCCTTCTCTTCCTCCTTTCTCTCTCCCTTCCACTCTTTCATCCTCTTTCTCTCCCATTCTTTCGTTCTTTCCAGTCGTTGGCTCTGGCTTGAAGGAAATCTGATGTGATTAAACTCACAGGGCGTTGGAGGGCAGAGGTAAATTAAGCCAAAGCGACAGAAAAGATGAAAGAGGTTTGCTCGACTCGAGCGTCCGAGGACAGCTGCCCTCCGCCTTCCTCCCCTGGGTCACGCAAGCTCCCCGCCGCCTCCCCCGGGCCCCTTCTCCCGGTCCTGCCGCGGAGCTGCTTCTTCCGACCACACCGAAAAGCATTTTTTTTCCCTTCTTTTTACCTATCGCCCCTCGGGGCGTGCGGAGAAACCCGCCCGGCCCCGGCCCTGCCCGGCCCGGCCCTCACCGGCGCTGCCCGGCCCTCACCGGCGCTGCCCGCCCGGCCCTGCCCGGCGCTGCCCGCCTCCGACTCACCGATGCAAAGCGGGGAAATCGCGGGGAGGTGATCGGATGCGGCGAGGACGGGAGGGACGCGACCCGCGGGCCTTGACAGGGGGGCGAAGCCCTGCGAAGGGGGTGTCTGTCCCGGCTGGCGGCGCCGGGCGGGTCCGCCCCGTCGCGGTGCTGCCGGGGCCGGTGTCTCGGGACTCCGGGAGCCGCCGTCCTCCGCTCCGGGGTGGGGGAAGGCGGCCCGCGGCTCTGCCGTGGCTCCCCGCCGCAAAAAAGGGCGAGAAAAGAAAGGAAGGTACGGTCCCGATCCTCACACTCCGCCTGCAATTCAGACATCGCTTAAACACAATTTAAATCTTAGGTGTTTATTAGCGCAGAAAATAATAATAATAATAATAATAATAATAATAATAATAATAATAATAATAATACCCCGCAACCAACCAACAAAAAAAAGCAGAGATCTACTCCAATTTAAAATTCCTTCTTGCACAGCAAGGAGTGAATGTCGGTGTTTTTCTGTCCAACGGGACCTTTTAAATGTTAAAGATGTTCGGGACCGTGTTAAAGATGTCTCGAAATGCAGTGATGGAAAAACCCAATCAAATCCGACTGCCAATTTTGGTGGGTCCCAGTTTATTTTTCGCGGAATCAAAGGAAAACACAAAATGCCGGCACCAACGAGAACAGCTGCAATCCCGAGCAGCAAAATCCCGAGGCATAAATAATTTTCAGGGTATTGGCATGGAGATAAAAAATCATCTAAACGGACGTGCAGCTGCATTTTAAAGTTGGTCCGTACGCAGCCACCCGCTGAAGTGGTCGGCAGCTTTAAAAATAATCCGTGCTCCGTTCATCTCTCTAAAATAACGTATAAAGCGTGTCGTGAGTTTTCTTTATGACCGTAACGAAATTAAGTTATCGGAATGGGAGAACAGTGTCAGCCAAAGCTGCTGGGATGTGGGAGATCTAATATCAGCCCGAGTCGAAATACGTCAAAACCGCCACGCAGTAAAATACTGTGGAGATTAGAGGAATAAAAACACAAAACAAAGCAAAGCAAAGCACGCAGTTACGTCCCGTCTTAACGATTACGTGTTTCAAGTGAGAAGAAATCGCATTTGGAGTGATCAATCCCGTGTTAAAAAACCTCTGGCAGAGAGTTCTGGAGGGCTGAGAAATCGTGGATCGTGTCATGAACGTGTGTTAAGCTGAGGTGTGATTTTTTAGGACGTAAATATGCAGTATTTATTTTCTTACAGCCGGAGAGAGATAAACAAGCAAATACAAAGTAAACTTAATGCTTTAAACGGGAAAACAAATTAGTCGGGTGTGAGGTTGTTCGCGTATTGATTTATTTCTGTGATGGATCATTTCTCCAGAGAGTTATCAAATGAAAAAAAAAAAAAATCAAGTGGATTTTTCCCTGTGTAAGAGGGTCTTGGGTAAAAGACAGAGAGTTCTGCCCCCGGGCCCTCGCCCCTCCCCAAAGGCAGGGCTTTTCTGGCTAGAAAGCCATGCGTGATTTGCAGCACACCCGCAACTCGCCCCCGGTGACGACTCCCTCCCTGCCCGAGTGCGCTTCACTTGTAAATAAGTTTCAGGGCCCCTTTTCACAGAAGCCAGTTGAGCAGGTAATTTGTTGTTAGTGCTTGTTTAAATGTTGTGAACCATGCACTCAAAAATAGGAAAACTATACACAAAAGAGGCAAACATGGGAACACAACTGGAAATTATCGAGTTATGAAAATGTCAAAGAGGAGCAATTTGCAAAGAGGCATCAGCAGTTGTCTCCTACATTAACGGAGAAGATTCGCCAAGCCCAACCCTTTTGTTCTCCCCAGGATGGACGGGCGCTTCGCCATCGCCCTCAAAGGGACTGGATCAGGACCTTCGCATCAGGCTCTCAGCCCAGGGAGCGCTCAGGGCCCGGGGCCGGATCCTGCCTTGAGGACCTGCAGCCCTGGAGTGTGTTTTCAGGGGGGAATCCGGTGGATTTACGGTGGGCTGCCTGGATGGGACGGAGACGTGTGCATCCGAGGCTCGGATTTGAGGGCATCTCCCAAGGGTTCGAGGAGAGCGGTCGCGGCTGCGTTAATGGAGCACGGAATGGAAAGCACGGACTGGCGGGGTGGGCCCCAGCAGGCCTGGAGGGACACGTGTGCTGCCGTTCCCCCTGCCTGGAAGGGCAGTGCTTGCCCCCAACCCAGGGAGGCTTAGGCAAGTCCGTCCCCTGCTGTTTAACTCTACCATCTGCCCCAAATGGCATTTCGTAAATGAACTCCCATCGTAAAGCCAGTCTGGCTTCTCAATCTGCAAAGAGCCCCCTTCCCTGCTAGAGCATGGGGAAGAAATTCTTCGCCTCAGGCTCAGCCAGGGCAGAAATGAAGCACCCACTAACGCTTGCACAGACAGGTCATTGCTCTGTGGGGTTATGCTTTGTTGCTTACCCTATTCTGCCTTATTTAGGACATCCTGAGCTTTGGAATTGATGTACGAAGAAACAAGCCCAAATTCAGAGCTCCAGACTCCGCCTGCCTGAACCTGCTCCCCTATCTTCAGCTTTTTTTTTTTTCCCCCTGAAAACTTTTCTTGCGTCCACAGAGTCTAAAAAGTAAACAAAAACCCCCAAGGCTAGAGGCTGGTGTGGTCGTACGGCTGCGGGTGCCAAGGCTGTAACCTGTTGTATCTGTGTGTTAAGCCAGCCCAAGTTCAGAGCGGGTTTCTAATTGTTCACGTTTACATCTGCAGGGCTCTGCCCAGGCCCTCGCTTGTATTTCGAGAGGGAATATTTTGTACAGGCTGTGACTCAGTAAAGTGTATCTGGTGTTAGGGCTGCCGGAAAGGTTTTATCTCAGATTTGCTTGCTGTCCAGGGAAGCATAAAACCAACATCCGCTATACAACATTGCGCTGTGAAAAATACACCTTAGGAGTTTCAAAGCATTATGATTGTTTAAAAGCAGAACTGCTGGTGCAACATGTTGCTGGTGAGAGCCGCGGTAAAACCTCCACTGACTGCAGCGAGGCCAGGGCTTCACTCAAGTCTCTGCTATGATTTCATTGCTGAAGATACACCAGGCAGTCAGAACTAATCAACAGCAGGAAGTAAGGCAGCTCCAAGTATATTATTTTCCCAAGAGAATGGACATTTACCTTCTTAATACAAAAAAAATATGTAAAATAAACATCCCGAATTCAGACATGAAGTTCTCTTTAATGACTGGATTAGCATCTGGTAACCAACTTTAAAAAAATTATTATATGATCAAATTGTACTGATTTCAGGTAGAAATTCCTTTCTTCTTTCTACCCTCTACCTCTCAGTGGATAATTTTCTAACTTAAAAGCAAAACTAATATTTTACACTTATCCTACAGAGGATTTTTTGTTAAGCTGATTTCTTGTATCCCATGAACAGCGTTAGGCAACAAAATAATATGGATTTTCCTCACCGAGACCTATAAGATAGGATTAAAAGACTGCTCAGGGCCTGATCCTGTCCTCCTGCGTTTTTCAGACTGGTTTGCCTGGTACTGTGGAGCCGAGAGGCCGGCGAGCCCCCGCGGAGCCGATTCCCGCTCAGAGTCTCTGAGCAAACAGCTGCTTCGCAGGCCTCCCCACGGCGAGCATCACTCAGCCGCCTCGGCCGAGCAGGGTGCCAGAACCCAAACTCCACCTGGAAACACAAATATTGTTAAGAGCCATGCTTAGAAGAAATGTGATGTTAATTTGCTTCGATAGGCGCTGTTCTTCTGCTTAGGGAATTCATGGAAATCTGGATTTTGACATCCTTCTTCACATACCCTGCCCTTTGCCTTTCAAACCTTTCATCAGTGCCAGCGGGATGGTCTGAAGGAAATCCCAGCACACGACCAGGCTCGTTACTCAGATCATACGGAGAGAATCCGGAATTGGGCTGGCAATTTTCAAGCTTGGCTTTTGATATTTGGCACATGGGTAAAGTCAACCTTACTCAGGATCACAGGTGTGTTAGGCCAGGATTTAGGTGTTAGTGGGACTAGCTGAGGCGAAAGAAAAGCTGACCTCGGCTGCTGTGCAGATGCTTTAACAAGAAGAAACTCCAGGCAGAATGGTTATGAGTTTGCCTGACATTTCCCACTTTTAGATAGCCCTGTGACCTGACGCTTAGAACTTTGGCCTGAATTTTACTTGACACAAAGGGAAAGGAATACTTTTGGTAGGGAAAACAGAATGTGCTGGATATCATTATAAACAGCGAGGATTACTGCAAATGACCAAATGATCGCTGCAATGAAGCAACTACATCTTCTGGGCAGGCCCTGCAGTTGTGATGGAGCTCCTAGAAATATTTTGGAAATAACAACAACAACAATAATTGTAACTGTAAGAATAATTTACAGTGGCAAAAGTATCACTACCATCACTACCAGGAACCCTGTGTTTGCACTTAGCTGGCAGCAGCCAGGCAGCTGTCACATGCTGAAAAACGTTCAACAGGTAAGAAAAACAAACGTGCAAAACCCAAAATTATCTTGAAAACTCTGCTGAAGAACAAAATAATTATTTTTGCACCACAATGTAAATGCAGGTCAAAGCTTTGTAAGGAGGCAAAGGCAGTTAAGGGATTTGGACCCCAGTGACATTTAATGGCTGTCTTATCTCCTTTAGGTATCTTTGAAAGTTATGCTGTAAACCTTGCAGCAATACCTCAATCAGCCAAATACATCAATCAGCAATAGGCTCTAATTTAAGGAAAGATTTCCAGTTCCATATCAATTTGCTATCGATTTATGAAGCCAGGATTTAATCCTTCCCAGTGTGCCTCTATGTTTAGTTTCAGATAGGTTACTGAGTGTGCAATGTATTTAATGCACTGATAGTGAGTGTTACGTACTTTTAACACTCTTCTGTTTCTATGAAAATATAACCAAATACAATTTTTAAAAAAGTCTCGGTGAATTTAAACCTTTTAAAAGAAAATGTCATTACCTCTTACTGAGTTTTGTAACTGGAGGGACAAATATATGGAATATATATGTGTGTGTGTGTGAGCAGGAAGAAACCAGCTATCCCCTGGAGATCATTTGCCCAAAAGGATTTTATGTATACAGAGTTGTTTAAATTTGGAATTGTGATTTGCACTCACTGATTGGCATAACTGACAAATCTACTTATTTTGCCTTTTTTCTAGCTTTTTTTTTCCTATATTCTTTCAGAGAGCTAGTAATTTCTTTTTTCACCAGATTTGTCAAGGTTCATTTTTTGATCTACCAGTTTGCCCTGTAGTCACAGCGAATGGATCCAGCTGACAGAAGGAATTTCAACAACATTGGGAGATTTTTAGGAGTTCTGGTACTACTGCCATAATCCTCTCACAACCAGAAGCCTCTAATGATGAGTCAGAACATGTCGTGCCTCCTACCTTGGCTCCTGATCAGGAGTAAATATGCACGTACTGCTGCCTTTCGGTTTGAGCCTGATCATCTGCAGCGATACAGCTGTATCTGCAAGGTGCCTGTATTGGGCTGCCCTGGGTCTCTGCAGCAATCTGTGACTTCCCTTTTACATGAAGGTCTTGACATATTTCTTTGTAGAAAGTTGGCATCAGATGATTATTATTAGGTACCTGAAACAAACTGGGATGCTCTATATGGGCTGTCTCATAATAAGGTGAAACTTCTATTTGTTTTTAAATAAATAATACATATGTGAAACATGGCTCCCTAATATAATATTCTCAGAGGTACTTCTGCTTCTTTGCTAAATACATGCTTAATTTTGATGTCTAAAGATTTTCCTTCCCACTGTTAATTTGCAGCTCTAAGGACTCCAGCTGGGACTGTAACTAGTTCTTCCTGACTTAGTGCCATCCTTGCTAGCAACGTCTCAGATTTAAAAGTGCAATCAGAGCTGTAAGCTGGGGGACTTGACTTCCTACACAACATCCTCAGCTACGTCCTCATCTCATCCAGTCCTAGGGTGGCTCTAGGTAGTCATTGTAATCTCCTGCTTGTAGACTACTTCCAGTACTTCCAAAGTACTGTCTTTTTGAGATATACTTATATTAAGCTCAGCAAGTATACCTGAGTATGTGAAATGCAGGGACCAGGAGGTTAGTCCTTCTTCAAATGCAAGAATTCTTGTTCTCTGATCTATAATATAGTAATCATTCTGGATATGCAGTGGTCTGTCTTGAACTTTCATGTATCTGGTTTAATAAATCTTTTCTGAGGTGAGGTAGTTGCATAAAGTATTCAAGGAGTGTGTATGCATGATGGGTTTATTAAAGTGGCATTGTTCTGTATATTGCTCCCTCTTCCTTCCCTAATGTTTCCTAACACCCTAATTTTCTTTTTGACCACAGCTAAACACTGAAATGATTCTTTCAAAGATTTATGCAAAGTGACTGTGGTGGGTTGACCTTGGCTGGATGCCAGGTGCCCACCAAGCTGCTCTATGACTCCTCTCTTTAGCAAGAGGGGGGACTGGGGGGAGAAAATAAGGTGGAAAAGACCTCGTGGGTCAAGATAAAGGCAGTTTAATAAAGCAAAAGCAAAGGCTGCATGTGGAAGCAAAGGAAAACAAAAGATTTACTCTCTACTTCCCACCAGCAGGCGATCTCCTGCCACTTCCCAGGAAGCAGGGCTTCAGTAGGTGTAGCAGTTGTTCCAGAAGATAAAGGTCGTAATAATGAATGCCCCCCCCCCCCCCCCCCCCCCTTTCTCTTAGCTTTTATTGCTGAGTGGACGTCACATGGTATGGACTATCCCTTTGGTCAGCTGGGGTCAGCTGTCCTGGCCATGTCCCCTCCCAAGATCTTGCCCACCCCCAGCCTGCTGGTGAGGGGGGAATGTTGGAGAGAAGCCTTGATGCTGTGGAGCGCTGCTCAGCAGTAGCCAAAACACTGGGGTGTTCTCAGCACCTTTCTAGCTCCCAATGCAAAGCACAGCACTGAGGGCTGCCGTGGGGAAAATTAACTCCATCTCAGCCAGACCCGGTACAGTGACTCATTATTCCTTTGCAGATGGTGATAGCTGGGTGAGAGTCCGGCACACGTACATGTAGATATGCCTTTATTTATGTATGTGTACATGTAGAGAGGGAGTTTCATTATTGGCTATGTGCATGGCCTTTTATTCTTCAGTATCAAATTTGCCATTTTTTGTCCATTTTGTACCAAAAGATACTTCTGAAATGTTTCATGGATGGTTTTAATTCTGACCACTCCAGACAATTTCGTGCTACCTCACTGCTCACCTTTTTTTCCAGACCATTCACAAATATGTTGAACATCTGTGGCACTTCATTAGCAATTACCTTCTACCATTTATCACTACTTTTTGTTACAAATCTTTTGAGTAGTTATTAATCCACAGGAGGATCTTCCCTCTTATCCCATTAAATCCTGTCTACTTTAAATGGTTCTGGTAACTGACCTCATCAAAAGCTTTTTAGAAATCTAAGAACATTACATCAAGTATGTGACCTTTATCCACAGGCATATTTTCTGCTTTGAAGAACTTTACTACTCTTAGGAGAACTCTCTATGAAAGCCATTTCAATTCTATTTCTACCAATGTTTGAGACAGGAGTCAGACATAATATTCTCTGGTTCTCCAGGCGTGCAGCAGATCCTTTAAAAACCTGGTGTCACATGAACCTCTCTCCCTTCCTCTGGTCATGAGGCTGATTTTAATAACTGATTTAGGAGTTTCAAATCTACTTTTCTTTGGGACTGTTTGGGGAATGCTGGCTGTCCGAGAGATTTGTCACCATTTATTGTATTGACCTGTTCTGTAATTTCTGCTGGTTTGGGAAGAGCCTACAGACTAAGGTTAGGAATCCATGTGCAAGGGAAGAAAGTTGGTTTGAATTTCCTCAAGCAGTTGAAGGAATGGGATGTGGATCTCCTTCTTCCAGCACAGGAGCCTTAATCCCTATTAACTATCAGTGTGTGTACACTACATTTTGTCTTCTGCTGTGTCCTACTAGATCAAACCCCTTTTGAGGCAGACAGGCTGAGGAACAGCTGTTTTACAGTTTTGAATGAGTTTAGGCATAAGTTAAAAAGCCCAGTCCTGTGAAGGCTGAGATGAGTCTGACTGACCACAGACACAGAAGCTCAGCTCAGCTGTTTAGGGACTTGGATCTTAGAAGTGAGGTGTCTGTAGAGTTTAGGAGCTATGCACTTGAGTTCTACTTATGTCTTCTATGTATCTGCCATTTTATTTCTACGCCTACGGTCAGCAGAGAGGAATGGGCTTATTAAATGCAAAGACTTTTTTTTTTTTTTTTTCCTAGAAGAATTGTTATTATAACGCTGTGCTTTGGTAAAGCATGTGGAAGTGGAGTTATGAAATATTCATCATTAATACACTACTCAAATACATCCCATACCTGGAATTTTACTGTTACAAAGAAATGTATCAGTCACTCATTACAAGAGTTCATGCCAGACTCCTGTTGAAATCTGGCCCTTGGACTTGCATTGCGTTGCTACCATATGTAAACAAAAGCAGCAGAACCTCCTGGCTTTCAAATGCTTTAGGTGATGGAGAAGCAGCACGCAGATGTTGTGTGTTATGTAGAGGAAACATACTGTCGTTGGCAGGCTGGGCAAACATCCAAGATGCTTTCAGTAAAACAATAAAAGGTGGAAAAATATAACAGGTACCCCCACCCCGCCCCGCCCCCGTGCTGGAGTTGCAAAGCAGTGTCACTGTCGACCCTACAGCGTTACACATACCAAAATCAAATCCCGTGCATCTGTTGTTAAATGGACTTTTGTAATAATTCCTCTCTATGATGTGTAACCAGGTATTGCAAGCAAAGCCATTATTTTTTTGTTTGTTGGTTAAATGCTTTATTTGATTTCTTAAGAAGCAATATTCAAGGTTATAACCAGAAAATTCCCCACTCAGGACACAAGTTGTTTAAACAAATAGAAGTCATAGCATCATCCGCATTTTTATTTGTAAGGGGCACTACAGACCAGTGTGTACAAACCAGCCAGACGGTGGATCCCGCTGGGACCTCCACGGAGCCACACGCCTGCCTGCTGCACAATTCCCATTTGGCTCTCTACTTTTGTCAGCCCGATGCAGATGGGCAACTTCTACATTTTGCAAGTGTGCAAATGATTGCAGACCACTGAAGGTGACATTGCCAAATGTATTATTTCTCTCTTAATCTTAATGTACACGTAAGAGTGTCTCTTCACATGTATGCTTTGAAGAGCTTAATCTAAGAGGCAGCTCGTAACAACAGCTGTCATGGTCTCTTGCTACTACTCCTTTGTAGTTTTACTAACCATGATATGCATAATGATCTAATAACACAGTATTATCTTACTTTTGTAATAGAGCAACAGGACATATTTGCAGTCATGGATATTCATATTAAAAGATTGTGACCAAGGTTTTCAAAAGCAGCCAGCATCACTTACCATCATCTGAATTCCACCTTAGTTTCCTCAGGAATTAAAGCTATTGTTACTGTCAGAACAACCTTTACAAATTTTTATCTCTGCCCTCCAAGCTTGACATTTTTTCACGAAGTACTGAAGAGAGTAAAATGACTTCATGTCATCCAACCCATGAAGTCCACAATAGACGCATGTGGGCACATTTTTTCGGAGTATTGTGACTTAACACAGAGAAAGGGGATGAGGTGGGGATGCTGACAGAGGAGAGAGAAGTTCTATGCCTAGTAGCAGGACTTCTGTTGTCATCGCACTGAATGCTCCTCAGAGGAAATACAAACACTGTAACTGCACGTCCATGTTTCTGTCCTGTCTTAATCCCAAAACCTAAAGGGAGGGAACCTAGCTGGTACTTCACACACGTGGTGAAGTCTTAACTCAAGGGTTGCTAAAAGCCATGGAGTGTCTCAAAGTCTCAACACTTCACAGCTTCCTTTCTGAAGAGAGAGAGTCACATGCTGGGTGGAATTACTTTGCACTGAATCGATTGATTATGTACAGAAATACGACAGATCCAAAGCAAGAACAAAAGCAAGTGAGGGCCTGAAGAGCTGAGAAGAATGGAAAAGGCAATGTGGTATCTTTGCCAAGGAAAATACAGTAATACATATAGTTGTGCTTGAAAAGATTGCTCTTAGACTAGGATTGCAGTGTAATAAAGCGCAGTGTGGAGTCACTGTGCTGGGGAGAGTGAGAGGAAGGAAAATGCTCCTTTGGCTGCAGAACTCCCTGAATTGGTGCTGCATTCCCCACCATGGCGTAAAATGCGTGCAGACAGGTGACACTGCAGATAACCCTGTAGATATTTGGGAAAATGATGTACTGCTGGCCCTCCTTAGATCAGTAGGGCTTTCATTCCATGCAGCACAAAATCATAGAAAACTGGGCGTAAAAAGAGATATTTGTCCACTTCTTGTCCTAAACCATAGGCAGGGTTTGTCTAATGTTTTGTCATGAATGATATTCTGGGGAAAAAAAGTACTCAGATGCTACTCATAAAAGCCACTTCTGGTTTGCATATGTGGCTTAAGTTTAATTTGACACACTGTAAAATACAAATCATGATAGAATACTTATGCAGTGTGGAAACGCCACCCCAGTTCTCACAGTAATCCGTGGAAATCTGATTTCTAACTGTGTGCAAAGCCCTGAAACTAAGGTGCATGCACTGGCGTTAGCACCAGGCAGTTTGTCTGCTGTGGGTGAAGGTGGATGATATTTTTCTGTGTGATTCTGGAAAGGTAGAGCCAGTGGCACACTCAGCTCCACAGCGTAATTGGGAAATAAGGAAAAAAACCCACAAACAAACATGGAGATATAAACAAATACTAAGATCACTAACGGAACAGTCTGATTTTTAAGTGGTGGGCCACCAGTAAAGACCCATTAAAGTCAGGGATGCCCCTGTGTGCTCTGCAGTTTTTCAGACTCGGGCAGGAAATATTGATTTAGCCTAAAGAATATCAAAGGTACAAGCTACTAAGGTCGTAAGGACACAACCTGTCCATTTGTCTGTGTGTTCCTCTGAAAATCTCGCCCTAAAACACTTAACTTTGGGTATCTTTTTTTTTAAAAAAAAAAAAAAAAAAAAAAAAAATCTTGACCTCACCACATTCCAGGGACTCTTAGCAATGGATTAAGGGCATATTTATCTGTGACCAGTCCATCATAGCTGAACTCCTGAGTTGTCTGCAGTCTCCTGACTAGTGTGAATTGATGCTTGCCAGCACAAATGTCTCTTTCTGTAACTTGTATTTACTCCATGATGTTTATTGCCACACTGGGTTTATTTCTGGCTTGTACTTCAAGAGAGAGGATCTTTTTTTTTGTGACCACCTTCCCATTTTCCTAAAAAATGTTTCTGACATTTTATTGACTGAAATTATAGGAAGAAAAACAATGGGCTTGTTTTCCTCCTTTTTGTTTTTATTTTTTAACAGTTTTTGCAATGGTGATTTTCTTTTTCAACTCATTTCAACTGCTTTGTGTGTTAAAACACAAATTCTGGTCCACTTTGCTTCCACCATTCTCCTAAGCAGAAGGACAGTACAATTTTGAAGAACTACGAAGCTCCTATAAAATTTACAGACGACTTATGGATTTATGGTCATATAATTAGTCATTTGAAGAGAGAAATTGCATGTTGGGATAGTTTCCTAACCCCAAGATGTTCTTCTCTGTAGGTGAGTGCACACAACCACAACACGTCTGGCTTACAGGTACATGTCCTTTGTGAGCGTGGGAGGACACCGGTGGGGTCCCCTCCTGTGTGGCTGCTCTAATGCAGGTGCATTTTTCCCAGGAGACAGAAAATGGATTCCCGGCATTCAGTGTGTGTTTCTGAGCAAATGAAGACCCTTCAATGTCCTTGGTTTCCACTTATAAACATTTAAGACTGTTCAGAAGATGCCATTTTCCTTATAACACCAGGCATCCCCAAACCTTAGCACAGTGCTGATGACCAGCCTTACTTTCAGCAAAGCTTAGGAGAGAGGCAGCCTTGGGATCAAGCTCAATATTTCTTGTGGAATGGCACTGAAACGCATTCTACTCTGTACCTTAACACAGGTGAGGTCAGAAAGAGGTTAACATTTGCTAAAACCCAAATGCAATTCATTGTCCAGTCCTTACAGGGATGAAAATGCATATTTTCCCACTCTCCTATAAGTAAATGTTGCCAGTGAAACTCCAAATAACTGCTACTGCTCTGAAAAGCGAAATCTAAACTCCCTTTTCATCAGTGGATGATTTGCCCTCACTTTGAAGGATTCAGGAATGAACAGATAATGGGCTGCTTATTTGTTTACTTATTTGTGTGTGTCAGGTAATGGTTACCAGATAAATGAAAACCTTAATGGAATCAGTCTGAAAATATTCAATGTGGTTACCGTTAGCTAATAGCAGAAGAAATGACAAATCAATTTTAAAAAGTCTTGCTCTTTACTTCCACTCCTGTATTTGCATTTCTCTTAGTGAAAAATTGCCATTTAATCATGAAAATACTAAAAATACTTTTTACAAGACTCTCATGTGTTTTCAGGACTTCATCGTGGTTTCCACCTAACCTCTCAGGTGCAAGTCTTGATAATGGAAAATCTCAGAAATGCTTGTATTCCCAGATTTCAGACAGTCTCCAGTAGCTCCGGGGATTTACAGGGTGATCTATGCGGGGAAAGCCCGCAGCCGCGCTGAGCTGCTCCCCTTCACTGTAACATCAATGACATCTAGTGGCCAACTCAGATCCCTCACAAAGTTGTAAAATAAGTTAAAAAATAAATAAATAATAATTAAAAAAAGACATCCTTTCTGTTTCCACCGAATATTTGTAGGCACTCCTTCCCAAACTACGAAAAGCTTTCACAGCAGTTTCCCGCCCCGACCTGGCCACAGCGGCTCTCCCAAACCTGCAGTTACCATGTGGAATTTCACACCATGGGCTGCATTTTTAGGCTGATAAAGTCAAAGAAACTCATAACCTGTGAAGATGAAACAATACACAGAGAGTTTAAGATAGTGTGGTTCCCCCATGCACGATCAAGTGGTGCAATCTCCTGATAATCAAAATTTGTCTTACTGAAGAATAACTCGATTCCTGAAAAACAAGAGAATGAACTGAGGACTTTGAGCTCCCAACTAAAACTAAACATTTCTCACTGAGAACCTTTCCAAATCTTCTACAAAAGCTATAGGAGCTATAGGGGAGGGAGGCAGGGAAAGGAGAAAGGGGAGGGCGGACGGACCCTCTAATCGTAGGAGAGATGTCTGCTTCACTTAGAATTATCCAACTGATATTGCCAAGCACCTCTGCTGCCTCTGACAGTCCTGGGCAGTGACTCAAGTGCAATGCTGTGATAAGCAGAGATAGAGGGGCCAGATCAGGCTTGCACTAAAGCCCTTCTTTTCTCTTTTACTGTGAATAAAAGTTAGAAGCAGAGCCCATGTAATTTACCTTTGCTATTCTATCTGAATATATTTTTACCTCCTAAATTACACCATGGAAATAATTTCCTTACCCCTCCTTGTGGACGTTCTTACTGTTAAAACAGAAGCAGTTCCTGGGAGGCACGGCCATAGACTAGGACATGTGAGGGACCCTGCCAGCAATGAAAGGCTGACCTACACCACAGAGTCCAAGTAGGAGGTTGCTCTCCAGAGCCCATCTTCCCAAGGGCTCCTCTTGCTTACTGCACTGCACCTGCCGCCATCCAAGATCCATCAACGGTATTGAGCTTGGCCATAATGCCCTTTACTCGGCATCCCCCTCAAGGGAGCATCTCTCTTGCCCTGTCCTTGCTACAGTCATAGTACATAAGACAAGAGTCATAGATAGATAAAAGTATGAGAAGGAGGAAAATAAAATAGTGGGGCAATCCCTGCAAGGTGCCAACTATACTGGGTCAAAGTTTTCTGATAGATTAGATTCTCTTGGGAAATATTGCTTCGACTGAAATTAGTGACTGAGAGTGAATAACTTTCATCCAAGTTTGACCCCCAAATAATTAAAAAACCTATATTTCATATAATTTCTAAATGTTGCAGAACTAAAGGGGAAACTGTGATGATGATATTCCCATTTTTTTTTAAATTACAATTTGTTAGATAATGTTGACTTTAAATTTTCAGTTGGGATGAAAGGAACATTTCAGAACATCATATTTCCCTATGAAGTAGGAAACCTTAGTGAATGTAACAGCTGTTTTGGATTGCTTTGTTATGTTTTTATAGGTAGCAGCTCCAATTGAATAGCCAGAATATATTCCTCAGGAGCAAGCTGATAACACCAGCTGAGATTCAAAACCATTTTCTTCCAGACCATTTGCAGAAGCCACATATGTCCAGGAAAGAAAAAGGAAGCATGATCTTAATATATAGATCTGACAGAGCTCTTTGAAGGGATTCAAAAACTGCTGTTTGATTTTTGAACCCTGAAAGACTAATAGGATCATTTTTGTGCCCGGTCCAGCTGGGCACTAACCTAATTGATGACTGAAGGAGAACAGCAATTCTCAAGATTTACTGTTTCATGTACTACCCTCAATAAATTGTTGTAAAGTAGAACAGTGGAACATTAGCCTCATCCGTCATTATTAGATCATGTACAACAACTTGCAAACTGCTGAAATGGAATCACTCTGAGCCTTCCCAGCATGATTTAAATGCTCAGAGCAAGTTCCTCTTGTTATGTGACCCTAGATAAGGAGTAAACAGGGAATTTCAGACTGGAAACTACTGGTATTTCCAAACAACCGGCATGAGCATCTCTCCACAGCAGTTAAATATGCAGCAGTAGAGCTGTCTCTGGGGTTCTCTGGCCACAAGCAAGTTGTGCTCCAGGTCTTCTGCAAGGCTGCCTCTTAGTTAGATTTATACCCCTGTATTTCTCCTGCCCTCAGCCCCAGCTCTTCAAAATGAATTTATTGGCAGCAGCTTCACCCAGTTCTCTAATCAAAGTGTGTGGACAATATTTTTTAATTTCTCGACAAGTGTATGAGTAGTAAATGGTATTATTTTTAGACAAGAGATAAAAGAGGAAGAAAAAGTGATCAGACAAGATGAGCCCTGGGCAAAAGAGGAATTAGAGTTGAAGCAATATAGTCCTATTCTGCACAGACTGTACCTCATTGCTGCATTGAAAGAGGGGTCTTGCAGAGCAGGCTAGACAGGAGTCAGCACTCCGGTGAGTGGTACTGCAATCTCTGTTATTAAAAGTGAAACACACTACACTTGGAAGCAGCTTCTGGATTATGGCTACTCGTTTATTGAGAAAGAGAATTTGGGGTTATAGGATGACTTCAGTTTTGCATAAGGTCACCTTAAACAATGGAGATCACTCCTAAATTCTTGTTGTGATTTTGGCCCGTTACTTGTCCTGTCAGCCGTAGACATGGGGAACAGGCTATTCCCTTTGCTTTCTTCAATAGGCTTTTCTGTATTTGACCGTGTGTGTGTCTCAGTCCTCCTCTCAGCTTTCTTTCCTTCAGGCTATCTAACCTCAGCTCCTCCAGCCTTTCTGGGTCTGTTTTTGTGCTTCTGAGTGAATTCTTACTGTTTTCACCAAGACTGCTTTCAGGTAGGTCACCTTCAGCACATAAACCCAAAAAGAGTATTCCAGCATGGAGCAGAGAATACTACTCCCTATATTTCAGGCTGGGTTGTTTATACACCTTGACATGTTGTTGACGTAGCAGGACGTTGTTAACCCAGATCTGCCCTGTGTTGCACCATCATCCCACTTATTCTTTTCCAGTGAGTGTTACCCACCCACCTCCATTTCTCTCCGCTTTGCTGAGATCACACTGAGTTCTAACCCCGTTCTCCGACTTTCTGAAGAAGAACTGCAGATTTTGTGCTGTCTGCGATAATACGTAGACTTATTGAACAGAACAGGAGACAGGATGTACCTCTTACATTTTGACACTAAACTGCTGAGAGCTACTCGAATATTTTTACTGACAAGTTTCATATCTACCCATGGAAGTTCTATCAAGGTAAAAGTTTCCTTTGCTTGTTTAGAAAAATGTCATGCAATCCTTCCACTGAAGTTCACTACAGTCAAGAGATAACACATGTACTGCTTTCTTACCCATAAGACTTGCTGTTCTGCCATTAGAGCAAAGCAAACTGAATTATTAAGCAATTTTTTTGGAAACAATTTGCTTATACACAATATATTAAGATTCAAATGGTGGGAGGGAAGGAACATTTAGGAAGTTGTATCCAAAGCTTTTAGTGCAGTAGCCAATTCTTGTAATCACGTAAAAATAACAGCAGATATATTAAGTATATTGCATAGTGCCAGTTCCCCCATCATGTCTCCTCACACTTGTTACCCTGGATGACAAGGAGATGGACATTTATTTCTACCTGTATTCCTAGCCTGAGCCCAGCTGCAGAGTTTAGCTAGTGCGCTTTCTGGTTGCTTGCACTACACTTACAATTTACTGAGTATTTATCCTTATTAAGAGTTCATTTTCAAGAAGGGCTCCAGAGCCCAAACTCACTCAGCTCAATTAATTTATTGATGGAGACTATAAGAACCTTAATCAATCAGGCAGACGGTTGCTCATTAGAAATGCAAAAGGTGCTGGGAGTCTTCTGCAATATCTGCAGCAACATGACGGGGCAAGTTCAGTCAGGTTTTAACGCCCCGGTTGCTTCTATAAATGAACCAGCATTTTAACATAAACCAGAATGTTTATGTTAACAGAACCTTGTAAAAACGTTATTGTTGAAAGTATGTAAAACTGTGACCCACTTTTTTTTTTTTTTAATTGTTATTACTATTACTGTACTCCTCCAGTAACAGTAATAAGAATATATTTTCTTGGACACATTTTCTTTTCTTTCCTCTCTGACTTGCTTGTATAACACGTGAAAAGCCATTCTAAGAAAAATTAAAGACTGGCTAAACAAACATTAGATGGTGCAGCTTCCCTTGAAGTCAACATTTTAGTACACGCGCATGGTTCTGTGGCCAAGGATACAGCGGAGTAAAGCTGTGTTCTTTATGGCTGCCTTTTTGGAATGCCTGAGTTCTTTGCACTTCTATGCAATCCAGCCCTAGGGTTAATTGCCCTAGTTCTTTTGATTTGCCCCAATTTTGGCTCAGTCACTGATATGAAATTTATATCTAGAACAGTACAGGAATATTGAGTCAATCTCTCCAAGATTTTCATTGTGTTGTGCACTACTTTTTCCTCTATTAATTCAGGTATAGGTACAGTGCTCAGATATATATACACACACATATATATATACACACACACACTCTTCTATTGTTTTCTAAGGTCAAATGTTTGCCTCATCTGAGGATACTGTATTTTTATTTGCTATTTCTAAGTAATTTCTGGCATTGGGAATACTCCTCTTCTGTTCATTCGCAGCCTAAGTTCAAACCCATGATTTTAAACCATACACAGCCAAAAAGGGTCTTGGCTGAGGAGGAAGCAACTGCCGAGGAGCTCAGTGCCTACTTGCTACCAGCTGAAATACGTGCCTGTTTCCTAATTTGATAAGTAGGTCTCTAAGGCCAAAGCCCACAGGAGGATCATGCTACACAAACTGTGCAAACAAACATCCACAGGTCAAAGAAAGCTACGGAGCAGGTTGAGTATTTATTAAGCAAGTTCTGGCTGCTTCTGGGTCCTTCTTACAGTTTTCTGCTTTTGTTTTGCACACAAGAAGAAACATGAAGCACAAGAAGCTGACATAAAAAAAAAAAAAATCAGTCCTTCTCATGGTTTTTACTTATGCTTAGAATCTCCTTGACTAACTAAGTGTTGAGGACTGGTTTTAGAGGGAAATGGTGAACTGAGACTTTGGCCAAGGGCAATCATACAACACCACTGAAACGTTAATCATCACAACATGCAGCTAACAACAGAAGAAGTAGCAAGAGGTGATTAAGAAAGTGAAGAAAGGTGGAAAAAGGTGAGTGTTTATATATTCAACTAGTTATACAGATGACACTTTTGGAATGGCAGATGGCTCGGAATACATTCAGTTTAGCGTGACGAAGAAGTTATTGTCCTCATGCAAAATAAAAATCCAGAATCTGAAAGCTGGAGTTCCTCGTCCCTGTACTGCCATAAGCATCTTCTCAAGGGGCCAGAGGATGATAATCTGCTTTCAAACTGAGAAGGTAACACAAAAAATATGGCTGTTCAGAGGGAGAGTAATTCATGAGCTCCTGTAAAGGACAAATATAAGGGTTTAATACAGAGTAATGACAAAGCAGTCTCTGATTAGATATCTGATAGTGAACCTCCAGTAGCTGTATCATATATCGCACCATCCAGACCAGCACAGCGCCAGTGGCACCCACACATGGGTTTATTTCTAGGAAGTTGTGACCATAGACTGGAGGAATTATTTTCTGCAGCGAAGCAAAGAGCCCTCAGCTTCCAGCACGGTCTCATCCAGACGCCCACAGAAGGTCCTTCCATGGGACTGCACACAGATGCTTGTGGAGTGCAGAGAACGAAGAGCTGAAGGAGCTGTGCCCAGACGTGCTTTGCGCGGTGCATTCGATGGAAATCCTCTGGATTGTTGTTGCTTTAAGCAGCACTGATGGATGCTGGACCCAGGCACATGAACTTGACATCAGACAAACCACAGTTTTCTGAGCTGCTTCTTATCACAGGGAAGTATGGCCTTAATAAGCAGACAGAGCGTTTGTTTTAAAACTAGTTTTAGATTTCTCAATTTTCTATACTTATGTTTTCCTCCTGTGTTTGGAAATCAATTTGTAATATGTTAAACCCCAGCCATTTCTAGTCTTTTTCTCTCTGCAGAATTACAGGCTTGTGAGTGGGAAAGATTTCAATGACACCTATTTAAAGACTTCAACGAAAAAAGCAATTAAGTAGGTGACAAGATTTTTTTTTAAAAAAGGAATCAAACTAATTCCTTCTGGGCAATTAAAAAAGTAAGTTTGATCTACCCAGACAGGAGCGTTTCTATTTAATTACAGATCAACTATATTGATTTCATAAATTCTAGAGTCCAAGAGTTTATTTAAGGATTATACATACTGTCCAGTGAGTAAATTGAACAGTAAGCCATAAAACTCAGTATTTTTCAAGTTTATAGAAATTGCTCTATAGATGAGTCTGTATTTCTTCCTTAAGGAGAAAGCAGAATATACGACCCTGTTGGCAGCAACAGCACAAACTTTGCGGCCACCTATTTTCTACTTAAGCATGGTCTGATAAGCCATTCTAGAAAGTACCTGAGAAGGGGCTGTTGAAGGTTGAAAACAACAGTAATATTTACATGGATTTCCAATCTTTGCATTAGAGCCCTATCTCTAAAAAAATAAACTGCAGATCAGCACCTAAAGACTGAATGCATAGTCCCATGTTATTGCTACCAAACTGGCGGTCACTATCACCACTGAAATCCCATTTTAAGAGAGGCACAAAGACGAGCATAGAGTAATCTCCTAAATTGTATTTTTTCACCTTGTCATTGAAACTGGTGTCAGCTTTCATCATCCAGACCTGCTCAGATTCTGCTCAAGAACTGACTTGTGCCAGACAGAAGCTTCAGGACCTTCATGTGAGTGCAGAACCTGCTGCTGGATCTCTACCCGTCCCCTTAGCCAGAGTTGCAATACCAAATCAAAGTCACAATCCCACCAAGATCAAAGGTTTCAGTGTATTAACTGTGAAACAGCAGCAAAACCTTTGGCTTAAGATACGAACAGCTGTGGGTGGATATTGAAGGAAGCTCTTCCTGGATTTCAGGAGCTGTTGTAGAAAACAAAAAGACAGTTCTTTAACCACTACTCTATTTCAGTAAGCTCGCACATGCTGCAGTCTCAATAATGTCTCTGTGCTTTCCAGCAGCAGCCACATAAAGATTGAATCCATTCATTAAATGCAGGCCTTGCTAATTGTTCGTCTCTTTACCATGCCAGGATATATTCTTGTTTTGATAGAGACTTTAACTAGAAGATTTTTTTTTGCCAAACAATACTTTGCAATTCAAAATTGTAAACAACTGGTCCTATTTATCTTTCAAGACAGATTGGTGACACTCATAAAAAGGGTGAGGAAAGTGAGTCTCTTTCTGACTTGACAACTATGAATCATAGAATCATAGAATCATAGAATTGTTCTGGTTGGAAGAGACCTCCGAGATCATCAGGCCCAACCATTAACCTATCACTACCAAGTCCCCCACTAAATCATATCCCTTAGGGCCTCATCTAAACGCCTTTTGAATACCCCCAGAGATGGGGACTCCACCACCTCCCTGGGCAGCCTGTTCCAATGCCTGACAACCCTTTCGGTAAAGAAATTTTTACGAATGTCCAATCTAAACCTGCCCTGGCGCAACTTGAGGCCATTTCCTCTTGTTTTGTTGTCTGTTACTAGGGAGAAGAGACCGACCCCCATCTCTCTACAACCTCCTTTCAGGTAGTTGTAGAGAGCAATAAGGTCTCCCCTCAGCCTTCTTTTCTCCAGGCTAAACATCCCCAGTTCCCTCAGCCGCTCCTCACAGGACTTGTGTTCCAGACCCTTCACCAGCCTCGTTGCCCGTCTCTGGACACGATCCAGCACCTCAATGTCTTTCTTGTAGTGAGGGGCCCAAAACTGAACACAGTACTCGAGGTGCGGCCTCATGAAGTTGCTGTAGGCTTCTAGTTTGTGCTTTCTGGGATGCCAGCAGGAGGTTTTCTGGTTCCTAGAGGCGGTATGTGTATTGTGTACTTAATTCGTTGCTAAAAAGCTTTTAGTTGTGTCATTTTGCCTCCCAGTTCATGAGAAGCAACGTCCAGTGGTGAAGGCATTCACTCAAGCTCTTCAGTATGACAAAACTATGCAGCATTAGTTCAAAACAATGCTACTCACCATCCATATTGCATAAGCCCCTGTATGAAGAGAGTGCTGTTATACGAAACATTACAGACATAATGAATAACATTACACATCATTCCCAAATGCATACACCCATTTTATTGCTTTCCATAAAGAGAAGATAACAAATAACAACAGCTCCAGGCTTTTCACAATAACAATAGCTCTTTAGCCAGTATTACTGAAATACCAGACATACATCATTTCATGAGTTGCACTATAAAGGCTCAAAGCTTAAGAAATAAATGTCCAAACACCTATACATGCCCTTAGCAAAATTCTTGAAGATTGAAACAAAGTTGTTTCGTATGGTCGTGTTTAATACAACCGATCAATAGAGGGCAGCAAATTCCTTGTGAAATGCAGGAGTGCAATAGATTTAAGAGATTAGATAAAAAAATTATATGACTTAGATTCAAAGAGCGAATAGGGAAATACATGATTTCCAAAGTATCCGCTGTTAACTCAGCAAGTTCTTAAGTGTTCTGGTACATCAGCAGTCCTTAGCTGATGTAGTATAAAGGCTCCAATTCAACAGAGCACTTCCCAACATTCTAAATTTCTGCTTAATGACGTTTCAGCTTAACAAAGTGCCTGCTTTGCTTTAAACGTAGATTCCTGAAACCAGGACAGAGTGAAAGTGTGGGAGGAGTTTTGGGAGTTTATGTTCAGTTTTGAGAAATATTAACCTTTTTGCATGGTTTTTGGACTCAAATGAGAAACCTACCCCCGTCCAGTACCCACACCTCCCTGCCCCAGCACGAGTCCCCATCTCCAGCTCAGCCACAGCCAGTTGCTTAAACGGCAATTCCTCTCTGCTTCCAACTAGATCCGAGGTCACCTTTCCCTGAGTGCTTATGTTGGGCAGAGAGGAACATTTTACACAAGAGTTCTATAAACTACAGAATAAATAAACCTTGGTTTCATGTGGAGTTCCTGGGGTTGGATTCTCAGTGTCTGCTGTAGTGCAAATTGAAGATTTCCCTATGGTTGGAAAAACCCAAATACAGTTTCTTTGATATACACTAGGGAAGGAATTCCTGCTGCATTCTTTAATTTGGTAGACATTATAACAGTTTGGTTTGTTTTTTTCCTCCACCCCCACCCACCCCCCCCCTTCTATCCAACTACCTGCCTACCTAAATGAAATCTGGAGAAAACTAAAATCTTTGAATCCTTTAGCACTCAGTCAAAATCTGCTGAAACTAGGCAGCATGTTTAAACACTCAAAACATCCCAAACCCATTTTCTAGGAGATGGGAGATAGATCTGACAGATTGCGGATGGTATAAACTTAGTTTTCTTCAAAAGAAAGGCTAAGACTTTTGCAGAATGAGAATATTTTCTTTTCCCCACGGGAAAATAAGTTTATGTTTAAAAGGCATTAAGTATCTGTAGATGAAGGTTTCAGGAGCACAAACAACATCCTTGGGAAACCACTTTTCTGGTTTTGTCCTACATGAGATGGTAGAAATCATTTGAGAAAAACAAACTAACAAAACCCTTCAAATGAGGTAAGTTTACCTCTTTACTGAATTGTATTCATTTGGGACCTCACTGCATTAATAATTCAATATTTATCTACTGTCCCTTTTCTCTCTGTGTCTTGATAAAAGTGAAGTTTGATCTCACCATAGCTCAGGAAAAGTGTTATCTGCTAGCGTAACAGGCTTGAATTTGCCCATCAGAATAGAAGAAAATGGCTAGTATAGAAAGACTTAAGAGACTCATTTAAATACTCAAATGGATAGAAGTAAAAATGTATATAAGTACAAAAATAATGGTGGAGGCTATACTGTATATTTTAAAACAAGAATAATATATACAAGGACAATTCTCCATTCAATTATTTATAAACCACCCTTCCTCTCACCGAACCATTAGGTATCTATAAGAGCAGATTTTGGATTTATTTAGGCACCTTAACATCATGAAAAGTCTGTCCTTGAAGGTGTGTGTTTACTCATTCCTATAGCTTAACCTTTTCATTCAATTTTTTTATGACAATGACATAGAATTAAAGACCAGAACATTGAAAATAATAGATCCTTATGTATTTAAACAGCAGCTTAGGAGGAATTAAAAAAGCAACAAATCTAAGTACTTCCATCTGCTGCAGTTTTTTGTTTGTTTGTTCGTTTTTTCCTTCATTCATTAAAGCATTTTAATGACCTGCATTTATCTATTCAGTTATACGCTCCTGGCCCACATCACTTACATAGAAACACTTCGTATTTTTTTCTCATTCTCCTGCACAAAACCCAAATCAGGCACATGGCTTGATTTTGTCCCTACGGATACCACTAACGTGCCATAGACTATTGCTCCAATGCACCAGTTGTTTAACAGCAGCTTTAACGATCCATTGCAAAAGCTAGCGATGTTGAAAATGCTAAAGATGCTCTGACAGGATATCCCCAAGGAAATATATTGCAGAGCTGGGTTTATTATTCTCTATTCAATTCACTACAGGCATAGAAGGTGGTCTCGTTCTTACTTTATTCTAAAAGTTTATATGGCAGATTCCAAACTCACCCATCTCTAAGAATTTTGCTATGCTGTTTGAATCAAGAGACAAGAAAATGCAGCAAAGACTTATCAGGCTCTATCCCCCTTCGTCTCCCCAAGCACCTCTGTCCCTGCCCATTCCTATCTCTGCACTGTTAAAAGAGAGGGCTATTTCCCTCTGCACGCCCAGAGAACCTTCTTGACCTTTCTTCAGCCTAATTAACATGCAAGAAAACAATGTGAGTTTTAGACAAATTGGCCAGCAACCCATAAAGATAATCCTCGCAAAACAATGCAGGAACAATAAGAAAAGTATCTGGAAACCAAGTCTTTAAACAGTCACTAGGAACAGAAAGCAAATTAAACAAAACTTTAACAGGCAAAACCCCCAAGAGCTAAATAAGACGTGGAGAAAGGAGGAAGCCAACATTTGGGAAGTACACTGAGTTAATGCATTTGGGTGAGGCTGCACAGCAACAGACTCTCAGCTTTGCCACCGAGCTCTCTGAAGAACAGGATTGTAGCAATCACGTAACTCCCAAATCCAGCAAAGGTAATAGCTGATAGTGATGCTCCTTTACCCAAAGCAGAGCCAAGATCAGAGATCTGTTGTAAGGCAGCACATTTAACTAATGCTGCATACTATAAATACACAAAGAAATTCCTCTAGCTGTAGTGCTGCTGAAGGAGGAGTATTTATAAAGTAATCACGAGCGCTTTCCTGGTAAAAGGGCCTTCCTAGCTGAAGAGTGGGAGGGTCAAGTCCCAGCAGGTGATGGAAAGTCCCAGTTAAACCAGATGAAACAATCAAGCACAGCAGTGCCTAACACAAGTCAGTCTCTTAAAAAAAAGGGAGATGAGCATGAAATGTTCTCTCTTGAGTAGAAAAGCAGAAGTAAATAATTTTCCTTGTAAGCTTGTGTTTTACTTTAGCTTTATTAAGGTAAGGACATGGTATAAAGCAATTATTTTATTAGGGAATTTGATCTGATGTTCCTGATTTATGTGGATTAAGGTCATACAAAGAAGCTGGAAGTCTTTCTAATGAGGTTTTGGTACCTTAACTTACAACAGGCAAAGCTTTTATCAGGGTATCTGTAAAAATTTAATTTTTCTCTTTCATTATTTCAAGAGTGAACTGGGATCCTCATATTGTGGGTTTCTGAGGCTGAGGAAACTCAGCCTCATAAGTTTTATTCATTTTAAGCATTTTGCACTTAAAGGGGATAGTCTGATATAGGTATTGTTGAATGTGTTGGTATATGGCATGGAAGACAAACTGGTAAACCATTGAGGTACCTGTGTTTGGTGCTTGGCTTTTTGCGTTTAACCCTTTTTAATGTCTAGTAGCTTTCAGTTATTGGGGAGCAGGGGAGAGACAGCAAGACTGAAATAAGTAAAATAAAATCATGATTCCAAGATGTTACAAGAGGAGCTTTGAGTATGCTTTAAGAAATACCTTTTTTTCTTGAATATTAATGTTTGAGTTTTATCATATGTCAACTATTTCGTGTTTTTAATCATATCTCTCAACTACTTAAATGATCATTCTCTAGGGAACTGAAGTTTTAGAAGAGAAACTTAAAAATTATATCAAATGTATTCAGTATAAAATCTGTTAACCTGATTAGCTCTTTTGACTGTGATGACTCACATCTCACTTGATAGAGAGCATAGCGCTTTGGGTTCTGGCTGCTCAGGCAGTTCCCTTGTGATTCCTGATGTCTCTGCCCCGTCTAAAGAACTGTGTGTTAAATGTGCATCAGTCTGTGTTAGTGATTAAGGGAGACTGAATCTCTGCTATTCTTTTCTCCTCTATTGTGTATGGATAAAGGCCCACTTGGATTATGGTAGTGCTAGGGAGAAAAGACAGGTGCATAGCCTATTTAATTGGAAAATGTGATGAAATAGAGACTGTATCAGTGAAAGAGTGAGGAATCACATTTACAGTAGCTGTAGGAGGAGAGGGGAATTCTGGTGTGAATATGAGAGGATCATACGTCCACCAGTTCTTAGGCTGATGTGGAAAACCTGAGGATTTCCTAGCAAAAAGGCTAGCAAATGTCTTACCTGGGTGACTGTGATGCATGCTTTGTCAGTGGTATGGTTATACATACAGCTATACAATGCCATTAGAATAAGATGCTGAAGTAGCACTGTCCCTAGTCAAATGCCATCCGAGATGTCCAGAACCATAGCTAGACCCAGAGCCATAGTTAGACGCAGTAGGAGCGTCTCTTCTGAAACAGGTATCACTAATGTTCTATCTTGGTCTGGTTGAAATAGATCCTCTTTTACAATACAGCTTCTGGAAAGGGAGAGCGGGGAGACCGCTGGGGTGGTAAGGCTCTTGGGACCGGCTATACATCCAGATCTGAGCCACGTCTTGGATCCAGGCCCTCTACATCCCAGCTTGGGTGGTTGTGTAGCTGGGCTGTGCACACCCTGCTCTCCTGAGACACTGGGGTGGTGGAGCAGGGAGAAGCAGGTTGCAAAGAGGAGCTGTGATCTTCTGGTCAGCTGAAGCCGCAGCACCCTTCGGGAGTGCGGCTCGCTTCATCTAGCAGAGCTGAGCTAGGAAAAGTTTGGTCTCTTCCTGGAATATCCTAATTGTAGGGACGAAAATGGCTTCCTGGTACTTGCAGCAACTGGGCACCTTATGCAGCTCCGGAAGGAGTATGAGAAGAGACTGAGTTTTCACAGAGAGCTGAGTAAAATGGGGGCATAACTTTATCCCCATTGACTGATACATCACAGAAATGTAAGTTCATTTGGTACTGTGCAATACCTGGTAGGGTCCAATCCTGCATTTGCTTAGCCAGATACACCACTTCAGTGGCTTCTAAGTAGCATACATTAAAGAAATTTTTCATTAGACAAAGTAAGGGTAGCAAAAACTTACAGTCTGGATATTTGATTATTCAGCACTCACAGGAGAAAATGTCTAGGCACTCTACCATTTACAATGCAATTTCATTATCTTTGACTTTCTTTTAAATTTGTTGGCATTTAAAAACTCATTGTTCTGCATTTTCTCCCTCTCTCTCTTTTTTTTCTTTTGCGCCCAACCCCTTTCTGATCTGGGTGGTACCACACCAGGCTGATGGTTTATGGTGCAGGTGCTTTGTATGTGTATTTTGAAGCACCCCTCCTAGTTTCCTTTAAGTGTGTATAAATGTGCATGGCTTTGAGCAATTTAGCCCATTATATCTGCAGGTTGTTGGTTTTCATTACGTAGGTTTTCAAGGATAAAGAACAAGAAGTTAAGATCAGAGTAACAGAATGTGCTTCAACTCTCCTTTCTCTCTGGTGGCAAACGTAGAACAAATGATTAGTTACACTCTGCTGTAGTTTAGTTGAGACCTTATGTTCAGTGCCAAAGTACTTTGTCTTAATTTAGACCTTAAGCATATAAGCACTTGAGTTCGTATATAGAATTACTCGTGTGAGTAAAGCTATTGTCTTCAAAGTTATTGACTACCATATGAGTAAAGTTCAGCTTTCATAAGGTTAAAGGTCTGGAGCCATTATTTCTTGACTATGCAAGAAAAGGAGGCTAAAAGCTGTGGCTTTTGTACTGCCGGGAGATTTTTTTCTTACAGATAAAGATCTACAATGAAAATAATTTTCAGTATTGTTATTCAGAGATGTCAGGAATAGAAGAGTGAAGATATTGTCACCTTCCAGAGATCTGGCTCAGGGTGTTCAAGTTACTGTATACAGTATGACAGAATTTTTTTTAGTCTAACTTTTTCTGAAGGTTCCTCACTGCAGGCCTGGTGTAGTGGAGTAGTAGTCAAAGCAAGTAGAAAGGACTTTCCTGCCTCTGCTTTTTTTTTTTTCCCCGCAATGACTCTGTCTTCTTGGAATACACCGTGGTGCTTCTCAGAACCTCTGCAGAAGCAACGAATATCTGGATTTCTCCTGTGTAGCCTAAGGAACATGGAGTCATGTCTGACACGACTAACTTGGTGCTGCTGGAAGCAACTCCAGCCTGGGACTTCAGTGCTGTCTAGCACAATGTGTCACAAGCCCTGTGTAAAAAACCCTTAATACCTTCTATAAAAAGCCTGCCTTTTAAAGAGTAAATCCCAGCATTATGTGCTGAAAGCTATCTGAAGTATTCAGCTCTGTATGACTAATAGATTCCATTGCTACCAAGAGCTACAGCCAAGATGATGGAGATTTCTGTCATGAGATCTTCTTCATGAGACAACAGCAAACTTAAAAAACCCAACCCAAACCAAAAAAAACCCCCAACCTTAAAAACACTAGAGTGCCTGCACCGCCCCCCCCCCCCCCCCAACAAAGAGCCCCCACAACTCCAACCCCTCTTTGGGTGAAACTCATTCACTCAGTGAAGTCCTAATCTAACCCTTTTGGCTCCTTATAGCAATTATTCTGAATGTTCTGATGTTCTTCTCTCTGAGCCCTGCCCGAGCAGGTGCATTGCATGAAAGCTATGCACCACGTACAGGCAGAAGGACTGTCACTAGTTCTTTCTAGGACTTGCAAGAGGCTCTGTGGATCTCTTAGTTTCTGAATCACGTTTCCTCCTTCTACCTCCCTAGCAACTGTGCATGCACCTTTTTACTGCAAGGTAAGACTTCCATTAAAGAGCATGCAAAAAATGATAGGTCCCTTCTTAAGGAAGCCAGATACGTCATTGCAGGGGTGACCTGTGTGTTTCAGCACAGTAGGGTTGAGATGATTGTGCTGATGAGCACAACAACCTAATTCAAAGTTGCATTATCATTAATATTATATACTATCATTATATTACTTGTTTTTCACAGGGCCAAAGCCTTGTGGAAGAGGAGGTGATATCGGAAAGAATCCAGGACTAAGAATCCTGACTAATATAAAATAAATAGTCAGACTCTTGTTATTGCACTGTAAGCAGAGAGCTCGGAGTAGATAAACAGGTGTGAATTAGCAGCAGCTGATGAAAGTGAAGTGCAGCCCAAAATAAAAAGCTACTTGACTCATTTAAGGAACATAATCTGATCTGTATTTTTCCCAGGATTAATTGCTGTTTACTTTCTGTAAAAGCTGTTTTTCGCTCTACTGGAACTGTTGTGGAGCAACATCGTAACTTTGACTCTCTCATGCATGCTGCTGATGGTCTTATCACTGCACGGTGCCTGCTGCTCAGCACTTCCACTGTGTAGCCAGGCTAAAACTGGAACCAGGGAGGCTCTTGTGATGACCTAGTCAGCTTTGGATGGAAAAAAAAAAGGGGGGGGGGAATGAAGCTTCACAATTCAGGCTGGGATCTCTGGAAAACTGCTTTCAGTGACTAACTTCATCCCCAAAACACTATAGTTTTCAGCAACAATCTCACTTCTAGACTTTCTAAAACCTTGTGGCCGTGATTTGTCACACTGATCAAACAGTGCTAAGGGAGCCACATTTGCATGGGCCTGTGAGATGCTAAGAACCAGCCTTCAACCCTTGCTTCATTGAAACTGGGGAGAACTGAGGACTGTAATGCCTTCCCTCTGGATATATGCATCTGAACCGGGCCAGAGGATGAGCTCAGCAGCATAGGGCTTTCTGAGGTCACTTGTGTAGAGCAAGCTAGGTGTACACTTGTGTAAACGTAGGGTAGCAGGGGGACCTGACAAAGGCTGTCTTGTCACAGGTTAAGGACTGACTCTGATGGGAACTAGAGCTGGGATCTCTGCACAGCGCTGCATTTTGTAGGACACAAGTAAGCAAGGCTCTGTATTGAGCAGAGCATGGAGTGTGGCTTCTGCGTGCAGTTATTTCTTCTCAGTTCCAAGTATAATACCGCAGCTAAGAAGTCTTTAGTGCAAAGCCCCATGACCGAATTTGCATTTCCGTTAAGATGTGGTCTCATAGGAGGCAATGTAGTCCTATATCCAAGGAGTTTTCTGAAGGAGAAGAGTGGAAAAGGCAGATGACTAACTAGGTAAATTACAAATAATAGTGCAAGTGTACCTTGGGGAAAAGAGCCTGGTCTTTGGCATGGGTTTGTACTTGGAACATGTAAGCTATTTTCTAATAATCCAGCTAATAAATGTAATAAAGAAACGCAGTGTGTGATATCTGTGAGTGTTAAAACCAACACTGATAAAGTATAACTGGACTCCTGTTGCGGTAGCTGAGGGTGGAGGTGTTCCAGCCAGGCAGCTCCTCTCGGTTCTTGCCTGGGCGCACTAAGGAGAAGCAGGTCACTACCTGCCAGCTCTGGCAGTTGCCTCCAGTTCATGGAGGGGAAGAAGGAGCAAAGACTTGCTGACTGATTGGAAGGATAAGATGATGTAGGTGCATGAAATTCTGTGCCTAAGACTCTTAAATGCTTCCCACTAACACCTGGGGAGTTCATGGTCTCTAATTCTCTGGCCTTCTTGTGGTTTAGTGATGCAGTATAATCACTGTCCTTCAGTCGAGGAATTAAAACATATATCGACTTGCCAAAGTACAAATAGATGCTTTTGTGGGAAGAAATGAACTCAGGTCTCCTGGACAGCCTCCTTTTTCTCCCATGTAGCTATCAATCACTGTCTGCTTAGTCTCTCCTGCCTAAACCGTTGTAGGGACCTTCACAGGAAGGAAGGAAAGGGACAGTGACCCATACGAGTGGTTTTAATAATCTGCCATTTTTCTTCCCTGATTTGGTTGATGAATCTCTCCGATAGAAGAGTAAAACTCCAAGAGCATCTTACTAATGGTAAACCTCTCTTTTAAGGGGCTACACTGAGCTTTGTGACACACTAACTTCATCAGGGATGAGGGGGGAGGGAGGAAAATGTGTGTGGACTGGTCTATTCAGATGTGTTGTCCTATGGCTCTTTGGAAACCATGTTTCAGTGCTCCCATTTCCTTGCTCCTTTAACTCCTCAGCTATGTGAACGGTTCCAATCTCTACCTCGGAACAGCCTCTAGGTTGCTCTACCTTAAATCCCATGAACTTTTATCTGAAGAAGAGTGGGGAACTGAGGAAGAAAATTGCAGGTAGATTCCAAGTCCAATAGCTTTATGAGTAATAGGTAACCAGCCATAAAATCCATTTAATGCATGAACATACTTGACAATGGTTGCATTTCTTCTGTGAAAGTATTTGTAGTTGAGCTCAATGGTGTAATGGTTTTAGTTTGTGTGGGGGTATGTAATATCGCCTGGCTTCCTTTCCTGCAGAGGAGCCGTTCCTGGTGAGTATCCTGGTTTACTCTCTCTGTGTGCCTGAAGGCCTCAGTTGATGCCAGAACTCAGTATCAGAGGGGTTGTTTCATACTTGGACCATACCCCTTCCCAGAAAGCTTAATGTGAAGAGATGAAATATGGAAAGTGGTGGGAAGAAGCCAGAGGAAAAAACTGTGATGGGAGTTGCCTGAGGTGATAGAATAATAGGATGACTTCCGAGACCTGTATTCTTGGCTCTTGATCTTTTGTAAATTTAATTCTCTGGAAGCATAGAAATATCCATGTAGACATTCTCCATCAACACTTTAATGTAAAGAAATATGGATGATTTTTTTCTGGTTATTGTTGCCCTGTGACTGTAAACTCATTGCGCTATAACTTCCCATTGAGAAGGCAATACACTAGTTTAACTTCTTTTTGATAAGAGAGCAGGCACTTTATGGGTACTAAATAAAACAGAGCTGGAGGGCATGTGGAATAACACATAGGGGAAAGGAGAGGGGAGGAAAGAGTTTTTGAACAAAAAATGTGTATAAGAAAACAAATTAAACTCTCTGCAGCACTACCTGCAGCTTTCCAGGGACACACAACCGTTTCTCTGCCATGGTAAGCCAGGTGCATGGTAGCCCTCCAAGTCAATTAAAGTACACAGACAGAAGCTGGGGAGCCAAGCCCTGTCAGCAAGGGAGTAAACCACCTGAGACTCTTCCAGTTAATGGGAGAGGGGAGCAGGAGGGAGAGAAATGCCATGAAGCAAAGTCAAGAGACTATTTAACACTTCCCCCTCCCAGATCCACCCCACATTAAAAAGCAAAGCTTGAACTGAAAATGTAATAAGTGATGCAGGTCTGCCCCACTCCTGGTGCTGCTTTCTTGCTTTCTGGGAAGACCAGTTCCAGCATGTGGAAGATCAGGGAATGATCATGACAAGGACCAGCCACCACCAAGAGAGGCTGGTGGAAGCCATGCTGCAGAAGTCAACTATGGAGGGTAACGCCACAGAAAGCAATACAGGGCTGAAAGTAGCGGCCTTTCTTCAGGTGAGAATTGGTGGGACAGGCTTTGATACCTTGATTAAGGCCTGAGTTGGAGAAACCAGCTCAGAAAACTGTCCAAGACATGCATGTGGGGAGGAGCATAAAGGCACTGAGGATGTGGAGGGGCTCATGCACTGTCGAGCCTGAAGCTGGTAAGCAGAGCTTTGAGCAGAGCAAGGAGAATGCTGTAACTGAGCTGGAGGAGTTTTGTGTTTTTTTTTTTTTTTTTAAGAAGAAAGCTAAAATACTTCAAGTAACCAGACAGAGTGAAGTGCTTGCCTGTAAAGAGCTTGTCCTGTCTCTGAAGTAAAAAAAAAAAAAAAAAAAAAAAAAATCAACATCTGAAGCAAGTGTTAAATAAACAGGAGGAAAAAGCAATGCATGAACCATCTTTAATAAATGATACTGGCCATCCACAGCCTCTAACCAGGCCCACCTACACTGGCTGCTGGGCTAATGCAAACTTAGGCTACTCGCCCTGTGCTTACCAGTAGGTTTACTGCATGAAGCACAAGAGCTCAATGAAAAGACTGGAAATAGCTCAAAGTGCTGTTTGGAAATGTTTTACTTCTCCTAGTCAAATCTTATCTTGAGTATATCACTTCTTTCTCTTTCCTATTAATTATCTTTTCAAACAATAACTTGATTGTTTGCCGTAGCCAGTTGCTTACTCTGCAGCGTGGACTGGCAGTTTCTTCAGGAATCTCTCCCTCGTGCTGGTGCAGACACCCAATGCACGTCAAAGCTACCACATGAACCCAGGATGGCTGTCATAACCTATGGGAGACTAATCCCTTTTCATCTGGTCTGTTTTATATCGTATTACTATTTTAAAATGGTTGAGGAGGCCTCCTGCTTGAAAGAAAGAGCCATTGTGCCTTACTGAACCAGAAGATTATGGGAATGATGAAGCCTATCTTTGGTGGGGCAATATCAGCCTTTTAGAGTCCCATCCTGTTGTGGGAATGAGGGGACGGTGGGCCAGAGGGGGGACACTGCTGAAGTGACAGTGGGCAGTCCAGGGTGGGGGCAACCCTGAGGAGACCGCAACGCACACCAGAGGAAGAATAGCCTTGAGGGAGCTGCTGGTGCCCCGGGGCAGAGACACGCCTGAGGGGAAGATGGCCCATGTCAGAGCGGGGGATGGCAGCCTGCACCCCTGAGGGGCCAGAGCAGCAGGAAAGCCATTAAACCTCGCATGGCAGAAGACACCATCCCACCCCCCCACCTCCGTTGCCACATGTTGCCTCCTTAACCTCAGGAGTCTGGCTGGGCTAAGTGTAACCCATAGCAAAACCAAGAGAAATTGAGCTTAAGGAAGGGAGAGGATATGTGTTTATGTTGGTGTCTGTTTAAATGTCTGTACTTAATTTTCTCAAATCTAAACCAGTTACAGGCACTTGTATTGTCTGGCAGTAAATTAAGTGAATTTTCCCAACTCAGCACCATGTCACCTGTGACAGCAGGGCATGAGATGCCTCTAAGAAATCCATCTGAGGCATCTACTGCTATCCCACTCCTCTTGATATGGGCTTGTTGAGCTGGTTTAGGTATGGTGTGTCAATTCAAATGTGAAAATGCATGTGGAAATGATGAGTATGTAATGACATGTTTGATTTCTTGTATCGGTTCCCTTCCAATGAGCAACTAGACTTTGCATAGATGTTGCTCTTTCCAATAGTTAGCACTTCGCAGTTCTTATGAACATAAGTTACTTCAGAAAAGGGCCTGATGTGTACTCCAGTATGGCTCATTTTTGTGGCTTTTTTTCTTTTCTTTCATGTTTTATTATAGCTGCGGAGATAAAGGAACCATTCTTTCTTTAAAAAAAAGGTAGACTTTGTTCTTGTAGGATAATCACTTCCTTAAATTTATGAGTTACTCTTTAAACAGATATTGTTAAAAAGGAATGGGGTCTTTTGTTTTCAGTTTTGATTTTTTTTTTTTTTTTTGTGTCCTCTTTTCTTCATATCACTGCTCTCTGTGCCTGAATCACCATCAAAGGCATCAGGATTCTCGCTTTCTTTAATGCTGTTCTGTAACTTTGTTTTCCCTCTTTGACATGAACTTCTGGGAAGCTGGAAAAGTACGTGGGGTAAGGACTACAGGCCAGGACATTGTTTACTAGACATGGAGCGATGGGTAGGGAGGTAAGGAGGAGGTGGCTGCATATTACTACTCTCCTTGTATTTGCGTGTGTGCCTGCAGAAATGATAATCACAAAACTTGCCTTGCAGCTGGTAGTAAATTGGCTCAGCCTCATCTGCCTGTAATGTGATCATCCAAACAATGCACTTGTTCTGAATCCTCTAATCCCACAGTATTTTGTGCATGATGGTCTTCCCCCTTTACCCCCATGGCATTATTCCTGCAGCAGGAGTATGTACTTCCTTCCCAAAACTCTTCTTTTTCTATATTACATGGGTTTTATGTGACTTTCCATTCACAGATTGCAAACTGGTATAACTTTGCTCTCATGCCACCGTCAGGACTGAAGTGCTGCAAATGTCTTGAGCACTCTTGGTGGTATTTTTGGCCAGGTGTGCTCATAGGAGCACATGGGTATGCCACCTCTTTCAGCTCCTCTCTAGTGTCTCTGAGGAAAGCGAATGCCCGTGACAAAAAGTGCAGATCTAACACGGATGGTAGGGACGCCTGAAACTAATTTATGTGGCGCAAACTGTGGATGTTCATTTCTGTTTATCTGACTCGTTGCAGGACTTTGTTCCCACAGGATGCAGTAGAAGCTAAGAGGTTTACTTCGGGCGTGAAAGGAAGCTGGACCAGTTAATGGAAAAGCAATCCACAAAGGGATGCTAAATGCATGAAAATATCTGAGTTGGGAAGTTGCTGAGCTGAAAGTAGTCGGAAGCTGGGAAAATACACTGCCCTTGCTCCTCCCTAGGCATTCAACAGTGGCTTTTGGTGAAGAGGAGGGTATTTAGACTAGATGGGCCGTTGGTCTGACTAGACAAAGTACTTATTATCTATATAACAGGTAAAATAGCCCAAATACAATCTCTACTGTCAGAACAATGTTGCTATCTCTTGATATTTTTATTTTAAAACACTGAATGACCAGCTAGGATGTCATATGCTTTGAGGCTTAAGGGCTTTTCCTCTTGACAATGACAGAGAACAATGAGTTCTGTCTCCTATTTCTTCTCAAAACTAGGTTATTCCCTTAAAATGACTCTTCCTTTTCCCTGAAGGATTGCCCTGTGAAGGGAGAGGAGGAGGTAGCCAGTGGGTTCCTTTTACGAAGAGGTGCTGCCAGAAAGTCCAATGTGACACCTCAGGGAGAGGTAGAAGTAGCAACAAATGCTGTCAGGCAATGCCAAAGTAATACTAAGACTTACTCATATTTACATTAATCGTTCTAGCATTTAGTTACTAAATTACCATTTGACTCTAGCTAACAGAGGCATAATATGGGGCTAACGGCCAAAACTGCAGCTAAGGTTTCTTTTATTAAACTTTGGGTACATTGAGTCAAGTTGCTTAAGTGCACGCGTTCTGGGAAATAGGACAATGTTAACTTTCACCTTTTGAGCATCTAATCATTGGACTGTTTAGAGAATTTAATAGATTATGTGGCTAAACAATACTCAGGTGATCCAGTAATTGGATTTTTTTTTTAATTAAATAGCAAAACTTCATAGCATAGGTAGCAAAACTGCTGTAGGGAAGTAGTAAAATAGCCTTTAATGTAAAGTACAGACTTCTGTGCCTAATGGTAAAATATTCTATAATATTTTCAAGGACTCTTAAAAGAGAATGTGTTCAATTTGATAGGCTGATCTGACTCTCACCCTCAATGGCCAATTCCTAAATGTCATTGGGAACTCAAGGGGCTTGAGTAGAATAGTTGCTCTTAAACTTTTTACCCCAAAGCTCTTTTGAGTGAAGCTGAGCTGATGTGTAAGTCCACAAGGAGGCAATAGAACAGCTGAATAAAAATGGAAATGGGACTTATGGGCTTAGTGCAGTAGAACTAAACATAGTAAGGACTTCTGCATCTCTCCCTCGAGTTCCTATATTTCTTTGATTAAGATACTGTTTTGTTCTGGCACAGGCTGCAGCATGGATAGCTATGATGCAATGGAAAGGAGAGAAGAAACTGTGAAAGCAAACTGGACGGTATGAGGAATACAGCTGTACAAGGTTTCTATAAATTTTTCTTCATGTCTGAACAAAAACTGAGGAGGAGAGGATACGTCTTGTTTAAGAGGAGACTGCTCTACAAAACTGGTTAAACTGATCACTTCCCATTTGGTCACTTATTTCAGTGAAAGCCCAAAGGGCTTTGAAACAAAAGGCTGAATTTGCAGGGGAATTTATAGCCTTTCACAAAATAGATGGAAGTTGTATTGTCTTCCTTTGCTTCTCTGCACTTCAGTTTAAGAATGTCACTTAAAGCACAAGTGATGAAGTCCAATCCCTTCCCTTTTCAATCTCCTCTGGGAAGAAACCTAAACAATAGGCCCCAAATTAGAGAGCTAATGGATATGCCAGGATGGTCTACTTTGTATCTTGCTAAAAACACTGAAGCTTGTTGTTTGTTTTGTAACTAGAATATAACTTTAGGTCAAAGGGAATCTCTGAACATTCATTTGGCTGGAAGACTGATGGGAGTAGAGGGAGAAGAGATGCAGTTCTCAGTGTAATATTTTCCATAATGATTTATACAGCTCCGAAGACTGGGAATATTTAGAAACTGAGTTTATTCCTCCCAACATTTTTTTTTGGGGGGGGTAATTGTATATTCAATCTAAATCACAAATAGTTTGGATTTACCCATTTTTGGTGAGAAACAATTGCCAACCAGTTTCTTTGTAATTTTTACCCTGTGCTGTCTATAGCCTACCTTGGAAAATGCATTGATCCCTTTCTGTGCAGGGAAGCTGACTGCTGGGAGAGGTGAACAAATGAAATTTGCAGGTCTGATGTCTGTTCTCCAGAAGTGCTTTGTCTGATGAGCTATTTCTTTTAAAAGAAAATAATAATTAGGCTCTAACCCTCTTGAGTCTTGATCCCTCTCTATGCAAAACAAGATTAACTATGTCTGTGTCACTTCTGGCTGGCTGTAAAATTGTAGCTATGAAAGTTTATAGATAAGTTTATATTATCTGCCTCAGTTTGTAAGACTTTTTTTTATTCACTGGAAGAATTTCCAAATGTAAACAACTTGAATGGAAAAAAAAATTACACACAATTTTAAGTTTATTCATGATGTGCAAAAGCAGTTGGCTGGGGAAAGGGTTGGTTCTTTTATTTCTAACTTCTGCTTCTTTCTAGAATGTTGTGATGTCCTTTCTTGGTTGTCTCTTTTAATGCTATGTAACAGCAAACCTTTATGCATCCCTTATGCTTTTTAGGCTTCTGATCCTTCAGTACTCTGGGGACTCCACCCCACTAGCGTTCACATGTATTGAATGATGCTGGAATAGATCTCCAGTCTTGCACTGGGAAAAACTTAGCTGAACAAAATGACTGTGGGATCTGTTCCTGTTTACGCATGCCATTGTGGTGCTCCTCTCGGATAATGTCATGGCACTGACTTGTAGATCACGAGCATGACCTTCAGGCTTTCTCCTCAAGAATTGCTCTTAGCCAGCTGTTTCCCATGCTTAAACTCATAATGAGCTTCTTGAACAGAAATAAGTCTTGTGCATCCATGATTAGACTGCATGCGAGGCCAAATTTTTCTTCAACTTCCCTACCGCTCCTTGCTCTATGAAACCAACATACTTATCAATGCACAAGTTTGTGTGTTATTACCAGAATTCTTGCGTTCTGTAAGTGGGATTTAGTTATTGCACCTGATGCTGGTTAAAGGTTGGAACTTGAAAGTAAAGTCCAGAATGAGTTTGCAGGGCTTTGAGTAGAGCCAGTTAATTAAGGAGAATACTTATGAATGTTTTCATGTGCCTGAGTGTTGCTCAGGGGCATTATGATTTTCTGGTGTATTAATTATTGATGATATTATCAGCAAGTATTTGGTATGTATTAAAAAATTATTCATGGAACTCTTTATTAAAAAAAAGTTACGTTGAAGGGGAGTGGTATACACTTATTAATTGACTGGTACTGTAAATTGGTTTGATAATGCTGTGCTCAAAAAGCTGGAATACCATGCAAATTAAAACTAGTCAAAACAAATGGGTGAATATTTACCAAGTAACCACATCTGCAGAGACATCAGGGCCCTGTTCAACTTACCAGGTACAGGAGAACCTATGCTTTAAAGAAAAATCTATTTGGGAACAAATAGTAAAAGTTGACTTTAAAACAGAACTGTGGAGCTCTCCATTACCAGAGGCATTATCATATGTGGCTCCCAAGTGGCATTTTGCAGCCTCTGCCTAATACAAATTTTCTTAGTTATGCTGGTTACAGATCGCAGTTGTGCTCAGACTTGCAGGTAAGGCTGTGAGGCTTACCTTAGGCAGCAATGTTGATTTGGACTTGACTGCAGTACTATGGATCAGACTGGTCTGTCTCCCAGCAGTGATAAAGATGGAAGCTTAAGGAAGGCTACAAGCAACAGTGTGCGTGCGCAGGGAACAGATCATTTTCCTTCTCAGCCACTCTAAGGAATTTCAGGTCCAAGTCTGCTCCCGTTGTGTTACTTACTGATGGATCCACCTTCGATAAATGAGAATGAAGGCACATACAAGGGGCTCTTTAGCTAGTGTTTTACATACAGGGTTCAAGGTATATAAACAATGCTATCTTTAGTGACCTTAAATAAATCTAGCCTGTAAGACTACTCAAGAGTGTTGGGATTATTTACCATTGATTTCGGTTCAAGTCTTTGTGCTCACACTTTGAGGAGTAAACACTTACCTTGGGTTGTTCAAAAGCAGTTTTCGCTAGTGTTAACTACACTTCTACCGAACTCTTTCCAAAGCCTCACTCTGGACTAATTATTGTACGGACAAATGATTACTTGCTGGAAAGCTGCTTGCTTATTTGTATAAAAGGAAAGAAATCAATTAAATAATTAACTGTTGGTGTATTTGACAAGACGACCATATATACCTATTTTTTTTTTTGTGGCAAATAGTGGAAACAGTTTTTTTTAAATGAAATGTAATTTAAACTTTAAACCTAGGTACTGTGCGTTAGAACAAATGTACCACAATTTATGGGGAAAAAAAAAAGGTATGTGTTATCTGCCTGGCTAACATCCAGAGGTGTATTTGAGGCCTGCAGTGACATTAACCTTGTCATTAATTTCAAGTAGCTTAATTCAGTGTGTGTTGGGGTTTCTTTTTCAGCAGAAAACATTCATTTGCTTATGAGCTCAAGCAAATGTTGTTTGCTCTGCTGCCTGTCCTTCCCACCCCCTAGCTATTTCAAATCAGATCCAGCTGAGGTATATCTGTTAAACACCGGCACAGGCTTCCCAGAGAGGTGGTCGCTGCCCCACGCCTGTCAGTGTTGAAGAGGCATTTGGACAATGCCCTTAATAATTTGCTTTAAGTTTTGCTCAGCCCTGAAGCGGTCAGGCAGTTGGACTAGATGATCGTGGTAGGTCCCTTCCAACTGAACTATTCTATTCTAAATTCTCATTGTTATCTAGGATATCAAATTCTACAAATGCCATTAATACAAAAAGCTGCATACAGATGGATTGGCTTTGCTCATGTGGTAGGAAAAGCTGTTCAGCTCCAGTATCAGAGACCCAGCAGCATGATATCAGAGGAGGAACTACTTCTCGATAGCTGCAGCAGAAGCATTACTAGAACAACAAGTTAAGCTGATCTCTTTCAGTCTGTTATGAATTCCAGGAAAGTGCTGGCAGATTGGCCACAGTATTTCAGCTGGCACAAACACCCGCTGGGCTGCTGCAGATACCAGATTCATTGTGTGTACACTAGCAAATAGCAATGAATTGATTATGCTTTTTTTTTTAAAAATGATCCTGAGTGGAGTTTTTTTAATGGACAACCTGCATATTATTAAAAAACAAATAAAAAAAGTACCTTGCATCTCCTTGCCAACCCCCCCATTACTCCTTAACACTTCAAAACTCTGTTAAGTCCAGTACCCACTCGGTGATGCAATTCTTCATAATTACTTCAGTTCACCAGAATGTAATTTTATGAATAGAAAAATCTAGCAGTTATTCTCCTGTGATATAAACGCATTCCAATTTCTAGAACGTGATTTCCACCTTATTTCATGCATGCTGAAGCAAGGAGTTCACTTGGTCTCCCCGGGCAATATTTCATATGTTATAAGTCCCCTGGTGACCTCAAACTATAAGCATTGAATGGCCAAATACTTCTAAATCACCTCTTGTCCAACTTCTCTGGCTGCTTATTTACGCCTACTTGCCAGTAGTCTACAAGGGTTATGCTTTTAAGCCAAAGTAATTTTTTTTTTTTTTTAAGAGTTGAGCAGGTTATTTTCCTTTCATAAAACTTAAACCAAAACACAGCCCTGTTTTTCATGGGGATAAACCTGAGACCTTACTGAGTGGAAGAGGAATTCAGTTCAGTGTGAGGACAATCACACCGGCTTAGTTAGGCACCTCAAATGTGATTAGAGGAATGGAGTTAAGTGTAGGCTTCTTGACAGGTGTCTATCGTTGTGGTGTTGTGATTGCTTAAATTGATTAACTGGCTCAAACAGAAGCGAAGAGATGTAAATATGAAGATGTGGGTGCTAACAGATGAGACCTGTAAGACTATAAAATTATTAGTAGTGCTGCTTTTCATATGTGTATTTTGATGCTGTGCTGTTTTGTCTCAAAACTGAATTCCAGCAGATTGAAAGGCAGATTTCCTTGGTTTGCAGGATGTTTTTCATTAGCTTTGGTATGTCTTGGTATTTATGAAGATGACAATGCCAGTAGGAACATTAGATTACAAAGGTAACTCTGAAAAGGTCAGCGGGTCTGACATGCAATTTGTCTTGTTCAATTAGGCTTTATATTGATACCCCGTCTGTCTGACCAATATGTAATCACTTCAAATAATATAAACGATGCATGGGAAATCATTGTATGGTTTTTTTTGAAAAAGCAATCAGAAGCCTGAACAGCTGTAATGATAAAGCTAATAAACATTTAAGCTACAGTATATGATTCTGTGTTGGCTTTGATAATTAGCTTTTGTAGTCTACTTGATTTAGGAATTTAATAGGCAAAAGAAGTGTCCAGCTGTGGCATCTGTAAATAAGTTAAGAAATACTGTTTGTTTTTCATTACTTAACTGAATGAACGGATATCCAGAATTAATCAGAGATGCATGAGGCATACTCACTGCATCTTCCTTAATCTAATGCCTGTTGGTATGATTCAGCATCGTATTGCAAAAGTCAAAATATATTGACCTGTATAATCCTCCAAAATGCTTGCGCCACGTATTTACTATGTGTCTGATGCTGTTCAGTGGAATATAAAGAACAGTTGTCTACATTGATTTGCTAGGAGAAATTAAGGCAGGATAAGTGCCTCAAGTTTAAATAAAATAGGTGTAAGCAGGAAATAATTCAGGAGAATTAGAATTTCAAATCCAATCCATTTCAATTATCTATTGTGGCTTGCCAATATCTGAGGTTTTTCTTCGTTTGCTGTAACTTCGTGTTCCAACAACTCTGAAGTTAAATCGGAAATGATGAGAGAGAGCGGGAGGTGATCTTTCTCGTGCAGTCACTGCAACCTGCCTGATTATTTTGTGGAATGGACCTTCTTCATCTTAATGAACCAGGAATATTCATTTATAATTCTACAGTGCGAAAGAACATTGCAGGAATTCAAGTCAATTGGAATAAAACTTATGAAGGTATACTTGCTAGTCCTAATGTCATTAAGAAGCATAGAGATTAAAATTTGGAACAAACAACTATGCTTCTTAAATCTTTCAAATGATATTTGAAAATACTGTTTGAACTGTCTTTTATGGATTATTTACTTCCACAATGCCACTGGAAGTTTGTCTTAATCCACTTTTAACACTCTTTTTGGAGCCCTTGCTATTTTCAGTGTATGAAATATTGATATTTATCAGGTAATAGAAATGTACATGTTTAACTTATTTTATATTTCCATAATAGTGATTAAAGTATTTAAGTATTTTAAAACTGCTTTAAGTATTGTCCTCTTCTACCAAAGCACTTCTAATTGCAAGTAATTTACCTCACTCTAATGTGGCTCTTGAGCAAACAAGAAGCCTGGCTGCCAGAGGGCTGAACATCCCTTCGACCCTGGTTGTGCAACCAGTTTTTGGAAGAGTCAGTCAAGAGAAGAAAAATAACATACTTCCCTGTGAGAAGAGAGGCTCCAGCCTTGCCTGTTGGTGTCTGGGATGGGATTGTGTCCCAGAAAACACAATGATTCTTTCCTTGTTTTTCTTGGAAGTAATGAAGACTGAACAATAAATCTTTGATGATGCTAAAAAGATGCTGCTTCTCTCAATGGAAACTGGCTGGAGGAATGAATATTTTTTGTATATTGTATCTAGAACTGAGAAAGAGGATATTTGTTTGTACGTCAAGTGGTCCTGAAATACAGGGATACATCCTGTATCCCTCTGTAACTGAAAAGGGTGCAATGCTGCTGTCCCTGCTGCTGGTAAGCTTTGTAACATCAGGTAAAACTCCCTAAATTCTGTTCACGTTATGGATGCCTCAGCATTCATTTCCTAAGCAGAAGTGCTGAAAAAGAGTCCCTCTGAATATAAGATGGCAGATCAAAACATAAAGGATGCTCTTTAAAACTCTTATTATGTTTTTCTATGCTGTTTTTGTCTCTAGGAATCAAAGTAAACAGGTGAGGAGTTTTCAAATAATTCCAAGATCCATTTCTGAAGTAGAAAGTAGTAGTATTTCATTAACTCTATGGGTTTTGCTGCTTTATAAACATGTCAGAAACTTTAAGTAGATCAGAAGAGAACTATAAAAATGTTCCAGTGACTGGAAAAAGTGGCCTTGTGGGGAGCTGTCTAGTTTTAACCAGTCTTAAGAGACAATCCAGGTATACTGCCTTTATGCAGGGAATATATCTGGAGCTAAAGGGCTCTTACCCTGGTATAGCAAAACTTTAACAAGAACTCGTGTTTGGGAAGCTGATCCAAGGCAAGACTTGTGTGTCCAAACAAAAAAAAAACCACAGTCTTTTCCCTTCTTCCTTCCCTCAAAAAGACTAGGATTATGCCAATGGCTAAAATCATAAACATTAAAAGCCCTTTTGGAAGAGATAAATGATGAACTTACTTTAATTCTTGTGTTTGGCTTTTACTGACTCTGGCACCCTGAAGGAGAAAGACTGTAAGACTTACATTAATAAGAAAAATCATGGAATAAGAAAAATGGATAGGTATCTGAATGGTCTTTGTTTCCTACCACATCAGTCTCCCCTCCTTTGGGTAAAATGTTAGAGGTGTGAACACTTGCTTTGTTCCATTCAGCCTTATACAAAAGCCAACGCTGTTGAAAGTAGTAGAAGAGTAAGAAGGAAAATATTTTTGACTTCCCATTAGATTGTATGTAACTGATGAAATCTTACTGTATATTAAAACAAAAAATATTTTAAAGGAAGATGAATTATCATACTTGAAACAGAAGCCAATTCTGAAAAACACATTTGTTGAGGACTTTTTTCATCTACCCAAATATTTTAAGGTATTTTAGTAGAATGAAGGGTCCACCGGTCGTCTTCAGGCAGAAATTCAGAAGGTTTTTGTCTTTTAAGGCAAAAGGAATATCCACCCTTTCTTGAGATGTAATTCTTTTGTATTGAAAATATTGCATCCACATAGCTCTAATTGCATATCTTGATGGAAAAATTCACAGGGTTCTAGATATTCTGGGCATACTAGAAAGGCTTTAGTGAAGCCCAGGTGTCTGACATTAGTCTGTCCATCTGTGCTAAAAAGAGCACTTTATGGAAATGTACCCTGTAAAAATAATGTATATGGCAGCCATGCTGTCATGAAGACTTGGGAAACTGTTCAGTTTTGAATGAGGTAGGTTAAGCTTATGGCCTATATGCAAGCACTTCTGAGAAGTAGGTGATAGTAGGCTCTGGAAGGACTATACTTCAAGAAGAGCCCTGCTTTACCTGTAATACAGAGCTCGTTTTGTCTGTAAGTTAAATGCCAAATGCGTGAGCACAGCAGCACACTTTGTGCAAGCCTTTTACAAAAATTGACTGTCTCTGTACTCGTTGTCTCCCCACCAGACCATCTGCTGTTGGCCACTCTCGGGAGTGCTACACGAGCCAAGAGTACAAACCCACGAAGGATGGAAGCTTGGTGTTTGGGTGAAATTTTTGGGCATGTTTTGCGGGGCGGGGGAGGGAGAAACTTGGCATCATTCTGCATCCCAGCAAAGTTAAAGCATCCAGATTCTCTGCAGGCCAATCTGGTGTGGGTTTTCTCCGGCTTACTGGGAATCATGCATTTTATACTTGGAATTATTTTGATGGGGAATAAATAACAGAGTATTTTGACAGAACTAGAATACACCATTCTGGAAAAATAGTGAAACATAACACTAGTTGGAATTTTCTGTGGAAAAATATGAAATTCTGGCAAAATTGGCCACTTTTCAGCCTTAGTTCAAGGGAAGACATATACTAGGGGCATGCACATTTGCTGATGTCTGTAATTGAAATGATAGTAAATGCTTAGTGTTCACCCCCTGGTGAAGATCCATAATTAAGTCTTTCACTTGTTTAGCAGTTGACAAAGACATTACAACATCTCAGCATTCTGTGGGATCAGCTGTGTCGGGAATGTGCACCCTAAGCTAACGGTGGTATTAGATAAACTGTTCTTGAGAAACCTTTTGGTAAAGGAGACTCTCAGGGCCTTGTGTGTCTGACAGCGCAGCTGGTAGCAGGTGTGGTGTGTCACACCCGCTCTGTGATGGCTTATATCGAGGGGTGTGATGACCGCTGTTATCATTCATTGCAAGGGATACCCAGGTAGGAAGGCTCCTTGGTTCTGGTAACTGTCCTTCTGAATTTCCATGGCAAAAAAAATCAATTCTAGTATAGAAGCTGCGGCAACAACGTGTAAGCTGTATAGCTGGTATTGGGCAGTAGCTTGATGCAATGACAGTCTTCAAGTTGTTTTAAAATAATAAAGGAAAAGTGACAAAATCCTGAACTCGGCCCATATGGGCTCTGCAGTTGATATAGGTAAAATTTCTATGCTACTGACACTAAACACCTCCAGCATTAATGGTCAAGACCTTTGCATTACCCGTAACCCAAGTTATGACAATTCAAAACCTTCTGTCAGTTCAATTGGGTTAACTAGGGCCTGCCTGAGGTGATGATGCTGGGGAATCTGTGCTGCAGTGATGGACTTCAGTGGCAATTTTTCTGTTTGTCTGGTTTTGTCTACCCAATGATTCTGCATCATGTGAGGAATAACAATGCAAACAGGTTTCTCTGCTGTTAGAGACCTGAAGTCAGGGGGCCAAATGTATATGGGAAACAGTTGTTGAAGAACTGCTTGGACCCTAACTCTTCAAATCTGTGTTCAATTTTTGTCATTACCATGATGTAGCAGTTGTTATACTCTTGGTCAGCACAGAAGCCAAGAAAAGAGGCTAACCATTAGTATGGAACAGGCTGCCCAGAGAGGTTGGGGAGTCTCCTTCTCTGGAGACTGGACGCAGTCCTGTGCAACCTGCTCTAGGTGAACCTGCTCTAGCAGGGGGATTGGACTAGATGATCTCCAGAGGTCCCTTCCAACCCCTACCGTTCTGTGATTCTGTGATTCTTCATGACCTTGCTCTTTCTACTTACACCATGGACTCTTAAATGTGGTGCTTTCCAGTACACTCAACCTGTGCCTTAGTGTTAGTGGTCTCATATACTTGGTAGCTTCAAGCCTTTAAAAGAGGAGTTCTTCCAATTTTATCACTCTTTTTGTAAGAAAATATCTTGTCTTGCTTTGGCAATTTTCTCTCTTTAGATGATGATATGCATGCCCTACCTAAATGATGCAGCAGTTTAATTAAATTAATTAATTCTATTTAACACCCAGAATTGCATATGCATTTTCTAAGTCTCAGTTTAAGTTGTTCTGCAAGAGATAATTCACAGCTTCTGGAGTGAAGATGAAGATGGTATGAATTTCTAGGCTGTCCCTCAGTGTTCACTACCTTGTGGTCAAACAGCTGAACACATGCTCCACTGAGACAGTGGTTGTTGAAGACTGGACCTATAATCTATGGTCAGAGAGGGAAAGCAACATTTTGTGTTTTACAGTATACAGCCAGTGTTCCCAGCAACTACCTCTAATTCCAGTCAGGAAAAGCCTGTCCTGTCTTATCCCAAAGGCTTAGGAGCACTGCTATTGCCCCAAACTAGAAAGTCCCATAGGAACTCCAGATATGAATGAAATTAATCTGCTATGGAGCCCCTAACTGGGGGCAACTTGCCTGGCTCCAGCCCGAAGAAGGAGGTGGGACTACAGATGGGCCATACAAGGCATCTAAAGATGTCTGACAAGCGTAATGAGAAAATGCAGGAATAGGCAGAATATCCATGGCAGGTGGCAGGATGTTGTCACGCCCAGTGCCTAGCGCAGATTTCCAGCCTGCAAGCATAGAACAAGGTGTGCTGAAAGGTTTCATACCCTGCTGTCCGCTTCATCAATGGAGCGCAGTGAGTGTGACCACCAGTGGAGCTGTGGGGATTAATAAGGGCCAAAGCATGTCAGAGTTGCTCTGAGCCAGGGCTAGATGCCAATAATTTGCAACTTGGATGTAATGACTGTGTTCTGGGGGTGACTTTTAGCTATGTGGATATGAATCAATCTGTACTATTTGGCCTTGGACCCCAAGGGTCCTTGTCCCTCTTTTGTCAATATAGACAAATTTGTCTGGGCTTACTGAGCTTTCTCTCTTCTTCAGCTGGATCTCTAAGTTCCCATTCTCAGAGCTGTAACTGCATGTCTTTGAGAAAGCGTACAAAACTGATGGTGTACGAAACAATAAGAAAAGAGCAGGTTATGAGGAAAGGCAATTTGTGAAATTATTGATTTATCAGCTTAACTTCAATTAAGAGAAAAATTCTGGAATGGAAAGAAACCAAACCATCTGTAAGTTCCTGGAAAATCATCAAAGAGATGAGTAGCCACCAACATGGTTCATTTGCTCAACCCAGTTCCCTTCTGTGACAGAGTAATTGGCCAGTGGATAAAGGAGAAGCATAGGATGTCACATTCTGAGCTTAGCAGAGCTTTTGCTACTCCCTTGCATCACACTTTCGCAAATACGCATGTAAATTAAATTACAGGGTGAAAAACCAAACCAGTTGGATAATCATGCCCAGAAAATTAATCTGATATCTGACCCAAAAAAGGCATCAAACGAGGTTTCACAGGGTCTTTTGAATGGAACAGTGAGTTAGCCTGTTTTACCTACAATTTTAATAGCAAGGTAGAAGCAAGCAGACTGGTTTTATTACTAAGCTAGTCCTTCAGTCTTGATAAACTCAGGATATAAACAGAAATAAGAACAGAATTTAGAGAGGGAAGTGGAAGGTTTTAAATTCAATTGGACAATCAACGGAGCAAATATGTGATGAGTGGTTCAGAAAGCTTCCTGGAAAAGGAGATGGGGAATCATGGGCTTTGGGATGTGATATGAATCAGAAGCATCATGCTCTGTTTTTTTGGCATGGGAAGGAAGCAAATGTAGCATCAATAAACATTTGTATTGCCTGCAAAATATAGAATATACTCCCATTCTGCTCAATGTTATCAAGGCCTTAGTTGTAGTGATATGTCCAGTTTGGGGGCAGTACACTTCAGACAAAATATGGACTACCTGCAGATTTTCTGGAGGAGAAAGACTGGAGTGATCATTGGTTTTAGAACTGCTGCTCTTCGAGTATAGAAAGATGAATTCCACAGGTCTTCTGACAAATAAAAGCTGTTGTGAAATCTGTTCACCAAGACTGTGATGCACAGGATGATAACTTCTGTTAGTGGGTTCAAATCATAGGAAGGAAGGGTCACAGTGTATTTTAATCTCCTTTCTTTCCTGAGCTAACTGGAAAGACTGTGTGAAACAGTGATGGATTGCTGGAAGAGTCCATGGCACTCTGCTTTGGAGATCTCACAGAAGAGGTGAGGCTAAAGAAGGAAGTTTAGTCCACTGTTTTGCCTGTTTTATACAGAACTAGTTGTCTAACAATTTTCATTTTCATATTGCTAGCTTATATAAAGGACAACTTCCTAACAAGTTAAGAAAAAATTATCTTGATTATCAGGAGTCTTCCTGGCTGAATTTTACTCTGGGTAAGGAAAGCAAGACCTTCAGCCAAAAGAAAGAAGAAAATGAATCGGGAGAGGCAGTGAGGTAGCTAATTCTGTGAAAAAGACAAGAACAGCATATGTTAATCAGGTTCTAGAAAGGCTTCTGAATGTGTCCACAGCATCCTGTTTAATCCCAGTTTATATCTAGACCTGGTTCCCAGGCCAGCTGCCAGATCATTTCTGGACCCTGGCTGGACAAACCAAGCACCAAGAGGTGTTCTGGATGGACTCATGCTGACTTTGGCTTCTTCTACCCATTAAATTCTCCATGGGGCTTTTCAGCTGTTGAGGTCCAAAAAAATATGCTGATCTCTTTATCCTGGAAATTTTCTCAGGACTATATGGACTTTTCTCAGTTGAAATCAGCTAGATAACCTGCCAGAAGGTGACCTGATGGTTTTGCATTTCATGTTAGGTGTGTAACACCGAGCAATATTGCTTCAAATGCAAGAAAATGTGTTGCAGCTCTAAAGGTAAGCAATGCCAAGAACGGATCTGGTACAGCTTTGCTGCTGTGAGGTTGCATAAGACTGCTGCTGGTCCAATAGCAAAACCTTGAATTTGGGGACAGCCCTGTGCTTAGAGCAAGAGGAAAGTATTGTAAATTATGGGATTCCAGCCTGTCTTATGCCATTTGCCACCTCACATGCTATCAAGGTCTGACTGAAGCCTTGTACAGTACCTGACTGTTTGTATGTATCTGCACAGCATGTTAGGAGCGAGATAAGGGGCATCCGTACAGTGTGACATTTAGGAACAGAGTAGTCAACCAAAGTGCTCAGGCACAGACTTCTACATTTCAAAAGGCTGTCACTTGTATAAGGACCACTGTTTTCCTTCCCTGTCCACTGTTTTCTGGGGAGAAGAAACAGAACCACCCCAGACTGAGTTGTGCAGGGAAGAGGACATGGAATTCAAAAAGGGGCAAAAAAGAGAGAAAGCAGCTTTAGGAGAGGAGGAGAGCTAAATGCTTTAGTGAAAACTTGGGAATTTAACCAGAATTCCAGTGTTTGTTACCCAGTAAGGACCTGCAAAGAGCAGGTGCTTCCTACCTGTGATGTCCTGTCAGGGTGTCTATCGGTTTTAAATGTCAGAAGCACAAACTTGCATGTTAGCTGGTGGTGTGGTGTCAATTCTGCTGCTGTGGTTTGCCTTTAGAGAAGATAACCTCATTACTGCCCATTTGTTAGGTCTGTGGTCTGGTCCTCCAGGTCACAGCACGACTAAATTCTTGTTGAAAGAAAAGATCAGTATCCTACCTACATCATGCTCTAGATTTTGCATGACATTCTCCCTAGTTTATGTGCTTTGACCAATTTCTTCTGCCTATGTGGGCAGATAAATGTACAGATCTGCAGAGCTGAGTTTACACTAAAAGCCCCTTAAAAAGTCTCAACTTTGCAGCCCCAGTGCATACGTGTTTTTATTTAAAAAACAAACAACCTTTCAAGTCTGTAGAAGACATACCTAAGTGTGTGTAGTGGTGTAACCAGTGAGAATGTTTACTGAAACATGACTCTTTTTTGTTTATTGCCTTGATGGAGTAAGTGAGGTGATGTTTACCCTGAAAAGCTACACTGACCTTATACTGGGTGCAAGTACATGGGCTTGTGTGTATTTCCTGTGATGAAAGTAAGAAGAGACCTTGGCCCATGCTGTTTTCTGGAGCTCTGAAGTTGCTCTTAGACTCTATTACTAGTGTTCATTGAAGATCAGAATATAGGAGGTAGACCGCTTAAGGTTCTTATGTGCCATAGCTTTGTTTTTATGAGTTTTATTTCTGCAGAGTCATCTGCTCTGCCTTTAAAAGACTCGGTTGGACTCAATGATCTTGGAGGTCTCTTCCAACCATAATGATTCTATGATTCTATAAAAAGCATGACTGGAGCGTTGGGTGGAGAGGAACCTCATGAGGTTCAACACGGCCAAGTGCAGGGTCCTGCACCTGGGGAGGAACAACCCCATGCACCGGTACAGATTGGGGGTTGACCTCCTGGAAAGCAGCTCTGCGGAGAAGGACCTGGGAGTCCTAGTGCATGAAAAATTCACCATGAGCCAGCAATGTGCCCTTGCAGCCAGGAAGGCCAATGATATCTTCTGGTGCATTAAGAAGAGTGTGGCCAGCAGGTTGAGGGAGGTTATCCTCCCCCTCTACTCTGCCCTAGTGAGGCCCCATCTGGAGGACTGTGTCCAGTTCTGGGCTCCCCAGTTCAAGAAAGATGAGGAACTCCTGGAGAGAGTCCAGAGGAGGGCTACAAAGATGATGAGGGGACTGGAGCTTCTCTCCTATGGGGAAAGGCTGAGGGAGCTGGGGCTGTTCAGCTTGAGGAAGAGAAGACCGAGAGGGGACCTCATCAATGCTTATAAATATCTCAAGGGCGGGTGTCAAGAGGATGGGGCCAGACTCTTTTTTCAGTGGTGCCCAGCAACAGGACACGGGGCAACGGGCACAAACTGGAACTCAGGAAGTTCCATCTAAATATGTGGAAAAACTTCTTTCCTGTGAGGGTGCCAGAGCCCTGGCACAGGCTGCCCAGGAAGGGTGTGGAGTCTCCTTCTCTGGAGATATTCAAACCCCACCTGGACGCGGCCCTGTGCAGCCTGCTCTGGGTGACCCTGCTCTGGCAGGGGGGTTGGCCTAGATGATCTCCAGAGGTCCCTTCCAACCCCTACCATTCTGTGATTCTGTGATTTGGTGATTCTGTGATTTGTTGTCGTGGTTTAACCCCAGCTGGCAACTAAGCCCCACACAGCCGCTTGCTCACTCTCCCTGGGGGAATGGGGGAGAGAATCAGAAGAGTAAAAGTGAGAAAAATCATGGGTTGAAACAGTTTAATAGGTAAAGAAAAATCATGGGTTGAGACAAAAGTAAAATCATGGGTTGAGACAGTTTAACAGGTAAAGCAAAAACCACGCACTCAAGCAAAGCAAAACAAGGAATTCATTCACTACTTCCCATCACAGGCAGGCGTGCAGCCATCTCCAGGAAAGCAGGGCTCCATCACACCTAATGGTTACTTGGGAAGAGAAACACCATCACTTCAAATGTCCCCCCCTTCCTCCTTCTTCCCCCAGCTTTATATGCTGAGCATGATGCCATATGGTATGGAATATCCCTTGGGTCAGTTGGGGTCAGCTGTCCCAGCTGTGTCCCCTTCCAGCTCCTTGTGCACCCCCAGCCTCCTTGCTGGTGGGATGGGGTGAGAGGCAGAAAAGGCCTTGACACTGTGTAATACCTGCTCAGCAGTAACGAAAACATCCCTGTGTTATCAGCACTGTTTCCAGCACAAATCCAAAACACAGCCCCATACCAGCTACTGTGAAGACAATTAATTCTACCCCAGCCAAAACCAGCACACTTGTACCTGCGTGACTTCAGTCTAACACATACCATACACGTCGGGAATTGCGTGGTTAGTTATGCTTTTTGACATCGGAGAAGTGCAGATGGATGAAAGGCTGGAAAAACTTCAAAGCTGCTTTAAAAGACGTTCTCTATTTAATATTACACTTGGTTAATCTAAATATCACTATCCAGCTCTAAGACTTGATTCTTTGTTCTTTGGATTTTTTTGTTGGTTTTGTTTATACCTTTGAAATGGGAGCCTCTTTATACCGTTGTGTCTCAGATACTTAGTATTTCATGGATGCTTGTAGTTCATCTATAAAACTAAACATCCTTTTTCTAGACAGAAAAGCTCAATTTCCTTCAACTTTTGTCAAACTTTTTAATTTTTGTAGCAGTGATAGTAGAGAATGTTTTTAACTCTTGTTGTAAACAAACATACTATTGTAATCTCTGGGAGAGACTGAGCTGCTCTTCGAACTGAGATTTTGCTTACAGCATGGCACTTCAGGTTTCTCTTACGTGCTATGAATCCGTTGAAAACCCATGCACAGGTAGCATAAACATCTGGCTGCTCTCTTGCCGTCCTCAATAGAAGTGATCTGCTCTGTCTCGAAGCTTTTCTTTTCAGAAGACTGCTGTGTTTAACAGAACAGCAGTGTTTTTATACTATCTTTGCCTTAGGTTTGTATCCCCCCCAGCTCATGAGGGAAGAGAGGAAAGTTAATCACAGTAAGATTTTCCTAAAGATATTTCACTGAGTAGTGCAAAATCAACTAAAATCCTATTGATTAGGCCTGTACTCATATTGTTACTTTTATTTTAAAAGTGTTGTAAGATTGGTTCATCATCACAGGAATGGATTATAAAATTGTAGATGATGGAGGAGAGCTGCGAACTTCATATATCTAGCATGTGTTTAGATCAATGCACTTGTTCCACCTATTCCAGACTAGGAAACCTTTAGGGGCAAACTTATTCTGGAGTTTCTTTTAACCTAATCCCAATGGATGAATGGGTCAGGTACTAACTATCAGAAAATTAGAGTTGACTCTTTGTCATGAGGGAGCCTCAAAACTTGTCTTAGATTTCTCTGCTTGCAGCTCAAGGTTTAGCCTGAAAGGTAAGGGGTGCTGTCACTGGAGACAGATGCTAAGTGGAGCGCCAATGTGTTCAAAAGCATCCTTCTGCTGGCAAATCCTGTGTATGCTTTTCCTTTAGGCTTTGAAAACACATCACTACCACAGTGTCATTGAATTAGAATATATCACGTCTTCAAAATTTTTAAATTATTTTGGTTATTTACATTTTTATTATTACATTTTGTAATGTAATCAAAGGGAAGATTTTAGGCCTCTTAGGGATAAGGCCAACTCAGGGATAGCTGTGCCCAATGCACTTTTATGCAAAGCTGTTGAAGGTAACATGGAAGCAGGTAGCCATGCAAACCTGGTGCTTTTCATGGCCTAACTTTGCTTCTCACTGCAGGTGGATGAGGTTTTCCCACTGACTCCAGACAGTGAGTGCCACAGTCACATTAGTGAAAAATTTCATGGCCTGTCTCTCATTTTTAAACACAGTAAGAGTGCGAGTCTATCTACATACCAGCAATAAGCAAAAAAAGACTCTGCCCTCCTGCTAGTCAAGCATTAGTGCACTTCTGTCTCCTTAGGAAGAGCTTTTTTAATCTAGAGAGCTACTTTGTGACTGACCTCCTCGAGTCACTGTCCGCGACAAGAATCTAGCGTAAGCTCTCTTCCTTGGGAGCTGGAAGCCACTTTAAATCTGCCAACACTTTTGCTTAGCTTTCCTTTTAGAGCAGAGCCAGCTGTTCTTCTAGGTCTCTGGAGTATCCATATGTTCTCTTAAACTCTCCTAATACTTTTGGCTAGAAAATAGGGACAATAGCTAGACTGTTTCCCATACCAGAAGTTTAACAAGCTTGGGTATTGCTACGTTGCTCAGACATGCCCGTGGCCATAGTTCAGTCCCTGCTTCCCCTTACTTGAGGCTTCACCAGAGCTGTGTCCAGGCTGAGTTCACGAAACAAAGCTGGCTTATGTCAGTCCCCTGACACAGCCCACCTGCTCTTTGTCTGCGCTTTTGGGAGGTGGTAGCAGTTGAACGACAACTGGTTCTTCTGTCATGACCCTCTCATCTCATCCAGGAAAAACTGGAACTGATTATGCTCTCAGAAATTAAATAGGAGTTAACGAGGCTTGTTTGAAGCCAGCAATGGGAGTCACAAGGCAGCTGGTGATTAGAAGGGCTGTGGAAAGAGCTCTGCCTAGCCATTAATCAGAGGAAAAGGAGAAAATGAGTAATACTGATCTAGGGATTTTTCCCTCCCTTTTCTAAGTATGAAATTCATCTTTAGGGTTAAACAAAACCTTTTTAGAAGTGAAACAGAACATTTTTATGAAAGGTTAATGACACTAAACAGAAGACAGAGGAAATAAGAAGGAAGCAAGTCTTATTCAGCTTGCAATTCTGAGATTTGGTCACTGGCTGTGGACTTCATTCCACCCCCTGTTGAAGGATGCAAGAACCTGTGCTGCTCGCCTCCCAGAGCGATAACTGTTGAGACCAAGCTGTCATCTGCCAAGTTAATACATGTTTACAGACTTGTTCTTCCCCTCCTGCTCCCGGCACAATGAATAATCAAATATCTTTCCCCTGAGTTGAACATCAAATGGAGGGTTATTTCTGCAGGCTCTTGTAGCCTGCTCTATTTAGGATGTCCACCAGAGATGATGCTGGTGTGTTTGAAGACAGAAATGAATACAAGTGTGTGAGGTTCTTGGTACAAGAAAGACATGGACCTGTTGGAGGGAGTCCAGAGGAGGGCCACAAAAATGGTCAGAGGGCTGGAGCACCTCTCCTATGAAGACAGGCTGAGACAGTTGGGCTTGTTCAGCCTGGAGAAGAGAAGGCTCTGGGGAAATCTTATTGCAGCATTTCAATACTTAAAGGGGGCCTATAGGAAAGATGGGGACAGACTTTTTAGGAGGGCCTGTAGTGCTAGGACAAGGATGTCACTGCCAAGCCACTCTCCATCGTCTTTGAAAGGTCATGGAGAACAGGAGAAGTGCTTGAGGACTGGAGGAAAGCCTATGTCACTCCAGTCTTCAAGAAAGGCAAGAAGGAGGACCTGGGAAACTACAAGCCAGTCAGCCTGTTCCAATGGGAACTCATGCTTGACCAATCTGATAGCCTTCTATGATGGCATGACTGGCTGGGTGGATGAGGGGAGAGCGGTGGATGTTGTCTAGCTGGACTTCAGCAAGGCTTTTGACACTGTCTCCCACAACATCCTCATAGATAAGCTCAGGAAGTGCGGGCTAGATGAGTGGACGGTGAGGTGGATTGAGAACTGGCTGAATGGCAGAGCTCAGGGTTGTGATCAGTGGCACAGAGTCTAGTTGGAGGGCTGTGGCTAGTGGTGTTCCCCAGGGGTGGGTACTGGGCCCAGTCTTGTTCAATTTATTCATCAGTGACCTGGATGAAGGGACAGAGTGCACCCTCAGCAAGTTTGCTGATGATACAAAACTGGGAGGACTGGCTGATACACCAGAAGGCTGTGCTGCCATTCAGCGAGACCTGGACAGGCTGGAGCATTGGGCGGAGAGGAACCTCATGAGGTTCAACGCGGGCAAGTGCAGGGTCCTGCACCTGGGGAGAAACAACCCCCCACACCGGTACAGATTGGGGGTTGACCTCCTGGAAAGCAGCTCTGCGGAGAAGGACCTGGGAGTCCTAGTGCATGAAAAATTCACCATGAGCCAGCAATGTGCCCTTGCAGCCAGGAAGGCCAATGATATCTTCTGGTGCATTAAGAAGAGTGTGGCCAGCAGGTTGAGGGAGGTTATCCTCCCCCTCTACTCTGCCCTAGTGAGGCCGCATCTGGAGGACTGTGTCCAGTTCTGGGCTCCCCAGTTCAAGAAAGATGAGGAACTCCTGGAGAGAGTCCAGAGGAGGGCTACGAAGATGATGAGGGGACTGGAGCTTCTCTCCTATGGGGAAAGGCTGAGGGAGCTGGGGCTGAGGAAGAGAAGACTGAGAGGGGACCTCATCAATGCTTATAAATATCTCAAGGGCGGGTGTCAAGAGGATGGGGCCAGACTCTTCTCGGTGGTGCCCAGCGACAGGACAAGGGGCAACGGGCACAAACTGGAACACGGGAAGTTCCATCTAAATATGTGGAAAAACTTCTTTCCTGTGAGGGTGCCAGAGCCCTGGCACAGGCTGCCCAGGGAGGCTGTGGAGTCTCCTTCTCTGGAGATATTCAAACCCCACCTGGACACAGTCCTGTGCAGCCTGCTCTGGGTGACCCTGGTCTGGCAGGGGGGTTGGCCTAGATGATCTCCAGAGGTCCCTTCCAACCCCCACCATTCTGTGATCCTGTGAAAGGAATTTTCATTTAGGGTTGCCTATTTTTCTCTTAAGCCAATGACTTTTTTTTAAATGGGCAAAATTCTCAGTGGAAGTGTGCTTGTTCATGTTTCTGAATTCAAAATGTTTATGGGCTTTTTTCCTCTCAAGTGCTTAACTTCTTTGAAATAATTCCTTCTATAAACATTCATACCCATAAATTGATGTGTCTGATCATGCCATGAAAATGGCTGCAAATGTAGCCAAAGTAAGTTTAGTTTGCTCCTTTATGAATAAATATACTGAAGTATTTGTCCAGTTCAGACAGAGACATTGTCTTTCCTTGTTTTACCTTGTGGCTCTGACATTGGTTCCATCATTTGTGGCATTCCTGCTGTGTCCAGAAGATCCTAACATGTAAATAGAAGATAAGAAAAGGGGTGAAGAAAGCTAATAAATGCTTTTATCTGACAACATAATGTGTGTTATTACAGGCTTCCTGTGAACTGCAGTATTCAGACAGGAACTCTGGACCTGCCAGCCAACAGTGCCAAGACCTCCTTTTCTTAGACCTTATTTTGTTCATTTTCTTGGACTTGAAGTAATGAACTGAATATAATATTCAAGTAGTGTTTCAGTATCATGATTTTATGTAAATGGCGTTGCATTTTCAGTTCTCTTTTCCCTTCTTAATGAAGCCTATTTTTGACCGCTCTGCACTAAACAGGCACCCTTAGCGAGCTGCAGAGTGAGAGCATGCAAGTCTTTTCAGTGAAAGGTTGATTGGAAGTTAGCTTTATGTAGGTTGTTTTTTCTCCTTACCACTCTTTGTTGCCCTGTATTAAATTTTCACTGCCCAGTTTATTTTGGCTTTCTTCATACCCCTGCTGTGACCTCTGTCATCAGTATGGTATTTTTTCCCCCTGCCTCGTGTGCCTCCTCTGTTTACTCCACAGAACTGAACAAGACCAATGCTGATCTGAATGTCTATTCACAGCTATGTTTACTGGTAGTATTTTCCCATGACAAAATCGTTGTTTTCTTTTCTCTGGCTTTTAACCAGTTCCTGATCTATAACAGGACTTAATATTCTAACCAGTTACCCTCCTTTCCTCTCCCCAATTTTCTTTAATAATTCTGTCCAGAATTAGCTTTGTATGTGTGGAAACTGCCTTTAGACATCTGATGTGTCTTCCATGATCTTAGGGAGGATCTCTGGATCCACTGCACCCAGAAGAAGGAAAAAGATTCCCACCCTGGGATATTTAAGGCAAGCAGTGGTGGCCATGCCATGCCACTGTCAGTTAGTCTTCAAGAGTTGAGGGTAAGGAGGAAAATTCCCCAGAAGTTCAGAGGAATGCTCTGTCTGAAGTGGTACAACTCCTACAGAGAGTTAGATGGTATGAATACTTTCCACTTTCAAGGACACCTGCTTCTAAACATTTATTTCGGCCAAGTTAATTCTACCTAAAGGGTTGCCTTGTCTCTGAAACAGGGCTTTATCATGAGATGGATCAGCCTCAACTTTTGTAGGACAAGACAAGGAAGCCCTGAAAACATTGATGCAGCAGTTCTCCCTCTTTGATCTGATCTGATAGCCCTGCAGTGTAGCAGGAGGCTGCAGAAATTTCTTCTGCTTGGCGTCCATGTGACTCAGGGATCTCATATAGTCTGGATCACTCAACCTTGAAAGGGTAGTTCACAAGAATTTCTACTGAGTTGGTTTTCATTATGTTTTCATACAAAAAGGCACAATTCTTACCCTATTTAGCAAATATCAACTGGGAGCCTATATTGATACATTTATGGATTTGAGTGATATTCAGACTCTTATCTGGATTAGGTAGATGTATCCTGGAAAATTTAGAGAATGATGATGCTTCATTAGGTGAAAGGAACTTCATGGACTTTGTGTAGAGAACAGATCTTACGAGGATGTTGACGTACAGTGAATGTATCTGATATCTGGGTATTACAACAGGTTTCAGGAGGGAGCAATTTAGGCTCAGTGTAAAATCCTGACTGAAATGGAAAATGAACTATGTGAGATCTAGAATCATGCCTTTAGTTTGACAGGGGTGTGAAAGTTTAACTAATAAGGAAAAATGCCGTCTTTGTTTTGTGAACATTTTTAAAAGATCTAGTTGGTATGGTCTGGAATAAAGGAAGTGAATATAAGGCTGTCTTGCCTAATGGAATTCTTGTTTTCCATCTATTCCTTGTGGTCATAATTCTTACCACACAGCATCTGACATATGTGGGACTCGGCAAGAAAACTTCAGACTTTGTTGTTTTCCTGCTGCTGCTCATACATCAGAAAAGTGGCATATTGACACTATTTTATAAAATTTACATAATATTTTATATTTTATATAATCTCAGGTATCAGTTAACTTAAAGGCTGGTGAATAACAGTGTGAGTGTAAGTTTATTTTCTGTCTAAGTGAATACTGCTATTTATTGTCTTTTCTAAGAGGCAAGTCTGCTGTCAAACTAATTGACCCTACCAGAAGGGTTGAAATGTCAACCCCTGATGAATTTAGCATGATAGCTCAGATCCTATTTTTGAGAATATGAACATAAACCCAATATCTCATTCTCCTAGGAGAAAGAAGGTGAGAGAAAGTCTTCAACCACAAGAGACACAATCTGCCCTATACTGAGGAACTGTATCAAATCAAGTATCTTCCTCCCAAGGCTGCTATTGATTTGTCCAAATTTTATCCAGCAGTTATCAGTGTGTCTTCAAGTTCATAATCATAGTGGTATTTCTGTTTAAATATCCAAGGACAGCCTTTGTGGGTACTAAGAAAGCACAAGGAGCAATGTACGGTGCTTTTTGCACTAGAAGGTAACCTTCTGTGATCAGAGAATTAGACTGGCAGAAACGGGCCACTCCGATAATTGCCTCCACAGGGCGTAATGGCATACACGGAAGGAGCTGGGCAAGAGAGAGGTTGTTGGAGTGCTGCGATGAATCAGCCATGATTTTGAGGTGATAGTGCTTCAGAAGTACTATCAGAGTGAAGCATAATGTACTTCAACTTCTAGTATTTGTTGTGTCCCAGTGAATATTCCAGTAAGGACACGGAGCACTTTGTTGTTGTTGTTTGAACACCTTAATATCTCTTTCTGCTTTACTTCTCTGCTTTCTGAAATGGAGCTACTCATCATGTGAGCTAATTAATTTTGAAGTCTTAGACAGCCAGTTGTAGCTTCACATCTTACTCTGAAACTAAATTCCATTATAAAAGTGCTGTTTCAGACATGAGTCGGGAATTTTTTCACCTTCTTCCCCTCCTCCTGGAAATGACCACAACTACTGTACAAATTGTTTTTCTTCTCTTGCCCTTGAATACTGTTCTTACTGATAGCTTCTGAGGGAAACATTATTTTTGAGCCAAAAATAACTTAAATGAGCATGAAATCTGGATTCATCTAATACTTCTATCTATTGCTAAATCAAAGAGGTTGCAACCTTTATTTCAGCATTGTCTGTACATGTCTTTCTTAAACTCTTGCCCAATTTCTGTTTGAAGAAAATAAATTGTAGTAGAGCAAACTTGTTTATGAGATTTTGAGGTTAAATAGTTTTGGAGCCATGTCTTGTTGATTTGAAAAGGCTTTTTGAAGAGTGGCCTACTTGTAATAACATTTACTGTTGAGAATCTTCTGTCATTTGACTTGGTGAATGAAAATGTGTGTTGCATTTTCGAGCACGTCTCCATTTGGGTGCTTGCAGTTCTAATCTTCTTTCAAAACTGCATTCTGGTTTACCACAACATGTAACCAGGACAGTGGCACCTTCAAGAGTGATCTGCTATGACACCTGGAGAAGTTGCTTCTGCACATGAGTATCTCTTACCTGAGCTGAATATCAGTTAATGTGTGAATAAGACTATAGCCAAGGACAGTCGCAGCCTTCAGCTGCTGCCTTCCCCCTTTGTGTTTAGACCTGTTTGTTTAGCCTCCAAAGTTATTTAGGATGGAGACTGTGTTTTTCTATTTTTCTGTATAGAATCCAGCAGAATTTCAAAGCCTTGCTGTGATGCTGATCATAGAATCATGGAATAGTTTGGGTTGGAAGGGACCTTCAAAGGTCATCTAGTCCAATCCCCCTGCAATGAGCAGGGACACCTTCAACTAGATCAGGTTGCCCAGAGCCCCGTCCAACCTGACCTTGAATGTTTCCAGGGATGGGGCTTCTATCACCTCTCTGGACAACCTGTGCCAGTGTTTCACCACCCTCATTGTAAAAAATTTCTTCCTTATGTCTAGCCTTTATCTCCCCTCCTTTAAAACCATTGCCCCTTGTCCTATCACAGCAGGCCCTGCTAAAGAGTTTTTCCCCATCTTTCTTTTAGGCCCCCTTTAAGTACTGAAAAGCCACAATAAGGTCTCCCCAGAGCCTTCTCTTCTCCAGGCTGAATAACCCCAACTTTCTCAGCTTTTCTTCATAGGAGAGGTGCTCCAGCCCTCTGATCATTTTTGTGGCCCTCCTCTGGACTCGCTCCAACAGGTCCATGTCCTTCTTGTGCTGAAGGCCCCAGAGCTGGATGCAGGACTCCAGGTGGGGTCTCACCAGAGCAGAGTAGAGGGGCAGACAGCAACGCCCCATCATCACCTGGCTCCCAGTGCAGACAGCTCTCAAGTTGGTTCAAGGTGAAGGCTCCTGCCTGCTCTAGGCACAGGAAGGTACTGATCTTGCATCTCCAGGCTGTTTATTGTACAAGGACCTGTTATCCCTAGTTAAATCTGTAGCTGCAACAGTGCTATTTTTAGGACTGTCTTTAATTGGATTGTCAATTCTAAGGCAAGAGAAAAAAATACACTCTCTCACATCTTGGGATGAGATTTGGGAGTGACTGAGATGTATTCAAATCTGAAATGTCTCAGTCTAAACGCAGATTTTGGAAGACAACTGGGTGGGATTTTTAATATTTCAGGTAAACAAACAAATATATGCAATATTTCGCTTGAGCCCCTTGGCCTGCCAAGCAGCATCTATTATAGTACTGAATTGTAAACATTAGCAGATATTGAAATTGTCCTCTATAACAGACCATCTGCAAGTCAGAAATAAGTAACAGGTTGAAGAAATATCCACTGTTTGAAATGGGTAACATTCTTGGTTAGCAAAGCAAAGAGGAGAAAAGACAAAATTAGGCATAACAGATGAAGTGTTTGTACTCGCAAACAGGAAGGGTAATTCCCGTGTTTGAGGGAGTGGGGAGCGTACTAGGGGGGAATATTCTTTGCTTTTTGTGAGAATTGTCTCATCAGTTCATTCCCTCTGAATTCATTCACTTGGTCAGTATCATATTTTTCTTTAAGTCTGTTTTTTTCTTTTTTTCTTTTTCTTTGTTGTGGTGTTTTGGTTTGGTGTGGGGTTTTTTTGTTGGGTTTTTTTTTTTTTCCCCTTGGATCATTAACTGCTTCCCTGGTGTAGAAAAGCATTGAAAGTATGTGCAAAGTCTCTCCCTAAGAAAGTTCTGTATCATTTCTCAGTCAGCTCTCTGGGATTCTTTTCTGTGGGAACCCAAAATTTCAGCTTCTTTACAATTCTGATGTGGAATGAAACTTTGAAATTCAGCAACAGATGCAAAATGTCAGAGGCGTTGCTTCAGCTAACCTCTGCCTTTTGATAGAATTTGAGTCTTGTCCAGATGTCAACTGGGGAGAATATAGAATCATAGAATCATAGAATTGTTCTGGTTGGAAGAGACCTCCAAGATCATCGGGTCCAACCATTAACCTATCACTACCAAGTCCCCCACTAAATCATATCCCTTAGGGCCTCATCTAAACGCCTTTTGAATACCCCCAGAGATGGGGACTCCACCACCTCCCTGGGCAGCCTGTTCCAATGCCCAACAACCCTTTCGGTAAAGAAGTTTTTACGAATGTCCAATCTAAACCTCCCCTGGCGCAACTTGAGGCCATTTCCTCTTGTTCTGGCATCTGTTACTAGGGAGAAGAGTCCGACCCCCATCTCTCTACAACCTCCTTTCAGGTAGTTGTAGAGAGCGATAAGGTCTCCCCTCAGCCTCCTTTTCTCCAGGCTAAACATCCCCAGTTCCCTCAGCCGCTCCTCATAGGACTTGTGCTCTAGACCCTTCACCAGCCTCGTTGCCCGTCTCTGGACACGCTCCAGCACCTCAATGTCTTTCTTGTAGTGAGGGGCCCAAAACTGAACCCAGTACTCGAGGTGCGGCCTCACCAGGGCCGAGTACAGGGGGACAATCACCTCCCTACTCCTGCTGGCCACACTATTTCTGATACAGGCCAGGATGCCGTTGGCCTTCTTGGCCACCTGGGCACACTGCTGGCTCATGTTCAGCCGGCCGTCGACCAACACCCCCAGGTCCTTTTCCGCCGGGCAGCTTTCCAGCCACTCCCCCCCAAGCCTGTAGCGTTGCCTGGGGTTGTTGTGACCCAAGTGCAGGACCCGGCACTTGGCCTTGTTGAACCTCATACAATTGGCCTCGGCCCATCGATCCAGCCTGTCCAGGTCCCGCTGTAGCGCCTGCCTGCCCTCCAGCAGATCAACGCTCCCTCCCAACTTGGTGTCATCTGCAAACTTACTGAGGGTGCACTCGATCCCCTCGTCCAGATCATTGATAAAGATATTGAACAGAACTGGCCCCAGTACTGAGCCCTGGGGAACACCACTTGTGACCGGCCTCCAGCCGGATTTAACTCCATTCACCACAACTCTTTGGGCCCGGCCATCCAGCCAGTTTCCTACCCAGCGCAGAGTATGCCCATCCAAGCCATGGGTAGCCAACTTCTCCAAGAGAATGCTGTGGGAGACGGTGTCAAAGGCTTTACTAAAGTCCAGGTACACAACGTCCACAGCCTTTCCCTCATCCACTAAGCGGGTCACCATGTCGTAGAAGGAGATCAGGTTGGTCAGACAGGACCTGCCTTTCATAAACCCGTGCTGACTGGGCCCGATCACCTGGTTGTCCCGTATGTGCCGCGTGATGGCACTCAAGATGATCTGCTCCATAACCTTCCCGGGCACCGAGGTCAGGCTGACAGGCCTGTAGTTGCCCGGATCCTCCTTCCGGCCCTTCTTGTAGATGGGTGTCACATTTGCCAGCTTTCCATATAATGATGGAAACTTAGTCTCATTCAGATGGAACAGGTCTAAACACCGTTTAGACTACTAGGTAGTAGTCTCTACCAGACTACTAACAATAGCAGCAGGTCCCTCCTATTTGTGTTTTAAAACGAAAGCAGCAGTGACAGTATTTTCTGAAGGGTCTGACTATCTTTGTGTAGGTGTACTGAGTCTGCCTGATAAATGACACCCTTATTATGCCCTAGGTCCTGCTCTGCTTGGTTTCTGGAGCAGAGTAGTTACGAGTCCAGAGCAGGGGCCAAGACAAAAAATGTAATCGCTGAGAGAACTGAGGAAGTCGAAGAAAGGAGAAGGCTAGCCGTTGAGCATGGATTTGAGGGTCCTAGACTTGCCCTGAAGTTTTAAGATGTAATAATCTTACGTATCAATACTTGTTGATTAATTGATATGAACTAAAATAAATCTTCTAAAATAAAATACAATAACTGTAAAATAATGCTTGATGTTGTTCTTTGGATTCATTTTTTAGTGATTACAGAAGTGCCTTAATGAGTCTCAAAGAAGGTCTAAATTTCTGACAAGTTTGGGAAATGCCTTAACTTCCCATTTTCCCATAGAGTAGCATTTGGGGACAAAGCCTGGGGAAAGAAAAGGTTGTCATTTTGCTGACAACAACCTAGAAGCTCTTAAACCAGCAGAAAGTCTTGTAGGTTTGTTTGGGGTTTTTTTTTTAAGGATCTTGAGCTAGCTTTGGGAAACTGTTATTTTCCTCACCTTTGCAAATTGAAAAGTTGAGTAGATATTGAATTGATGTTGATGTAGAGTACTTGCAGAAACTATTCTTTTTCATAGCCTATTCAATTTAAATGCAAAATGACCATTTGTTTTGGAATGTAATGATTTACTTAAGGTCAAGCTAATCTTTTTTCTTCTTTTACTGTGAATAAAACACTTCAGCCTCAAATTCATTTCTGGCAGCTGTAAAAATGCTTATGTTTTCTATTCTCCACGCCAAGACTGACATGTGAAAAGAGAACTTTCCAAAAATGTTCTTTCCACAGTGAAGCTTGTACTTCCCATGTTGGTTAGCACTTTATTTTTCAAATCCTCTGGGAGGTCTTGGCATTTCCTTGTCCTCTCTATTAAACATATTTAAAACCACCTATATAACTTTTTTTTTAAAAGAAAAATCTTCCTCCTCAGATCCAAGACTCAGAATCCTGTAACGAATACGAGACGTTGCTTAGCAGCCTTAATAGGCTTTTGCAATCAAGGTGCTAAAAAAAATTACATTTGTGTGAGACTTCTGAAACATGGGGACAACAAAAAAGTATAAAATTGCTTGTTTTCAGTAAACGAATGAGCTTTAAGAATCTGAAAGTGAGTTTACTATTTTTCCTTTTAAATTCTCCAAATATTTTGCACTTAGAATATTTCGCTTGCCAAGTGATATCTGAACCTGGCTTGTTCTGAACCAAAGTATTTTTGCCTTTTGTGAGATCACAGAAACTGATGAAGTTAGGTGGAATAGTTGTCATATTCTTTTCTCCGTCTAAAACCCTAATTCCAATTTCTTCTATGGGTGTTCAATTTATTTTAGGAAAAATTTATCATTCAAGATGATGAAAGCTACAATTTTCTCAGCAAGCTGTCAAACACCAGTTCTATTATCCTGTCATTTACACATGAATAAAATGTCTGTTAGAGCTAATAATAAATTGGCCTTCATTTTAATGAGACTAGTGATTTACTGCGAACTCAAGGAAGACTGCAGAATACTATAGGAAATGCAAACTGAGAAGGCAGTGAATGTCATTTTAGCCCCTCTTCTGTTACACGGGAAACCCATCACAATCTGAACATGTTTATTGATGTATGTAACGTAGGGAAAAGGAAGATCTGCCTGAACTAGTGTTTATTTAACTACTATGACTTAAGCATGATAATATGTGAGTTTGAGTATGCGAACTCCTGTGGACTGCTGGGTGAATAGACAACTAATGCGATAGGGGATTCACTGTAAGTTTATCACTTCTATTTGCTTTTTTCTTTTTTTTTTTTTTTCCCTTGCTGTGAATGTTTCTAAAAGCCAGGAGGTTTTTTATGTTCCCTTAAATGTTTGAGGGAGATAGCCATGTGAGCGTGCTCAGTGTAAATACATAAATATTTCTATTTCAGATTCTCTTTTGGGTTTGGGAATGAGGTTAGCCAAAGGGAGTCGGGGAGAAGGGAGAGCATGCAGTCATCTGGAGAACAGATTAAACACTCTTTGATCATGAGCAGCAGGACTGATGTTCCCTTACTGTGTCCTGCAGCTCTGACTTTAAGGTCCTAGAGCTGAGAAATACACAGCTTTCTCCTCTTTTTCTCTAGTAGCAGCTTATGCTACCTGACGCTTGGAAGACTGGCTTTATAGGAAAGTTTGAAGCAGGACTGCCCTGCCAAGGGTGCAGGCTGCTCTCTAAGAGCAGGCCCATTGCCTCCACAGCCGTGCGGATGTATCTGGTCTTCATGGGGCCACAGCTGAAACAGAAGGTCTGTAAAACAGTGATCCTATGATGTCCCACCTCATCATGGGGTTTATGTGTTGGACAGTTTTATATAAAGCTGTAAATACTTGGAAATGGCTGAACTGTCTTGCACAAAACACGATTGTCTGACGGGTGGCTTTTTGTATAGTATATCCCTGGGCTCATGCAGATGCTTGGCATTTGGGGAATGCCAGCAGATGCTTTTACTCCCTGTGTGGTACGTGAGCAAAGCTGGGTACCACGGAACAGACCGGAGCCACCCTGGCCAGGCTATGGGAAATGCTAAAGGCAGGGAAACATCTCGAGCTGTGTCCCTAAGACAGCTGACTTAACTGTGCCTCCACTTGTAATGCATGGCCTGAAGAAAGGAGCCAAAACTCTCCTTCCAGAAATGAAATAGGATACACTTCAACATTGGTGACTCTATTATTTTTCCTCCAGTGGCTGGAGCAGCGAGTAGAAGCCATATCTTTTTCCTGCCGTATTGCTTTAGTCACTGGCTTGTAGCTGGCGTCCTGTGGGATCCCAACTGATTATCTCTATAGTAGTATAATTTCAGCTGCATGGAGAGTACCCAGAATCTGTACCCAGACATGGAAGTCTCCTGGAAGGCAGGAAATGTGAGTTTGAATCTCTTTGGGCAGATGCTGAGATTGAACTAATCCTGCCTAAATCCTGAATCAGAGCTCTGGCTCCTGAGCAATGTGTAGGGAGGAGAGGTGGGCAGGGAAGAGCAGGACAGGGGGAAAACAGGTTTTGAAGGGCTGACATAAATGTTAAGTCACGGTGGGTCAGGCCAAAGGACTGTCTGGACAAGTAATCTCTGCTTGCGAGCATCCCAGTCAACATGCCAGACCCATGTTATAGTTTGGTTTCTGACAACTCTGCTAATCATTCTTGTGAGTTCTATTTAAATTATACAATTTCCAAACATAAGGCCCTTTCATGTCATCAACATGAGAATAAATGGGAGGCAAGTGCAACATCTACTGAGGTCTTATGGCTCTGTATCACCACTGCGTTGTGCATGAGGCAAAGTGTGTGAACCTACTGCTGAGCTTCCTATAATGACAAGCAAAAATTACAGCCAAAAATCAGAACAGGCTTAGCCTTCCAAAAGGAATTTCTTGGCATTCATCAAACTATGATCAGTACATGGTCCACAGTCAAAGTTATGTTTAGTATAAAGGAACTAACACGACTCTGCCCTAGCCTACCTTGTGAAATAGTTTAATTACTGGTCCATTTTTAACTTACCTCTCAATGTAGCAGGAACATACACACTTTGAAAAAAGTATTTCTAATCTCTAATAAATATGTGGGTTGGTGTGGCATACATGATAGAGACAAGTATTTCAATTACTACCATGTCATTAATATTTCTCTTAAATTTGCATCTCCTATTTAGTGTTTCTTGTTGCAGTCATGAAAAAGAAACCCAAGCAAAGTGCAGAGAATTTCTGAGAGGTGTTGAGTTGGCCTCCAGCCCCTACTAGCTCCTATCCCATTTTAGACTGCTTTTAATGCACAGCAAGCAGGGATTCTTGATTAGAAATGTGGTTCCTGGGTTGTTTACAGAATTGTAGAGTTAAACTCTCAGTCATGAATCAAAGTTCATTTTTTGAGAACAACAGAAGTAGATTTCAAAACCTTTGATCTATATAGCCCATTTAGGGCATAGAAACAGTACAGATCTTACTTAAGTGAGAAGACAATAGAAATTGTGAGAAAATGTAATTTCTTTCTGTGGCAAAAGCTATGGAACTTTTAAGTATGAAACTCGGGTTTGTCTTTCGGTTATAACGCAGGAGTAGTCGAGTGTCAAGGCTGTGCCTGTGTGCATGACCAGTGCACTTCAGTCATAAACTCCTGGGCTGGCTCAAGAACTCCGGGGCTCCTCATGAGCACAGGTGAGATAACTGACTGTTTTGAGATGACGGACCAACCTGAAACATGGTGATTGACTGTGCAAATAGCCACCTTCTCAGCAACATATTTGGTTAATTGATGCAAGAGCTCCTCTCTAGGTGGAAAAGTCAGAATGACCTGAAGACTCCTTCCAGGCAGTTCCTGCTGTGCCTGGGCCAATTCCTGTGCTTGAACATTTTGATTAACATCCCAGGTGGGCAATCTGGCCCTTCCTCCCACAGACTCCCCTAGGGGCTCCTTTTGCAAAATTGAGCAAATGTACATAGGTAAGATACTTAGAAATGGTCAGTAGAAACTCTTCTTGCAGATGCAAAAATGGTCATGTAGAACAAACATTTTTTTGTACATACTTACAATGATCTGTAGCAACGGATCCACTGTATGCTGAGGTGGTAATGTAAGACCATGGGCCAGCTGGATTACAAGAGTTAAGGAAAATAGCACTTTGGGGAGTCTCACACAATCTAACCAAAGATCCTTGCAAGAGGGACTCCTACTGCCCTCTGGACAACAACCAGCCATTCTGTTCAAGAGTCTGATCCCACTCATTAGTCTTATCCTATGCCAAGATCCCATTAGGTTGGTTAGTTTTTTTAAACAAACACTATGGCCATGACTGCCTATATAACGTTTCCCCCAGGAACGCCCAGCCCTTTTAATTATTCTGTCCAGGCAGTCCTGAGCTCTAGATTAGTCTCTGTGCCTCGATAAATGCTTCACAATCCTGGCTTGAGATGGAATTTAGAGAGTCTGAGCTCAATAGTGACTCATGTGTAGGTTGTCTGGAAGAAATGGACTTTGGTACTGTGAAACCTGTTTCTGACTTCAGCTTTAGCAAGTGATAGTAAAACATTTTCATCAGAAAAATTCCAAACAGTTCTAATCACAATAAAAGTGGAGATAGAATCATTTCCAATTTCTCCATCAAGTGTTGTCAGATGTGACATGTTCTCACAAAACTGTCAATTTTTTTAATAGTCGCCAGACATCTCAAACAGCAAGCATTTGGAACTGGGGGTTTGATGGAGAACTTAGAGTGAGGAGTTAATGAACAACTTACAGGCAACAGTAGAAAAAAATTTCAAACAACAGAGTTATTTGAACCTATTGGTTACTGACAGCTTAGATGTGTTGCTGGTTTGTTTTTGTTTTTTTTTTTACTTGTTTATATTTCAGATTTGCATGACACCATGTTTGGAGTAGGAGTTGTAAACAAGAATGTCCCCTGCTTACTAGAATTTTCTAAACTACAGGAATAAGAAGCTGAGTGATCTTTTACGACAGCTTCCTGGATCAATGGATCTCAATTCCATGCCCCCCACCCTTGGTTTTGGCTGAAAAAGATGTAGAGATGGTGTCTCACATCTTAGATATATTCTTTTATTTATCCTTTATTTCAGTAGGAAAGATATAATTACCTGCATTCAGCGTGTTTCAGCGTTGACCTTAAAAAGAACTTGTGTGACAAAGGAAAATACATATACGACCAACCGCTGATGTGCACTAGAAAACAAACTGCATAACAGCTTACTGAAGTCTGCTTGTCTTATTGACATTAACTAGAAATTAAGGAATTTCCACATTTTTTTTCTGTGCTAGATAATAGAAGTCTCCATTTCTGTTTCCTGTAGGGAAACAGATTCAAGCACTCTGATTTAGGTTTTATTAATAATTGGTTGAATTACTTCTCATTTGTAGTACAACAAAATGCAATAAGTAGCACATCCTATAATATGGATACCAGTTCTTTTTCAAGAAACGTTTATGCTGTCCGATGTCTATTTGTTCCATTTGTTTAATTCATTGTGTAAATAAAGTTAGCAGTTAACACATGCAAGACGTAATTCCCCTCTTCATTACCTTATTGGTTGTTTTTGCAATAGGATCTCAAACTATAAATTCCCTTCAGATCTTGGAAGAAGCTTTAAGCTCTAGAAACCCCCATTAATGCCTAACATTACGCCAGAAGGGAAGAATAAGGCCACGGGATGCTTTGCATTCCCCTGCTCTCTTTGTCCTTGAGCCATTTCTGGTATCACAATTGTATCTGTGTGTGAAGAATGTGGTAAGAATAAATCTCATCCACCAAATATCTGGTGCAAAAGAACTCCTTCTGCCACTGGAAATACTGGACTATTCTTTTATCACCCATTTATACAGACATTCTTGGTTGGTCTTTTCTGGCTTTGAAAACGTAAAACTTGTCACAGTTCTACTTTAGAAAGGGAAGAAATAAAACTGTTATATTGGATTTTGAAGATGAAAAGATTGCCTCTCTTCAGAAATCAGAGAGCATTTCTTGTTTCCACGTAGTCAGCACTTCTATCATTATAACTGCCAGGGATCAATTCCTTTCGGGCCCAAAGGAAAGACGCCGTACAGCTAAGCATGCCCGTCTAAGCGGGGGACCTGTCTCAAATAATTTCCTCAACAGCAGACTTTGAGTGAGAGAGAGAGAGACTTACAGTGAGACTTTGAATAAATGAGCTTGGCTTCTGAAAAAAATTAATAATAAAAGTAAAGCGTTTCACCAGCCTCTCCGCCTCATTATTTTTTTTTTCTCATTTAGACAGTGCAGAGCTTATTGAGAGAGACACAAAATATGATCTTTCTGTAAGTACTGTATAGAGCTTAAAGGGTAGGAATGAGTGTCCAGCAGAGCCGCCACCTCGGGATTTGCCCTCCCCGCACTTGTGTTGTCCCGGCTTTGGTGATGAACTGAAATAGGGGCACTGCAGGAAGCTGCTCTCCAATTCCGTCTGCCTGTTGAGTCAGGCAATGCTGCTCCCGTGTTTATACCTCTCAAGAGGGACAGGATTTTCTGAGAGCCTGGATTTATTGTGCCTGTGTCCAGTGGTCACAGAGCATGATGAATGGAAAATTCTAAGAGGGAATCATCATGATGTTTTTTAGCTGTTTCCTTTCATAGGAATGTGTTAAACTATTACTAGGCCATATTCTTAGAATGAAAGGCAGGTGAGATCTTTGGGAAAGGTTTGTTTTTATCTATCTTCATTATCTGTCAGTACAGTCTGACAGGTTTTGTCATAGTTCAATAAGAAAAAAGGTGAACAAAGTGTGCTTTTTTATTTAAATTTGCTTGCTTTTTGCACATCAGCAATTGTGGTTTTCTTTCTTTCAAAGAAGCCTGAAAATAGTATTTTAGACCGCAAGGTGCTAATTTATTTCCTTCCTAAAATTGGGGTTACATTTCTCTTGCTTGCTTCTGAGTAGTAGCTCTACAATTCTGCTTTGATACACAAAGCAAGGTTTGCTCTAAACCCCTCAGTGTTTGTTTTTGAGGGGCATTCACGGGTGACCATAAAATAAATATATAAACCTAAATTATTCCCTACCTGGAAAGAAGCTCCCAAAGTCAAGTTGCACAGTGCCTTGTGAGAAAGGATAATGTGGCAACTATTTCACAGATCTGATGTGACTGTTTGCCACCGCTTGCTTTGCCTTCCCCTGCTATGTGGTGCTACCACCTTTTTCCAGCGGCCCCAGAACTGTCACACCTCCCCACGTGCCAGTTCAGCGCACTAACCCAGCAGAAACATCTGGGGTTTTCTGCTGGGCTGCTGACCTGAATCTGTTGGTAGAGGCATGCGACAGCTGCCAGATCCGTCAGGTTAAGTTGTGACTGAGCATGGCTGGTGGTGTGGAAAGAGAGAAAAGTTGAACAGGGAGAGAAAAGTCAGAGATACCTCCTGACACCTATTTTTGAGGGTGATTGACTGTCTTACCTTTTGCTGGGGTACAGCCCCCAGTAAAAGGAGTCAACAAACCCATGCATTAGACTATGGACTCTCATCTGCCACTCACAACAGTCACTGGAGGGGGTGCATGCTCTGGGACATAATTGGGAGAACAAGATTAATTTCAGTGCTCTGGAACACCTCCGAGGGACAAGTCTCCCCTCACTGAGTATTTTATGCATCTGGAGCAATCAACCTCTTACCAGAAATTACCCTTTACAACACTTTCCCTTAAGTTGTGTTCTTTGGTCTCTCCCTGTCTTGCTGTTGCTGCCTCTGGTGGGGAATGTCTTGTTTCCTGGGCCTTTCAGGACAGCTGAGCTCTTCTGACTGCTCTGAGCCAGAGGATCTGCCACTTCACCTTCCCCATGTCATGGAAGAGGTACAGAGTTTGCTGTTCACGCGGTAAAAATGATAGTCCGGTTGTCCTTGTAAACTGTTCCTTGGCGCTTCTGTAGGCAAGGGAGCCGTGATAATGTTACCATTTTTCCACTACACTATTTTTTTTTTTAAATTATAATGAAATTACTCCTGGCTCCCACCCATTCCAGCTTTCAAAATACTAAAACTGAAGAGCTTTAATTGTGTGACACAAGTTAAAATTCACGATGGCTGCAGGGGATAATCTGAGCAAGAGTGTAACTTCTTTCCAACATCGTTCATGCTGAGCTTTTTAAATAACCCCCTTATTTTAATGCTACTTGAGTAGATACAGGAAAAAATGATCTAATTTCACAATTAGCTGCAACAGAAGTGTGGTTGCGATTTTAACTATTAAAAAGACCCTGCTCTCACCAAGCCCATGGCAGTGCTTCTGAAAAGTATGGTGGCTTTTTCTCTCTTGTCTTTTCTGCAGCTGAAGGCCAAGACTGCAGACAGCATCTAAATATTATTTTTAATGAAGGCAGAAAAGAGTTTCTTCCACTAAATGGCACAAACACAGCCCTGTTTACTAAAGGCCATATTTACAGTCTCAGTGCATGCCTTGTTTGGACAATCGTAATAGCTTCTTTGTTCGCTTACCAACATATTCCCTTTTCATATAACAACATATTCTGAATTAGGCAGCTTATTTGATCTTTTGTTGCCTCTGTTTCTCTTCTATAACCCTATTACTTAAAGGTCTTCATGGTCTACTGATGTGCGTGTGTGTGTGTACGTGAGATTTTTATGCATATATATGAAATGCTACCTTAGACTGAAAGAGTAATATTAAAGTCCTCCTACTCTGGAATGGTGTCATTCCTGTTCACTGCAGCTTCTGTAAAAACATGGACTGGGAATCACCGTGTATTTCTGGCCTGTCCCCAACATCTCTGTTCTCCTCCTCTGCTAGTTCTAAGCGTTGGCCTTTGGCTGCATCTTGTGTTTGGGGTTGAATTCCCAAACTTTTCAGGTCCCTATTTTCCAGCTTACACTTTTAAGCTTTGATTTAATTTGTTTTTATTTCCTGAGTAATGTGATTCATTAGCAATTCTCAAGCATTATCCAAAATACAGACACCATAAGTACTGTTACAAAGGTGTGTTCTACTTTCTGTCTTCTTAAATAAAATGTCTTAACACTCTTCTACCCTTTAGTTGAGAAGGTCGTCTAATTTTTTGGTTGCTATATCAAGGAATTGAAGATTGATCTGTGGAAAAAAACAACCTAATTTATAAAATCCAGAGGCATGTGGAAGAATAGTTAATAATTTAAAACAAATGGAGAGCAAAAGCCTGAAGGTAGCTTGTCTGCTTCAGTTTGTTTAGGTCAGGTGTTCAGTGCTGACTGGGCAAGGGCTTATGCTGAGGGTAACAGTAAATATCAAATAAACACGGTCTCAAAGGTAAGCAGAGCCAGCTATTTAAGGTAGCTTAATATCTATGCATAGGGACCATATCAGAAAGTGGATGGATTTAAAAATGATATCGACTTAAATAGTTTACTATTGTCTTCATATACAGTCATGGAAGAGGGGGAGAAGTAAGATTCTGCCTTGCTTGTGTTGCTACTACTGCTGCAAACAGACAGGATCACAGCTGTCAACGCGTGGGTCCATCTTCATGAGCTGTTTTGAAGAGCTGCTGGATGAATAACTGAGGCACGGGGAGACTAGGTGACCCAGATGGCCCAAGGCAATCCACACAGCAGGCTCCACAACCCTGAGTCAGGGATCAGGTTTCTTTCAAATGGTAGAAGGCAGCTAGCCTTCTCAGGGTGGAAATGGGGAAATTTAGGATCCTGAGCAGAGAGCTGGTTATTACAGCTCTATAGTCAACACTGCCAGATCTGTGTCTCACTGGGTCTTCTGCTATGAATATGATTGAGAGAAGATGATGGTGGTTTGGAACAGCTGGAATGGATTTACCAAGGGGAAGCCATACTTGATGAACCTAACTGCCATCTGTGAAAAAATGACTAGGTTTGTGATGAGGGGAGAGCAGTGGATGTTGCTTACCTGGACTTTAATAATGGTTTCAGCAGTGTCTCCCACAATATTCTTGTGTCCAAGCTGGGACATCACAGTCTGGATGGCTGGACAACTAGGTGTGTTGATAACTGGTTGGATGGTTGGGCTCAGAGGGTAGTGGTTAAGGAGTTGTACTCGGGCTGGATCCTGCGACACATGGAGTACCTCCGTGTTCTGTCCTGGGACCTCTCACATGTTACATCTTTGATCTTTGAAGCTGAGAGGGGTGGGGTTGTTCAGCCAGGAGAAAAGAAGGCTTTGGGGACACTAAATAGCAGGCTTCCAGTGAGGAGGTTATTGAGAAGATGTAGCCAGCCTCTTTACAGTGGTGCATGGCAGAAGGATGAGAGACAGTGAACACAAGTATAAGGAGTTTTTTTTCACTGTTAGGACAGTCAAATCTGGAGCAGGTTGCCCAATGAAGTTGTACAATTTTCCTCCTTGGAGGTTTTTATGCCCTAACTGAACACAGCACTGAACAGCCTGGTCTGACTTCATTGACGATTGTACCATGAGCAGAAGACTGGACTAGACACATCCTGAGGTCCCTCCCATCCTGAATTACCCTAGGATTCTCTGATTCTAATGTCTGGGCACACAGTTAATTGTCCAATTAGCCAGACCACAGAGTTGACTTCATGCTGATGGTAGGAGAACATAAGACACTGAATCTAACATAATAATTCTGTATCTGGCAACCTTCCTATCAATGTTGTTAGCAAGTTTATTGTAAAAAACATGCATTTGTATCACATTGTGTTTTCTGTTACACAAAAAAGGCTTTGATTTAGTAGTAATAATGGAAACTGTAACACAGTACACCCACTGCTGCCAAAATAAGGTTTCCAAGTTGCCCATCCTCAGTATTTCATGTTGGTTACATCTTGGACCACATTGCATCTTAAATCCCACCTTTTTTGGGAGGGAATTTTATACTTTGGGATTTAGATTCCTGCAGCTTTCAAAACATGCTCAAGGGCTGAACAAGAACAATTTGGTCTTAATGTTGATGCTAAATATTTTTCTACAGACAGGTAGGAATTCCTATGCTTTTCTTATTTTTTTTCCCCATCTTATTTTCTGACCATGAGGGTTGGTGGTTTGCATCTATTTTTCACCTGAAGTAAATTTACTAAAGAAAAGAAGAGAGAACCTTTTGCTACAGTCTTCATGGTGTCTCCAGTGAGAGATGTGGCTTTGAATGTCTGGAAAAGACGGAATTTATTCACCAAACTACATTTGGGTTCATGTCTTTCAGGGGGAAGATAGAGATCTTCCACAGATCATTTAAACTTCTTGGCACAGCATCCGCCAAATCCTGCCCTTGGGATGAAATTGTCCTGGTTTTGGCCAGGACGGAGCTAGTTTTGTCTCCAGCAGCTACCGTGTTTTGGATTTAGTGTGTGAAGAATGGTGATAGCACACTGATGTTGTTGGCTGCTGCTAAACCATCAAGGACATTTTGCAGCTTCCCAGGTTTTGCTGATGTGCAGGTGCAAAAACTTGGGAGGGGTAGAGCCAGAATAGTTGACCCAAACTGGCCGAAGAGAGTATTCCATACCATAGATGTCACGCCCAGTATAAGTGAGGGTCGGCCGGTGGACCACTTAGTACCTTGATCCTTAAGCTTCTCTTCGGGTTGCTTTTTGTTTCCCTGTTTTTCTTTTTCTTTTTTTTTTTTTTAATTTGTTCAGGCATTTTCATTCATTCGTTCGGGTGTTTGTTCCCTCACCTGCTCTCTCTGGAACTCGCTGTTCTGGGATAGCTGGGAGGGGGGATACCCCTGCTCCCTGCCTGCTGCTCGGGACGGGCTGTATCGGTCGTCGGGTGGTGAGAAATTGTGTATCGTTTGTTTTATATATTCTATTATCCTTATATATATTAATATTATTAATATATTATTATATTTTTCTTTGCTGTCCTGGTGAACTGCTTTTCTCTCAACCCGCGAGTTTTCCTTTCTCTCCAATTCTCCTCCCCACCCCACCAGGGAGTGGGGGAGTGAGCGAGCGGCTGCGTGGTATTTGGTTACCATCTGGGGTTAAACCACGACAGAAACGTATGGAGGAACTTCTGGCAGAGTATCCTGACATAGTCCCAAGGGAGGACCGGAGCCCTGCAGCCATGGGCCAAGGTGCACACATATGTAGTACACAACAGAATGGCAGGCACTCGTCTAGCCTGAAAATACAGATATGTTTGCGTTTGGGTATTCTCATTGCAATCCTCGTCATTCCCCACTTGTCTGTGAGCTACTTACCACCTTGGAGAATGTGCTCTTTCATGTATCTAGCCCTAACTATTTTCTTACTGAGAAGCCTGCTACAGGGCAAGGATTTTGAACACCAATCTCTTGAGCCCCTGATGATGCATGTGGACAAGACTTTCTTCTTGCCATTATGGTGAAGGAGTGAAAAGTTTGACAAGACTTTCTTCTTGCCATTATGGTGAAGGAGTGAAAAGTTTGACCCAAGTCTTTACAAGACCAGAAAGGCTTAACCTCAAGCCTATATGTTTTCCATTCTCTCATCCTTGCATTGTTAGACTTTGAGGACAGTTCTGTTTAATATCTTTATCAGTGATCTGGACGATGCGATCAAGTGCACCCTCAGTAAGTTTGCAAACACCAAGTTGGGCAGGAGTGTTGATCTGCTGGAGGGCAGGCAGGCGCTACAGAGGGATCTGGACAGGCTGGATCAATGGGCCAAGGTCAATTGTATGAGGTTCAACAAGGCTACGTGCTGGGTCTTGCACTTGGGTCACAACAACCCCAGGCAACGCTACAGGCTTGGGGAGGAGTGGCTGGAAAGCTGCCTGGCAGACAGGGCTGGGGTGTCAGTCGACAGCCAGCTGAATATGAGCCAGCAGTGTGCCCAGGTGGCCAAGAAGACCAACGGCATCCTGGCCTGTATCAGAAATAGTGTGGCCAGCAGGAGTAGGGAAGTGATCGTCCCCCTGTACTCGGCCCTGGTGAGGCCACACCTCGAGTACTGTGTTCAGTTTTGGGCCCCTCACTGCAAGAAAGACATTGAGGTGCTGGAGCGTGTCCAGAGATGGGCAACGAGGCTGGTGAAGGGTCTAGAGCACAAGTCCTATGAGGAGCGGCTGAGGGAACTGGGGTTGTTTAGCCTGGAGAAAAGGAGGCTGAGGGGAGACCTTATTGCTCTCTACAACTACCTGAAAGGAGGTTGTAGCGAGGTGGGGGTCGGTCTCTTCTCCCAAGTAACAAGCGATAGGACGAGAGGAAATGGCCTCAAATAGCACCAGGGGAGGTTTAGATTGGAAATTAGGAAACATTTCTTCACCAGAAGGGTTGTCGGGCACTGGAACAGGCTGCCCAGGGAGGTGGTTGAGGCACCGTCCCTGCAGGTATTTAAAAGAGGTGTAGATGTGGTGCCTGGGGACATGGTTTAGTGGTGGACTTGGTAGTGATAGGTTAATGGTTGGACTTGATGATCTTAAAGGTCTCTTCCAACCACAACGATTCTATGATTCTATGACAAAACTTCAGGCACAGATTTTGTAGCATGCTAGTTCATCTGTTCAAATTCTCCCTGCTGAAAGTCCTAGTGACTTTGCATTTATTCTGCACTTACCCCATTTTCAAAGCAAGGTAAGTTACCTTGTTTGGTGTCATTCTTAGATCATGTTAACCTTATCTGCATTGAGTACCAAGGCAAAAACCATAGGGCTCTAAATTCACACCTTTCTTTGTGTATAGTTATATCCTTGCAAATCTCATCTATACATAAACCATGGCTCTTAATGGAAATATATTTTTCTGCTACGAAAATTCAGTCTTTGCTGTCTGAGAATAAAACTTAGTATGAGTACATAATTTTTCTTTTCTTTCTTCTTAAATATACATTCTGATGTTGGACATCTTGTCAAATTTTCTGGCCCGATTCCCTCACAGTGTTGCACGTGACTTTGGATGAGTAAGAATGTAAATCTTCAGAATATTCATTCCAGCTACAAAATGAGGCATAAACCTATCTTTTTTCTTTTTTTCCCCCCTTATAAAAAGTAAGGGTAATGTGAGGCTATCTCAGGCTATCTTCATCCTTAGATCTAGAATCAGGCCCAGAAATGTGTCTGCTTTTTCTACATCTAAGCTACCGATCCTGAGGCTTGCTATAATGGTGCTATCAATCTCTCCTATGACAACACGGAGGAGGAAAAAAATGCTTTTTGTCCTTTTGAGCTTTTATAAATTAGGTCTTTTTTTTCAAGGATTAGTGCTGAATTTGCTTATGTGGTAAAAAAATAATCAGCTTTTTCTTCTGGAATTCTCTCTCACATGTTACATCCTCAAAGGCCAAAGGGTTTATTAGCTCATCTTGTTTGACCTGTTCATTGCTCCAGATTATTAAATTTCCTCAACACACCAGAACCTCATTTTAACCAAATCCCGTCCTTCCTTAAGAAGTTCCATTATATGCTATAAACAGAAACTTCAGGTAGCAGTTCTCAGCTTGTCTTTAGCAAGATGACTGCTGATTTTGGCCTGAAGAAAAGCTTACGTGCTTGGAAGTCTGTCTTTTTTGTTGTTTGTTTATATTTTTCACCTCTGGCAACATTGGTTTGTCTAACAATATAGCTTTTTTCCCTCCTATGAATTTTGTCTCTCTTATGGCCTTAGGTTATTATAGCTAAAACAATGGTTTATTGGCTCCTGGTGCTGTTAAACAGCAGTATTAACTCCAGAGTTATCAGCAGCTTTGGGAACTGAATGGATGGCCAGGTGATGCGGCAGGCAGGTACTTTGTGCTTCAGAGAAATGTGGGAAACCAACATCCTTCCTACCTGGTGTAAGAAAAATATTTGCAGGACTTCTGAGGCATTTTAATGAAACTAAAGAAAATCAGTTCTCATTGCAAGGAAATAGAGTGTCTTATTATCTGCTTTTTTGCAGACTGCAAGACTCAAACTTCAAATGAAATATAAAAATGTTCCATTACTCACTTTTCTCTTTCTTTAGAGCATGCTGGAAAATAAGCATGCCATCTGAGGCCCTTTTTGAAAGGTTACTAAGAAATAAAAACTGACCCTGTCCCTAGTGTACCGTGCTGTCTACAAACAGAACAAAAATACCCTTATTTTTCCCCACAAAATCGGCTGTGTAAACATAGGAGGTAACGACTGCATTCAGACAACAAGAAAAATGCACCCAAACCGCACTACTGCACTCGGTAGTAGACACGGAACGGTCTCTACCTACCAACACCAGCCTCAGCAGCCCACGCCTGGTACGGAACCTCAAAGGCAGTTCTGCACCACGCTGTGGTAAACGCTGCAGCTGAAGAAGCTGCCGCAGGTACTGACGTTACCTGCCTGTATAAGAGCTGCCTGCCCTTTGCTGGACCTCTTGCATTGCTCCGGTGGTGTGCATTTTACAAACACTCTTAAAGGTGCTTCATAAATGTCTCTCTTTGTCTTGGGAAGACACAGGAAAGGTGCCTCTGTGAAAACTTAAAATAAATAAAGTGCTGAGAGCGAGTACCACGGTCTCAAATCCCATCAGGCGTTTGATTTCTCAAAATGAGAGAATGTTTTTTACTCTCACTGAAACGTTCACAGAAAAAGGGCAGCAGGGTGGGGTGGATGGAGGACTGGGGAGGGAGATGTGTTTGCATTTCCAATTTTGACTCTGCTGATATGTTTAGCATATGTAGTTATTCCATCACTTTTGTACATTCTGAATTACTGCCCTGAACCGTTCAGCTCTGAAATACAAGAGCTTCATAATCTCACAGACTTGGACCATGAATGCAAAGGAGTTGAAGAAAAGGAAAGAAATGTAACTTTCAAGCTTTATGAGATGTATACTTGTATTGTATTGTACGTATATAGCATGAGAAGAACCCTGATATTGCTGCTTGTTACACCACTGCTGCCGCAGCCTCCCATCCTTGTGCTTGTTCATCCTGGCTTTCACGCCTCGTGAATTTAAAGGAAAAGTATGCAGGGATGGGAACTATCTATAGGTACATACATGTACATACCCAATACAGGAAGGTTTGTCTCAGTCAGAGTTTCTACCACTGTGCGGGGCACTCACCAGAGAGCCGGTGTGGGCAGCAACGGATTAGAGAGCAGAGAAATGACATGACACCATTTGCTTTTTTTCCCCACCTCAGTTGCTTGGATTTCATGAACAGGGGCTTCAAGAGCAGCTGAAAATCTGTCTTTCAAGTGTCCAATTTGTTTCCTTTTTAACACAAACATTTTTGCTGCCTTCATCGCAAAATAGGTGGGATTTCAAGTTGCTTCTTGGGAGGAGCTGCGATGCTGGTGGGCTACTCTCCCACCTTAACTCCTTCACTTGACATGGTTTATGCGCAGCACTAGGCCCTTCTAAAGGAGGGAGCCCTGCCCCGCTCCCAACGTGCTCTGATGTCCCAGTGCATTTCCATGCATCGTCTCAAGTTTTGATTCTGTCTTTGTCAGACTCATTTTATCTTATTCTGATAGCAGTTCTCTTCAGCTGATCTGCATTTTTCCTTTTTGAGAAAGAAAACATTCCTAGATTTTTTTTGGTCATTTTTAGACTTTCAAATCATATAGAAAATTTAGGGTGAAATTTTATAGATTGTGGGAAGCAGAAGGTCAGGCAGGGCACTTTCAAGCCCTGCAGATGCTTTGCAATGTTCTGATAGTGCTCAAAAGGCTTTGTAGGATTTCATGACACAGCAAAGTCACAAGTGCACCTGAATGGCCTTGGCTCTTGGTGATCTCAATGAGCTCTCCTTTGCTTCCAAAAGCTGTTTTCATTAGCGTCAAAAGATGTGATGCTTGTGTTTTCTGACATGTTTTTTAGGCGTTTAGTGGAACTGCAGTACACTCCCATCATTTTCTGCAGTTTCTCTTCCTGCCTTTCACAGTACTTTGAAGAAGATTTTAATTTTATTTGAGAATTAAATGCATAATCCAGAGCCCACAAACGCATTGACAGGTGTCCTGAATGTTCAAAAAGTGAGATGAGTCTGAGCCAGATGTAATTCCTTTTGATGTCAAGGGTGCTGAGCACTTCTAAACTGTCAAGAATAAACTTCAGAGTGCTCAATCGTTTGCATCTTCACAAATTAACTTCATGGTGCACAATGCCAAGCTGAAATCATTGACTCCACTTCCCTGTCATATGGATTGCCCTCCAGGGGTAATACGTTTATATCAGCAAGGATATATTTCCTAGCTAAGGGACCACCTTTAAATTAGGAATAGAAGAAAAACACTCCCAAAACTGAACTACCACTAGGACTTACTTTATGGAATAACAGCAGTAGCCCAGTCACTAACACAGTACTTTAGTCTTGAAGTGCTTAACAAAATATTAGCTGATAAATGACTCTACCAGAAGATTGATACTCATCTACCACAGGGTTTTTTGACCTTGCTTTGGTGAATAGAAGCCTTTGAGTGGAGGCAATTGATATCACAAGTACTATTTAAAGTATTTTGCTGTTGTAGACTGTTGGAATACAGAAGAACCTTAGCATGAGGGACAAGTAGATGTATCAGGTGCCTACTGGCCCCAAATCAGCTTTCGAATGACTGTTATAATCACAAAGATGAAGAACAGGAATTCAGAATAATATGAATAATATGTCTTAAGGTGTAGGCTTGAGTGTTTTTTTTTTCTGTTTGTGGGATTTTTTTTCTTTTAATCTGTCTTTTCCTTCTCTCTTCCTACTGCTCTTCAGGTGCCCAGTCTGGGATGTCTCCCTCTGTCTGCACTGTCAAGATTCTATTCCTGCAACTTCTGCAAAGGCTGACCCTCACCATACTCCACTATGAGTTAAAGCAGATGTTAGAATGGGTATGAAATTAGAGAAAGTAAGAATTCTTTTCATCTAATTCAAATGACTGTTTATTGGGTAATAGATGTACTAGATAAGTTATCTGTATTTAGCAGCAAAAATGAGTAAAACAGTTGAAGCACTGGCTCAGTCGGTATCAGCTATTACGGTTTTGGCTGAGGAAAATAATGCAAGTTGGAGATGCTTTCATTACTTTTTTCAAGAAATCGCTAACATATTTTCTAGGTCAGGTTAGTGATGCCAAAGCCAGCAGTGAAGCACTACAATGTGCTATGTTTTTAAAAAAAAACGAAATCAAATAGCACATGATTGCAATGTACTCATTATGTGCTCTTTTTCCCAGGTAATGCTCATGACTTTTTTTCACTCTCACTGTATCTATCAATCATCATTAAACAACTGATCTGACTTCCTACTGTATAGTGTTTTGTGGTGGACTATAGGAGTGTCTCAGACCTTTTATTGACACTCCCCTAAGTAAGCTTTTCTTATCCCTTCTCATTTGTGTTTCTCTTCTCCCACTGCACGGACTTAGTAATCCATTAGTGGTGTACAGCATCAATGTCATGTGTTAAAGATATTCTCAGAGACAAAAGTCCCAGCAGTTTTTCAATAAGCAAGCATGCAAATAAGTTTATTTTCCAGGAGGGTAAAACTGGAGCCTTTTCTGAGCTCTGTTGATTCTGCTCCTCATCGTGCTCTTTCTACAGCGTAATTTGCAACTTCCAGAGAAGCACAGCATGGGTGTGAGTCAACGGCAGGTGAGGACATGGCTTGCTTAGGACTGGCTTGTCACACAAATATTTAGGGCACGCATTTCTGTATATTTTGTAAAGCTGAAATAATTCAGTGTTTATAATTCCCAAATATGCATTTCTATTCAGTGAAGTCTTGTGAATTGAAGGTTGAGAGGAAGGAGCATGCTTTAAAGGAGTCCTTCAAATGACCTTTTAGTCAACAGCAAATATGGATTTTCTTTCTGCAGTTCTTTTATTTTTTTTTTCTCCTGCACTGTTGGATACAAGTAAAATTAGGTTATAAAGGGAGATAAAGAAATAGATCCAATAGCAGTACGCAGCTTAGCAGTTGATATGCTACCTCTAAGGAGATTTTTAAGTTGCTAATTGCTAGCAGCAGGAAGGGATGGGGAAAGGACCACTATATTAATTCTCGGTGCTTACGTGTCATCTTAAACAGCGATCAGTGCTGAAACCAAGGTGCCAACCTGGATGGACCCGTTGCGTGACACAGCGCGGCTGTGTTCTGCACTTGTTGCACCTCTGCTTATGAATTGCCTGATAATAAACCCTTTCTCCTCATACATGAGGGACTGCTTTTAAGATTTTCCTTTTTTGACTTGGGTCATAACTGCGACATTTTAGTGCAGTTGTATTTGGTAGGAGTGGTGCAATTTGTGAGTCTGAAAGAAAGGAACAGGGTATTTTGTAATAATAGTGTTGTCACAGCTGTGATGGTCTGCAAGCCTGGCAAGCTCTTTGGAGAGAGGTGAAAACCTAGATTAGACTAGATTTTTTGTGAGTGCAAAGGCTCAGATACTGCATTCAGTGAAATTGTTACTTGTGACCCTTCGAACCCCCTCAGGGTATTAAGGACAAATAATTGAGAAAATTAAGTTTTCCTAGGTTTTTTTGTGGTGTTTACAGCTTTTCCTAGAAGCACTTAGTAGGTTGGACAGTGAAAAGGTGAGTTTGATTTAGGAAAGAGAGGATAAGTAGGAGAGGTGGAATTTAAATTGGGAAGCATGTTGTCATAAGAACACACATTGAGACGTGAGCATGCAAGACATGCTGGGATCCAAATAATGAAAAAGGTCCCTGTCCTAGGAACAGACTGTGTGTACCCACAGGGATGGTGACTTCTGCCTGTTTTTAGTTGGTCTCTGAGGAATAAAGCACGACGCAGCAAGAAGAGAGCTGCTCAGCCTGCCTGTTAGTTCTTATTTCTGTTCTTCAGTAATTAGAGACTGTTCCAGCTCTCGCTGAATCCAGCAAGAGCCTTTGCTAACAGATGATTCTTCACATTGCAAATAAAAATGTCGTTGTAAATTAACAAATGAAGCCAAAGCAAAACAACCTCTCTCCCCCCTCAAAACCGGAGTCCAATAATTATATGTTTGTTCCTAGTCACCTGTTTTCTTCAAGGGAAGGAGGGGAACATGGGCTGGCTGGGAAGAAATCCTGTGAATTAGAGTTAGTCATAGGGATGGAGATGAGTGAAATTTAAATAAGAAAGAGGTTTGCTTAGCAGCTAGTGAGGTCTCCTTAGAAGCGATGCCATTGAAACAGGAACATAATTATAGGTTAAGCATCCTGAAATAACATTCGTAACTTTTTTTTCTTAGTTCAGCAAATGTGATGTGAGGATTGTGAAGAGGAGTTAAATTAAATACCTTCTGAAAACCCTAAGTGAGCTGTTTCCTTCCTAGATATTATACTTTAATAACAGCATGCCTGCCATCTAGGAGAATGATATTCAATGATGCTACTAATACAGACATAAATGCTGCATATTTGTGTTAAAATCATATTCACCAAGGCAGAGATCTGATGTGTTTTGCAATATACTATCTGAACCTGTCATTTTTGAAATGATACATCAGACTGAGGAGAAAGCAGAAGAAAATCTATTCATGCATCTATTTTGTGTGGAGAGACACTCTCCTAAGTTTTCCTTCTCTGAAGGAGTGGGACCGCGTGGCCCCACTTCATTGGTCATGGTGGTGTCAGGGTGGCTCATTCCCTTGTGCTTGAGGATGGAAGTAAAATGGCACCTGACACCGTGAACTAATCCAACAAGAGAAAGATCCTCTTCAGTCTCTGCAGGCAGTTGAACTCCTGTCACCAAAGAATATTTAAAATGAATTTGTATTCAATTCATAAATCTCTCTATCTGCCCCTTCAACAGAAAGCTTGCAACTAGACTCCTCTCTTTAATTTTTTGGTATGGCACATCAGGATGCACGTGATGTGAATCAACATGAAGACAGGCAAACTGCTGTATGAGCTTAGGTTCAAAATGGGCTAGAACAAGCTTTCAGGGTTTGGATGCTTATCTGAAGCTTTTTCAAATTTTCTCAGAAGTTAGATTTTATATCTGAAAAGAAAAGGCACTCACAGTTCTTCAGAGCTAGCTGCAGTTTGATGTGGCGGCGGAGATACCTTTTATTCTCCTACTTCAAGTAGCAGTGTCCCAGTCAGATCTCTATGTGTCTGCATGTGCACGTGTGAGTGGAGAATGATGCCAACCAGAGCCAAATGTTTCACAGCCTCCACAACCAAATTTAAGCTGAGCTTGTTTGTACAGCTGAACACTGGCTCCAGAAGGGATATCAAGCATGAGAAGCTGGGGGGGTTACTGGTTTGCTTACTAGTAACAGCTTTCTCATCACCACCTCAAATGCCCTAGGAGGGTGGTGGGAGTAAGCTTGCTCTGTGCATGGGTTGTCATACATCTGTTTTGGGAGAAAAATAAGTCATTTCAGTTACTGTCATTCTGGCACTATCTCTAAGCATTTGATTCATTGAAAAAGAGCTTTCCCTAAAAAAGTAGTTTTGTTATTGCTGTGACTTTTTGTATCTGGATCCAGGCTGAGGCATGTGGCAGATGTAATTGCTTGCAATTAGAGCTAGCTAGGAGCTCCCATCTTCATTCTCTGTTCCTAAAAAAACCCAACCCACAAAACCCAAAACCCACAAACCACCAAACTCCCCCAAAATCCAAATCCTGTCTTTTCTCAAATTATCTTCTCTGACACCTCAAACCATAGATTCATGTTCATGTACTTGATATAAAACTCAGCCTCCCTATATTCCCGGGAGCAAAAGGTATGGGTAGTCATGGTTAGTCACTTGCTTATCGTGTTTTTCCATATCCAAACTGACTTACTACATGTGTTTTTCCCATCAATGTGAAGCTGTGCAGTATGTCGTCTTTGTGCAATGGGATACTGAAGTCTCACAGAAGTTAGATATTACTTGACCAAATCTTGTTTTTAAATGAACAAGTTGCATTCAGCATCCCATAATATTCTACTCGTGCATTAATTTTCAAGAGTTTGGCCAAAATACTTTAGTAATTTTTAAGAATACTTGCACTGATTTTTGTCTTTTATTTAATAACTTGTAATAATCATTTGCAGGAAGAGCTAATTGAATTGCTACATCTTAATCTAGCAAATGTTTTTCTCTTAACAGTGGTCTGCTTAAGAATGCTTGCATGTTTCCGTGCTAGAAGATATATGGACAGATGACAGATACATTAGATCCTTTTTTTTTTTTTCAAATGTATGCATTGGAGTACTGTGTTCAGCTTTGGGACCTCCAACACAAGAAGGACATGGACCTGCTGGAGGGAGTCCAGAGGGGAGGGCCACAAAGATGATCAGAGGGCTGGAGCACCTCTCCTATGAAGACAGGCTGAGACAGTTGGGCTTGTTCAGCCTGGAGAAGAGAAGGCTCTGGGGAGACCTTCTAGCAGCCTTCCAGTACCTAAAGGGGCCCTACAAGAAAGCTGGAGAGGGACTTTAGACAAGGGCCTGTAGTGACAGGCCAAGGGGGAATAGCTTTCAATTGAAAGAGGGTAGATTTAGATGAGCTATAAGGAAGAAATTCTTCCCCCTGAGGGTGGTGAGGCACTGGAACAGGTTGCCCAGAGCAGTTGTGGATGCCCCTCCCTGGAAGTGTTCAAGGCCAGGTTGGACGGGGCTTTGAGCAACCTGGTGTAGTGGAAGGTGTCCCTGCCCATGGCAGGGGGGTTGGGACTAGATGATCTTGAAGGTCCCTTCCAACCCAAACCATTCTAGAGTTCTATATGATTTAGTTTTATGTAGTCCTGCGAGGAACAGGAAGTTGGACTCGATGATCCTTATGGGTCCCTTCCAACTTGAGATATTCTATGATTCTATAATAATTCATAAGCAATTCACAGAATAGTTGAAGCAAACTAATTGCAGACTATGGGTACTTCGTAAAATATTGAAATACACGATCAGGTATTTGTGGCATGTTATTGAAAAAAAACTCTTCAGTGAGTGTGACTGGAACTTCTGAATTCCAGAAAAATAAAGTCAGAAAAATACGAAATTTTAAACAGAGGATTTATGGTGTACAAATTTTATTTAAATAAATTTTTGCAATGCTTTGCAGACCTTGAATATTTTGTCAAAGAGCTGGTTTGATCCTGCAAAAACATTGTATCTGCCTTACCTGTTTGTGAAAAATACTTGAAAATTTCCGTATTTATTTTTAATCTAATAGCAGAAAATGTAAAACAAGGATATAAGAGATTGACTTTTATTCTTTAGGTGTGTATTCAGACCAATAAAATGTGTTAAGTTCATACTGTTTATCTGTTTTGTTATAGATTGTATCTCTGGTTTTGGGTAATGTTTTCTGGTTGGTTTTTTTTGTTGTTGTTTTTCATATGAATTTGTCACACACAGCATTTCAGTCTCTGTTATCCTACTCCACAGCCAGAAACCTACTGAACTACTTTATTTTCATATGTTGGCATTTCCCACTGGTGTTTTCTCAGTGGAAAAGTATTGGATAAAGCTGGTATGGTTTGTCAGCCAGCTCAGGAGCGTGGCTGGGCAATGCCTCGGAGGGCGTACCTTTCACTGGATGTACTTGGATTCGATCCTTTGATGACAGCAGAGTTGTGTAAAGTCTTGAATTTATTTTCGCTGTGACTTTAAGGAAGTCAGATAGCTTCACTTTCCAGGAGAAAGTATTAAAACACCTCTGTTTTTCCTTTGCTATTGCACTGATGCCTGCAGATGCTGGTGAGACACTTCCCGTCTGCAGCCACATGTCCTGGCTGGGTCAGTGACTGGCAGAGCTCTGACAGGCGGCCCGTTCATACAGGATTGGTGCTATACATTTCTGGTGGCAGGATACAGCCAGGAGCAAAACTAGGGATGACTTTCAATTCAGTTGAAGTGTTTCTGTGTGAGCTAAATGCAGTTTTGTAGAATTCATGGCTCTTTTATATAGCTGTGATTTTCTCCCTGCAGGTGAAATGCAGAAGGGGAGACTCTCCTAGCAGGCATCAGGGGATCTGGGAAGCTTGGTACTAGACCACTTACAGGTTACAACAAGTAAACTACCTATCCTGCCCAGGAAGAAGGATGGTGAAAGCAGGGGTACACAAACACAGTCTTTGATACAGGTATTCTCCTTTCCTAGGGAAACATACTCTCTGCAGTTACTAATTCTAGCTGCTGCCATTGTGTTTAATACAAGCAAAACCTCAGGTTTCAATCTCTGTCACTTAAGTAGATAAGCTTCAGCCGAACGGTTTCCCACTGCACATCGCCGTGAGACAGGGCAGGATCCAGCCTTCAGGGGGGGAAGTGGGAGTTCCTTTTCCAGGTTGAGAAATTATTTATCTTTGCTTCATATATTGTAGACACAATAAAAACAAGCCCTTATTTCTTTAGGAAAGACAACATGCATTATTAAATAGAGCCTCTATTCATATGTTATACTCTTTTATTTATTAATTTCACTTTTGCAAAATCCTATTCGCATACATCCTTTGGGCATTTTTTTGTTTCAGTGAGGTGAGTAAAATATAACTCTTTTCTCATCATCCTTATCCATTATGGTAAAAGGCCAGCGAGTACATTTTGCTTCTCTGCTCATAAACTTAAAAGAAACATTTGCTCGACTGATTTTATTATTTCCTCAGACTTATTCTAACTCCATTCTAAGTATGGATAAGTAATAAGATAATTGTATCAAAGTTCAAGTAATCAAATGTGTAAGTACAATCTGAAATGCACATGCTCAATCTCAGTAATGTTTGCCATTAGAACTAACATTCTCCTTAACCCTGCTGCTCCCCTTCCTCTGCCCTCAGCCCAGATCTTACTATCTTTTTGTCTATCACAGCCCAGATCGTATTTTATTTTTGTCTATCTCTTAATACTTACTCAAAATCCATTTCAGGAAAGGGGCCTTGTAGATTACCCAGGAGATTAACAAATAAAAGTTGTGGGAAGAACATTCTCCCCACACACCTCGTGAGGACGCAGACTTGCACGCAGCTGCTATTTTCGGTCTGGATACAGGAACATCGTTATCCCAAACTTAGAAGGGTGTTTGGCTTGAGCTCTCCCTGCAGGAAACATGCTGCCTTTCCATGTTTAGCATTGAATCTCTGAACTTTCATGCTTCAAGATTCCTGTTGGACTGAGCAGGCTTTTGAGCCAGTGGAGGCTGATTCTGACCTTGCGTGCAGTTCCTTGGCACAGGCTATGTTTAGTGCCACTTTCAGATGGCTTCTTTGCACAGAAGAACAAATGCCCCAAGCTCCCCAGGTGTTCCACTTTCCCATGCATGCTCTCCTCTATGCTCCACACAAGAGAAAATGCTGTTATATAGTTTAACCCTCTAGGAAAGGGTAAAACAAGCCTTTTGATAACCCTTTCCAGACCAGCTCAAGGGACCTACAAATAAGCAAAACCCAGCAAAGCCTTTTTCTCCTTGATTTCTCACTGCTTCCAGAACCCTTTGGGATTTTGTTAAAAATCCAAGACTCGTCTGCAGCCCTTTTCCTCCTTCTTCTGGTGCAGTTACATTGTCTTCTTCAGAAAGACATGTTGAATAAGAGTATAATCATCTAATGGAGGCCCTCAGCATTTCTTCAGATCCTGCTTTCTCCTCCTTCTGCCAATCCTTCCCATTCAGTACCTCAGTGCCACCACATGGCATTTCTGCAATAGCAGCTCCAGTAGCGTGGTAGGCTTCTTATTGTGCAAATTATCACAGATGAGAAAAGTTTCCTGAAACCTCAGCCCCTTATTTGAGATGGTTATAACTGATCAGGTTATATGTGCAAAACATTGCCTCCAATGTATAACAGCTGTGAAAAAACATTGCTTGTCTCCCATATATGGGGCAGTTCAGCAGTACAGTCATAGAATCATAGAATCATAGAATCCCAAGTTGGAAGGAAACTCAAGGATCATCTGGTTCAACCTGTCTTGGCAAAAGCATGGTCTAGACAAGATGGCCCAGCAACCTGTCCAGCCAAATTTTAAAAGTGTCCAATGTTGGTGAATCCACCACTTCTCTGGGGACATTATTACAATGGCTGGTTGTTCTCATTGTGAAAAATTTTCCTCTTGTGCCCAATTGGAACGTCCCTAGGAGTAACTTGTACCCATTACCCCTCATCTTTTCCATGTGACTACTTGTAAAAAGGGAGTCTCCATCTTCTTTGTAGCCACCCTTTAAATACTGGAACATGATGATAAGGTCTGCCCTAAGCCTTCTTTTCTCAAGGCTGAACAAACCCAGTTCTCTCAGCCTTTCCTGGCAAGCTTCCCAGTCCTTTGGTCATCTTTGTGGCTCTTCTCTGGACCCTCTCCAGCCTGTACACACCTTTTTTGCATAGCGGGGACATAAACTGACCACAGTATTCCAGGTGTGGCCTGCCAAGCGCCGAGTAGAGTGGGATAATGACTTCTTTATCTCTGCTGGTGATGCCCTTGTTGACGCAACCCAGCATCCTGTTGGCTTTCTTTGCCGCAACAGCGCACTGTCCACTCATACCGAGCTTGTTGTCCAGTCAATGCAGGGACTCTCTAGAGCATGAAAAGTCAAAGGGATCTGACAAATACCTTCTGCTAAATATTGATGGGGCAGTTAAGATGTTACCACCCCTGGTTCTGGATAGCTCTGTAGAATTCAAGGTGGGGCAAGGCAGAGAAAGAAGAAAACTGGCCTTGTATTGTACAGTTAATAGAACCGCAATTTTAGCTTATTGATGAAATTGCTTCTAACTCCACTAGAGTAGACCCTATGTAAATAAGCAGGCTAAGATGCACTTCTGATGAAAGTAGGAAAGAAAATACCTTATTTTTTCTTTCCTCCCCTACTCAATACAAAAGAGAACTGGTTACTATCATCTTGGAGAACAGCATGTAGCCTATGACATTGAAGATGAGAAACAAATGAAAGAGAGAACAAAATTTAGAGCTGCTTGTTGTGGTGCTCAGTGCACTGCTTCTCTTTATCCATGGTATGGGAAGGATGTGTGTATGTATGGGCATGAGCATGTGATTAAATTAAACTTCTAAATATAGAGTCCACATTTTCAGTCTGAAAATGGTTATGCATTGTGTGTGTGGATATATATATCTATCTAAGCTATATAGCTGTGCTTTTATCTTTGTTAAAGATCACTTATTATCAAAGACTTAACTGCAATGGAGTGACACTGTTCTGACAGCTCTTGGCACATGATGTTAGCTATGAGGGGGTAAAAAATGACACAAGTCTTGAAAATAGCTTGAAAAGATAACCTCGCACCATTAATCTGGGACTTTATGGCTTGTGTTGTGCGGAGGCTGGCTGGCAAAGCCAACCTGTAACCTTGGCTGAGGAAGGAGGGGTGTGCGTGGAAAAAGTGCAGAGCTGGGAGACTCGAGGGAAGCAGAGCAGGAAACACGGGGTATGTGACTACCAGGCAATCAGGTAAAGAGATGGTGATGATGAGGTGGAGAAAAGGGCCCAGTCCTGGTGCCCTGAAATAAGTAGCACTTTTGCCAACGACAGCCTGAGAGTGTATTGAGTGAGGTCTTGTCAAGGGAAAGGAAAGGAAAAAACCCCAAAAGATAAAAAACAAAAACAAGGAGGTGAAGGAAACAAAAGGAAAAGGCAGAGGAAGAATTCATATAGCAAAATTAACGCATGAAGTGTTTAAGAGAAAGATAAACAGAAGGGAGTGGGAGGAAGAGAAAAAGAAGGCAAAATTCAAAGTTTACAAGTAACAGAACTATCTAGGTTTTTGTTAATTATCCCTGCTTTGTGAACAGCCAACATATTGTGAATACACTTAAGTATCTAGCAGAGCAGAACTTGTGCAACTGAATGCATTGAAGTATAACTGATGGGAAAGAAGGAAAGAAAAATTCTCTTTTATGTTTATCTGTAAGGCTTGCATACATGAGGAAATCCTCTTCTAGAAGAATAATATAGACAGAGGATACGGAGGCAAAGTAGCCAAATGACCTATTCAAGGTCACCTGGCAGGCAACAGGCAAAGCTAAAAAGCTCGGAGTTACGTTGCACAGTGAGCAAACTCACAAAGCTGACAGAGGGCTAGCATGCTTTAATCCAGTTTTGTGTTTTCTTCCTCTTCAAATGAATTCCAAACATCAGGACGTTGCTTTTGCTCCCTTCAGAAACTGGCTTAATTTAAGAATGAAAGGGATGTTCCAGTGCTGTCTGAAGCCTCATAACGCTGCCTAGGATGGCCCTTCTCAGTGTATTCCTCCTATCCAAAGTACAATCCTAATAATTAAGGAAAATCCCTCTGTGCTCTGAAGCATGGCTAGAGGTATACTAAGCTATACTATAGTTTATACTGTAGCTTCAATAGCTTCTGCAATTCAAGAACAGAAAGTGATACAACAGAGTAATTCCTCCCTATGGAGTTTTCTGGCAATGTCTGCTTTCTATGGTTATACTGGTTAATATTTCTAAAGATAACAAGTAATGTGACCATCAGGCACTGGAAGCCAAATTTCAATCTAATACAAACCCACTAATCAGAACTCAAAGTAGAATTCAGCTTAGAATTTATTAACTTGGGAGAGGATATCTTGCAAAGAAGGGCCAGATGAACAGCTTTGTGTAAGTACTTCTCACTAGAGCAAACTGTATATCTGCTTTAAACAGTATTTTTGTTAAAGCATTAGGAATTTATATTAAATAAGCCCCTTGACAGAGTGTGCTTCCAAGTGCCATTTTGTTGAGCCTTTTACTGAAACCACAAGGGTTTTGATTATTAGGTCTTTGATCTCCTAGGACAGTTCTCATAGTGCAGTTTTAGCTTTGTGTCTTCTAAGGAAGGAGACCTTTGAATCTCTCTCTCCTACGTTCCAGGAACACTTTGCTGAGTCAACATACCATTCCAGTGGAAAACCCTGTTGATTTATGAAACCAAATCAATGATTTATTATATACACAAAATCTTTTTCCATTGAAGTCAATTGACACAAATCAAAGAAAGCCTCTGAAAAAAAATTATCGTTAGCAACAACAATAGTAGAGTAAAAGTGGACTGATTACTCACTCCCCATCACTTACATTGTTAAACTAAAGAAACATTTATTTTATGCATTTACATATGTATTTTCGTAACCTGTTGCTGTTGCACAAAATTCCGTCAGATATTGTTTCTAAGTGATTTTTCTTTCTTTTATTGCAAGACATGGCAGAGTATAGATTATAAAAAAAAAAAAGTGAAGACGTTATCATGTAATACACAGTATTGTAGTGGGAAGAGTGTAACATCAAAGGTTTGCATACAAGTCTCATAAGTAGAAGCATTCTGAGTGATGGGTCTATAATATCAATACTAGTCATTCCAATAATGAAACTATTGGTACATTGTTGTGCTTATTTAAGAATCAGGTTCTTAGGTAACACGTATATACAGTTCTAATGAGGATATCAGTGTTAATGTTGTAAGTAAGGTGTAGTATATAATATCAAAAAAGATAGTAGAAATAGAATGCTATTGGTGATAATGTTGTTATATTCCAGGTATCAATAGTAGAAGTGTCGAAGCATTATGAGGAGGATTGAGCTCAGTGGGGGATGTTTTTTCAGGAATGTAGAAATTGGCAGATACAAAGTAATGTCATGGGGCATCTGGAAATTTTGCAGGGTTCTGAGGAGCCATTGCAAAACACTGTGAGGGTATCGGGTACAGAAGTAATTTTAGACAAACATTGTTCGTCAAGAAGACAATTTTTGAGTTGTTCCCCAGTGGCCAGGTTAATTTCATAACTGATGGTTCAAATGCTATCAGCTCAGGACTGTAAATGGTAGCTCCTGAAAACAAATCTCTTGGCAAAGTATTCCTGTCTCCCTTCCAAACAAGCTGAAATCGATCCCAAATATAACCACTTTAAGACTGAAATATACAATCCACTTGACTTGACCTTTCATACTAATAATGAAATGGAGTCATGAGAAGAAAATTCAGTGTCTCCATCTCCTCCAGCCTAAGAGGACCTAATAGATATTCAAGCACGAAGTAAGTTTTGAACACGTTGGTTAAAGCACACACATGGTTTCAGAAAGAAATGGAGTTTCCCTTTTTCACATGATAAATTCTAGTTCTATGTTTACAACCACTGGCTTTGAGATTGTTTTATTTTTCGAGTAGAAGACTTTTTGAGTCAATGGGTCTAATTTTGGAATTATATTCCTGTTGATAAAAGAAGCAAAGCTTCTACAGGGCTACTTCTGGTGCAGACAGTTACATGTAAATGACAAAATAGTTTTGTCCATTTAATGTGCTTGCATGTGAAGTCTCGACCAATTTCCTAACCAAGGCAATGATTAAGACCAAACCACCACCGACAGGTGGCTGAAAACTGTATTTCTCTTCTTCAGACGTGAGAGGCAATCCTGTCTGTGTGCAACACCCTCTGCCAGATGCCAAGGTGAGGTGCATGACCCTGAGCAGTTCCCGTACTATTCTGAGAATTAGATTCTGGTGCCCTTCTTCATGCTGGAATGTGATTTACCCTACCAGTATTTTCCTCCCAACTAGCGATACCATTTCTATCAGTAAGTCATTAGTACTGACTTCAATACAGGTGCCAGAGCTCCCTTTAAAACACGTGAACTGGGCTGCATATGGATTCCTAGCTCTTCTATTAGAACTCAACCTTAGGAGTTTTGCGTTAAGACTCCCAGTGTGCAAAGGTGTGTGTTGATGGCCTCTTTCGTCAGGGTTATTAATTGCAAACTTGTGATTAGTTTTTCAAAAGCTTTGAACATCAGCCTTCTTTGGTATTCTGGGTGCTGCATTCCTAAAGCAGTATTACAGCACCAGGAACTATTAATTCATCATGACATGTCATTATATTGAGACTTCAGCAATGATAGATTCCAAGACTCAGTTGAAGTATGGCCATTATAGATTCGGTTATGCTTTTGGTCTCATGGGGCTTCACTGGAATTATTTTGGATTTATGTAACTATAACTGAAACCAGAATTTGTCCCCATGGCAATTAAACATTTCAGAGTTTGGCTTGCTGATGATTAGTAAACTAACACTTTTGAAAAATAGCTTACACCAATGTATATTAATTGTATTTTCGAGTTCAATTACAGGATCAGTTTTAGCCTGTGGGGAAATATCTACTATATAACACTATTTTCACAATGCTTTCTACATGAAGGTGATTTTTAGTTTGTTTTTCAAAACAACTTTGAAAATGAAAGATGAGACAATTTGACAGGCTTGAGCTACCATAAAGAGCTAAAATGAAAGGTGTGAACATACAAACAACAAAAAAAAAAGTGGGTGGGCAGTAGATGTGTTCCTTAATCTAGCAACATTTAAATTAGAGCAGTCAAATTCTAAGCAACTTCTTAATGGAAATGTCAGTGTAGCTGTAATCATGGCAGCAGGACCAGGCACCAGTTCAAGAAATAATCCAATAAAAAAGAAAAGCAAGACAGAAGAAGAAAGTAAAATAGTAATATACAATGTGAGACAAGATTTCCTTTACAATCTAACTGCACGTCAACTCTATTAAAGCCACTCCTCTGATAAATCAAATGAGCACATACACCTTAACTACTTACAGGTTAAGGATGCTTTATTTCTATTAATTAGTAGGTTATCTAAAATCATAGAAGCATAAGACTGGAAGGGGTCTGGAATATTAAAAAAACCTTTCTATAATTGCAGCAGTCATGTAATAAATGCCTATTGCATTCACGGAAAACGTGCTTCACACCCCATCACCAAACCGCTTCAAAGACCTAGACTGAAAGAGCAGGGTGAAGCTAAAGTACATTCAGAAAGGCTTTAAGAAAGACTAAGCTCTTTCCCAGTGCTCTGTGTCTTTGCAATAACAGGAATTTTTTAAATGCAACTCCCCAGAGGAAAACTTCTATGGGCTCAACTGCCCTGACTTAGGGGAGTGAAAAAACCCCTCCTGACTGTAAATCTGGCGCTGGGGTTTTCATCCATCGTAATGGATTTTTTGCTGAGTTAATGAAATGCTGATTGCCAGCCAGTTAAATGGATGCATCTTACTAACGCAAGATCAATTGGGATTCCTTATTATAACAAAGGTAGCATTCATTTTTCTTAATTAATCAGCCACATCATCAGCACATCTTGGCTGTAGTCAACTAGTGATTACAAATTGACTCTGGGGTAGCTGGTCTCTCCCTTGCAAAAGGAACATTTTAAATCATGTTCTCATTTTCCTCTGCAGTAGCTGAAATTATGCACATGCACTCATAAGCAGAGAGTAGACTTTATTTTTTTTGCAATTTAGCCAAGATCTGGAGCCTCTCCAACAGCAATTAAATCATTCCATCTTCTTTAGACTTCGAGAGAGTGGGGCAAGTTTATCTTGTTGTGAAGGGAAATGTTTCTGTATAATTATTGGTGAACAGGAGGATCAGACTCAAGTTACATATACTGGTGATTTATTTGATTTATTCCAGTCCGTGTGTTGTGCCTGTAACAATGGTAGCCAAGTAGTTCTCACTGGTATTGAAACTTCTCTAATTTCTCTTTCTTCCTCTCTTCCTCCTCCCCTCCCCTTTTCTGTTCCTTAGCAGCAGATGGAAGAGAACAGCTTGTTTAGATTCTAGCCCACTTACCTTTTGTATACAGATTGATCATGCTTTTTCTATTCCTTAGCAGCAGGTGGGAGAAAAAGTTTACATCCTTCTTACTAAACTTTCGGGTCTTTAAGTGTGTGAGGGCCAAACTTAATGGCCATTCACATCCTCTGGATTCCTTCTGTGGACTTGGAGGGATCAGAAACCACGCAGAAACAATTTGTAGGAAGGCTGTGTGCAAGTTTGGATCATTGTACAGTGCATGGAGGGAATAAAGGGCTTTAATTCACCTGCATGATAAGCAGGAGCCCCCTATGGCAGAGGAATCTGAAAAACTGAGGACAAAAGGGGTAGCTGATGCAATGCTGCTTGTCAGACAAGTTATAAACTTGTGTCTCCCACCTAACAGGAGAGCATGAATATATGTGGCTACAGGCCAGGGTGCGAGGGGTTCACTCCATCTTTCCTCCGATGTGCTGGACGTCCGTCAGTTCAGGAGCTTCCAAAATGAAAGAAACCTTTCAGTGGCCAAAGTGGATGTCAGCATGATGTTGCCAAGTGTCTCAACAATAATGTTGTCAAGAGGAAGGCAGGCACAGTGGCCTTACAATACCCAATATATTCTGAACAACTTAAACCAAACTGGGCTGTCTTTCCCATAAGTACTTAAAGTGGCCATGAATTTATATCTTAAGATCACGTTATCTTTACTATAGTTACCATTTTCTTTAACTTTTAACTTAATTTTCTTTTTTTTTTTTTACTATTTAAGTTGGAAGTCGGCTTTAGGGAGAGTTGCTAAAGCTCTTCAACTAAAGTTGCTAAAGAGTTGCTAAAGCTCTTCAAGACTCGGGTGGTTTTCACGTGTTATAAAGCCAAACCAATAGATTAAGTCAAGAGTGAATCTCACTCCAGTTAAAATAGATTAGTATTTTTCAGTCTTTCATTTCATTGCGCTTTGAAGAAAAAGGTACCTTTTGTGTGTTTGTATTTCATGACAATTCATAACAGATAGGGAGATCACAGCTTAACTTCCATTGCTTGAAAATAGCATCAGTAAGGTTGTTTAACTTAATCTCTGCTCCCTACTATGGGAAAAATCTCTGAATACTGAATCTGCTTTCTGATAGTTTTTCCTTCTCTGTTATATCCCGTTGCTATTGGAGTTCAATTATATCCTCCCAGGTTACTTTTCATAGCGCTCCTGACCAATTTAAGAAGCCTGCTGCCAATGTGCAGACTTCCGAGCCTGTAACATCATAAAGATAAGCACTGATGTTGCCAAGAGAAAGTGTCCCTGTCTCTCGCTTAGGCTTTTTTGTAAAGTAGGCAAAGTGAGATAACAATATTATGCTAAATGTGATTAATACGATAATCACATTTGTCATCTCAGAAGCATTCTATCAGCTCTTCTTCTTTCAGACAAGGGACCTCTCTTCTTGTTTTCTTCCATGATTTATCTTTTCAAAAGGAAAAATGTAAATAAATTTTGCAGGGGAAGGATGTTCTTATTTAGTTTAAATCTGTTATAAAGGAATATTCTACTATGTAAACGTCAAAGGACAGAGCCTGTCGTGCAGGGTGCACCATCATGTTTTGTGTCAAGTTTGTCCATATAATCAGTGTGAGACTGACCAAAAAACGTCTCCGTGTTAACACGATTAAGCTTGATTATAGATAAGTTCACAGGAAATATCATATTTCTTGGTGCTCAGACTCTGGTCAGTCAACCCTGTATTTATGGGGCCCTTCTCCAGCCTGATTTCAAGGGTCTGTTTATGGCCCAGATCCAGCAAAGCACTTAGGCACATGCTTATGGTTTAATGGGCATCTAATGTCGTGCTGGCTTAAAAAAGTATTGGAGCTATACAATGTTATCATGTTTGGACAGCAGTCTTTATTAATGCCGGTAGAGATTTCTGCATCAGTCAGTGGTAAATGTTAACCATTGCCACCACATAGACTCTAACAGACATCTATCCCTCGTGTTTGAAAGGATATGTTTGGGGGATATAATTTCTATAAGCTGCAGCATGTGATGGGTTTAGGATAGTAACTCCTCTGTCATGGATCGCATTAAGGAACTTCTTATTTGGGTATGTTTTTTGCTTTCTTATACTCAGACCTAATCTCCTAATAATTCACTTAAGTATTTATGGGAATGGCTCGTTCTGTGTGTGTGTTCAAATACCTGTTACAGCTCAGGGGGAACTTCATGAAAAGAAAACCCTCAGACAAAATCAGATCTTAAAATACTAGAGTCTGAAGCAAAGAAGCAACAGTTTGCAGTATGTCTGTACTTACCGTACCGCTGTGGGGAGCAGAAAACCTGTGTAAGAGGCAGCAGTGAGAGCTGACTGCTGTTGAGAGCATCTGAGGTAGATCAAACCAAGGCCAACCAGGTGCTCTTCAAACAGCTTCTCAGAACCAGTGTTGTGCAAGGACACAGTCGTATTTGTACTTCAGAGCCATGAACTTCAGAAAAGCTTTTTATAAAACAAAGGCATACTAGGTTTTTGCCTACAAACTTTTAGGCACTTCACTTTTGAAGAAAGCTCTAACCATAGCAACTCTAGTAGTAGAAAAAGAGCGACAGTGTTCTGGCATTCACTTACAGTAAAGATTTAGGCTCTTCTGCTGATAGCGGAAAGTCCTCTGACCTTCCCAGTAAAAGGTTAAATGCTGAAAGGTACTGAGCGCCCATAATTTTCAGTACAATCAACCTCTGAATGTTACGTACCTTCAAGGAATTGGCAGAAAGATTTTCTACAGTAGAAGGTATTGGAGGGACTGGCTTTTGACATCCCAATCAGGAGAAGTAGGCGTTTTGAGGTAAAAGACCAACTGATGAAAAAAAAAAAGCTTTTGATGGTTTCAATCTTTAATGTTACCACTGACTAGAGACCAGTATGTCCCTGATTTGCCCTGTGATGGGAAAAAGAAGTGTCTTGTGTCCTGTGAGAAACCTGACCAGCAAATGAATTAGTGGGAACAGACTCTGAGAAGAGTTGTCCCCAATTCCTCTTGGCTGGGAGGATCGTGTCTGTGCCAAGTAGCCTGGGCATTGTGGAAACAGAAAGACTGAGAAAAAAAATATACAAAGCATGGGCAATGCCAACACGATGTGAGACTGAAACAAGACTAGGTCCCATTGACCTGGCTGCATGTGATATTCTGACCCCTCAACAATGAGGCAAAGGTGCTGTAAATCTCATCAGAGGAGAAGAAAAGATATTCAGGTAGACAAGTAAAAATGCAATAGTGGCCTAATATAGTAGTACTACGATTTTGTCCCTCAAGGTGCATAAGAAAGTATATCTTGAATTTGTAAAGGGTTTTGAGTCCTGATGGCTTTGAGTTTTCTGCAAGGTGGAAGGGAAAGAAGTGATAGGAGTGTGGGGAGAATGGCCATTCAGTTTTAATTTGGGCAAAACCATTTTGTAAAGGCTTTAAAAACAGTTTAAATACAGTTGACTTGAAAAAAAATGTTAAATATATGTGGTCTTTCAAAGTTCCAAGGAAGGAGATCATATACAAAGGCAAAGCCTGAAGAGCAGGAGTTCAAAGACAATACTTAGAAGGAATTTTCCTTTCTTTTATGTCCTGCTTTATAAAGGGATATAAAAATTGCTATTTGATCAACTGGTTTCACTGTACCACTGAATTATTTTCCAGCTTGTAGTCCTCAATTAAAAACAAGTTAGAAAAGTTTAAAGCTTCTAAGTTTCTGCAAAAAACCCCAACATTAGTATATAATTCTCTTAATTGCATTATATTTTTTGTGGGTTTACTGAACTACCCGATATGGTTTCAGCAAAGAATTATATTCCTTTTTGAAACAGGATATAATTCTTGAGCTGAAATCTATGGATTGGCTCAGAAAACGGAGCTCATTAAGATTTTCTTGTTAGAGAAAATACTGTAAAGGAAAATGCAAATGTATTCATGTTTATGTTATGAAGAAAAAGCAAGGAAAGCTTTTGGTAGCAGCCAAAGACGTTTATAAATAAGATGAAATTGATTGGCCAAATACAAGAGAATTTCATATGAAAGCTAGTTGGTGATGTTTTGTGATTTCTAAGAGGTGCTAAACTTTATCCTTCTCATGCAAATGTGCCTCTTTGACATCAGTCATCTCTCAAATACCAATTTTACTTGGGAGGACTGGGTTAATGAATTTCTCCAGTGCTAAAGACTGATGTTAAATAAGTTGCTGCGTGTTAGAAATTCCCTGCTGAAGGCACTTGGAGGGCAGTGCTTCAGCGGTCACGCTGCCTTGACTCCTAGAGAAGAGCCAGCTGCGGACTAAGAGACGATGTGTGTGAACAGAAGTTATTTGCCATAACTACTAGTGACCTTTGGTGATCCTGGTTGCTTTGTCCATGCTTTCCAAAGATGATACAGAACATAAGGTGCAAAGATGTGGCCTTTTGAATGTCTGCTTCTTACGGACTCTTAATTAACGGAAAGAACATCAGTGAGTGCAACACGTCCCCTAGAAAGTGTATATTCTAGTAATAAGTAAATCACCAGAACAAAGATGAATAGCAATGAAAAGGTTTCTTTGAGTATTATAAGTTTTCCCTAAGTAAATCTGATATGGGAAGTGCACTGCCACTTGATTTTTCTTATCACAATATTTCCTACCCTAGCCTGTAACAGGGAGCCTCTGCAACGGCTGTGAACATGAAATAGTGGCACCAGTGAGTTATATGGCAAAATATGCAGTATTTCGTTCCAGAGACTGCTTGTATCTGAAGAAAAGCTTTATGTAGTATGAGAGACCTTTTAAAATAACTACATACTAAAAATCAGTTGATGTTAATGAAATCTCACTAGGTCAGTTTGGTTGGTTTGCAACTGGAAAATCTGAAACTTTGCACATGTGCTCTTTTTTTCCTGCTTGGCCTTCTTTATTAGATGCTGGATAATGTAAAACCATCTGGAATCTTTAGACTATCCATTGCTACAGTGGCTTGATCTTTTGTGTTTGTTTTGCACATTTTGTATCTTTTTATTTATTTCATCATTTGTAATAGCCCTTTGGAAGAACTTCTGTGTCGCTATTTGGTAATTAGCCATCGCTGTGGTCGTTTGTATTTATATAAGAAAAAAATTAAAAAAGGGGGGTTCTAGGCAGAGCTGAAATCCTTCTGTCAGCCAGTGTCCCAAGAAGCAGGCCAGGCTGCCAAGTGCACATCTGTCATCAGTGAGAGCCAGCCCGCTCACAGCTGGTGGGCAGCACGTGTAAGAGGTTAGTCACCCTGGCGAAGGGCTACCCGGGAGCAAAAGAAGGGGACTAGATAGGGGGGTCAGAGGCTGGAGAAGCTCACCTGTGCATTGGGAAATCAGGAAGATGGGCACCTGCAGAGCAGCAGGAATATCCTGTGAAATGTTTTTGAGATCATCAAATGAGGTTTTTCTGGCTGGAAAATTTGGGACCTGAGGAGGATCTTTGAGTTGATGTGTGTGTGTGTGTGTGTGTAGGAGCACTAGAATTTTATATGCCTTCCTGAGAAATTCTGCGGCCGGGAAAAATGGATAGGTTAGATGATAGTGCTTGATTAAAACAAGGGATTGATGTCTCTGAGGAGCAGCCAGCCTTCAGTTGCTAAGTCAAAGATGAGATCACACTGAACTAAACCTCCCTCAGTTTAATGAGGTCTGTAGTATGTGAGATGACCTCTGAGACTTCTCAGGGCTTCCACTTGTCTGTTGCAGTTTGAAGCTGGTCAGGTTATCTGGACCTCTCAGGAATCCAACATCATTAGTAACCATTTCCTCTTTCCTTAAAGACGGTCACCAGATTAACACAGTAGACCCTTCCTCAGCATAGACACAGTGGAAGCTGGATTTTAACTGAGAGCTTTCAGCTGGTCTTCCTGAGTGCAGGATGTGTCCACATCTCTACCTCATGAAATCCGTCTCCATTTGTTAGGGAAATGAAGCCCTGTGGGATGCCCCACAGTTCTTGGGAAGGGCTACAACCTGTCTGACATGTGGGACCCCAAACTGCTCATCGTCTCTCGTTGAATACATAATGTCGTTAGTTTGTCACAATTGACCTAGGCACTTTGCAGCCTAGAGTGTAACAGAAATTGCTGGGTGCTTCAGCTGCATTAGCACCAAAAGCTGCCAACAGGACCCGAACTGCATCTTTGTGCATCTTCATGCTTTTGAAAGTGCAGTGGACTTAATATTGCTTTGGAAGGTTTTTCTCTGGCTTACTATGTCTCTAAATTGCAGTCAAAGCTGCAGTGTCCTCTAAGTAGACCTGAGACCATCTTAAAATATTGTACTTAGATACTGGAAGAATAGTAACTCTTCGCAACATGCCTTAAAGCTGTATAAATTCATCAGTAGTCATCACGTGATGAAGGAATATGCTTACACTTATAATGAAGTACCTAAGCTAGGGTGCTCATTTTGCTAAAGTCTGTGATTGAGGCTGTTGAAGGGCTGATGAGAATCAAATATGGAATTGCTCTTTGAATGCAAGTGTGGAGCATTTCCATAAAAATATGTTCAAAAAGTTGAGTGCTGGTTGCTGCACTAGATCCCTCAACTGGAGTGGGCTAATTAATGCCCTTTTCTCTGCATTTTACAGAGCTCTTGAAAGTCGAGGTATTTTTTTCCTGGGTTCTTTGACTGAGCCATGTCTCCAGCTATGTCACATGCTTGAGTCTTTGCTCTGTCTGCTCATGCATCCAAGCTATAGGGTCTGACGTTAAGAAGTGGGAAAGCATACATTTTTTCTCCAGGCGTCCTTTACCTGTTCTCCAGAAGAGCTGCTGTGGCTGTGTCCTTTCTCTCTAAGTTCCTTTCCTTGACAAAGATATTTATAGAGGTCACTAGCTAAGCCATTGCCACCTATACTGTTTGCTTATCATTGCCTGGCCTGCCTTTCCATTTAACTCCGTGACCTTGTGTTTATTCTGCTAAAGTGTGACACTTACCTTTTTTGCACATACTTTTGTTGATTTGTAATACCTTTGGAGGTATAACGAATTCCTTCCTTCCCTTTTCATAGCAGGCCAAAGGGATATTTTTAGACTTTGAGTGCTTTTATTCTTTTCTTACAACTTCTGGAATGAAAAAGGCAGTTTTTCACCCTAGCTCGTGTTGTCCTTGCTTGCTGGAAGGGTCCTTGAGATCAGAATTCAGCTTCTGACTTTGCTGCAGGTCCTTTTGATACCCTCCACTAGTAAACTTCTCTGTTGCTATAAAAGGGGGGCATTTAACTTCCTCTCTCCCCATTTATGCTGTTTTTTGCCTATTGAAATGACTGGCTGCTCTGGGCAGGGAGGCTTTCCTCCACTGTGTAAAGGACTTCATATAGAACGAGATGCCAGTAAATCAATACAAGTACCCTGATGAGCATAGCTGAGAACATGCTCCTGAAGTTTCTTTCACTTTATTACTGATGCACTCCTGCATTCCTTCCCTTTTTTTTTTTTAAACTTGTGAATTTTAATAATGCTTTCTGCTCAATAGATCCACTAAAGAAAACATTTTGACAAAGAATTATTTTACAAGAATAATTTTCTAAAGAGACAGGTCTGTACTACAGGATGAATTTCCACATTCATTTGAGGTGGTCCCAAGAGCTGCAGCAGACTATACGGGATTACCTTTTGAACCACAATGTTGTCGGGTCAGAGATGGTGCTTTCAATAAGCCATTGGGAGTCAATTAAAAATTTTATGTGTTCTGGCCTGTTTTAGCAGTGACAGCTCCTGAGTTCAGGTCAGGTCAGGTTTGCTTCAACCACACTGTGCTTTTTCTGTGCAAGATTCATGCGAGTCTTCACAGGCCATTGCATCGACCTTTGGTAGCAAAACCCTCACACAGTTTACAGACCTTTTTAAAAGTGAGAGAAATGAAGGTTGTCAGGACATTTTGACCTCTGCTGTGCTCATATTGTTCCTATTGCAAGGCTCTAGCCCTTTGCTTGGTCAAATCCTTTGTGACTTGGCAGCTATTTTGCCAGACATTATTTTTCCTGCTCTCAAACAAGACCTATTCTGGTGGAGATCTTGGTTCATGATATACAGAAGGCTTGAGAAGGGAGGGGTGCACTGCAAAACAAAGGAAGGAAGAATAATCTAAATCTAATCAGAGAAAAAAATGAATCCAATCTCCCTTCTTCCCTTTTTTCCTAGTACCCCATCACAAAAGGTAGAAATATCATAGAATCATAGAATCATAGAATTGTTCTGGTTGGAAGAGACCTCCGAGATCATCGGGTCCAACCAGTTCCTCTTACAAAGCCCTGATTCTTCCCACAGGCTCTATCTCCTGTCCAGCCCTTGATTTTCACGGAGGTTGTAAGTTACTTTGAGATCTTTGTCCCCCTCTCATTAAAATGTGGTTGACATAGTCAGCGCTGTGTATACACCGGGTGCAGAAGTAGTGTGTCGTAATGCGTCACGCTCTCATTTCAAGTGGTGCATGTAGACTTGTGCCAGAAGGAGGGCTGGCTTTTACAGCCAACTCTTTTTTTCTGACCAGAGGCTACTCTAGACAGGAGCAGAGCTGGCTTGAGAACAGAGGAAGCACAACAAGGAGGTGACACCACTTTTCCTTCCTCTTTCACTCCTGAGGACCAGAGTGAGGACCAGAATCAAGACTGGGGGAACCTCCAACACTACGAGCAAGCCAGAATTTCTCTGTGCTCAGACAGGAGGAGGGAGCCCAGAAACAGGCAAACCCCGCCCTGTTTCTGATGAAATCAGGATCATCGGAAAGGCATCCTCTGTTTATAACTTGGGAAACTATGATGTTTTTCTGAAGAAGGGAGTCAAAATGGGGAAAACATTTATTTCCCAATGAAAGCTTCCTAATGGGCGCTGAATTCAGAAAGCAAAACCTACTATAAATATAAACAAAAAGGCTGACCTCCGTGTTGTTTGGATGTACTCAATATCTGAAGACTTATCTCTTTTTTTTCTGAGTTGCTACATTTTCCCATGGTGTCCTGTCCTGGGTAATACCAAAGTGATGTTAGCTTGGCTGACTCCTAACCCAAAGAAACTGTGCTCATTTTAAGCATCTGATAACCAGCACAGTCCATTGGGGGTTTGGTACTGAAAAGTGCGGGGCACGTACAGCTCACATTGCAAGCAATAAGAAGAGCAGGTGCTCAGTCCCACTCAGGACGTAATGCACAGCAAGTGAGACACTTGGTGCAAGTTCAGGCGTATTTGGATATACGAGATTCCTCTCAAATCAGATTTCCATTTTCAAAACCTTGTTCTATCCTATTCTTTTTCCCAGTCCTACATCTCAGTAACTGCTTCACCTACTGTCTCTTGTCATAAACGTCATTCTTCATTCTGGAAGCGTTTTGGCTGAGGCTTGCAAAGGCATTCAGGCAAGTGCCTGGCTAGTTCAGATGCGTGAATACACTGGAAGGAAAAGCAGTTATCTACCTGCACTGAGCAAGATACCTGCGAGGGCTTGCAGATCGGGAAAAACCTTGTAGTCCTAGTCCTTCATAGAGTTTAAGTAACTCCAGTAAAAGTATACAATCAATTGCAATTAAACTTTGCAGGATCCAGCCATAAACTGTAACTTTTCAAGGGAGAACTTGTTCTTTTTCTATCTGCTTCCACAACGTCTTCTGCCAAACACCACCTAAAAACTGAATTAAGCCTGTAGGCTAGAAGTAGGCATTTTTTTTTCATTTTCTTTCAGTTTATGGTAAGTTTGCTCCAAAATTCAATGCCACTCATACCCAAACCATTTGTAGAGTCTTATCTGAGTTAATTTAATATTGTTAGGGGAAAAAAAAAAGAAGTGGGGGGGAGCTAGGTACTTAAAAGTATCAAAATCCTTCATGTTTCATATTGATACTTTTAAAACTAGATGTGAGTTTTCATACCGATAAGGCATTGTTGTATCAAAATTGACGTAAGTTTTAATTAAAAATTAAGGACCCGTAATGAAAAAATAAAATGAAAGATCTCATTTCAATTAACACAAAATTACTTGTTGGCCTGGGATGAAATGACTGGCATTTTAATTTCATTAAGAAAATATGTCAATTGAGTCATCTGTTAAAAATCCTCTTAATAAAAAACCTTACTCCAGTCATATGCTAGGCATTGCTATAATAAAGTAATGATCTTTTTATCGAGAGGAATGGTAATATATTATAATTACCAGTAATAAAAAGGTATAAATGTACAATATATAGAAAGGAATTTAATAGAATCATTGCTTGCCAAAATGAACTGACTTTTTCAGATTTTTCAAAAGAGAGAGATTTTAATTTTCCATCTACAGAATAGAAAAGATTGAGATGAGTTTAGGAGTATTTACTTTGACAGCTTTGCCTTCAATTCAGAATATTTCCAGAGGCAGAACTTCAGATACTGGAACTGAAGTTGCAATATGAAAATTGTGAATTATTTCAGAAATCATCCAGTAAGACATCTCTTAATACGGCAGGCTATTTTTGAAGATACTCTATATGAGTTTACATGGCCTGGAATCTCGGTTAGTCAATTTGCAACAGGTTCTGTATCACCAAGGTTGCTGCTTTCTCTGCTTACTCGTGGCAGCACAGTTCAGCACAGCAGGATGAAGCCTGGCAGCTTTAAAGGACGAACGGTTTAGGACTAGCCAAACTGTGCCTCTAAGACAGTCACTGTCTCAAGCCCATCTCAGAAGCAAGTCTATCAGTGGGGAGCAGTGATTCATGGTTTACATGCAGTACGAGTGAACCAACGTATTTTACAGAGGACAGTCTGTGTGATCCCATAAATCCTAGTGCTACCCGTAACCACTATTCATAGTTCTGGTTGGTTTTTTTTTCTCCAAGTACCCAAAGTTTTTCATCTTTTTGTTTGTATATAGGGGTGTCTGTGTGTAGGCATATGGAACGGCTGTGAATTGGTAGGGATTGATTGAAGTCCTCAGCAGCTTTCACGGTGATATTTTAATATTCAATGTTTCAGAGCAACTCCACTTCCAGTACTGCAAATCTGTTCGTTCACAGGATGTTTGCATGCAAACTGAATACGAGATCTCGGTCATTGTATTTCTCCAGTCTCAGTACTGCTTGCAATTCATCCTAGCTCATTTTCTTCTGCAGATGTTAAAAATTTGCTATTTATGCCTTTTTGACATGATTATATAAAATCAGGTACAGCAACAATTTTAGAATCATTCACTAGACACTTTGGACAGTTGAGGAATGGGGCAAACATTGAATTGAGCAAGGAACGGGCTGACGAGGGAAATCACAGTTACATGGAAGGATGGATGAAGTGTGAAAGACCGTATTTGATATTTTCACTGAAATTCTGGTATGTGTGCACTAACAAAATATTCTGGTGACAAAAATGGAGGTTTTATCAATAGGTAGAGAATTGAAATACAGTACAGAAAAAAATAGACAGCTGTGAGAACTGGAATACTGAAAAGAAAATCAGAATTCCAGGTTATACTCTGAGGAATTAATCCTACAAAGAAATCAGGTACTTGTAGTTTGCAATAATGGGCATGGAATAGACCTGCATGTATTTTCAGATGTTATTTCAAGAACAAATAAGTACAAAGCTCCCATGAATAAAAAGAGAAGTTTCTTTCAATCTTTGCAGTATAGTAGCAAAGTAATATTCCTTGATACTTTAAAGTGGAATCTGATGAATTTACATAAGGGATTGGATGACACAATTCCAGCTCTAGCAGGGCATGTTGCAGACATTGACACAAGAGTATTCTCAAAATATGAAGTTGTTTGTTAGATACCTCCACCTCACTTTTCTTCAGTCTTGGCTGTGGCTAACGGCGTTTGTATATGACAGTAATCCTGACCCACCTGGGAGACAGTAAAATCAGTTCATGTGAGTGAGAATTACAGAAGAGAAGGTGTTGTTTTCAGCTGCTTATATATTGGTGTATTTCAATCTGCGATTCCCAAGTAGTTTAAAGCTTTTAATGCTATGTGAGATGCAATCCTCTGGTCAAAAATAGAGATCTGCTGGCTTTGGCTTTTGTAGAACTGAGATAGTCAGTCAGCTGAGAAGGTTAAACTGTAACAACGGGACTGTGGATTTAGAACAAAATTATAATGTATATAGCAAACTGAGTTCATGAACTAAAGGTCACTATTTTAGGGACCCACCGTATAATTTCAGATCATTACTGACTCATATGCATTCCTTGGTATGGATTACTCATGTTTCTGTTAATGTAATTGGGGGTGGTTTGCAATTGAGACTGTTTGGCTGCTGTCAGCTAGGATAGAGGTGCTTATTAACGTTGCTTTAAGCGTGAGTGGGTGTGTGCACATGTTTCAGAAACATCTCAGTCTTGGAACTGAATTTGGAGCTATACATTTAAAGAATCTTGTATTTATTTGTTTCAGCTGGACTCTTTCCAATAATTTTCTTATATTCCTGTAAACATCCATCAAAATTATCTCAGACGGTTCTAAGCAATATATTGTAAAAAGCACTTCAATGTTCAAGACCAGCCCTCGAAATCGTTGTAGCATAGCATGTTATGTACTTGTATCCAAAGTGCTCGTATTAACTGGTGGGGACATAATCAGATCCTGAGTACATGGAAAAAAGTCCATCATGCTGCTAGTGAATAGTTCTAAGATACTTTCAAGATGATTGATTTCTTCCTTTGTTATTTCTAAAAAAGGGGGTTGCAAACCAAAAAACATCACAGCATGTAGCAGAAAGAGACTGTCAAAGAAAATTTGTCCATGTCTATAAAAATCATAGTAGCAAGGCTTTCAAATTGAATATTTATCAGGCATTACTTTCATTATAGGCTCTTTAACAAGTTGCCTTGGTGTGCTGAAAATGATTCTGGGGTGGGATATTCATAACTTCAGTGTGTGACCCAGCTTTCTTGTGCTAAAGTCCCTGCATGCTTTTGAGAAATCTACTGATTCATTCTGCACGCGTGGAGCAGGCAGGGTGAGCTGTAGGGCTCGCCAGAGCTCTTTGCAGGATGTATTTCCACTTGCACGAAAGTATGGATCAGTCAGGGATTAACAGATGCGTGAGGATTTTGCGAGTCCTGGGAGGTGGTGAGCACACAGAAAGTGTTAAAGCTCATGACAAGGAATGTGTTGTATCCTATATCAATCTGTAACATCACGATTTTGCTAAATCATCTAATAACCACATATTGCGATTGGCTTAAATTTGCATTTAGAGTCATCAAAACCTCAGAGGAAATTATTTTAAACTCAGATGAAATATCCACATTCATGTTTTAATACTGAAGTTAAAAGTCAAAACGTTGACCTGTAAATAATTGTACTGACTTGTTCAGTCCCTCATAGTCTGTCCACAAAACAGCGTTGTAATCTAAAAGGTCATTTTTTATGACAGGAAATATAATTCATTTGTTCATTGCTCTACTTCAGGCAATAAAGTTGAACTAGCCTGTTTACACAACTAACTGGTTGTGGGTTTGATACTCAGCCTAAATATAGCAGTTATCCTTAATGCGGATCTTTGAGAAATATATGAACTTCAGAAATAATCAGGCAAGAAAGAGAAAGCCTGAAGTTGATGGATAATGTTTAGCTACTTACTGTTGGAGAGAAGTATTAGGACAATAATCTGCTGTCCTCAGAGGGCGGCTTGAACAACCTTTTCTTGTCCTCGCTATACATTTAGACGCGTTGAAAAAACCCATAAAACCAGTGCGTGTCAGCATCTGGCTGGTGGAGGATGTACAAGCAGTTGCTACACAGTAACCTGGAAAGAGACTTGGTCTGAAAATGTGTGTGTAACGTATTTTGTCTATTTTTGACCAGCTGTGTTGACAGAAAAGTCTAACTGTGAAACTGCATTCAAAGTGTTTTTTTTCTTCCTCAAAATAAAAGCATAGAAAAATGGTACAAAGCTATATTGCCCCTCATTTACATCCAGATAGCTTTAACACCAGGGGCAAATTCTGCCCTGACTGTTTAATGTAAAAACTTGGAAAATATGCTGCTGTTTAAATTTTTTGAACTGAGAGCAAGACTTACTCCATTTCCTTATTTAGTTTTGCATTAACTTAACTCCTTCTCCAAACTTGATCCATTCAGCATTGTCTGAGTGGCAAAGCCTTTTCAAAATCCTCAGTGTTGAGATACTTTCGAAGACAATATGGTTTTAATTTCTTATGCATATTTTGGGCTTAGTGGAGCTGTTAGAATTTGTCTTTGTCTACCTGGTGAAGACAACCCATAATTTCTTTTCTCAAAAATAGATCTTGACTTCTCATGGCATTTTGCACATGGGAACATCTCCCTACTATTACTGTCTGATATTTAAATAGTACGCGCTTTCTCACAGGAAGGGCTCATTGGGAACATCGAAACTTTCTGAACACGCACGACTTTCTCCTCAACGTTGAAGTCCACCCACTCACAGAGTGGGAGCCTCATAACACAGGTAATTGGAGCGTCAAGCGCTGCATAACCGGGAGGAGGAATGCTTGGATGAAGGTACCGGGGCATGCCAATGCCTTGGAAAGCCTGCAGAAGGCATTGGGACACGCCAATGCCATGGCACCCTCATGAAGAGCAGTGGTCTCACGTCTTGTTCACAGCCCTCCTGCATGGTCAAACTTCTCGCATATTGGTTATGTGGATTTGGACTGTATCTGACTGGACGTTCATGTTTTTGTGTTATCTTTTCCTAGCGGGGGAAGGGAAGAAGCGGCTAGCTGACGAGTGAGCTGACAGGTCCCGCTTTTGTGTAGCAAGTCCACGTAAATCATGTTCAAAGCAGATCCCACTTGCTTGCTCTGAATTGACAGACTTTCTGTGGAAGTGTGCTTTTTTTTTTTTTTTAGTTTAGTGAGAGAAGAACAGTTCTCACAATCTCTGTTTCTCATCTCTTACCCAGTGTGTTTGTTAACATTCATGAACAACAAACTGCAACAGACTCTCCATCAGACTTCTCTTTTTTATATTTAATTTATTACTCTGACAGCAAAGAAGCTGTAGGACTTCACCATGATGCAAATGCCACTTAGCTGCTTTTATTTTTCATTCAAAATGCTCCAAAGATGCTCATGAATAGTTGAAATACCAGACAGAGAAGCAGATCTTTTGGAGCTTGTATTTATACCAACTCCAGATCTTGCTATGAGAGCAATACATAAATACATCTAAATATGTTGCAAAATAATGTAATCCTTAAGGCATTCTTTTGGAAGGAATAAAAAGAACAAGAACAGGCAGAATTTTTACTTTTTATTGCATCAGTGCCCATTAGAGTTTAAGAGAAAACCAGAATAATGTGCAGCTTTTCAATACTTCATATGCATTTTTCACATTTAGGCAATTTTAAGGTGCTGGCTAACTGTGATGGAGGAAACGTGTCACTGAGCTTTATTTTAAATGTACTTGATTTGACCTGGAGTAAACCACAGCTTTATTTTGTGATGGCTTTTGCTTTTTACCACAGAGGCAGCGATTACTGAGCACATAGAAGATTCAGAACTTTTTTGTATTATATGCAGTGACTCAGTTTGTGGTTTTGAATATGGCAATATCCAGAACATGAGACTCACTCTGAGTATTGCCATATAATACTCTGGAAGGGATACCGCGATAGCCATGTACACTTTTATTGAAGATGCTCCCCACCTATATTGGGCTAGCCAGAACTGTTCTATACAGGATTCTTTCAGCCTTCTCTTTGCAAAATACTCATCCCTCCTATGTTAATAATGAGTCTAATATTTTCTAGAATACGCTCAGGTTACAGTTGTTCAGCTTTTGCTACAATGTCGAATGTTTTTTGAAGCATGTACTTCAGTGGTTCGCACCCCTCTGAGACCCCTTTGTCTTGTCTTTTTGGACAAGAAATACCCCTAAAAGTCTTCAGGCCCAACAACCTATTACCTTCCCAAAATTTTGTGCAGACCTGAAAAGGGGCAATGAGTAAAGTCTCTCTTTACCCTGGGGCCAGTTCTGTCCTCCCTTTGACAGCCCCCTCGTTCATGCGGTTGGTTCTCTGGCTGAAATGACAGCTGTCTCTGCTGACATTTTCCCGAGTCAAAAAAAAAAAAAATAGGCCAAAAAAGCGATTTTTAAATTTCTTGTCCTTTAAAAGAAAGCCTAGGAAATTATAATAAAACAGCAAGCATAAAAGTTTCTCATGCCACTTGAATTTTTCCTGAACTATGGATACACTGTGGCATTTGATGAGGTTACATGATCGTGTATGTTCTCCATGCAGCCCCGATCCTATCCGGTACGTGACACAGGCGCAGAACAGAAAAGAATTAATGCAACAGGGACTCCTGCAAGTTCCTTGTTTTCAAATACTTAGTCTGCAACCTGAGCAGGGCTGCTTTGACAGAGGGGATTACTTGTTATATACAATTTAATGTTTTTGAAAGCTGTCCCGTACCTTTACTTAAGTGAGGAAGAGACCTTCCATAGCACAGGTAAAATCCAGAATGAGTGCTACTACTCATTGCGACCAAGTCAGGGATAAAAGAAGATCGTTTTTCAGAAGTGTACTGTATTTGCTGAATACAAAAAGATGGATATGGTATTAATTCTAATCATCTTAGCTGTTGGTTTACTGATTTCTGTTGGTTGTAATTCTCTGCCTTATTTTATCTGTTGAAAGTGAGATTAAAGAGCATTCAGTTGAGAGAGGTCTGTAAGTTCTGGTGGTACCAGCTGTACCATCAGACTCTTGGGAATTAGTTATTTACCCGAGCAACCTAATCAATTTTATGGTATAAGTAGTTTTCCAGCCAAATATCTTCATTGTTGTGGGTGGAAACATTCTACACGCACTGCTGTGTAACAGCGTGCCCACCTATTAACCACGACAATCTGAATCTCCCAAACAGCGCTTGTAACAACAGTGGTTTTGTGAAAGACATTTTTCATTACTGTAAGCTATATATACTACCCTGTACACCAGCTAGAAGTAATTACACAGGCTTAGCATGGTATAATTAGAAGCTTTATTATGCCAGATGGAGGAATATTTTATATTAACATTGACACGTTTTCTGAGAGTTTTCTGTGAAAAAAAAAAATCAGAACATGAATGTGATGATACTAAATCTATCAGGTAAACATTTTCCAATATAAAGTCACCTTTCTAACATCCTATTCACGTTAACACATCAGAGGTGGCTCCAGACACTTCCCAGCAGTACTGCTTGACTCAACAGTGAAACGCTGCTATGAAAACAGCTTAATACAGTAATTTGGGAATTTAAGGGCTTACAATACTCTATGAAGATGTAACTAATTGTTTATTTAATACACTAACTTTAAGACTGACAAATTTGTCAAAGTACTGACTGAATTTAATTATGTATTTCTGTTATTTCTTAAAAATAAAGAAACAGAATATTATCCAGCATTGCTAAATGTCCAGGTAAAATGAACCAATTTATTAGTCCCTCAGAGACGGCCTCTTGATGTTTAATGTGCATATATCGCTGGTTGGAATTTTTTTTTTTAATAGACCTCTAGGCTGCAGCCAGCCATCATACAATCTGAGTGATATCTTATCGCCAGAGGCAACATCAGCGTGGAAGGAAAGGTGTTCTGCCTGCATGACACTCATCTCGAGTGGCATTACTCAACACCTTGCGTGCGGTGTGGGATGACGGAGAGTTTGAAAAGATGTTCTCACAGCACCTCGCGGTAATGGAGCAGAAAGGAGTGAAACGATTTTGTTGAATCCTATATTTGCAAGTGTGGGTGGAATTCTCTGAATAATTTTGGCTGAAATGAAGCCCTTGCTGAATTTCCTCCCCTGCCTGGGGGAAGCGAACCCACACCCCCATTGGGAATACTTCAGTCAGAATTCTACCACTTCTTCTGGGGTAGGGTCCCCTCGTGCCCAGGTTTGCATGAAATAATGACATTATTCAATAATCAACAATTAAATTGGCTGGAGAGAAACAAAATGGGAGTGAATCCACAGCCCGGAGATGAGGGCACTCATCTGGGAGACATTTAGCCAACTTTTCTCTAAAACAGGCAGAGAATGGAGTTTAACCAAGGGCTGCCATTTATTGACCTGGCCTCAGAACTGAAGCACATCAGGTGTCATCCACTCTGGAGGCCACCATGAAAGAATAACAGTGCGTAACAGCAAGCACAAAATAGGTTTGGCATTGCTTCTAAAATTAGTTCACCAATTCTTTCACAGAAGGGTCTGATTTTCAGTTTGATAGGAGATAGCGTTATCTGAAAAAAAATCCTCTTGCTATACCAAATTTTGCTTCAACTATGTTATTATTAATCATTTTAGCACAGATTTCCAAAAAAGTTCATGATCTTAAACCCTGTCTCAGATATAAGTGCAACAGTGTGTGTTACAGGATTCATGCAATCAATCTGAGAGCCACCATTTCTGAAGCGAATAACATGCAAAAGAAAAAAATGCCTCATTAAAAATACGTGGGCCTATATATTATGGCTATAAAGCATCCTGAAAATTTCTTGCTTTATCATACAGAACATCATAAAAATAAATTGGCTGTCCAGATGCTCAGATCAGGCCTATTTGAAAAGAAATAATACTATCTAGATTTCTGTACTGCATAGATTGAAACCAAACTTGAATTTTATGGGTTATGATACAATGTTAGATAAATATCTGGGATGAATGATTTTTTTTCTTCAGAATTGAATTGACTAACATTAATGCTTCTTGCAAAATCTTACTTCAAAAAGTATTTTTATGTACAATTTGGCAGCCAAATGCTGTAGCTATCTCTTGAGTCTTATACAGTGGCTTTCATGGTGTTGCAGACTCCACAAGCTCAAAAATAATGAGTCATATCATACTGTCCCTTACAAAGAACAGCAATCATGCCATTGGCTTAAAAATCATAGCATGTAATTATTTATGGGTGGGTGGAAATTACCTCCTGATTTTTGAAGCTTTCTAGGGAAGCAGCTGGACTCTAAAATATGTACGAGAGAGCTGAAGGATCAAAATCCAAATGCAACCAGTCATGCATGAACTGCCCTCTTTTTTGGCTCATTAGAGGGGTTATTCTGTGTGTGGCATCGAAGATCAGGGACCAGCTCTTCAACCTATGTCTGTCACCTCCATCAATGTTGGCTGTGCTCGTGTTTGCTTGTATTCCTTTTCACATGTATGCTCTTTTAAATCCTTTATCTATCAATCTCCTCAGGTCTTATATATCAGAGACAGCCTCCTACAGCAAAGGGCCTCTATATCAGGCCCTTTGAGATCTTCCTCCCCAAGCAAGGGGCAGAGTCCCTCTCCTCCCTACCCATCACGCACCCTCCAGTCTCTTCACTAGAGCTTTGAAGCTCTGTGCCTTAACCATGACTTGGCTACCCCGTAGACTGACAGTAATTTCCCTTCTGCTGATGTCTGGCTATAGTCCTGGGATCCACAATTCATATTTTTAGCATCTCTTCTCAAGACATCTTGCTACAGCATGTGAAACAATATTTCATTTGCTAACATTTGTGAAGCATTAGTGGACGGTCTGTCTGTGAAACATCCTGGAACCTCTCACAGAAATCAGAGATATTTGTTTCTCTGGCCCTAGTAGTGCTAAATTACAAGCTCTTAAAAATTGAACACATTTATTGCAAGACTGATTGCTTGAATAAACTAGCTCTTACTGCTTTGAAGCAATCAATTGGCTTTCCAGGATTCTGCTCTAACTTTAGATCAAACATGGCCTGAACCAGTAAACTTCCCTCATGCTATGGTTATTTTTTTCTAGTGCTAAATGGGTAAAGAATAATCTTTTGTTACATTAAGGTTTAGTAAACAGATGCAAGTTGTCGTGATTTAACCCCAGCCGGCAGCTAAGCACCACGTAGCTGCTCACTCACCCCTGCCCTCCCCTCAGTGGGATGGGGAGGAGAATGGGAAAAAAAAAGTAAAACTCGTGAGTTGAGATAAAGACAGTTTAATAGGACAGCAAAGGAAGAGAGAATAATAATAATAAAAGAATATACAAAACAAGTGACGCACAATGCAATTGCTCACCACCTGCTGACCGATGCCCACCCCGTCCCCGAGCAGCAATTGCCCTCCCTGGCCAACTCCCCCCAGTTTCTATACCGCGCATGACGCCATATGGTATGGAACATCCCTTTGGCCAGGCTGGGTCAGCTCTCCTGGCTGTGCCCCCTCCCAGCTCCTTGTGCCCCTCCTCGCTGGCAGAGCACGGGGAGCTGAACAGTCCTTGATTTAGTCTAAGCACTGCTCAGCAACAACTAAAAACATCAGTGTGGTATCAACATTAGTCTCCTACTAAATCCAAAATACAGCACTATGCCAGCTCCTAGGAAGAAAATTAACTCTATCCCAGCCAAAACTAGGACACAGGTCCATTGATTTTAATGGCATTTTGTCTGCTCAGTGGCTCAGAGCATACCCTGAGATAGGATCTGGTTTACCACGGCAGCGAGGGCTCTGCTGGAGTACACCAGACTAGCACTGTCTGGATGAAGCAGTTAAATTTGTCCAAGGTGAGCCCTTAGTTCCCATCCCTGAAGTAGGAAACAGACCTGTGTGTTCACACTTAACCTGTCTAATGCTTTTGTACCTGACTCACCTCTGTGTGAAGCTGCTACAAAACTGAGGTCAGTGGATTTACCCAGCTCCAGCCTTGATGTCAAAGAAAATGACTGGTCCCTTATTTTGTTATTTTGCTGGTGTTCCTTCCCCTCAGATCTTCTTGGTTAGTTTTGAGAGTCTGATAGAACCAGAGTGGCTTCAGAGACAGGCAGGTTTTTTTGGTGGGAAGGAGAGGAGCTTGGTTTTGGAAGAGACTGTGATATCCCAGTCTTGCTGTCAGCTTTTCTGATTTGTTGGTGGGGTTTTTTGGTTTTTTTTTTTTTTTTTAGGTTGAGAAACGTATCTGAAGTTGCATGAACTCAGGGGATTGTTACATGTTGCTGCTGCTGGGAAATAATCTTTTGGCACTTTCATCCCTCAAGTTTCCTGTAAATCTGTATGCGTATGAGCTTAGATATCTTCTGGGTTTCCACTTAACACAACCTGACATTTTCATCCCAATGAGAGGAAGATAAAAAGCATACAGTCTTCTTCATGACAGTCCTCTCCACAAGGCTTGAGTTTATGGTTTTCTAAATCTCTTATATGAAAAATAAAGGGTATTTGGCACTTACCACCAGCTTAATTGTCATCTTCCCAGATCAGGCTGAAAAATCCATGCTTTAGTTGCAGGCACTTTGGTTTCTCATCAGGTACCAGATATATAAGATATTTTTGACAAAGAATATGCAGCTCTGGTGGCAAAGTGACGGACTGAACATCACTAAGGATTCCTCCCTGCCATTCTCAGAAATTACTTGAAGCTATCAACTCAACCTTAGCTTACTAAGCAGAAAACAGACTGGAAAAGACTTCATTTCTCACTTCTGTGATCTCCTTTCATATGTTTGTTTGGTTTTTTAAGAATAAAGTAATACTTCCAGGATCCAAAATCTCGGTACTGTGAAATGGAATGATAAAGCTACAATTTATTTTACTGAGCTGAAGGTTTTCACCCAGACTCTTTAACATGTTGCACCTAGTCTGTTCACATCATTGATGTGCAGTCTTCGTGGAGTTCCTAAATATCCACTAAAATTTGTAACAGTGGCACAGGCACGTGAATCGTAAATCTAAATCTGCAGCAAACAAGTCTGTTTTTCTCAGTTGCTCTTTCAAAATGTTATAGACCATAAATTGAAAACTAGTTGTCAGTGTTATCTTCCATGCCTGTTGGGTTTTAGTCCGCAACAGTCAAATGATGCAATTTGAAAAAGACAAGCAAAACATAAAGGGAAGCTAGTCTCCAGTCCTAAGAAAAATAATCCTTAAAACATTTTATACTGTTTCCTCTGCTCCGATTTTGAAGTGAAATTTTTTTTGAAGTTTATTTCCTGTTGCTTCAACTGTGGTGAAATGCTAAATGCTCTCGTTGAATGAAAAATTGAAAAAAATAATAAGAAATATTCCGTTCTAAAAACAGAGAATAAAATCATATAAAGGTGATAAAAGAAATGCAAATCAAGAGCCTTCTGTTCTCTAATCATGAAAATGAAAATCTTCATTTTGTCTAATCACAGTGATGCAGTCTTATATTAATGAATTAGTAATAAAACTGAGCCAAAATCCAGGCATTTGGATCATAAATCTTATTTATAGTCATAAGAAAATTAATATTTGAGTGATGCTGGTTGGCTTCAGAGCCATTCATTAACAAAAGTACAAGGTTTGTAGCTTTTAGCCATGTGTCAGGATGAGCAGTCCATGCCAAATTTATAAACAAGGATTTAATACGTTGTTCTGGAGGTATTGTAGTGACGGCTTTCCTGACAGGAGACTACTGAATGAAAATTTAATCTTGATATTAAAACCTCAAGTTTAACAAAAAGACAATAAAGATGTTCATAGATTTGTTTGTGAATTTGATGCAGGTAACTCACTCCTGAAGAGGTCTGGAAGAAAAAGAAGCACGCAATAGCTTGGAACAAAGCCAGAGATAAGTAATAATGGAAAGATTTCAATGCAGAAGGTCTGGAAAGGCAACAATACAACCTTCAAATTTACTAATTTACAGGGAAAATCACATATCCAAAGCAACTGAACCAGCTTAAAACTAGTTAGCTCTGCTCTAGCCCCATGGAAATGCATGATTCCGTGAGTGGTTCTCTTCTCCCTCCTGTGCACATTTCCTTTATCTTGGTGTGAAATTACCAGAACGTAGGCTGGCTTTGGCTGTGTGCATTATCCAGGTGTCTCTCCAGAGGAGCTCAATTCCTGCTTATGACATCTGATGCTTTTATAGCACAATTAATAATTTCAGAAGACTGAAAGAAAAAACATTTTGTATGCAAAAATGCTCTCAAGCAAAAATCCCCAAACACTTTGCAGATTCTAATTAATTAAGCCTCACAGCCCTTTAGGAAGCAGGCAAACATCATGGCCCCTGTTTTCCAGCTGAATGAACTGAGGAACAGAGGAATTATTACATGTTTCTGCCTTTACAGCTGCAAGCAGCCCTACTTACCCTGCCACAAGTCAGTTATCTGAGTGAATCCTCCAGTCGTCCCAGTGTTTGCAGGATCGCGGTCAGTCAACGACCGCACAGGAGAGCTGTGAGTCCAGGAGGCCCAGCTCACCAACCTGCATCCAAGTCTCAAGCCTACTTAGCCCAGATGTTACACTGATTGAGTTCCTTTAAGTTTTAGACACCTTCAGCGCTTTTATTAGTAGCACAACAATGAAATTTCATGCTGTAAAGGATTCGGATATTGCTGGGCAAACTGCAATTTATTTTATCATAAACTTGAGTCTAGAAGAGCTATGAAAAACAAATATTTTGAAGATTTAAATCAGTTTCACAAGGAATTTTATAATAAAGACGAAAATATATTGACTTTAGTAGATTTGTCGATAAGTTGCATCAAGGCAACAGTACAGAATCTATGTTCTCATTCCTCTCTGAAGCCTGTGGGAAATGTTCCATGTGACAGTAATGCACAGATATACAGGATATATAAGCACATGAGTTGGGCCTTGCTGCAGTGAAGCTCATGGTAGCTTTCACATTGACTGCCTAAAGAGGCTCAGGCTTCAAAGACTGGAACTCGATGCAGAGAGGCAGAAGTTTGTCTTGATTTGTGTTGTGTTGCAAAGGCCAATGCCATGGATCAATTTGCGCTGCGTGCCCTTGTCAGTAGGTAAAATCTGAATTTTTGAGTTCAATACACTGTTCTATCAGAAGCTAACACTAAGTTAATGCTATCTGAAAGAAGTAGCTAGTATCAAGATACAATCATTAATTACATACAGAAAGCCTGGGCAGAGAAATCCTACTTGGAAGAACACATAGTGGAAATCTGGTATCAGCAACAAGACTTCACTTGGAGAGGAATAGCTTCAAAATTAGTCATTACTGTTTCTGGTTATCCCTGGGACTGATCGGTTAGCTTTTGCAGGTGGTGTACCAATGAACGCAAACGGTAGTGAGAGCTGGTCAAAAATGAGACAATTTTGATGAACATTTTTCCTAAATTGCTTTCTTGATTGTTGAAACTTTTTTTTTTTTTTTTAGGGGGGAGGGTGTTTTGGCCCACATGGCTTTGTTTCATCAAAGGCTAAATGAGAATTCCAGTTTCTGGATTTGTGGATCACCTGACATTTTATTGCTTCTCAGGTTCTGTTTCCCTCTAAAAGAGAGATGGTACTTGTTTACCTGATTTCCCTTTCATTATTTAGTGTATTACTGACACATATCATTACACATACAGTATAATGATATGCAAATGTAAGGCAAAATGTCTTGTGAAGTACATGTGGTTTACATACATATATGTAGGAAAGGCTTCTGTTGGGTGGTATATCAGAAGTGTTCAACTGTGAAAGAAAAAGGACACTGAATGACCAAATCTTGCCCAGTGTAGTGGTCTGTAGCGTCACGGCAAAAAGGCTGTTGCAGCAGAAGGTACCTGGCTCCCAGCACGGGAGGCGGCGGCGGATGCCTTTGTAACGCCAGCCACTCAGTTCAGCGTTGCCGCAGGAGTCTCTCCCTCCATTTCTGTCTTCAGCAGACTTAATTCAAATTCGCACCCATCTTAACAGGAAAAGGATCAGGCCCCAGGTCTTGCACTGTCACCAAACGAGCATCCTTGTTTCGGTCGGTCAGTGTACGGAGCTGGTGGGAGTGTTCCCCTTGTTAGTCTCTCTTCTTCCTTGCCTGTCTACCTTCCTCCCCTTCACTCACTCCCTCCAATTTAAAAAGCCTGGAAGTAAAATAAACCAAACTTTTTAACTCTCAGCTTGCACACAGAATACCAGGGAGCAGCAGGCATAATACAAAATGAATAGCAGGAATCACAAAAACATGTCCCCGAACCAGAAACCCTAAATTAAATTTGTCAACTTACCTAAGGACTAAAAGCTTTCTCTGAATGCTGCACTGCAACTTAAAGATTGAATTAACCACTTCCATCATGATGTTTTTGTACCACTAAAGTCAGTCTGACTTCACAAAAAGAAAGTCACAATCAATACAAAAGTGCAATTTCTTAGAGTTTGGTTAAGTATGTTACCAAGTTGGTGGAAATAATCACAAATTACAGTCCCTAAATTCTTTGACAGCAAGGCCAGCATCTTTCAGTGAGGACTGAAAGCTCCACTTGATTCCATTAGGACATAAACATAAGCAGTATTACCCCTCCCAGGGGTGTTTTCAGGGCCTTTTTATGCTTGACCGTACAGTGAAGTGCTGTCTAAAGTAAGGTGCCCTTAATATCTTCTATCTTGTGCTGGTTTTGGCTGGGGTAGAGTTAATTTTCTTCACAGTAGCTGGTATGGGGCTGTGTTTTGGATTTGTGCTGAAAACAGTGTTGATGCAGAGATGTTTTCGCTACTGCTGAGCAGGGCTGACACACAGTCAAGGCCTTTTCTGCTTCTCACCCCACCCCACCAGCGAGGAGGCTGGGGGTGCACAAGAAGTTGGGAGGGGACACAGCTGGGACAGCTGACCCCAACTGACCACAGGGATATTCCATACCATATGGCATCATGCTCCGCATATAAAGCTGGGGCAAGAAGAAGGAAGGGGGTAACATTCGGAGTGATGGCGTTTGTCTTCCCAAGTGACCGTTACACGTGATGGAGTCCTGCGCTCCTGGAGATGGCTGAGCACCTGCCGGCGATGGGAAGTAGTGAATGAATTCCTTGTTTTGCTTTGCTTGTATGCGTGGCTTTTGCTTTACCTATTAAACTGTCTTTATCTCAATCCACGAGTTTTCTCACTTTTACTCTTCCGATTCTCTCCCCCATCCCCCCAGGGGGGTGAGCGAGCGGCTGTGTGGGGCTTAGGTGCCGGCTGGGGTTAAACCACAACAATCTCCTGAAGTCAAATGATCCAACTGTATCATCTCACTCAGCACTTAGGTTTTAAAGGTCACATTAATAATTACTAGAACTGCATGAGGCAAATTGCTTGATATCTTCCCAATCCTTGCCAAAAGGCAAAACATTTTGAATTTTTTTAAGATTTCAGATGGGATCTGAACCAAAGCATCTCACTGTCACTTGTTACTAGAGCCATGGGATGAAAGGAATGGGATAGTAATGGAAACCCATAAACTGATAGAAAGTTTAATTTTGAATTATACTCTGGCTTTCCTAAGATTTTGGTCTTTCAGAAATGTTTAAAAGCATCACACAGACTTTTACCTAGTGCTTTTAAATACTGAGAGGACCTCATTAATCATCCTGGGTAGGTTAGACACTCAATCTCTTGCTGACCAGTCCTATCTCTTTTCCCTTGTGATTCACAAAAGCCTACAATCTGCTGTCTGGTTTCAGGCCCTTTTGTGAAAGAGACGGTCAGGTTTTCAGTCTTGCTGTGTAAAGCCTTCCAGTTTCAATCTCAAATGTTCTTAAGACCATCTGAATAATTTTCCAAGCCTTGGGTATCAGAACAAATTTCTCAGAGTGACAGTAGTAAAGTAGCCCCTTTACATAACCAGGGTAAGACCTAAACCAGAAAGCAGGTATTTCCTAGTAGATGAGAAAATTACAGAGGAGGTAAAAGGATGATGAGAAAACATATGAAAGAATATTGCCCAGGTACCCTGCGATCAAACCACTGCTCCCTTTCACCCCTGCTGCTCGTGCCCAGCAGCAGCCCCCTTGTAACGCTCGCTGCAGTCTCTGCTTGTTTCCTTGCGGCGGTTTCTGAGGTGGAGAAAAGATGCTCTTTATGCACCGTCCCTTTCTCTCCTTTCACAACATCAGTGCTACACAAGTTTGGATTTCTCCTCTTCATACCTGCTTGCATTCCTCTGTCCTTAATAGAAAACATTTAGTGCCATTTTGTCATACGGAAGCCACTGCTTGTTTATGTGACAATACACTTTTTTCCTTCGACCTGTCATCTTGGTGAACGACTGTGAAGGCTTAAGTGAAGCCAGCTCTTAGCAGCCTCCTGCGGTTGTATGTTTGACACAAAAGGTCACAAGACACGATAGAAAGCATTTATATCTTTGTTTCCAAAAGCAATTGACTCAATTTCTAACCCTTTTTCTAAGCAATGGGCACAGATGGTCTTCTATATACACAGTTCAATATGGTCATATCCTCCTACTCAGAAAGACCAACCATTTCCCTTCTTTGGGAAGCTTTAAAAATACTGGACAGACTCATCCCAAAGCCAGATATATTTCTCAACCTGCGTTTCCCCCCCCGCCCCCCCTTTCAGTGTATTTACATCTATGAGATGTGCAACAGAAAGTGAACTCTAAGAATTTTCCTATCAAATAGAGAGCACAGAGAAATAGAATCTGAATTTCATAGACGGCCATGGGGTCAACCATTACAAATCTCCACAGAAGATCAAAAGGAAAATCCTTCATGATATTTCTTCTTTGCCTCTATCTGCTTTATGTGTATGTGCCCTTACCTTGGTTTCATTGCTATTTTATATGGATTTAGTGTAATTAGCATTGGAAGCATTATTTCATTTATCAGATAATAATGACTTAGAAAAATGATAAAATCTGCTGCAAAGGCCACCTATGTTAGAAAAAAACCCCTTCTTATGTGTTTTAAACATTGCAATAACCTGGAATCTCCCTCAGTAAGGCATTTAGATCAGGTTTTTAGTCAGAGATGGTTCATGATGATTTTTCCTTTAGGCTGAGGAATGCAGTAGGTGAGTTCTTTAAGATCCCTTCTTTACCTTAGGTGACTTAAAAGATTGCTCCTCAGATGAATTATAGAAAGTTGTAGCTGAACTGGGATCGAGGAACATACTGAAACCTCCCTGAGGACAGCCTGTTTAATTTCTGTGCACTCAGCACTGCTCTCTAACTAGTTTAAACAGTTTCGATTTTTATATTTTTAACTTCTCTTATGAAATGTTCCAGGACATTTATGAAAGGGAGGTTTTTTTGATTGCTTTGTTTCTTCTTAAACCGATAACGTGAAGAACACCATTCCCAGTGCTCCCATGGGAGGTAAGGGAGAATGCAGGGAAAAGTCTCTGACACAAAGGCTCTAAAGCAGGAGTTACTTGCTTATGCCACCCACATCTGCCCTTAGCCGTGATGAAATCTTATATGCATAGATTACTACGGACAGTAAAGGCCACTATGATAATCTAGTCTGACTCCACTGCACAACACAGACCAAACACCTTCACCAATCATTTCTGCATCAAGGCTGTACCACTAAGCTATAATCTGTCTTTTAAAAAAGCACTCTAACTTGATTAGAAGAGCTATTACATCCCTCAATAGGTTGTTACAACAGCTAGTTATCCTCGCTTAAAATTTGTGTATTCAAGTACATCAAGCTTCAGCCTCTAAAATTTGAATCTCTCTGTTCTGCATTGAAGAGTCATAATTCTCCCACAATTAGATACTACTTGATTGTGATCTTAGTCTTTTAACTTTATTTTGAATAGGCTAAATGGAATGTTACTCATTATGCCCTCATGATAAAGCTCATTTTTCAGACCTCAGACCATTCTTGTAGCGCTTTTCTGGCTCTTTTCAGTTTGCCTTTTCTTTGAACTCCTGACCCTAGACAAGAGGACCATTTTCAAGCAATGGTCTCATTTAAAGTCACCATTCCAACAAAATATCAATCACTACATTCACCTCAGGAAACCAGCTGGTAAAAGCACTAGTATGCTTCAATAATAAAGCATAATGGCATGGATAAACATTGCACTAAATATTTAAGCCAAGAAAACAATTACCAGAACTTGGGGTAGCTTTTCTTCATTATTGCATCACTACGGTAATGTCCAACAGCCTACAAATAAGCTTACATTAAGCAAATTGAGTATGGTTTAAGGTTAGAAATGACTGATGTGATTAAACCCGTGTATTAATTCTGGTGACTTTATCCTTCAGACATCCAGCACTCTTAGTACCAAGGAAAATGAATGATGAGTATGGTGCTCTGTAGTTGCCTATTGGCCATGCTAGAACATGTGCCATGTAAATACACGATAGTTTGAACTGTAAGCTAGATTTCTAAAGCAGAGCCTGTATTGTTACACTACCATCAACTGACAAAGGATATAATTAATATAATATAGAATTATATTAATATAATTCAAAAAACCTTTGTTTTGAGCTGTGATGCTATGGTCTCCTGTGCTTACAGAAGAATGTGTGATACTAATGATGACTCGGATTTCCTTAGATGTCCCATCTGTGCTCTACATCCTCATGTAGGTTATGGTGAAACCAACCACAGAGATCTCATCCAAAGAAAAGTACCGTATCTAATATTTTCTGCCTTTTATAGCCTAACATTAGAATTCTTACCTGTCTGCTAAACTCAAATATATAATGTTTCTCATTGACTTGACAACTTAAGACATTTTCTTTGAAAAAAAACCTGGTTTCTTCTTGACTTTTCCTTAGTTACAGCACCCTAAAGGTTATCTGGAGTATAAGATGCTACATTACCAGTGTTACTATTCCTTTTAATAATGTCAGTTTGAAAGGCATAAGATACATCATATTGTGTTGTGGAGCCCTTGCATTCAGATCCGATAGCTGTGGGTGCGGTTTAACAACGTGGTGAGAGACAGAAAGGTACCCCTACTGTGTCAGATCCTATAGCATTCCAGGGAAGAAGAGAGATAAACCCATACTAGTGGTAACCACCACTTCATGTCCGCTGCACGGATTTCCTGATGCAGCTCAGCTAAACTCCAGTGTTTCATATTACTCTCTTTTGCTATCCAGACTTTCCAGGTCTTGATCAATTTTCCAGATTATATTTTTATGACAACATCAAGAGTTATCAATTTAAGGCACAGCCTTAGTGGAATAAACATTCCACAAACACACAGATGGCATTTCAGCCCTGATACATATGTAATTGGCAGGTCAGATAAAAGATGGGGAAAAGGAAATAGCTGCTTTAAAATAAATGCAGAGAATGGAGATACAGTTATCATTTAAAAAGATAATTGTTCTGATGAAGTGCCAAGAAATGAACAGAGAGCTCCTGGTTTCCATTCAATCATAAGAAAAAACTACTTCCCCTAGAAGTTAGATACGAGGCTGGGGAATGAGTGTGTCAACAAGGAAGAGTGGATGCAGAAAGGCTGAGGGTAGTGCCAAAGCGTCACTGACAGGACCACCTGTCTTTGATCCTTAGTAAAACATTTTCAGGATTCTTGCTTCTGAACAATTCCATTTTTGTGATGGACAAAATAACATTTTTCCATAACTTCATTTTCAGAAATGACTAAAATACATTGGTTTGTATTTTCTAAAAATATTTCACTATAGAAATCGTGTAACCCAAAAGCTGAAGGTTGGCAATGTCATAAACAACCGAAACCAGGAATTTATATTCCAAGATGCTGGGAAACCTCAAGTAAGTGGTGTTACCAAGTCTACCTGTAATATGATCAATGTGAAAATACCTACTAGGGATCAGAAGAGGGGTGTCTTCCCTTCAAAGATGAAATGCCTTGAAATTCAGAAGCTGTTTGTAGAAGTGATGGTAAGTAAAAAATCTAAAATGCAATAGCATGCACAAATGCTGGTGATCCAATCTTGAGAACCAAAAAGACACAGTGGCTTCTGTGGTTCATCCCAGCTTCAAAAATACTTAAAAATAATCTTTTACAAGCACTCAGTGCAATGATTCTGTGGTGGGTTTGCCTTGGCCAGCTGCCAGACACCCACCCAGCCGCTCTCTGACTCTCCCTCCTCAACAGGGAAGAGGAGGAACATGAGCTCATGGGTCAAGATAAAAACAGAGAGATCACTCACCAATTACCATCAAGGACAAAACAGACTTGACTTGGGGAAAATGGATTTAATTTAAATAGATTTGGATAGTGAGAAACAAAGACAAAATTAAAACAACTTTCTTCCCATCCCTCCTTTTTCCCAGGGTCAGCTTCACTCCTTCATTCCTGACTCCTCTAATTCCTCCACTCCAAGCAGCACGGGGGGATGGGGAATTATGGTCAGTCCATAACAGTTCTTCTCTGCTGCTTCTTCCTACACACACTTTTCCCCTGCTCCAAGTGTAGGTTCTCCACGGCCGGCACCTTCCCCCAGGGCATATCCACCTGTTCCGGTGTGGGGTCCTCCACGGGCTGCACTGTGGATATCTGCTCTGACATGGTCCTCCATGGGCTGCAGGGGAGCCTTTGCTCCAGTGCCTGGAGCAACTCCTCTTCCTCCTTCTCCATTGACCTTGGTCCTTGCAGGGTCCTGCAGTGGGTCCATCAGAGCTGGCTGGAGCTGACTGTGTTTGGCACGGGACAGCCCCTGGCCTCTTCTCACAGAGGCCACCCCTGCAGCCCCCTGCTGCAAACGTCTTGCCACCGACACCCAATATTTATTCACTCCTCCGGGTTTGTAGCTGCTTTGCAAACAACTGCATGAGATCTAATCAAGAAATGAAGGATTATTGCTATGTATACAGTGATTGAGTCAAAAAATGGAAAGAATGAGTTACTGCCTCATCTCAAAGCATCGAACCTCCTAGAGAATCTTAAACAGGATGCATGTGCTCTCCCTTGGCATGGGCGTCCTCCACCTGGCTGTCTTCCATCACCTATAGGGCTGGATGCAGAAGCAGCCATCCACACACCGCACGGCATTTGTAGTCTCGGAAGAAAGAGCAGATTTATGCTAGTGGAGTGATTTGCATGAAAACCCAGAGATTCCTCGGTCCTGTGTACATCAGGCTCTTTATGCTCTGACGTATAAGGTTGAACACAGGGAGAGATCTGATAACTTCAGAACCTAGCCACTAAAAAAGAAGTACTTAATTGCTTGAAAGGGAAGGTTACATTATGAGAATTACAAAGCAATGCAAAGCAGAATCTCCTTGTGGTTGTTGGAATTTTGTAATCAAATTCCATTTCACTATGAATCACTTTTACTCACAGATCATCTGCCTCAGTGCACATATTTGAAGGCTCAACAAAAGGAACAAGAAACTCTACCAGATGCCTCCAAACATTTGTTCAATCTTCCCTGTGTGGTGGCTTGAACAATCCATGGCATCCCAGCTTACCCACTTCTGCTCTTTTTCTTTGACATGGTGGCATTGACCTTCACTCCCGAGATGACCTGATGAGCAGGAGATGCTGTAGAGTGATGCAAGGTTGCATTGTACACGCTTTGCACAGCAAATGTGCAATGTGGGGCATATTTTGGGTTGGAATAGCTGCAGCACAGTGCGACTTTATTTCATTATTTATGTCATTGCAGGTTGTGTTTTGAGGAAGTAGAAAGGCAGGTGTCTGACGTGGGATACCCAGGTTGGGTTTTGGGTTTTTTGTTTGCTTTGGTGTTGTTTTTTTCTAACTTTGAAATCTTATTTACAAATTTGACTAGACTGTAACTCTTGCAAGGTGTCAAAATCATCCCATTGAAAAGAGAAACAATGAATCGGAGAGATTTCTTAGATGAGCATGTGTGTTTATGTGAAATGTTTACCAGTCCTGGCTGCTTGAACAGAAAGAGAATAGAGATCAATTGTTTTACATGCCCACTGGGAGGAATAAAGAGAACTGGTTTAATTTGTAAGAGAGAACATTTTGGCTGGATGTTAGGAAAAACTTTGTAGCTGATAGGGAGGCAAGAGCCCAACTCAGGACAATGTGCCATTGAGGGCTTTCAAGAAGAGGCTGGGCAAGCGTCTGCGAGGGCTGATGCAGGAGCAGCTATTTTGCACCAGTCCAGGGATGTGGCCTAAGCAATCTTTTGAAGTTTTTGTCTTTGGTTTTATGGTTTACTCTGTGCAAACTATAAATAGGTAGTGTTTAATCTTAACGTACACAGAAAGACTGTTTTTTCCTGCTGTAAATTCAATTAAATATTTCAGAGACAAAACAACAAAATTAACCCTCCAAACCAAAGCTTGTTCAACAAAAGGGCAGCACTGACTTTGACAAGCAATTCAGTTCTGGGCACTCATATGTCCTGGATTGGCTATGATGTGACTTTCGAGCTGAGAAAGGTTATTCTTTACAGGGATGTAAAGCAGGAAACGCTCTACAGTCTGTCAGACTTTAAGGGCTGCTTGTTAGACAGAAGTACTCGTGATGATGCCTGCTGCTGTGATACCGACTTGCAGGTGGAGCTGTGAGTTTCTCTTTGTCCCTTCTCCTCAGCAATCTCCCCATTTTTTTCAGTCCCTCTTGCAGCACTTTTGTGCCTGCCTCCAGGATCTGAATTTCAGTGTTACAATTCCCCAAAAGCATTACAACACTCTGCATTTCCACCTCGGTACATCTACTGCGGCAATGCCAGTGACGTGCCCAAGCTCCCTAGCTTTCTCTATAATAGGATTTTCTTTCAGATGACTGCAGAACATCATCTTTCTTAACCAATTGATAAAACAAGTAAGACAATTCAGTGGCAAAACCAACTGATGTGTATAATTGAGGAAACCTGAGAACTTCTTTTTTCCAAGTAGATCTGGCAATTTTCGAACCAATTTTGTTGATCAAACAAAACCAGGTGCGGGAGCTAAAAACAGAGCTGTAACCTTAAATATATTTTGTTCTGATAAAATTTTTTTCTCAGTTTTCGTTCTTCCAGAAGAATTTTAAGCACACTGTAAGATAAGCTGAATTAGAGAATTGCAAGGTTCTGCACAAATGTGAATTAGAAACTTTCTGTGTAACAAGGAGAAGTTTTGTAGCTAGTAGCAAAAAACTGTACACTTGGAAAAGCATTAAAATCTACATTATGAGAGGCAAAAATCTGTTTGTTCAAGTACCTTATGTTTAGACCTGGGTGAACTAGTCATAGGAAAGACTTTATTTTTATTGTTATTTATGTTCAACGTGATAGAAACAAGAGGCTCCTGTATAATTGGGACCTCATTGTTAGGCATGATACAAACAGAAAATAATTCTTAGCTAAGGAAAAGAGGATAGAGATTTAAAAGTATGTATTCACACACATAAGGATAGAGTAAGGTGATTAGGGTAACTGCCTGAAAGATTTTGGCACAAAGAGGCTTTTGTAATACATTATTAAAAAAGACCTCTCAGGCACCTGAGTGTGTCCCTCCCTGTGGGACTGTCTGTAAAAGTACAGCCTCTCAAACCCGGAATTACAGAATGACACGAGGAATAATTTCCTCTCTGCTAAGAAATAACTGGGGAATGTTGCTGAGGCCTGACTCACGGCCCTGTTGACGACAGGGAACTCTGTAGGCTTCTGTAGAATAATGCTTGTGAAAGGTGTAATGGTGAATAAAAGGTCCTTGACGTCTAACTCCTAAGTTCATCAGGTGTTTAACTCCACAGGTCCTCAAATACAGCCAATAAACCATACCCTCACTCTGAGAAGCCTAACTTTTCTAGCAGAATGCATCTGCTCTGATATTTCAGAGGAAGATGAGTATAAGCATCACCAGTGACTGAATTTGGTTTGTTATGGTACTGTATTTTACTTCATGAATTTTGGTTTAGAACAACAAAGATTAAGTCATTTTGCAATATTTGCTTTTGTATGCTACAGTATGAATGCAAGAGATTTCGCTTTCTCCTGAATGCTCACACAGATGTCCACACAAGGTAAGGTTTTACTTCTCAAGTAAAAATGGTTACAAGAGGAGGAGGAGAACATAAGGCTTAGAACAATAAGCGTGATAATGAGCAATCTGGATGCTGGCCATACTCACTGCCAATTGCTTTTATGAGCATTATCAAATCAAACGGAAAATGTGCTAAGGGGAATAAGGATGAATCAATGCATGGAAAACTGAGGGCAGCGTAACACATACTTTGATCCTATGGCAACTGAATTATTTAGATTTAAGATTGGAAAATGATCTGTCTGCATAATTTCACTAGCAACCTCAAAACTAAAGAACGTTTCATTTCCTTACTTCATTACCTCAGTCGATGGATAGAAACAGTAACAGTGGGACTATAAAGAATGATTTTTTTAAAAAATTATTATTATTTAATAAGGTTTCTTTTAATGTACACAGCTAATCCTGTTCTGGAGGCGGAGCGCAAAATATAGGGATGGAACTGGTATTAGAGATTAATATTCCCTGTGATACAGAGGGAATATTTATTAAAGCAGTAGTGGAACAAATGCTTCATAGAGAGCCTCTTGGACGTGCCATCAGACTGCTGGTGAAATCCGGTGTGTGCACAGTCTGTTTGGACAAACAAGCTTTGCATGCGAAGACTCTGCTGTAAGCATTTGCAGATGTCGGGTTTCATCTCCTGTGCCTACAAGACCTGAAAGCAGCGTGAGGCTGAGGCCGCTCAGCAGACGTGCCCTTGTGTGAGCTCACCTGATATATGCAGGAATTAATGTATTGTGAGATTTTTTGGTTATCCTCCTTGCAAGACTTTCACGTGCGAGTTGCCCGAGCACCTGCACTTATCCGTATTCTCTGCCACGAGCTGGGCTGAGCGGCAGGGCTGCTTTGCTGGGACTCACAAAGTGCCCATTCCTCATTCTCCCTTTATGGCACATTCAATCCAGCCAGGACTGGGGCCACAGCCGTTGCTCACACAAAAGCATATGGGAATATATTAATATCTCCCTTCTCCCACCCGCTCGTCAGGGCTGAGGAAGATTTCTCTTCCAGCCCTTGAGTCGACTTGCTGCCTGGCCTGACAGCTTTGCTATAAGCTCTGTGTGTGTGCGTGCCTGCATGCCTCTTACTCGGTTTTGTCAAAACTGTTCCCTGCCAAATATAATTACATATTTGCTGGGCCACAGAAATTGTGATTTTCTTCCTGCTTCAGACTGAGCATCAGAGAGTTCAGAGCTGAAGCTCAGGTCTCCCCTTTTTTTTCATGAATGCTGTGAGACTTAAGTTCTTGGGTTATACCTTACTCTGGGCAAAATGATATTTAAATTATTCTCTGTACAGAGGAAGAGTTTCCACCTGTGAAAGAGAGTGGCTCTCCCCTGTTAGATTACCTTGCACAGTTACAGTTACAGGAAAGCCATGAGAAAGAAGGGTAAAATTTCTTCTGCGGAGAACTTGAGTAACAGGGAAAGAAAGCACAATTTCTACCCCAACTGTACTTCATGGTATTCCTGTAAATACCGAGGAAAGAGAGGTACTCTCCTGGAGCCCAATTACCTGCTGACACCCTGAGAAAATGTCTCTCCACCTGACCCACCTGCAAGGATTTTTCCAGCAGCAACATGCTTAGCATGCATTTTTTGCAGATACTCATCCATATTGTCCCACTCTCATTACATGAGCTTTCTGCCCTCATATAATGTACAGGGGAGAAAATGGCTTAACCTGAGAGTTTATGAGTGACACCAGAGTTAAGCACAGTGCACAAATTTGAGCACTGCGATGCCCCAGTCCCCTCAGAGAGCTAGCTGCAAATGAACGATGCCATCTGACTATATCCATGAGTGTTACCACTGCATCGTACAGAAGTTTCCTCTTTTAAAGTTTAAACCCATGCGTTTCTTTGTCCATAGGATCATTTTGCTTACAGCCTTATATCTAGAGTGTGATCGAAGGATTTACTACGATGACATATATGTCAGCACAAAAATAAGTATTACTTCAGGACCATTTTAAACACACCAGAAGTGTATCCTTAATTGAGTGTTGCTCAGCGGCCTGGGAATACACGTTGTGTAGGATTGATTACGCACTCCTGAGCTAGCAGGGAACACGCGTGCAAGAGCACGTGGCATAAACAAAGCTCCGACGCAAAAAGGTTCAGCATAGAGCTCTTAACGGAGATGTTTCCTACAGGCAGCTCTTGGCATTGGCTTTGTTTAGAAAGTTCTCATGATCTTACAGAAAAAGAATTTAGCTTCTAAGCATTTGGTGTGTTTAGAAATGCAAATATCGTTGTCTCTGGCATTTCTGATGGCTTGTCAGATTTAGGTTGCTGTAAGTGTGCGAAAAAATATTCAGAGAAACGACCTTCTTTTCCTTTTGTTAATAAGATATCCCCAAATTCTCCCTCCTGTTCTATTTTCCATTTCCTTTTGAGTCAAGACCAATTATCCCTGCAGCTTTCCAGCTGAATGCAACAATATTCCAGGGTACTGCTCACCTATTGACACTCTGTAGTGCTCTGAAGCACAAATGCACACACCTCTCATCTGTCAATCAACGGTTCTTTAATAACTACGGTACACAAAGAAATTTTGCAATCATATTCTACAGGATATATCTAAACCTACTCTGAACCCTCTTCATGCCCTCTCGACCCTCAGGAAAGCTAAAGCAGATTTTGATCCACTAGTTGGGAAGGGGGTAATTTTGTCTTCAGTGTATCCTTGCACGATTTGCCAAACGTTAAAAACTTATCTCCAGAACCTCTCTGACTAGCAAAGGAGGTAGGATTACAAACTGCCTCTCCTTTCATTGCCACCAGCTACTCAAACAACATTTTTTACAATGACATAGTTGACATCGCACCTGGTCCTACCAGCATAAGTACAACGTGTCCCAACATAAGGAGCAACGGCCCCAAAGCAGTTCAGCCCATGAATTACGATTAAGGACAGGTTTGCCTCCTGCTGTGGAACATGGTATGGAGATTCCCGAGGTGCCACTGACATCCAGTGTCCCAGTTACCCTTTCTGTGATTTTATCCCTTTCCACAGACCAACTTCCCTTGTTGAGCAACTGTCTCTTAATACGGCTGTTGGGCCAGCGAACTGACGGATGCTGCGGGGTCCTTCCCGGTGCCTGCGCTCTTACCGCGGCGACCGATGTCGCAGCCTGTCCTTCTGTCAGGCTGGGGAGCCTGTCTCCTTCCAAAGGCGTTGCCTTGCGACCCCAGGCCACGAGCCCCTTTCCAGTAGCTCTCCTCAGTAGCTTAGGGGAGAAGCGGTGGATGCTCCGGCTTGCTAGGTTGGTATTGGCGTTTGGTCAGGGTATCGACGTTGGCTATTTTCACAAAGGTTTTACAGGCTATCACAAAAAAATATAGAGACATTTAAGATACTGCAGTAAGAGTGGAATTTACTAAGTGGAATTTGTTACTAGTGTAGCTCTATAGAAATATCCCAGCAGGGAATTTGGCCCACAGCCTTTTTTAAATACAAGAGTTTTCACAAGCTGCTGGTGACAGAGAAAAGACAGTTAAAGGGAACAATTAAATAATAGCTGTCCTGAAGCCAACTGGAAATTGCCTTTGATATCAGAATCCATCTGTGCCAATAAGTGACGCCTACTGGGGAGAAGATGAAACAAAAGGAAATAAAAGTGTCATGACTACTGGCGGACAAGTAGATGAAATTTAATTAGCTCAGCTTGAAACACGCATTCACCATTGTAAATAAAGTTTAACTTTTCCCCCTCAATACCAGAATGGAAACTGTTCTACTCATCCTGCCCTGAGAACAAAACTTCTCTGGGTTTGTTTAGGACTTTCCCCCCAAAAGCTAATATATTATTATTACAGCTTGAAATCTCATTTCTATATACTGAGAAACAGCTTCCATACCTATCAGGGGAAGATGAAAGTATTTGCATCATATAGTATGTGTATATGCTTTCTCTATCTGAGCAATAGCACTCGTCATTATTCACTGTACAGCATACAGGAAATCTATACATGCCAATTCTGTAGAAGTTTCTAAAGCAAATTTCTGAATCTGTGCCCTCTTGAATGTTTTCTCCTCATCATCCAGCTCTGAATTTTGTGCCCTGAAATGATTTCTGTGGTGTTATGTAACAGGCATTCCCTCTTGAAGCTAATAAAAAATGCCTCACTAGCTGCTACTGCCACAAATTCTTTTGAAAAATGACATTCTCTTCTTAATAATGATCTTCTCAGCTGCATTTTAGAAGACAAAAATATAAAGCAACCTCTGCTTCAGTAATAATGATCTACTTCTTTTTCATATCTTCTTTTTAGTAAAACACTTTCAGCCATGCATATGATTAAAAAATCAGCTTGCTGATCAGTTGACTTTAGAACTGTCACAAATTTTTCATCAAGAAATGCACAGCAGATGAGCCTGAACAGAGTTTACACTGATTGAATGATAGTAAATGTTTTATCGATAGAACATGTTATGAAAACAAAAACTGTTGATGGCAGGGACTGAATAGTAAAAGGTATTGTTTTATGACAAAAGATTCCCTGAAACGATTTTCAAAAGCTGCTAAACTTTAACAATAGACATTGGTTATAATCCAAGCAAAGAGATTGAATGTAGTGCTATTTGCTTGGGATCAGATGCAAGGAACCAAGATTTTCACAACCCATTGTCTAAAGTTACTCCCTTTAGTCCAGACTGAGATACCCAAGCTCCAAGCTTGAGTTTTTGCCATGCTAATGGCACAGTTCTTTCTGAAAACAAGCAATGCTCATCGCCTGAGCCAGCAGCTGCTACGTTGTAGCCGTGTGTTTGGGTAGTCTTCCCCTCGGAGCATTGTGGTTTGTATAGCTAACGGTGGTGAAATCCAGCTTCTGACAAAAGCATTACAAAATTTACTCTTAGTAGAGAATAAAACCAAAGGCAGAAATATGCCTATCGCGCACTCACATTATCATCTCTAAGCTCAAAGGGAAAACACGAGTTTAGAAACCCTGATATCTCAAACAAAAATCTCTGCCAACAAATGACTTATTAGTCACCAGAATTTTTCGTTCCAGTCTTCCTACTGTTTGTCTTGTTTGGATTTTAAGAACTTTTTCAAGAAAAAAAAAAAATCTGAAATTCTTAATTTTTTGCAGATGTGGATTTTTACTTTTCTCCATACTTCTGTAGAAAAATAGGAAAAAGGGTACAAGTAGGAAGACAGGTGTAGAGGAATAAAAATATAGAAAAGGGGGCTTTAGGTCATATGGTTTGGGAGAGTTTTTCCCAACATTGTTTTCCATTTGAAAAAAATTAGGAAATATTAAAACTCTGCGAAAAAACATTGTCAAAATGAGAAAATAATGTTGAAAACTAGCTCTAGTTCTCCTGCTAGGTAGCCAGTGGTACAAAAAAGGGTTTCATTTTTGTTGATTAGTTTTTTTCATTAAAATGCCTTTGAAAACTGAATATAATTTGTGGGGTGGCGTTCAAGTATAATATGAAGTTCAAGTATAATGATGAATCATTTCTAGAGAAATTATGAGTAGTTGGCCTATGCAAAATAAATGCTCTGTGGCGACGTATTTCCATTTCATGAATGAATGATACTTGCTCCTCTACAGTCTCTTCATAGGATTTACTAATCAATACCGTGAGGCTACACTGCAGCAAAAGGAGGCTGGAGTTATAAATCCTTCAGTATTTCTCTACCTGATTTTGGAAGAACCAGTAATAAAAGAATTGTATTTTGTGGTCACATATGCTGAATCTATTTGTTTCTACTAGATAATATATATTGCAATCATCACTCCAGCAAAGCCATAGCTATGGTTTTAATAGCTCAGTTGACCTAAGCACTAGTTTTCTCAATTATTTTAGGGCTTGAAATGTCACATACTGGTTTCCAGCACAGAACTGAAGCTTTTCTAAAGGCTAGCAGAAAACCCAAACAATCTGCACTGGAACATTTCATCACTGATGAACTGATGCCTGTTTCGTGGGTCAGTTTCTCCTAGGCCCCATTTGGAAGCTGATGTTGATGGACTAGCAGCCATCTGTAGCTGGTGCACGCTGCAGAACTGGTATCCTCCAGGTTCTTTCTTATGCATTACTCAAATTTATGCCCAGATACACTTACCCAAAGAAAGAATTCTTTTTCAGTGTTATAGGTCTCTGGATCTAGATGATTACAAGAAGGCAGCAGCAACTGGGAGGGGCAGTAGTGAATGATGGGAGTGAGCCTGCTGGTGTTTCTGAGCTCTAACATCAGTTCATTCAATTGCAGTGCAGGAGTCTTCTATTTGAAATGAATAGGAGTCTGTAAACGCCAGCTTACAGTCATTTTGCGGCTTTATTTTCTTGCACTAGCTGCACTTTTGCAGGGGGGTTTGTGAAACAGGGAAGAAACAAGAAACATGAAGGAAGAAAAAGAGAAGGGGACACTAAAGAAAGTAAAAAGATAATTAATGGGTATTAAAGGGGAGCAGTCAGAGGCCAATAAAACCAATATCCCATTGCTAAGGAAGGCAATTCAGTTATAGAGTCAGTGCACAGACAATTACATTCTTGCCAAGGAACCCTGAGGCTATTCATGGAACTATTTACCTGAATCTGTGTGTGTGTGATTGCTCCTTAAAAAAGAATAAAGATGGAACTTTAAGACAAAAGAAACTTTTAAAAGCACACGACAAATTTACATATACATTAAATCACTCTGAGGGGGAAATTTACAGCTTTAACAATACTAAATAAAAATATATAGTTATCCTGATCTATACTGTGTTTTTCCACAATGCAACTATTTATTTTAATTGTTTGAGTTGAATATTCAGCTAGCGTATAAAGAAAGTGCTCGCCATTTGTTTTGAGCGTCGAAGGTTTAAAAATGGCTTATTTCTGATATTTTAATCTTGGGACATATGTAGTTCTCATTGTAGGATGTGCAATTGCTTGGGAAATAGTTATAAAAATAACTTCAAAGAACAGAAACAGAGCACACGGATTTAGAAGCCTCATGAGTGCAGTTTTCTGGATATATGTAGACAAAATGTTGACATTTATCATTCCAGAGTTTTTTCCACATTCAGACAATTTGTCATTATTTGTATCCTGAGCAGGAGCCATGCTTCTAGGCATTGAACTTGCACATAAGAATCCCCAAACCAGGAACTGCCTCAGAAACATCCAAGTCTCAGGGCAAGTGCTGTTCCCAGAATCACAGCTCCCACAGAGGTTAATACCTCCTTCCCAATGCTGTACCACAGACAGTGAGAGGTTTTGCACCGAGTATTTGCAAATAATAAGAACTTAAGCTAAGCCGGAAAATATAAGGCAAAAGTTTTCCTCTAAAAATTGTTCTGGCCTTTAGCTATAATCATAGAATCATTTAGGTTGGAAAAGATCGTTGAGTCCAACTGTTAACCTGTCACTGCCAAGTCCACCACTAAACCATGTCCCTAAGCACCATGTCTAAATGTCTTTTAAATACCCCCAGGGATGGTGACTCAGCCGCTTCCCTGGGCAGCCTGTTCCAGTGCCTGACAACCCTTTCAATGCAGAAATGTTTCCTAATTTCCAATCTAAACCTCCCCTGGTGCAACTTGAGGCTGTTTTCTCTTGTCCTATCACTTGTTACTTGGGAAAAGAAACCAACACCCACTGGTAAATCATCAGTTCTGTAATATCTTCTGTAGATACATAAAATAGCAAACTCAAAGTTTTTAAAGCTACTTCAGTGTACAAGAGTTTAGGAAAGCTACAAAAGTTAGATATAAAAGTAGACATTGATGATACATATTACAACCCTCAAATTTCAAGTCATTTAAAGCAAAAACAGAGGACAGACGAACCCCTTAACAAGTAGTACCTCAGTGACTACTCTCTAGTTTTTATTATTTAGTTTTTCTAACAATAATGATCTAGGACATCTGTAGCACTTTTTTTTTTGTTGTTCATAACTTTCAAAATATTTATGAATGAAGTAATATTGTGCATATCCTATCATGAAACAAAGAGGCAAGAGATTGGAATGACAGGTTCAAAGTGCATTGCTGGGCTAGAGGCCAGAAAAGGAACGGGATACGAATCCTTGTCCAGGCCTCAATAATGTCTCTGTTTGCTGTTAACTTCTTACAAAATAGAATTTTAAAGTTTTTAAAGTTTTGAGCCCAGAACCAGCACTTTTACTCCACATGAATAGTAGCAAAGACTAAATAAAACTGCTGACATCTTAAAGTGTTTTTGGAGTCCCTATCATGACAGAAGATGGTCTCAGAGGGTTTTCTGAAGTTTCTGAAGCCACACGGGAGCATGAATGGTACCAAGTGCCTCTGGAGCTTCATAAAAGGCAGTGGAGGTGGGCAGAAAGAAAGGACTGGGTTTGATAACTACACAGTATATTTATCAGCCGTAGCAACGGGACCTGTATCCTGTCGATCCCATGAACAAGGCTAGTGAGGAACACATGTAGCCCATTGCTTCATGGTGCTGTGATTCAGCACTCCCTCACCCAGGTGGGCTTGCGCTGCCTCAGCGGTGGCCGCAGAGCGGAGACCGCAGCAGGCAGCTGCAGAGCGGCTCTGCTCACACCTGGCTGCAGATTTGGCCCCAGGAATCTCATTTCTTTCTTGGGTGGCCACAGAGAGGAAATAGATACTTTATGTTGTATTTGTGCAAGCTACATCAAGGATTATAACCCTATGTTAAGAGCATTTTCTAGCCCTGTGATACATTTAGTGGCAACCAAATAACAAACCTTGTAACTTACATGGAACAGAAAACTGCATTGCCATGCCCTACAACAGCATCTGTGTTGTAACGGCAGAGAAACACTACTGGCATTTTGAAAGGAAGAAAAGGATTTGCAGTTCCAGATGTGACAACATATTCATGAATTCATCAGCTAGCACCTGATCCTCTGAAATGCCACTTCTACAGAAGGGTTGGGCACCTTCCATGCAAAAATGAATGAGGAATGAAGCAACATGTGCCGTGGTCAGAGACTCCCCTTGCTCAGGCTTTAACCAAAGTCTTCAGCTGTGTATGGAAACATATTCGTTTCCTTGTTATTTTCATCCTGCTCACGACAGCTATGGTATAAATCATGACTTGGTGCTTTATGATATATATTCTTCACCACTTCAGAGTCAGTAGATCATGAAGACATATTTGACTTCCTGGCCATAACCATAGCTTGTTTTATTTGGGAAAAAAAACTCAAAAGCAACATTTTGGCTGGAGTTCTAAAGAAAATGCCTGTAAAATATTTGTACGTGTATGTGCCTCTACTGTGTCAAGGATTGGGGGGAGTGGGGGTGGGTAGAGGTCTATAGTTACTAAATGAATTCTAAACAAATAATAAAAATTTTGTGCCCTAGACCCAGCCAAATGTGTATTAGACAGAATTTGCACATGGCAGATGATAGATAGAAAAGATTTAGAGTTCTAGAGATCTAAATGGCCTAAGGAAGAGATGAGCCAAGTTTGTCCACCTATAGTAATATATGTGCATCTTTTGATGCTATCCAATTATTAGGACTTTCCTTTTGCTTATTATTAGGAGGAAACAGGTCTAAGAGTCATAGGCTAATTCAGGTTGGAAGGGACCTCAGGATGTCTCTAGTCCAGTCTCCTGCTCAAAGCAGGGTCACTATGAGGCCAAACGAGGTTACTCAGGGTATTATCCACTCGGGTCTTGAAAACCTCTAAGGACAGACAGCACAGCCTCTCTGGGCAACTGAGATATTTTATTACATGACATAGAAAACCTCAGGAATAAGTAAGTGCATTGAGTTGATTGAGTTGTGCTTGATTAATCAGAGAATGAAACGGTTAATTTGCATCCAAAAGACTCTTCTTAATATGTTTATTCCTAATGTTTATTTTTGCATTACCAAAATAGAAAAGGAACAGCTATTCTTGTAGTCCTGTAAAATATCTTTTCTGTTTGTTTGTGTCTCTGCTGAAAGAAAGGAAGGGAAAAAAGTAATTTCTGTCATTAATTAATAGTAACTGTTACCAGAACAAAAATCTCGTTAACACTGTGACTATCAGTTATCCCAAGCTGGAGATGGCAGAATTAGGTAAGAATGAACTGCTGCTGAACTCTTTCTCCAGGAACAGACAGGTTTCTTCTCCTTCTGCATTTACTATGCATGACTACTTTTTAAAATTACTTCTACCTACTTTTTTCTGTAATACCATATTTGGGGACAATCTCTTCCTTTAGTTATGAAAAGCATGAGTTTGATAGACATTGACTGGCATTTCTGAAGGTGGTAAATACTGTCAGGAAGCCTCCTCTGTACGAAACATTCACCTGGCATTCAAGTTCCCTCTATGGTCTTCGCTCTGCCTGAAAAATATACACAGAGTTGCTCAATAGCCCAAAATGTTTATTCCCAACAGGCGTATTGCCAGTTAGGGAGTCCATCATGCCTTAACATTGGAATCCCGTATGTTATTTCTTGACTAACACATTTATTTTTCATTGGGTTTCCAGGTAATTTCTGGATTATTGAAGATGTACGTTCAGTATCTCAAGGGAGGTGACCCTCAAAGTGTGAGAAAAGCATGATCTAGTGATCCCCATTGTATCCTGAGACACGTGGCAGGCACTGAGAGAAATGGGAGACACAAAGGATCCCTGGCTTTATCTCTGTTTTTCTGCCTGAATTTGAGCCTTGACCCATAAATGAGGTTGGCTATTTCAGTGACTAGTTTTTGGAGATCTTGAGTCTTTTTTTTTTTTTTTTTTTTTTTTTACTACTAGTAGTAGTTCTGATTTCTGTACTTTGCCAGGAGTACAGAAAAAGTCCACCCCTTCGGGGTGTAAATTATAGGTCAGAGTACCTGAGGGTACCCCGAGGGTCCTTGTTCAATACATGGAAAAAACGGGCATCTAGAAATGGGAGTGTGAATCCAACACTGGTGACTAAAAATACCAACACAGTTACTTTTTTCTTATTCTGCAAAACCCAAACTGCATGACCTACCTACCAGATGGAGACAAGCAAAGGAGAGAAACATTTAGTTTGTGTATCCTAATAGGAATTGTGTGCAAGTTCTGTGGACACGGAACATTCACAGAGCCAGAAGCAGAACTTCAGAGCACAGGTAGAACTTTATATATTGGAGCTTAGCAGGGGTCTGAGAATCAATAGTGGATTTGCAACTGGAAGGATCCACATAAAGCAGAAGCTTGTTAAGATTTACCTACCTAAATGCCATTAGTCTTTTGGTTTCCCATCAGCAAAAAGGGCACGGTAGTCCCTCCTTGATGCATAAAGACATTGACAGACTAAGTACAACAAAGGTTATGAAGCATTTAGATACTGTGATAATGGAGCTCAGAGCTGAGTGCCCATAAACCCAGGGGCCTGAGCTGCCCAGGATCCAGGAGCCTGGAAGTCTCGGCTTTCTGGCACCTTATCCAGCAGCCCGCCCAGGAGCCAGCCAGCCAAGCCAGTAAGCAGTCAGGCCAGTAGAAGCTGATTAAAGATCTCCCCATTCCCATTATATATGGGGCAAAACAGACACATCCTTAAAGGAAAGATCAGATTTCATCAAACTGGCATTTTTGTGACACAAAAACATGCCATCCAGGAATCTTTAATTGCTTCTATTGCTAATGGTGTTGTTAAAACAATGCATCACGTTCCTCTGAGGTACCACGTGGCAAATCAAAAGTAGTGGTCTGATGGATTGACTAAAAGTCTGCCTTTAATCACCAACAGAAATTGCTGCTGATGTAACCAAATCAGTGCGAACCTTAGCGAATGCACATTTATAGACACTTCGAAACTCTGCACACAAGCATTTATTGGTGATAAAAACAGTATGGCTTGGAGTGACTCAAGAACTTTTAGCATCACTCCTGTTAGTCCACCAGAGGTACTTACATATAGCACAACACCGCAGCGAAGCCCCTCAGAGGCAGTCTTCTGGGGAATCCCCCCAGCACACCTGGGAGGAGGGGAAGCGCTGTCTACCCTTGGCAATCAGACGCTGAGGCATACAAGGTAAAGGCACAGCAAGCATGTGCTGCGTGTTGTACTCAGTTACAAGCGAGGACCGATTTAAAGAGTGCAAAAAGAGAACAGAAAGACGAAGTGGGAGAGTCTGCGATGACATGGAGTGATCCAATAGGCACATATTTTCACACTCTAATCTTTGCTGGACACTTGAAATCGCTCCTCTCGGTACAGCTGCAAGGGCCCCAGCTGAACAGCTCCACACACTGCACCAAAATGGGACGAGAGGCACATCCGAGTTGGTGGTCTCACACAGGGCATCCCCACCACAGACAAGATTAAGCCATTTCCTTAGTTTAGCTGTGGCCTTTTCTTTTAAAATTTAGCTGGAATGGCTGGGGGTCTTCAGGATTTCTCGTATTATTCCCAGTATTTGACATGCATTTTGTTTCCAGATAGAGAATGTCCTTGTGGAATGAGAGTGTTAGTCTACTGAGAGATAAAAAGCTAGATCAAATAAAACATTTATGTGCCTAAAGGAAAGGCATTTTAGCTGCATCACCTTTATAAATAGTCTATTGGTGAAAGCACTCAGTGAGGAAGTGGGAGACCTCAGTATTAATTTCTTACTCCAACAGACCAGGTTGAAAGGGATGCTGTGCTGGAAGTGCTCCGCTACAGAGGAAAGAATTTGAAATGTTGGGTCAAAGGCATAGAGAACAAAACCAGGAGAAACGTGCCCCTGCAGCCTAGGCTTAGCCTCTCTATTAAGTATGCTGTACCAGTCAGGTTGTTATTTCTCTGACTCATGTCACTTACTCGACATCACATCAAAAGACCTATGCCTAGTGGCCTGCTTTTTAATTTATTAGAGGACACATAACAGAGTTAATGGAGGGAAAAATGAATCCTCATTTTTTTTCCTGTTGTCAACAGGACGTACAGCTTTCTCTGTCAGCAGAGAGCTATCAGGAAAGAGTATCATACAAAATGAATGACCGCTGTTCACAAAAATGTGGAAACACAACTAATTGATTTTGATGAAGCAGGCAGATATATTTGATTTGTGTACTTTATATTCAGGACCTTTAACAAAGCATTTTTGTTAGAAGAGTTACATATAGACAAATTGAATTAACTGCTGCTTTACTTTTCATTAGATTTTTCAGAGAAGTATAGTCAAGTAAATTGCTTTACAGCAGAATGCCATTTATTGGCAGAAAAGCTCTTTTTCCTAGTGTAAACAGTATCATCAGTGTAGTCTATTAAAAATAAGCTTCTGCAATTTTGCACGACTTTCTGTTTTCCAAAAGAAAAAAAAAGGAGGGGAAGGGGGTATCGCGATAAGATGTTAGGCTAGGACTAAGACACCAGGTTTCAATTCCTAATATTTTCCATGTCTCTGTTTCTTCTTTTCTCTAAGATACTGGCAATCTTTCTCTACCTTATCAACTGTTGTGCAGTTGAATTAAAAAATGTTTGGGATAGTGTAGTGAAGGACATGTGCCAGAGGAGAGATAAAATACTTAAAATGTCCTCTGTCGAACTCTAAGGGCTGCCACTTCAAAGGCAACGTACCAACTGTAGGTATCACCTAAATTCAGACCAAGCATGATAGTCACTGTGAGTTGGAGATAGACCAGCCTTTCCCACTAAAACCAGTAGCAGAGCTATCCACCCACTGGAGGATTGGGCACCTGGTATAACCATCTGAACGCTGACTCCCTGAGCGATTTGCTTACTCGCAAAGCAGTATTTCTACTGTTTCCACGTTACGTACCTCCCTAAGTCTTTCTTAGGAGTTCAAAGTGATTGGGAAGCCACAAAACTAAAGCCAGTTCAGTTACCAGAATGGGATCTAGGGAAATCTCACAATACACCCATGACCCTGCAAACTGCTAATTATTTCTTTCTCACATGCCTCAAGGGGCAGACTCTCCCATTTCTGTCCTGAAATGGAGATGTGCAGGGTGTAGAATAAGAACTGATTCTTTTTGCTAAAACTAGACTATATTCAGTGTAGCATTATTAATGCTACATGGCCTTTTGGGTCCAAGTGCCAAACTGTATGTTTGGCTTAATTTCAAGGACAAAGGACAAACTTAAGCTTGGTGTTGAACTCTAAAGTGAGCAATCCCCTATCTCTACCTTCTCCTGTGCCATCTTTTGTGTTATCTAGTTGACCCACAGATCTGGAAGATAAATTAACATTTGCTATTGTGCAATGAAAAAGGCAAATTCCTCCACTGTACTTGTCTACAGTGCAAAGAAGGTAAGTAAATATTAATTCCTTCAGTGTTGTGGGTAGTCACTTCCTCACGCACTGTCCCCCCTCCAAATTAGAGCTTTTTCTCTGAAGCATCTAGTTGCCTTCTGCTCACCGACAAGGTCACAATGAGCAACCATGAAAACAAACTCACAGACGGCAACCAGCCTTCATTTTGCACAGCTTGTAGGTATTCTCTCCTTCTTGACTGTAGTCGTAGTTTAAGGTTAGAACATTCTCCTGAACTGCATGTCGTTACTGACATTTCCTACAAAATCCTTACACTTCTCAGGTGCTGTTCTAACCAATACCAACTTCCACAGAGCTAGAAAGAGACCAGCAGTTTTCTCCGAAAAACAGATGCAATCAGGTAATGCTTTTCACACAGCTTATCCTGAAAATATACAGCGTGGTTTGTTGCTCTGGTTACGTAGCCAGAAACCCCTTGACCCACACCCCCTATGGGTTTGGACAGTGCTCAAGTCAAGCAGAGAGAATTGCTTTCTTTTGGTTCTTGTACATTTACGCACAAATGTTTGCTTACATTCCTTAGGCACTTTTACTGAAAAAGAGGCGATGTCTAAGGAAGCTCCTAACATCCTTGCCCACACTGAGTAGTTCCCTCACTCACAAGTAAACTCTACTCAAGTTTTCTGGGGTTACTCACAAAGGGTGATACAGCTGAATGTGGGCAAAGCTGCTCGCGCGTAGTCTTTCATCTCAGTTCTACTTGTCAGAAATTGCCCGTGTTCTTGGAGCAACATGACTCTTCTGAACAGAGATCACACAGAACAAGTGTCTGATTCTTATTTTAGACAATGATTTAAAGCTGTGATCCTGTCAAATCTCCTATATATAAGGCCCCTTCCACCTGCCCCAAGCCTTGAAGGGGCCGATTCTGCAGTTCTCACTCATGCAAAACTCCCGCAGAAGAGGGCTGAAGGACGGCAGCACCGAGGTCTCACCCTAACTAAGCTGTACTGTTCGATATTTCTATAACCAACCAATAGTGGTCCTGTTCAGAAAATTGGTTTTGAAAATAAAAAATTAGCTTCTCGTTTTAGACTGACAGAAAATTTTCTTCATGGTGAAATGAGCAAATGGACAGTTAAAGATCAGGTGCTTGTTGTTAAAATCAATACAGCTTCATAGTCACATTTCATTCTTCCACAACAGTAAAGAGTGAGTGTTTCAACCAGCTCATCAGATGTGATCAAAGACACAACTGGACACATTCGAAACATAAAATATCTTCCTCCTCTTTTTTTAAACAAAAGCTGCATTGACTATTTTTTTCCTGTATATGCTATTAGCTAACTTACAGTGGAAGCACAACCACAGTGTGAGTAGCAGAGCTGATATAACTTTTTATGAAAAGTTAACACCACACAATATGTTACAAACAAATTCCAGTCTTCAGCTATTACAAGTAATAAGAGAACACTGTAATTAAAAAAATAAATCAGCCCCATTTTACTTCCTTGAAGCATATTCAGTAGTTACATTAAAAACATTTTTTACAGAAATCCTCTGTATTCACTAATTTAGAGGGAAATGCACTTAAAAGGGGTGTATACTGCACATCTTTATTGATGAATATTACTTTTTATCTAGCTCAGAAGAAATAAGATCCTCTTGAGGCATTGAATCAGATGGGTAACTGTGATGAGAAATAAATTAAAACCACAGAAAATGCCCTGTTTTAAGTATGCTGCTGCACATAGATGCTCAGTATCTGCATCAATCCCTTTTAGACATTTGGAAATGCAAAACAAAAATAGAAGCATTATTTCCTTTATGTTTATAATGACCACAGAATAATTTTATAGCAAAGAAATTACTTTTAAGGCACATCAGTCATTCCATATATACTTCACGTCCGCTAAAATCTGACTGTCAATTAAATTTCATTTCCATAGACTCCTTGCATTCTGCAAGGAAAAACAAAGGGGAAGGACTGTGTCTATAGGCAACAATCCCATTTCAAAAGCAGTGCAGCAGTGACACTGCTGTGTGCCTGCAGACTGGGAAACCACTCCAAACCAGCATTGAGTGACAAAAGCAGACCTTCACCTCGGTAGGAATGGGTATCTCTAACGAAGCTGTCCAGTAGCTCAGAGGTAGTAGCTATGTACCATATGTTGCTTTGGTTGCTCTGGCTATTACAGTTTCTTCAGATTAAACAAACCTGAACTTTTTAGCTACATCGTTACCTACAAATAATATGAGCTTGTTTCAGCTCTTCTTGATGTAACTTTAAAAAGAATTCTCCATTTTGCAAAAGAGAAAATGGCTTGTAATTTCCTCCTCTTGGTTGCTATTTTTTTCTTATTTATCTGTCTCAGGTACGTACTTGTACCAAACCATTTGTTATTTACAAAGGGATGCTCATGAAAATAAGTCTTAACATCCTTCCTTTAAGTGCAGATGTTTAAACAAAGCTCAAATCTTTTCACAACTCCAAGCCTTATTTCAAGAAAGGATCCAATAAGTTACAGACTTAGGACTTTGAAAATGTTTCAGTTGGTTCTTTAGTGAAATCAAGCAAACTTCTAATGCATTTGGTGCAATCATCTAATCCTTACTTGAGTTGGCCCTGAAGGTAAATTGTCTACTGAATTAACACCAGAATCTCAGCCACTGACAACCTCCTTTTCCAGAGTTAAGTGAACCGAATGCTTATTACGAAAAACTGATGAAACAAAGTGACTGCTCTATCATTTCTCCTTACGCCATAGAGATTTCAAGAGAAGAGAGGCTACAGACACCTTTCAGACAGAACAGAGAGAGTAAACAAGGGGATATCTAATGATTCTTGGGTATAGATTCAATTTAGCTGTTTCAAGAAGCCTGCCGTATAGAGATTAGATTTCATTCTATTTTTCAAAGACCTGTTCACTATGGAAAGGTTCATTTGAGGCAGATGCCAAATCCTGATGCCTGTGGAAGGAGTGATACACATAAAATGGAGCAGTATTTACCCTGCAAACAGAATACACACCTTGCAGCAGCACAGCTGGAGAAGGGATGTAAATGCTCAGCTGAGCCTTACACTCGGTATGCATTCAGTGGTGAATGTACAGACACCAGCCCTGTCTCTCATTCCCTTCATTACAGTTTATGACATTTTATAAACCCCTGGGAAATAGTTTGCTTTAATAACTATGCAAACTCTTCTCCCCTCTTCCCTCCCCTCCCCCCAACAAAATCCTCTGAAATCATAAACTAGAAATGCAAACAGGAAAAGGGAAAGAAAGCAACATTAATATTAAAGGTTTGGAACAGCTGCACCTTCTTTTGAGATCTGTTCACATAGACCACTGACAATCTGCAATGTATGCTTCTCATTAAAAAAATAAATATAAAGGATTTACTTGCTCTAAGACTGTAAATACGAAGGATTTAAAGACCTTAGTGGTGTGGCAATTGCTCTTCCTCTGAAAATCTGCATAGCAGACTGCCTCCAACTGCCTGTCTGAGAATGAGAGCAGCACGCATCCAGCCCCTGAGATAAGCCTTTTGAGGGGGACCTAAAAAGAGGGGGGAAGAAGTTCTCCAGGGCACATGCAAGTTGAGCTGGTTGGAAATTTGATTTTTTTCTTTTAACTCAGAAAATGTTAGGTGAGTTCACCAAAATGATTTTTTTTCCCACTACCTGCTCCAGGACAGCAAGGTGCTTAGGCCACTGATCTGAGGGCTGGAGCAGGAATTGGCCGCCTGGCGATCCAACAGGGGGAAATAAGGTCATGGGATGCATGTTTTCATATTTCATGAAAACATGCAAGACTCCCAGGTTTGTCCCACTGACAAATCAAAAATTATGGGAAGATAGGAAAAACATTTCCCATCCAGCTCTATATGCAAAGACCCCTCCAAAGAAAAAGAAAACCCCATGCTTTCTGTTTGACTTAAGCCCTGTGTAAAATCATCATTCAGAAGGTTTTAACAGTACAAAGGTTTATTTAGAAAAGAGTTTGGATTGTTCTTTAGGGGTTTTTTTGGCAAACACTTAAATCCTTTCGTAACTCAAAAGACCGTCAGTGCCTGGTACTTTGCACTTTCTTTCCCCACATAGGCAGTAAAAGCCAATTTCTCACTGGGACGAGCCCACCACAGGCCCCAGCTGCTCTATTTATAAATACTCAAATCTCCACCACCACTGCCACTTAATCCTTTCCTCTTGATGTCTCTGCTTGTTTTCCCACAAAATTCCGGAGCCCATAAAAGCTCACTGTCTCCCAAACTCAGTGTCTTACCCTGTTTTCCTCTGTGGACTCCCCATGCCCTCTGTCAGGGTTCAAAGACCTCCTCCCCGTTTACCCATCCGCGCTCCAGCACTGCTCCTCCAGCACCATGTCGCCATTCTGTACCACAGTAAATGCCCTCAGCCTCCCCGACACCATTCTCCCCGACACCATTCCCGTACCCCACAGCATCACTGTGCTCCACCGAGGGGGCGAGCCCTCTTCCTTCTCTCTAACCCAAACCCCATGTCCTCTTCCCTCCCTTCTTTTTCGGCATAGAGCCTTCTCCTTCTCTTTTAACTCTACTCCTTCTCAAGGCAAATCCATCCCTCCAGCTCAATGCCGGAAGTTCTTCTTCTTCTTCTTAAAGAGAATGTGTTTAAAGGACCTGCGGAAGTCCTGGTTGAAGATGGTGTAGATGACTGGGTTAAGGGAGCTATTGCAATACCCAATCCAGAAGAAGAACTTGAAGAGAGTCTCAGGGACCTCACATGCCTCCCGGCAAATACCATAGAGGCTGTAGCTGAAGAAGAAAGGGAACCAGCAAACTACAAAGACCCCCATGACCACGGCCAGCACAAAAGTGAAGCGTTTCTCCCGGGCCTGGGTGACTTTCTTACGGCAGATGCTGCTACGCTTCCGGCGACGGCGATATGAGAAGAACTGCATGGAGCGACTGCTAGAGCGGGACAGACGGCTACTAGAGTGTTTGGAGGAATATGAGTAGGAGAAGGACTGGCTCTTGCTGCTTTTGCGGGGATGCTCCTCCCGGCTCCGCCTCCGTCTGCTCTCTGAGGTGCTGCTCTCCTCCAGCTCAATGTCCTCCAGCTCAGAGGCTTTGCGCCAGTGGTGCACTGAATAATGTCCATTCTCTCCCAGGTGCATCCTCAGGGACGTGCAGCCGCCAGCAGCACGGCTCAAGCCATTCTCAGTCTGGGAGGACCCCTCTGGCATCGTACGCTTCTCAGAGAGGGTCCTGGTCCTTAGCTTGGCCACGCGGTAGATGCGGATATAGACCAACACCATGATGAGGCAGGGGGCAAAGAAAGAGCCAATGCAAGAAGAAAGGATGTACCATGTCTCGTCATTGAGCTTGCACTGGGGAAAGACATCTCCTTCAGGGTCCCGGTACACGGAGATCAATGGCGGGAAGGAGATGACAGCTGAAATGAGCCAGACAGTGAGGATGATGGCCTTGATCCGCCGGGGGGTCCGTTTGAGGTTGTACTCCACCGCCTGTGTGACCGACCAATACCTGTCGAGGCTGATGGCGCACAGGTGGACGATGGAGGAGGTGCAGAAGAGCACGTCCAGCGCCAGGTAAATGTTACACCAAGCCTTGCCGAAGTACCAGTAATTCATAAGCTCGTTGGCTAAGGAGAAAGGCATGACGAGGGTAGCCACCAGGATGTCCGCGCTGGCCAGGGACACCAGGAAGAGGTTCTGAGGGGCTCTCAGTGCCCGGCTGGTGAGCACAGCTATCACCACCAGCACGTTGCCCACGATGGTGAAGACGATGAGGAAGCCCACCACCGCCGCCAGGCTGGCCACGGCCGCCGGGGAGTACGGGGAGGGCGGCTGCAGGAGGGCCGAGGAGGACGGCGAGGAGGGGGGCAGCGCCAGGGACTCGTTGGGGGAGCCCAGGCTCGTGTTCACCACCAGCAGCAGATCCATGGTGGGTGTGCGGGGCGCCGGCGTCCTAGAGAGCCCCGCGGAGCCCCCGCCCCGCCCCGCCGCCCCGCCGCCGCCGCCCCGCCGCCCTCATCGCCCCCCGCCAACGGTCCAACGGCCGCCCCGCCGCGCGGCTCCCAACGGCTGAGCCGCCCGCCTCTCGCCCCCGGCCCCTCAGGGCAGGGCCGGGCAGCGCCGCCCCGGAGCGGCAGGGAGCGCGGCAGCGTCGCCTCCGCCCGGCCCCCGGCGAGGGGGCAGCGGGGCACGGCTGGCCCCCGCCGCCCGCTCGGTCATGCCCGGCTCAAGGCAGCCCGCGGCTCCGGAGAAGACACCGCCCGGCCAACGGGAGTCCCTGGCGGGAGATGGATCCTCGCAGGGAGCAGGGTCCGAGGCAGCAGCGGCGGCATCAAATCCCATGGAGAGCGGCTCCCGGCGCCCCCGCTCCGGCGGCGCGGCAGCGCGCTCTCGGCGAAGTCGCGGTTGCCCGGCGGCTCCGTCCTAGTCTTGCATCGCGCTCCCAATCGGCGGCGTGCCCCGCCGCCGCGCGCATGCTCAGTCCCGCCAGGTGAAGCCGCCGCGCCCGCCCGCCCGCCTCAGCGGAACACCCCAGCGGGCGGAAAAACGTCCCGAGCGCCGCCGCCGCCGGTTCTCCCGCGCCGGGCGCCGCGCAGCCGGGCTGCCCTCTCCTCCCCGCGGCGGCGCTCTCCCGCGCCCAGCGGCAGGGGCCCCCGGGAGGGGCGGCGGCGAGGTTCCGCGGCGCTCCCCGCCGCCCGGCGCAGCCTCCGGCCCCGCTCGGCAGCCGGGCAGGTGTTTCTCCTCGCCGCGGCGCGGCTCTGAGGGCAAACGGCCCTCGCGGAGGCCGCCCCGGGGGTACAAGTTGTGGGTGCCATGAGAAGCGGCGCCGAGTTCAGCTCCCGGGAGTGCGGCGGCGGGGTAGCCGCCGTTTGCGGCGCCGGCCTCGCGCGCTAGGGGGCGGCCTTGCCCGCCCGCACGAGGCGCGCAGCCGTTACCGGCCGGCGGCGCCGCGCCGCCCTGAGGGGACCGCGGGGAGCGGGGGCTCCTGGGCGTATTTCAGGGATATATAGCGGTGTTTAAGCACAGAGGTAGTGTAAGCGCTCTCCCGGATAAAGCCGGCTTCTCCTCCACACGCTTCTCCACTGGAAACTGGTGCGAGCCCGCACCAGGCGAGTGCTGGCCTGGGTGGGAAGCAGAGGGAGAACTTAGGGGTGCTTGGCTTTAGTCGTGAAAGCAGAGAAACCTCTGTAATACGGGAAGAAAAGCACTGAGGAAACTTAGAGTAGTATTTCCACAGTTTGGACTTTCTGACTTTCTCTGGAAGATAGATGAGAGGTTGATTCTCTCCATAGCCAGAGGCAGGCAGATGGGGAGTGGAGCCGTGGGCTTGCCTCATCCCCACCCGTTTTACGGGCCTGCTGTGAGCGGTCTGGGGGACGCATCTTCAGACCTTCTTTGCTGACAGCCCTGTGACGTACATTACCTTCCTTCGGAAAGAAAATTTGAGAACTGACAATAAAAATGAAGTCGGGCACTTTAATGCCTCTTTCTTTAGCTGAACCTGACCCGTAGAGGGTAGAAGGTGCTAGTTCAGCATAGTCCTGGTCTGTGGTGGTACGTGGTCCTGAGAAAAGCCACTGCCCTGCTCTGGAGAATATGTTCTCTCTTCCCAAGCCCCTTCCTCCATCTGCTCTCCCTACATCCCCCAGCCCCCAGGTCCTTCTCTAGAGATTGCCTGTGGGACGCTGTGAGATTAGGGTAACAGTAAGGTAAAGAGAACAGCCATATATGCAGCATGCCTCTTCTGGGCGCCCGTCCTGGTGCCTGGATTTTGGATCACAAGTTCTTCAAAGCAAGGACTGTCCCACTGCTCTCTTTGCTGCTGCGCTTGCTTTTCTTGTGCCACGCTGCAAAAACCCTGTGCTTCTGCTACTGACAACAGTAGCGTAACCCTAACCACAGGATTAGCTGTGTTCATTTCAGGTGAGCCAGGATATGAATTCATCCACAGCCAGTTAATTTGCTTTTAATCCAGAATAATGTATTCCTTTTATGCTGTGTGGCAACATTACTGGCTTGCGTGGGATGGGTGCTTTTTCCCATTGTGACACTGTAAAAGATCCAGTAAAAGAGGCAGGTACCTACGGCAGGGCTCACAGGGCACAGCGGTGCTGAAAACCACAGCCTGACTGGATTCCATGGCTAGTACCTAGTTTTGGAGCTGCCTAAACTCCCTCATCATCATCCTGCTGACTTCTAAAGAGAGGAACCTGAGGTTTTGCCTGTGGGCATTCCCAGTCTGAGCTGCGGGTTTATGCCTCCCTCCTGTGCCCCATCTGGACCCAGAAACGCGGTGTCCCTAGGTCTTTGGAGGGTCGCAGTCTGGTACGCACGTTCTGCTATTGCCAGCGTCATGTTCTTTATAATGCAAAACTGTGAGTAGTGAAGGCACATGTACCCAAGAGAACTCTTTCACTGTATAATGTTTAAAATAATAAAATACTTGATATTGTAATGGTTCACTAGTTGAAATAGAACAGCCAGGGGCTTTGGGGAGTCATAAGGGACACTCTGACTCCAGTTACCTTTTTGGTGCAAGCAGCGCTGCCTCCTCTGTTCTCTGTCCGATTGCGTAGGTACATGGACTGGATTATGAAGGGTTGGAAGTGAATATGCTTAGCTCTGATAGGAAGGAAAATTCCTCTGGAGATTATGATCTAATTAATCTATTTTGTAAGCAATTCACTCTGAAGTTTCATTTGAAAACTAATTAACAAACACGTCCTGACTGCATCTAAAAGAGAAAGGACATAATGTTGAAACTAAACTTTGTCAGGTAACAAACTCTAATCAGACTGAAATGCAGAAGCAGTAATCACCTAAACAACCAAAGTGTAACATATAGAACAAAATGAAACAGAAATCTGATGCCCCCTCAAGTCCTCCTAGATAGACAAGCAGTCTGATAAGGAAGGCTCTTCAAAAAAGCTTACAAAGCCACAGGAAGATTAAATGAATGGAGGTTGAGGTTAGTAAAGTTCAAACAGGAAGTAAATGGCACATTTTTAACATGAAACCTGAACAACCACTGAAGCAGCTTCCTAATATTTGTGGTCAGTTCTTCATATTTGAAAGTTTCGTAATGGTATCGATGAACTGAGAGGGCAAGGTGCAGGAATTTAAAGTCTAACCTTTGATGTGACTGGCATTAGGCAGAAAGCTAGAATATATGATCTAACTGGTTTCATCTGGGTTTAAAATACAGTAAATAGAAACTGCAAAATCACATGAACATTTGGAATTCAAAAACTAACTGTCAAAAAAGGGGTATATAAGCCCCACGATATTCAATTCCCTTACTAGGGTAATTAAGAAGTCAGACTGAGCAAGTATGTCTTGAAGTTGTATGAACTGGAACTTGAAATAAACTTTCAGCTAATGATTTGAGGCTTCAGATTAGAAGAGTTTAAGCTTTTCAAGACTTATCTTTGCTCAAAATAAGTCAATGCAGAGGTTTCATAACAAAAGGAATGAGACAAGCAAATGCTGAGCAATTATTTTGCATTTCTAATGAGGAGATGCCAACTGGGATATGGAAAAAATTAAAAATAAATTGGGAGCAAAATATCCACATTGTGTTGTGGTTTCTGTAGCACTGAAGTTGTACTATGATGCTGAAACAATTCAGTATATAACTCCACTGAAGCCAGGGAAGTAATGGTTGGGTTTTCATGTACGTAACCGAGATTCAGTTTACCTAAACAGCAGTATGTCACCCCAGCTCATGTATATAGAGGTGAATGAAGCATGGGCATAGATACAAGAAATCTGCCCTCATGAAAATGTGCATAGTCTGCTGAGAGACAAAGGTAGGAGCAGGGTGAACCACAGCAGATAAATCAAATGTAGTTGTGCTTTTGGAAACCAGTGGTTTGGTGTAAAACACAAAGGTTAAGGTTTATAGAAACTTGGCAAGTTAGGTAGGCACCTTGCTGCTTTTTTTTTTCCTTCCAAAAACCTGCATTTATGTTATGTTCACTCTCAAAGCTGGCTTCCCAATAGTTGTCGGCTCCTAACCATTGGCCTTCATTTGAGCTCATGCTTGGTAGGTGTTAACAGGCTCTCATGAAAAATAATACGGTTTAGAGGCTGGCTGAGGCTCTTCTAAGCAATAAACTGGACCTGGCTTAAACTGATCCAAGCCCAGTCTTCCTGAAGTCATCCGGTAGGTACTGTGCTATACCCATCCATCCGCTGTACACGGTCACTGCTGCTCTGGTTCCCTCATCCAGCATCCCACTACAAACCTCCAGCATAGCAGGCTGAGAAGATCCCGCAGGAGCAGAACTATTTCTTATTCCTTGTTGTCTCTAATTCTTGTTGGTTTTCACTTGGATTCTCAAGTTGGACTGACCTTTAGTTCAGTCTGAGCTACCAGGAGACTGTATCGGCCAAAGAGACCCACCACCTGCACCTGGGTTTAAGTCTTGGGAAATCCGAAAGCTGTCACTGGGAAACTGGCCAGGGGTGGCCTCAAGCGCTCAAGTCCAAACGCGGGGACAATTACCAAAGGTGACATCAACCCGGCCACTGAAGCTGGTGGAAAGATTCCTGCTGACACCCAAACCTTTGGGCTCCTGTTAGGTTGTATAAGAATATTTGCTTTGAATAGTGCTGTCACAAGTGCACGCTGTGCTTGCACAGACGTAGATTTAGGAGAAAAACCCGTTCTAGCTTGTTTGCACTTTCAAACATGTTTTGCCTCTTCTGTTCAAGATCTGAAGAAAAACTTGTGTGCCCGAAAGCTTGTCTGTTTTTAACTCCCAAACGTATCAGATGAGTTAGTGGAAAATACTACCTCCTCCTACAAACCTGCCTCTCCATATTTTGTATCTTTAAGTCATCAAGATTGTAACCATGCTATTAAATGCCCTTCAGTGCATTTTTTTTTAATAATCCTTCCCTCCCCAGAAGAACAACGTTATTATTTATAGAGGAAATACATCAGCTTTCTTAATAAAGGGGGTGATATTTGATTTTCAGTGGGAACTGGGTTCCTTACTTCCCCCTTGTGACTTTCAAAATGTGTCTGAGATAAACAAAAAAGTTTATAGGACAGCCTGATTTACTAAACATCTGGAAGTGCTCTCTAATCTCTCAAACTAAGCTTTATATCAATAGGCAAAATTATGCAGTCTTATCAACAGCGCAAGAAACTAACTGCTGACAAAACATTCTGTACATCTATATACTTTCTGAGACACAATTTGCGTTATAAACTGGCTCAGGATGCCGTGATCAAATAGAATGGGTTAGCTGAAATCTCTGTAAGTAGTTAAAGAGATAAGCTGCAGTACAAACCATGTGATAGCGAAATGGGATAAGAGGTGAAGAGTAAGTAGCCTGTCCTGGATTTCAAAAGAAAGGAACTAAATATAAGGAAAGGGACAGTTACTTTGGAGGGGAGTTCAGGTCCTTCAGAACTCGAATATTGTTATCAAGGGAAAGATTGTGAAATTCTGCAGCATTAAATGGACATTAACCTGGAAATTCCTAAAAGAAGTCAGGGTAAACTTTTAGTATCCACAAATGGAGCCAAATTTTCAAAAGACCTAAGTGTCAGCCTGCTTCCATTGTGATGCTCATGACAGCATCTGTTCATTTTTCCTCTGACATATGAAATTGAACTCTTTTGTAAATCTGGGCTTCAGCTGACCTTTTGTTTGAAAATATGATTTGGACCAATTATGTTCCTCCTTTGTTAACTGTCCCACCCCAAAATTAATCACAAGGTCATTTTATATCCCAAAGATTTATTTAAAGCCTTCCATAAAATAGGAATGAATGTTTGGGAAAGTAATACTACAGGAATTTTTATTTATTTGTGAATATTTGAAATATTTAATCAGAAATATGGGAATCTAAATGGTTTTCAGAAGCCACTTTTCTTTTTTCATCTTTAAAAGCAACTTTTGGACTTGAGCATCTTTTTCAGTTTTTATTTTTTTAGTACAATGTCCAGAGAAGGAGAAAATTTTGATTGAAATGAGTCTGTTTGAAACTCATTCTTCTGTGTGAAAGAATATTTCATTGACAATTAAGGGATCAAGACCACATCAAAACCAGTTTGCTCGTTATTTTTTTCCTTGATGTGGAACTAAAACTTAATCGCCATGGTGAAGTTAGTATTATGCTTGAGCTAAAACTGAATGGAGAAATTTATTGGTTCAGCTCCCTAATGCCATTTTTCTTCTCTTATATATTTGTAACCCTTTTTCATGCTCAGTGTCATTGTTGTTGGTAAGACCATAAAACAGAAGTCAAATAATGTTAGTCAGCCATACCCTGTCTGGGTCGTTTCTGTCAGTCCTTTTCCCTTCTGTAACAGGATCACGCCAACCATAACTGTGTTGCTGAGTGCCATTGATTCAGCCCTTTGGAACCGAACCTGGGGCTACCGCAGAAGTATTTGTTTGATTCTCCCTATTACTGGAGAGTCATAAAAAATAGATCTATGTCCCCTCTCTTCCTTTTTACTGTTTGTACTGTTTCCATTATCTGTACTCATTTTAAGGCTTCTTCATTTCTTATTTATTTAGTCAGTACTTTAAATAGCCTTCACAGACACCTGTACTGATAGCTGTGCCGTTTGCACAGGATGAGTGCATTATTTTTCTAGAACTCTGCACTGTATTCGAGGACTCTTCCCCTTGATTTCAGTGTTTTTTTAATCATGCGAGACTTCTGCATGGTAATATGTATGGGAAGTACTTAGTTTATTGTTCTGAACTTATATCAAGCATGCATTTATTTGCATTCTGAATGAGGCTATGCAAGTTTGTAAAAGCTTCAGCTTCTAAATAGAGAAAATTCTGTGTAGATAATTTATCCTCTGTGACATTGCCTATCTCTAATTTATTAATTGTAGGGCCTGTTTGGCATAAGTGTAAGACAGCCTTTTTCATGACATATTTTCAACTGATTTAGTTAGGAGACAAATTTTAGTTACAAACCCTTACATCTCTGCTCTTTTCATTTATATTGAAATACCCATTTCCACAGTAACGATCGAGTAACAGAATGGATTTTAGTGAAGGTGGGGGAGAAGAAGATGCAGTCTTTGTCACCAGTGTTCATCACCTCCCAGCTGCATCTACTTCACGGCATACTCCTGCCTAATATTTGGAATCGCCATCCGAGGGGTCTCAAAGGGTGGTACTACTTGCCATGATAATCCCTTATTAAGTCAAACCCCATGCAGTTCAGGACAAGAGGCATCTACCATCTTGTACATTGTTCTATGCTGCTTTGCAGGAGCTCATGAAGATTTGATTTCTTCAAGACAGGCATCGAGTTCTGCCATCTTTCACTAGCAAAATATAGTGTTTTTTTCTTGCAGTGTTTGGGAGGTGTTCTGCCTTTCTGTTCTTTTGTTTCTCTAAAATAAGGTGAGGCTCATTTTTTCCAGTCATTACTCCTCACTGCATTTTCCTTGTTGTGGCTTAAAATCCCCAGTAAGTCTTTAAACAGTTTGATAAAATGTTCTCCTGTGCTCCTGTTTCTGCTTTCAGTGCCTGTCTATCAACAGAGCCTCTTTTATCCTTTTTTTGGCTGATCTTTTTACTGCTTTATCTTTATCCCTATATTCCTTTTTTCTTTGTTTACTTTTCTGGTCTTAATGTATTGAGTAGATTTAACTTATCCTGCCTTTTTTCTGTAATAGCATCCCATGTGGCATTACTAATCCACTCTTCTTTCCTAGTTTTAATAAAGAACAATCTCTGCTGTATTAATATAAAATTTACAAATGGCTTCCCATACTTTTTGTATAATGTCAAATACAGTTTCTGCCATATCTGAAAGCTTATTTAAATGTTACAATTGAAAATCATTCCTTATGTATTCATCCTTCATTTTAGAGCTATTAATCTTTCTTCCAATACTTTTCTGATTTTTTTTTTCATTTTCATGGTCGTTATGTATAATTGATGTTCATATGCCCCTAGTGTCTGTGGATTTCGTCATATACAGAAAAGAGCTGCCTGATTTCTAGTAATGCTATCAGAGGAGATCCAGCATTTCTTCATGTATTTGATTTTGAGGGAATAGTGTCCCTCCACCAAAAAGGACAGTTCAATCAAGAAGCCTTTTCGCTATTATCAAGTGAGCCTTGACTGTATATACGCTGTACCTGTCAAGTCACCACATCATTGATGTCACACTGGACCTTGCTAGTAAGGACCAGTAGAAGCCCTGTAAAGAATATTACTCTCTTCCTTATCATATTCGTTTGTTCCAGCTTGATATTAAATGGTAGCCATTTTCACACATGCACTTAAAATATTGCCAGGAATTCTGATACTCTGTGTTGTAATATTTCACTTCTTTGATTACTTGAGACTATTTCCAGCCTGTATTACAAGTTGTGTAGTCCAGAAAGGAGCCCCAAAGCGGGACCTGTGACTTCTAGCAGGCATTACCTCCCTGCTATACCAGTATCTCTCGGTACACTTTATGCAATCCACTGGAGAATCACCTGCAGGTCAAAGAGATGCGTTTGACATTTTACTGTCTATTTTGGATTTGGACTGAAGCATGTAATTCAAATTATGCATGTCCTTCTGTGTTTTGATGAATGGGACCTTATATTTAGAAATGGCAAATCAGTAAATATCAGTAAATAACTAAGTGTCAGCAAAGTGTTTAAGTGAAAATGGCTCATTAGAAGCATCTTACAAAGCAGAAAAGGTGTCATAACATTAATTCTTAATTCATGTAACTCATTCTTACTCATGTTTGCCAGTAAGAAAGATAAAGCAAGGAAGAGATGGAGAGAGGAAGCAAGGGAGGGAGAGAGGAAAGGAGGGAAGGAGGAATGAAACCTCGACTTTCATCCCCTCTTCACTTCACAAAACATCTGACGAGTATGGACTCGTGTGCTGTGGTTTTGCTGATCTTATCCATTTTTTCAACATCTGCAGCGTGCAGTAGTTTATACTCTGTGTTTGTATCTAGGCTAATGGCGATCATCAAGAATATTTGGTAAAACATGTCAACAACAAATAATCTACTGAATGTGGTGAACGTAGGCTTTTCCAAATAAGATTAGTTTAACTCGCAAAAGACGCACAGTAGGAGTAGCAGCAAGTACTGTCGCCTGCTATTATCTGTCATGCAAAGGAAATGTTGATTTCAAGTTCACAGAAAGTTCAGGAGATCAAAAAGGTATAACTCACTGAAATCATCGATTAGCAGTAGGAAGACCATAATCAATCGGAAACCTATGGTATCTATTACCAGTCCTTGATCATTCAAGTTACTGCAGCTATTGGAAATGGAAGCCGGTTTAGCACAATATTTAACATTCCCTTATTTGTATTCTATTTGCTTGTCATAGCTGTATAAGATTCATCTAACTCTAACAATCTTTCAGTCTTGAAAATGAAAACACAGAAGCCGTACAAATTAACTGTAGGTCGTACAAAGAAAAAATTCACACTGAAGAAGTTTTATTAATACTAAGCAGAATCAAAATTTAACTCAAACTCTTGAATTGACATCAGTACTTAAGAATCATGAATGTCTGGTTCAGAGCTCAGGGCAGAAAAGGCCCCTACTTCGATGTGAATGTTTACTTAAAGTGTACCAGCATAAACGTTAAGTACCAACACACATGCACTGTTATTATAAACAGACTAAATACCTGTAACATTTGTCAACTGTTCCTCCTCTTAAACAGATTCGTGTTCCTATTCAAACACATTTTGGTGTCCATTGCAGAGGGACATGTGAAACACATCTGTCTCTTAACATTGTCCTCCTGGAGCTAGCCTCCCTGCAGGAGCTCTCCTGAGCTCCCAGGGGAGGACACAGACGTAAGTAATGCTGTTGCAGCGTACCAGGGTCAAGCGCAAGGACATTCTTATTGCACCTATTCAAGATCAATTATTCTTCAACAGTTAAATTATTTAAGTGAGTAAATACTTTGCATAGCAAAGTAGGCAAGCATGCTTGACAGCGCAGGGAGTATCCTGTGAGGAAATACCAATGCATCATAGATATTTTTTTTTTCCCCTCTCTCTTGATCTTTAATCATGAGCAGCCCAGTCAGATGTTCTGGTTCATGCTATTTATATTAAGCAATTCCAGCAGGTGCAAATCTTGGCTCATATCCACCACAATTACAGTTCAGTTATAAGTAAAGCGTTTACAAGTAAGGCCTTTCTGAAGCACCTGTGAAAACACATTTAATCGTTTATATAGCATTTGTTACTTACCGTTACACATTTAACTGTTTGACTGTATTATCATTCTCCATCAATTAAGTCACTGACAGGTTAGCAATCTCATTCCTTCTGGTACTTAATCACTTTGTTTTGACACCTTTGACTGGGCAGAGGCAATTTGGATTCTCTTCTGTCTCTGAAAAATGGAGTGAGACATATAACAGGACTCCTTTAGAACACGTGTTAAGAGGGTGGGTAAAGTGTTCAGAGCTCCCCCTGCCAGTGAATGTCCCATTACTTGGCATCGAAGAAACATCTAGTGAATGACAGGTTAGGACAGGTGAGGCTTCCTCCTTTTCTAGAACAGTAACTTGTCCTTAAAGGTGGTCTCAGCATTAGCCAATCTACCTTAATGAGTAAAAACTACTAAGAAACAAATTTAAAAATATCTAAGAAAGGGCTGAATTTCTGAAAGAGTAAAGAGGATAATTTCTCATGTGTGCAGTAATGCAAAATTGCTCTGTAAATCTGCGGCAAAGCCAGCTTCTTTGTTGATGAACTCATTTAAAATTTAAAGTGCTCCTCCTTTTGGGTGGCTACTTTCTGCTTTCAGTTGTTAGTCAGCTTCTCCCAGGAAAGCATTTGCAGCAAACTCAGCAGTCTGACAGAGCAGCCTCCAGGTAAACAGCCGCTCACAGAAGCCGATAGTTTGGCTTTCGTTTAGACAGAATGGGTTTGGGCAGAAGGCCCGAGCAGGCTGCCGTCCCTCCTGCAGAGCCCTCCCCGCTCTTCGCTCCGGAGACGGCCTCAGTAACAGGACCGCGCTGATGCTCTCTACTAAACTCATAGCTTATGCAGCTCCACACAGAAAACAAGCCTGTAATTAAATTGTTCAAAATTTGAAGATCAGTGTGTTTTGCCATCCCTTCAGACCTAATTACTTGCCAAAACACACTGTGCGCAGGGTGGGAATTAATATTAATTAGGAATCTTCTTGAACTGCAGATTACAGCCATTATAGACAGAGGAAATGATTATGAGATTTATGCAACTCACATCTTTAAAAAAATGTAATTACAACAACAAAGCCCTGTCTCTCAGTACACATAAAGAGGCTGGATATAGACATTTGTTCCAGGTTAATGTCAGCCTAAATTGACTACATTCTACAGGATTCGTCCTGGTTTATACTACAGCAAGTGACAGGAGAGGAAAGCCCTTTGTGTGCTTCCACGTAGCGATGAACTGGTCAATAATGTTGCCCATGGTGATTTTCTGCTGAGAACACCCTGGCCCATTCTGGTGGGCTGGATGATGCGCCTCTGCTGTCACCCAGCTCCTGCTCCCCGAGGTGCGTATAGACGCGCCACGTGTCCCTTCCAAGACAGGAGGCACAACAGGGCCGTGGCACCCTGCTTTCTGTCAGAGGAGCTGGAGAGCATGTTTAGGGCAGTTTCCTGAGCCCTAAGCAGCAGCAGAGCCCCCGGTATAGTGCTGCATGGTGGGAACTCAGCCTGGGGCTTGGGGGTCTGGAGAAGGTAATGCCTCTTTTTCTTCTTTGTTGGGAGGGTGAAGGTCCAAGCTTTGGCTCCATAGGCAGAAAGCGTCACTGAACAACGGGGCAGCAAACCTTTCTCCCCAGTGTAATGCTACAGGTCAGTAATCTAGACTGTGTTTGGAAGAACCTAAATACCACCCAAATTACTATTGGCTAAATAAGGAGAAAGCCTCCAGAGACGCACATGGAAACATGAGGCTCAGGAAATACAGCTGAATTTTGGTAGAATGTGAGACACTTATTTTAAAAGACAAAAGGAGAGCACTGAAGAGACAGAACAGTGGAGAAGTCAGCTGGCTGTACTTTGTTTTATAATTCCTAGAAGAGAACAGGATGATGGGGTGTGCGCTGACTTGTCCAATGTTGGAGACTGTCCCTTAATGATTGCAGGTTACAACAGAAGACATTTTTAGTTCAGGCTTTCCAATTCAGTGACTGACAAGAATATTTAACGGGCCATACGTATATGAAAAAGAAGTGGCCTCTGCCATGACTTCCTGTAGACTGTATGACTAAAAAAGTCTTGTGAACAATCAGTTACCGATAAAATACATTCTGGATTGTTACCTTCTTTTTTAGCTTTGAGGATTAAAGGAACAATTTCAAGAGCAGACTAAAATATCAGATTGTGTGACTGGGCATGCACCTTCATGGAAAATAGTTTGAAGAACAATATTAATAGTATTGCAGTCCTAATTTATTTTGAAAGCAAATACAAAAGAAATATAAAAAATATATTGAACTGGAATATGAAAAGCATCATTCACTGCGCTTGAGGTTCTCAGCTCCTGGAAAAGAAGTGATATTTGTTTGCAAATGCTAATGATCCATGGCTGTATATTTATGAATTGATTGCTACTGAAATGAACAACACTTAGCCATGTTTTACATTCACTGTTAAAAGCAAGAGTCAGATTGCCATTTTTGTTGCCATACCTCCTTTTATTTTTAATATATCTTTTTTATTGCAAGTAGTGCTGCTTTATTCTTGGCATACTGTCTCAGAGTAGTGTATCTCAAGTGCTCATTGGTGACCAATAAGCAAAAATTTATATCCACCATTAAAAGGAATAGGAAGAAGTATTTTAGAATAGCCATGGTAAGCCAGTTAAGTGTATTAGTATGCATGGTTCAAGAAGCTGACTGAATTTTAGTTGAATGTGTCCCACTGTCTTATTTTGAGAGTCCAAGGAGGGCACTGAATGAACAAAACAGTGAAAATGTCAGCAGGCTGTACCCTACTTTATGATTTCAATACCTTGAAGAGAATGGAATGATATTCAAATATCTTCAGTATTTGATCCTGATAACAAAAGGTGAGGCAAACATTTGTTTTACGAGTTTTCAGTACTCCTGGATTTGAAAACTCTATGGTGTTTGTAGAATTCATCAAATAATAAAATCTGAAGTTTCAAGAGAATGAATATTGACCAACAAAGCAAGCAATGCATTTCTAATGTGAATAAATCTAATCAATATTGTAGACGAATCCTATATTCATCATCCTCTTTTACATGAAGCTGTGAGTTATCACAAAATAAAGCATCTCAAAATTGGTAATAGGTATAAATAAGCACAAATAAGCTGTTCCTGGAACTCTGGTGTTTCTTGGGGTAAAAAAAAAAAATATTTTTTTATGGATCTCCTGCATTCATTTTAAAAATGAAGGATAAAAAGAACAACTCCCTTGAATTTGTTGGAAAATCATTTTAAAATACTTTGAAGCTAGAAAGCAGCAAGCCTTATGAGATATTTTCATTCAAAATTCCTATTCCTGCAGTGTTTAATTATTGACATTTTAATGTCCCCTGCAGTCTGCAGTAAACCCCTTGATGGTTGTGTTTACTGGAAAAGACGTTTTAAACTTGAAGTCATTACGAAGGAAGATTTCTTTAAAATAACCTGAATAGTTTATTTCTTCAGGAGAAAGAAAAAACATCACAGCCAAGACAAGTGGATGCAGATATAATCATGTAGGGTCTTTATAGAATGGTTGATAATAAGAGAGATTTTCCTACTTGTAAACATATGTATTTAGTCTGGTCCTTACTCTCCAACTATCTTACTGAAAGAATATGGTTATGATTAATCTGTAATACAGTTGTGGGTCTCAGCTCAGTAAAAAAGCAGGCACCTTACTAATGGAAAGTACTTATTTTCTACAGTTGAGTTAAATTTCTGAACGTTGATCTTATAGGATATTTTGAGATTTTTCAATTGTTGGTTTCATCCTCAAATGGGACAAGACAAAAGGGCTTGGTTCAGTTGTCTAAACCTGGATGTCTAGTGCCAATGGAGGTGCCATAGTAAATCCTATGTAACCTTCAGGAATTGCACCAGCACTATGTTTAGGCCTATGTTGCCAAAATTTAGATGAATGAATCAAGTCTCAAGTCCAGAATTTGTGTATCATCTTTGAAATATTCAAATGTATTCGTTTTAGTCCTATAAAGATGTTTTATTTTAATGATTTCCTTCAGAAAAAGCTATGGAAATGAATATTTTCCTGCCAAACACAATAGTATTGTTGATTTTCTATCATCAGAAATATTTGTCTAACTCTGCTTACCTATAAATGATGGTGGGGGATCACCATTAGTTAGAATCAATGATTGTTCTATCAATTTATTTCTAGCGGTGCTTTGAGGTTTCCAGGTATGTGGCTGATTCTCTGGCAGAGGCTTTTTATTTTGTCTTAGGTAGATACTTTTATGTCAGACTAGTAACCATTTTGTTGCCTGTTCTCTGGAGAATAAGGTGCTGTGTTGATTTCTGTGCCCTGCCTCAAAGACTTTTAATGTTTTTTTTTAATGCGATGATCCTTAATGTAGGAAGGGTCATCTGGACTTCTTCCCCTTTGGCTTCCCCAAATATTACTTAGAAAGAGCTGTTTACTTGCCCTGAGTCCCCTGGCCAAGCTACTTTTTGCTCTCAAACTGACGACTTTCAGCAGGGGAGCTGAAAATCCCCTTCCTTGCCCTTGCTCGGGGCTTTCGCCAGGTAGTGGTGTGCCTGGCGAGGCAGGACCCGTGGGCTGGAACCCCCCACGGCCAGCGGCAGAAAATGGGCTTTGGCAGCAACGAATTCCCAACCTCCTTTCCTTTCCAAAGAGGGAAAAATACCCCAAACCGGGGCTGTGTGCAATTGCATGTGAATGTGTGAGTGCACACACACTTGCAGGAAAAAAGAAAAATGGTAACAGAGAAGGAATATGTAGAAATAAAATGCAGCAGTTTCCTGATTCTGATTGAAGTTGAAGGTTCCTGAAAAACCGAAGTGGGATTTTCGACTTTATTTATGCAAAAAGCCTTTCAAAAAACATTTTAGTATTTAAAATGAGGTAAAACCATTAAAATGAGACCACACATATTAATCATCTTGGAAATCATGGCTATTTCAGCAGGTATTACAGTGGAAAATAGCATGATTTTGTCTCACACCTAAAATGGAGAGATGTTCACTAAATCCAGATCTGAATTACGGTAATTTTTTAGTAAATATTTGATTTTTTAATAATAATCCTCTAGCAATGCATACTTAAGTCAACGTTTTAATCTTCAGAAGCCATTGCAAAAAAAATACCACTTCCTCTGTACATTGTCACCTTAATATCTTATACAAAACCAGTTTTTGCCATACATGGGATAAATTGAAAGAACTATGCATTTGCACTAAGTCTGCTGACCATCAACTCAAAGTAGAAACAGAGTATTGACATAGGTGTCTTGATGACCACTTCCCTGTATTACTGTCATCCAGCTTCTCCCCTGAGAGTACTTTTATTTAATCATATGGAAGGCATAAAGATGAATAAATATATCAGGCAAATTGTATTTAATATTTTAATGTCTCAGTTGATTTTCATTCCAACATTTCTCTGAATAGTGTGCTAACATTACTTAGTGAGAAGTGAGATGTATTAAGCTAAATTATTTATCCTCCTATATGTTGTTTTTCCTGCCTAGAAGAAAGCTAGATCTTTTACTGTTCCTCAATCTATAAAGACTTATTAAGTTATTTTATAATTTATTATATAAATTATATAATTTATGAAGATTTATTAAGTTATTTTTAAAGTACAAAGATGGAAAAAATCTTCATCTGCTTCGTTGAGGAAGGTAGTGAGAGGCAGTGAACTCATTCTTTTCATCCTTCTCAGTGGTCAAGCATTAAACATACAATTAAAGAGAATAATTCTAGCAAAGAGATCCCGTAAAAGCAAAGGTTGATAGGTTTGATCGATTGGGGTACTAAAATAGTTGAGAACAGAATACATTGCATCCGGCTTGATGATGAAGGGAGCGGCCAATCCGTTAAAGAACTGTTCTTTATTTCTCCCGCACCCTCTCACTCTCGCTCTGAAGCACTGCACCGTTTAACTCCGATGCCGGATTAGCAACCTTTGCTGCAATTCTGACCAGGGACGAGCCTCACACCTGCAGGGGCCGGCTCCGGCGTGGAATGATGCCAACTGTGGCAGCCATGGTGTGGGTGTAGGCGTAGGATGCACTTGCACTGTGGGACGTGCACATCCGTGACTCCCTCTTGTCCCGCGGGGATGCAGGACCTGACTAGCATTTTTCTCAGAGGACAAACAATGTGCTGCTTGACAAAAGCTTTCAGGGGGCTTCCACTGGGCCATGTCCCCATAGGCATGACTACTGAAGTCAGTGAGAACCTTTTCACTGGATCAGGCCTTTGCAATCCTACGCGCATGACAAACCCCAGAGATCACAGCTTGCTTTTGCTCTAAAATGTTTTCAGGTGAGCTAGGAAGAAATGAATATGAAGTGACTCAAGCACATCCATTAAGTTTAGGAAAGGAAAATCGCTAAATGGTATACACTATCCCAGATGAAAACCAGAGATACATAACACAAGCTGTTGTGCCAGACAACTACAATTATCCACTCTCTTCATCAAGCGTCATCTTTTACATATATATAAAGGGAATATGAATTGTCAGGGCAGAGATGAACAGTTTAGGGACTGAGAGACAAGTCGCTATTCACTTCTGAGAAAAACTTACATAAGATGTTATAAATGGTAAAGAATCTCAGAGGCATCGTCGAAAGATGCTGGTAGTTTAATGAGAAAGGCAGTTAAAAAGGTAAACAGGTTGTCTGCCAGCCGGTAGTCAATAGTACCTAATTTTTCAAATAATGAAATGAACCTTGAAATGTTACAGAAAGTTGCTTTAGCTAGTTGGAAATAAATTAAGATGATTTCATGACCATGGGCCAGAGGATCAGACACACCGAATGCAGGGAAGGCCCTGCTGTAAGAGGGCACTGCTAGCCCTGGCTTGCACGCTCACGTGCTGCCGGCCCTGGGAGATGAGGACAGCCAGTGAGATTTTTTAAGAATTCGTTGCAATCACAGTACGTTTCACTGGGATGTCAAAGTGGTTCTTATCTTTGTTTCTTTAACTATAAAGGATTCTAAAATCACAATATTTGTAGGATAGTTTCTTTATCAATGGATTAGAAAAGAGAAATCAAAGTGGCAATGAAAGAACTGCATAATAGCACAAAGATGAAAAGTATCATCCTTCTCTGGCAATAGGGAAGCTGATTGGGGAAGATCAGTAGTTGTTTTGCCAGCATTAAAGACCTTCCAGTCATTTGATGAGTATGAGAGATTTACTTAGTAATTATCGCTTTTCTCTGATATCAGCTGTAACTCATAAAACTATGGGACTCAGCTTTCATACAGACATTTTCATTCCCTTTCAATCTGTCTCTTTTCAATTCTGTTTCTTATTTGTTTACTAAAATGATTTAGTTAAGATGTCAATTGGGAGTCAGATGGAATATTTTCCGGATGGTGCTTTTTTCAGTTCATTCAATTTGGCCATTTAAAATGTTATTTCATTTCAGCTGTAGATCTTAGATCTGCTAAAATTTAGATTTGCATTTTCTGTAGCATCATAAAACATCTTTTCTTTTCCTTAATCATTTTACCAGTCAGGCCCAGGAAGTTCTTAACAAACGTTAATCTCTGGGTTAGCATTTGGCTCTGATAAACGAGTTCAGATGCATAAAGAAGCAAGCAAACAAACCTTTCTGCAAGATCCAAGGAATCCATGGTATGTTGTTGTACGTTCAGCACGGGCAGCCCACAAGGCAGACAGGAGTTGCAATGAGGTATGTAAACAACAGGACAGATCTTCCAAAAAATTAAAATAATTTTTTAAGATTACGGTATTTCCTTTGAACCCATCATCTGAAGGACAGAGCAGTGAAAGTGGGAAAAGATGATAAGAAGGAAAAATACAATGTTTTGGTTTTTAGCCATGAACTAGAGGTAGTCTGGTAGATTGGGAGACTGGAAGGAAAAACCCTAGTGAAAGAAGTTGAGAGAAGGAGAAATGGATGATAAAGGGCAAACAATGGTCTGAAGTGATGGAATTGCATCTGAAAGTGGATTTATCTACAACTCCATCACAAATGAACACCCACACAACACACCCCACACACTCAACTCTTTGGGAAGTTAAAATCAAATAACTTTAATGTAGAAGTTATGGGAGGAAATAGAAGAAACAGCTGCAGGGCAATGCACAGTCACTGCTCAGAGCAGAATCCTGCTGGCCCTTTCATTCCCTCTGCATTCCTCCGGGTTCGCTTTGAGAACGAACACTTTAATTGTGCTCCAAATAGATGTGCTGAGCGATGCTGAAATGCAAGCAGGAGACAAGCGCAGCAAGCAGCTGCGTAGCTCGAGCCGCATGGGCTGGGCTGCTGCAGCGCCCGGCATCCTCACGCCCCGCAGGTGGTAACGGAAGGGGAAGGTTCTTTGCTTTAAGGAGGCAGCTGTAGTTTTATGTCCATAAAGAAGGTGCTGGTTAAATTTCTGTTGCTTAGTTTGCAGCTATATTACCCTGAAGCCTTATAAAAAGCTCATAGAAATTAATGGAATCCTTTTTATTAATTTCACTGAATTTCTGATTGTGTTTTAAACGCTGTTATTCCTGACCTGTTCGCTGTTTCACATGAGTAATGTGTTTTTATCGGTGTGGCTGAGTGTGATTGGACTTTTCTGAAAATGCACATCATTTTTTTGTCCTCTGACACTTTAATATTTGTGCCTGCCATGGACCTGACCATCTCTAATAAACACAGTACTTTTTTGAGTGTGTCACTAGTGTAGAATTTGCCGTTGGTCAGAATATTGGGCATACAGACAAAGTGAGTGAGATTCTAGACCTAACTGATACACAAACCAAAGCACAGAAATGTCGAATATAATACTTTCAAAATAAGACTGATGAAGATGCACGGGTGTATTCCAAGACAGCTGCAGAGTTTAGTTTCTTGATCATAACGTATGATAGAAACATCTCTCATATTTTATCTAGATTCCAAAGATTGCTTAATGTGCTCTAATAATCTTGGCTTCCCTGCTGAGTATGGCTTCTGAAAGTATGCACTTCCCAAATAAAAACAAGTGCATGAAAGTATTTTCCGTCTTTGTGACTATGACGAATGGTGCATTAACTATACTGATGCTATATTAGTCTGGTCATTTAGCAAAAGCACTATGGTGCTTATTCATGCTTAGTGGTCCAGAATGAGGTCTGGTGAAACACGCTTGCTCAGACATTATTAAGTGTGCTGTGAATGAAAAGAATATGTTGGGCAGGTCTTTTTCTTTAAGTTGAGAAGGGAATCAGTCATGTTTCCTGTTTAGTCTATGACTTTATAAGCAAGATTTTAAAAGTTATAATCAGATGCATTTTTTTAATGTCCTATCAGCTAAAACAGGTCCCTCTCATCATCATGTTTGTACAGAAAAACCAGGGAGGGAATTGGCGTGCAAAACCCCAAACCTCCAGCACAGACTGTTAGGTCTAGGCAGCTGATGAGGACATATTAGTCACATCTACATGGTCTGAGGCAGACAGTCATGCTAATTGTGCCTGGTCTCTTGAGTGTTTTACAGGGGCTATCTCCTGTTCAAAGTAATTTACATAAAATAATGATTGACCATGCCCAACCAGTAAGTGTCAGTAGACTAGTGCTGGTTCATGCCTTCTAGCTCAGAGCTAATGTGTCAACACCGCATGGGATTCAACATCGGGTTCTGTATATGCTACAGACTGCTAGAGGCACCTCAGCAAAAAGGTCACGACTGATGACCTAAAAATTCCTAATATCCCCACCAGATGGCATCCCCCCAGTAAATCCTACTGCAGTTGATGGAGAAAACTTTGAAACTGATTCTCTTTGGCAGCTCATATTGTCAGATGTAAATGTTTTTGTAGCTTCCATCACCTACACAGAGTGTCAGGAGGCGTATTTCATCCAATACATTGTAGACCAAATTGATTTGCGCTACAAGAAGATGTGAGCCAAGATCTGTAAATGTCTAACACTGGATTTCTTTATTTTTTTTTCACATGAGGCGTTTGGAGTTTGAGCTGAGTGAAATCTTCTTGTCTTCACAAGGTTCTGGATTGGATTGGCAACATTGGATTAAATTTCAGTCTGTTAATTTAATTTAAATCAAACCCACAGGTGCCAATTAAACTTGGTTAACAAAAATTCATCCATTGATTCCCCCATCTCAACTCCTATCCTTGCTGGAGACATAATGTTTGGTTTTCTTTCTACGAACTAAGAACACTGTCTCTTACTGATGCTGAGCGGGTAAAGATGTTCAGTAAAAGCAATATGAATGCTGCCGAACATCCTGAGCACTAGAACATGTCTGTATATATCAATTTTAAAACCACTTCTTCTGAGCCTTTTTATATACTTGAATATTTCTGTGGAACTTAGTGTAAAACCTGTTTTGCATAAAGTTAGTCTCATGTGTATTTGCAGGATCAGGGCCATAGAGAATAACCCAAATCAGTGCATCATTTTTAATTACACTGTACTGTATAAATAAGCCCTTGCTAGTCATCATTGAAGTAAATGAAGTAAAACATTATTTAAAGTAAAAATCTCAACTACCCTTGCTGCACTGGAGTTGATTTTCAATTAAGGAAATATTTGAACCATTAAAGTGAATGCTAAATATGATACAGATATTATAAACGCACAGTATTAGACTCCAAAATACCTGCAGAAAATGAAAGCTCCCTTTCACCTCCAATGGTGTACAAGATGTATTATCGGCTTAGAAAATTGACTGTAAATTTCCTTCAAATGTAACTGAGGTTTGGGTTTTTTTCTGTTGTGGCAATTCAAATAGGTATTGCAGTTGAAGACAGCATATGTGCTTTTCTGTAAAAATAAAGCCATGCCCCAGTCCTCTGATAAAATTCTCTCTCTCTGTCCAGCCTCCACCCCCAAGCACACATGCATGTAATACAGCCACGACAATTTACAGCGCTGCCTTCCGTACCCAGATCTGTTTCTAGTGTGAGGGAGAGGCATTATCACATATGACAGAGATGCCTCTTCAAGCCATGCTGCTGCATATCCTACTGTATATAGGCATTTCATATATACTCTTTGGACTGAATGTATCTACTACCCTGCATTTCTCTATTGAACTCTTGTTTTCATTGAGGACAAAACTGTCAGACCTGCAGAAAACCATCTCCAGTTGGAAATCCATTCTCCATCTGGGAAGCCCAAGGCACTTAAAAGGAACCTCACAGTGTCCTTGGCAATTCAACTCATGTTGCTTCATATTTCCTTGTAGCTTTCTGAGAATCTGCCTTTTTAACTGATCAAGCTACTACCAGAATTGAAATATTTGATCAGATCCCTCATTACAAAGACTTAAAAAGCGCAGATTTGAAACCTGTCAGGTTTAAGCCTTATAAAGTCACAGACTGATATAGGTTGGAAGGAGCTTCTGGATAGCACTTAGTTCCACCTCCTGCTCAAAGCAAAGCCATCTTCAAAGATGGATCAGCTTGTCCAGCTAAGTTTTGAAAGTGACCAAGGATGGAGATTCACCATGGCAATTGAGGTCTATCGATACAAAGAACACAAGGTTTTAGAGAGAAATAATGTCTTTCATTAGACCAGCACATATAGCTGGAATAAACAGAAAATCTTTCAAATACATGAGCCTCTTCAGAACTATATGGATAAATTGGCATTTCGAGTCGATCCAGCACTGATAATTACATCAAAGCCATCATTAGCAACAGCATCAACTTTAAAACCAATTGTTGCCTTGAAATGAAAATTAGCATTTCAAGGATCAAAACAAGGTGCTGCATCATGCTCAGACCTTGAGAAGCTTGACATGCCACCAGAAAGAGGGTCATGAAAGGCTTTGGAGACCAGTATTTTTGGTAGTTACATGATACAGAGGACTAGAGTTTCAGTACTAAGGGACTGCTATCTGTTCTTCCCCAGCAGTTTTCCTCCGAGGACAGTACGTCTTCAGTATCCCTCCTGGGTGCTTTCTTCTGTCAGTAAAGACTATCCTCTTAGTTACCATCACATGGAGGGTTGTAGTCCAAAGGGAGCCTCTTTGTAAAACTAACTGAATGATGGTCTTCTGCATATGAGATACCTGTGCACATACAGAGAGGGTCTACATCCACTGCAGCACTCTGAATGGCCGTGATCATTACCATTCAAGTGGTTATTCTTTAATCTTGCCACTTTAATGCACTATTCTGCAGCATTACTGTAATACTATAATGAAGCGTGCTAAGAAACTACGGAATTTAGACTGTACTAAGTAGTGCGGAGCCCTGCAGCGAGGGAGCAGACTTTCTGAACTCCACTGAAGTCTATTGTCAGGCTGTCTTACTTATTTCTTACTGGGAGTGCTAAAATGATAAACTGTAATTATCCATACCCCTGAAATGCTGTGAGTTCTAAATTGGGTGTTTACTTTTCTAGAAAGGGAAGTTGCTGGTTTACAGAAGAGGGATTTGGAAAAATTAATCACTCAAAATTAAACCTGCTCCGAAGTACATGTTAATATATGTGCAAGGCAGTGTAATCAAGAATGAAACAATTAGAAGCTGTTCCTTAATAGAATGTGAATGCTGGCAAAATGACTCAGTTAGGGAGTCAGGGGTAGAAGGTGGGGACTGTCATTCGGGCTTGAGGGCCGCTGCTCTGCAGAGGCAGTGGGATGGCTGGTGTGTGATGCTCTGACTGCCCCAGGCTGCAGAGTGAGCTGTAATGTGAGATCCCGTGCTAAAAGGAACACGATCAACCCAGAGTATTACCATGTTTAACTTCTTTTGGGGCTGTAGGAAGGATTATAATACTGTCTTTTTCCCATGCTTTGTTTCAGCTTTTTGATTTATCTGTCAGACTGCGTGTGTACAGGAGCCAGCTGGATCAGGGCTCCACGCTGTAAACTCTTCAGGGCTTGCTTTCATTATGTGTTTCCGTAGGCCTAGATAAGAGCTTAGTCTCAGCCACGGCCTGTAAAAGTTGGCTTCATCTGATTAAGCGTAGATGTCTGTGGACTTTCAAGCAGTCCTGGGCTCTTCTTTCAGTCAATGGGCAGAATCAGTTGCTCTTAGGATATGATTTATCTCATCCTAAAATAGACACCTACATTTGGTCAGATAGATTTCCCTCTATTGGCCAGAAGCTGGACTTTAGGATGACACAGACATAGATGTCTATGTCATAGATGTCTTAAGAGAACTGAATCCCCTTGAGTGTTTTTGTTGTTATACACATATTAACGCAAATGATACCTGGTTTGGATCATGATTTAACAGTATGTATGAGGACTAGAAGTCAGTGGTATTGCCCCAATGTAGAATAATCATAAGATCAAATTCAGGCTGATAGTGTCTACCTGAGCTAAGATACCTAAGAGAAGAACCAAGCTTCTAATAAAATTCAAGGTTAAAGCTGCTATCTGCAGAATAAAAAAAAGACAAACTGATACATTCCTTTCAAAACATATTTTAGGCCATATTTCAGGTAGAAAAAAATGACTGACTTTGATGCTGCTCCAGTGGATGAAGCAATACTCCTCCAGTGAAGATGGAACAGAATGGATTATTTGCTCCACATTTAATAATTTTCATTCAAGCTATCAGTGTTAAAAATGTTCACTAATACTGTCTTCTGTCAGAAACATAAAGTTCCTCAGAAGGAATTCAGATTGGAGACCTGAATCTGGAACGTCCAAGTGAGTCCCCTCATCCTGGGGCTCTGCTTATTATGTGACAAACCTTTCTCATTTGATCAGAAGAAGTTATAAAACATGTCATATTTCTTCCTCTTGGAAAACAATGAAAAAATTTTGAAACCTGAATATTTCTGTTAAAACAATGTATCTTTCCCAGCTAGCTCCAGTTTAAATTTCTTATATCTACTATTGTTATAATTTATTTATTACCCAACCTCAAAGGCTGATGTCCCTGAGAGCTGGCATTCTGTCATGCTCATCCTAGAATCAGACAGATTTATTTAGGTCAAGGTATTATTACAAAACGGAGGATGTCTTCCGGATAATAACTTTTCTCAGATCCTGCATGGAGATAGAAATTTCTAATCCATTTAAATGATACTGGTCTGGTTTCAGGCAGGGTCCGTATGGCACTTGCGACAGTAAACATCGCTTTGATCTTTCCTTTTTATCCTCTTTCCAGTTCCATTCTCATGGCTTGATATTTGAAGATTTTTCACCTGCCTTCTCTACCTGATATCAGTCCCATGGGTAAACAATACCAGTGGTCATTATTATGAGCCAGCATATTGTGTACTTTCCTGGAGGCTTATTAGTTGAGAAGTGGTTTCCTAAGGAATCCCCCCAAAATAATTTTCTCTTACAATTTAAGTTTGCACTCTCTGATGGCTGCTTCTAACCCCTGTGGAAGCCTGTTGGCCACACCGATCTCAGGAGAGGGCGATGGTATTGGATGGTTCATTTCCCTATCTGTGCTTGGTACCAGCACCAAACACTGGCTCAGAGTGTGCACCACAGCTGCAACGAAGATGATGAATATAGTAATTGTATATGTTATAATAACTGGAATTAATGTAGTGTAATCCACTGCATTAGACAATACACTCACAGGAAAAAAACAAGGGCAGATCATGCCCCAGAGGGTTTATAAGCTTAGGATAAATCAGGAGATTGCAAGTGGATTAGACAAGTAGGAAAAATAACAGAAAAATTTTACCCAGTGTGCGAGGCAATGGCTTCAGTACATCAGCAGCCTCACTGTTCCCAAGTTATCAAATTCTGTTTTTCATTCACAAATTCAGGTGAGCATAGAAATCAAAGGTGGAATAACATCCTACAGAAATCATCTAGTCTATCCCCTGCCAAAGGCAGAACCCCCAATATCTATACCGTTCCTACTTATATCCAGGCATGTACGCTCTATTGCATAATACTATAGTTAAGCAACCTACCCCAGAGTTGTATTAACTTTATTACTGGGCACTTTTTTCCTGGTATTTCATCTGAACTTTTCCTGCCAGAATTCATCACAGAGCTGAAGAACAGATTCTTCCATTATTCTTGGCAGCAACTTTTTGCAAATCAGAAAATCATTGTCTTGTCTCCCCTCAGCCTTCTCCAAGTTGTACAAGGCTCTG